>CM021103.1:55606815-55644793 GCA_007115665.2 Sequoiadendron giganteum
TATTCTTATCATTATGGAGATTTTCTTCACTATACATGGCTTGGACAACTTCCTTACTAATGTCGTGTTTTTGATGATAAGCTAGGTTTTGTATGGAGACCGTGTATGGATTGTGAGGCATAGCTTGACAATCGGGAGAAATTAGTATTTTGTAGACAAACTAGATGGCTCATTGGTCGTGTTCGTTCTTTACTCGAGAGATATCTACCCGATAGGGTTTGTCGATAGTTTGGAGAGAGATAAGGCCGTTTTCTAGATGCTTATGAGGTTCGTTTCGATCAAACTACCAAAGAGCTTCGTATATGGGTCTATAGACCATTTGCGATGCTGTTGTTGCTGAGTTTAGAGCTCTTGCCCCATTTGGGTGGGGTTGGCTAGTGGGTTTAATAGATCCTGGTACTACCCCCGATTTTGATCAATGGTGGGCACAACACATTCCATTGAGATTTATAGATCTTGTTGACGTTGCTACAGTAGGTAGGGCAGACATTATTGGTCGCCGAGGAGAGAGGTAGCGTGTTGAGACCATTGTAGAGCAGCTTGCCAGGGCCCGACAGGATGGTGCACAGGGTGATCCGATGTAGCAGGATCAGGGATAGGTTCCAAGTCCTCATCTACCACTTGGAGATGGAGGGGTACAGTTAACACAAATGACAACTTGTGTCTAGTGGACATTCCGTTAGACAATCTGATCTGCAACCTGATCCTTAGAGTCCTCCTCTGGTTGGGCAACAATTTATTTGTACTTGAACTTTATAATGTTTATTGTTCAAAGACTTATATTGCAGACATTTTTTTGTATATATATTCATCGGCCCAGTTGAGGCCTTCTATATATGTGTATTTTTGTATTATCCTATCACACATGTTTCTATGATGATGTACCATGACATTCTCCTTTTTGATGATTATGGATGACGATGTATATTGATGTATTTTTATACATGTTTTTGTACTTTTCTAATGTATGCATATGAAGTGGATGGAAGTATTGATCATATTTTATTTCATATGATGTTTTATTATGTATATGATGGATGTATGCTTTATACATGATACATGATGTTTTATTGCTTTATTATCATCATGATATGTATTAACAACATTGTGGATGCATGATGGATATGGAACTAATGATATTGTTTATGCAGGATGAATGTTTGTTATTTTAGAAGAAATGTTGGATGATGGATAGAATTTTGATGTTGTTAGTAATTTGATGAGTTGCTTTTTCTTTGCTTAGAGGCTTCACATTTTTAACAATCCTTTTTGATGCAGAAAATAGATACGACGCACTAGGTTATAATAACCAAGGTGACTTTGTATCCATTGTGTGGACTTTGACTTGACATACAAAGAATATTCTTGCTCATACCAGACATACAAAAACTTTGTTTAAAATATATGGTTGGGTTGTGTTTAAAATTTTTCAAACCAGTTACATAGAGAGGTATGAAATACCTTACATGCAACTGCTTCACGAATTGTCTTAAAACAACTTCCATACACTGAATAAAGCAAGTATTTTCCATGGTAGTATCATAAAAACATTTTAGAAATAGCAAACCGAAATGATCCTCAATTTCCCCCATTCCTTCTTCTCTAAATCCTTATGGACATCCTCGAGAGATCCTGGGAATGAGTCAATAAAATAAATCATAAAAATAAGACTATAAAAAGATAAAACAAAGTTGCAATATCACTTGCCATATCTGTTTTGAGGTATTAGGCTATTTATCCATTGTTGATCATGTATATCATAGGAACGGATCCGTTAAGGCATATTTGAGGATGTTGTCGGTGAATTGTCAAAAGACAGGTAGTTAACACTTTGTCATTGTTTTCGTTTGTTTGTAATCAAATTTTTGTGATTATTTGCTTGAAAGTTCTAGCTTCTTATGTTTGCTCTGTTTGTTTGTTTGTTTTGTCAAAGGGTGAATGTGACGATTTCTTTATTATGTATGAAAAGTTTATCACAAATTGTGATGTGGAGTTAGGATCTTTTTGATTTTCTGAATTTTATGATGCTATTTTTTTTGTTTTCAGGGGACTAACCTAAGGCCTCAGGGGATCATCAAAGACAAGCCTTGCCTACGTTGTACATGTAGAGGCTCGTAGTTTGCTTGGTTTGGTGTGAACATTTTTTTGATCTTTTTCTGTTTTGTGAATGTTTTTGGGTTTTGTATTTTTTGACTAAGTTGAAAGAAAGCATGATAAATACCTAAGGGGATTGACCTAAGGCCTCAAGGGTTGATAAGCCTTTCCTACGTTATACACACAAAGACCACATAGTTCGACCGGTGTTGACTCAAAGCATAACATGTTTTGGAATTCAAACAACGTTGATAACTTGGATTGATATTTCACTTCTATTTATAGAGAATATGTTGCAGAAAATTTACTTGAACTAGCTGTGAGGTTCAAGCAAATGTTGATATCTTAGACTTTTGAGTGAAGGAATAATCCAAAGTTGTTGATTTTTGTTGTTTTTTGGATGTTTTTGCTTTTGTTGTTTTCCTAGATGTTTTTGATTTTTGATAGTTTTGACCATGATGGGACACATAAGAATCTAATTGACTATCTGTTTTGAGAAGTTTCTCCCAATTCAAGACAAGACTATTTTCCTAAAACAATAACAAGCCATGGTTGGACACATGCTTTATTATGGTACAAATGGGTGGATGTTTTGGATAATGTTGATACACAATGATGCAAGTCTCTTTCAAACATAACGTCTGTTTGCTAGGTTTTCACTATGGTACTTGTTTTAGGAGTGCCACAAAGTGGTTTTCACTAAAAGAACGTTTTATTTCTCTTTACTATTTTTCTTGCTTTTTTATCTTTTTGTTTTTTTTTAGATTTTTATTCTTTTTCATGGGGTATTCTGACATGCTTCAAGTATAGAATTTATTGAGGTGGCTATTGTTCAATGGTTCATCTAAGGGTTCTCCTTCAGGAGTAGCCAACTGATAAGCTCTCGAGCCTAGCTCGCTGTGATGATGAATGGGCCTAACCAGTTGGGTTCAAACTTGCCTTTTCCATATTGATTCAGTTGTACCTTCTAATTCTCTTTGAGTACCAAGTCACCAACCTGAAAGTTTATATCTTTGATCTTTTTATCATAGCTTCGTTTGAGCCGATTCTGATAAACTCGAAGATGGTTTAACACGCTCAAACACCTTTCATCTAGGAGTTCCAACTCATTTAATCTAGACACCTGATACTCTTCATTGTTGACCATGCCTTTTAGTGATATTTGCAATGAGGGGATTTCAAATTCGATAGGTTTAAGACATCTTCCGATCTGTTGACCAAGGAGAAAGGTGTGGCAACTATAGGTGTTCAGATACTAGTTTGGTAAGCCCATAGGGCTGGGTTCAGTTGCAAATGCCAATCATGGACGAGGTCATTAACAATCTTCTTTAGTATCTTCAAGATGGTTTTGTTAGACCCTTTAGCCTAACTATTTCCTTGGGGGTAGTAGGGCATAGAGAATCTATGTTGGATAGATAATTTGGAATAAAGCTCTTGGACATCTTGATTCTTGAACGGGGTTCAATTGTCTGTTATTATGGTTTGGGGAATTCCATACCTACAAATCAAATAATTCAAAATGAACTTTGATATCTATTTTTCGGTGATGTAGGTTAATAGAATTGCTTCTATCCATTTGGTGAAATATTCAGTTGCAATAATAATAAATTTTATTCCTGTTAGAGGAAGCTGGAGAAATCTTTCCTCCCAAGTATAATCCCCATTGTGAAAAAAGGCCATGGTGTGGTGATAGGTCTCAACTCTTGTCCTGGTGCATGAATGAGGTCACTATGCTGCTAACATTGATGACATTTTTGGGAATCCTGAATACACTCTTGTTCCATGGAGGGCCAATAGTACCCCGTTCTCAACAAATTTTGTACAAGGTTAGGTGTAATAACCCATTCTAAATAATTTATATTATTACAAATGACATCATGAATATTAAATTTAAAAAGACATAACTAAGGAGCTATAGTCAATCATAGCAACACATGTCTAATTAAATGAGTCAAAGATTTATATATTCAAATCGAATGTCAAATTACAATATCCCAAGTTTGACTTAGCTCTTAGGCCACATAGTCAATACAATGTAATAATTTTACATCAAGATTACAACAGGGTTACATCAAAGACTAGGATAGTCTTGTAAACATCCCAAGGTTCCTCTTGATGCTTGCCTTCACTGGTGGACGAGAACATGGTTGAAGCGCTTTACCGCCCAATCATGAAGCTTATGCTTCTCCGGAATTCTTCCAAATGAAAGAATACCCAACCCTACATGGAAAGTTTAGCAAGAGAACAATCTACAAGGTGGAATCTGGTGCGTGCCCATACATCAACAAGCATTTCTATCTACAAGTTATAAAAGAAAATGCAAGATCTATGCTAGGAATGGTAGAGAGTGTTATTACAAAGTCCATACATACATAATGAAATAAATTGCTTGGACAAGCATAAGAGTAATGTTGCAACAACAAACAATAGGTTTTGGTAAAACAAGAACCTATACTCTCTAAACTCCATTTTGGCACCCATCCCGGAAAGTAACTTTCATCATTAAGTTATTTCATAGCTACTATCTACCTTCTATCAGCATCTACCCTTAGGTTCTCTAGTCTATAATTAGGTGTTGTTGTTCTATTCTATTTAAAAATTTAGAAAATAAATCTAATGGAACTGATCAAAACATTATCCATCCATTAAAAGCACATGTCACATGATTACATTCATCGTAATTCAGTATTCATTTAAGAATAAAGAAGATAGGAAACAAAATAAGGTATGTCACAAGTATGTGTATGTACATAGACGAGGGTTTATGTGCATACACATATATGTGGGCCTACTTATGTTATGAATTTGTGCATACATTCTGAATTTAAATCCAATAGATCAAATTTTGAACATTCAAATTATGTTTCAGATTAACATATAATTTGTCGGTTTACAAGAAGTAAAGAATTTAAGAACAAGTCCGTTTGAACAACTTCCCACATACTATTATGTCATTTGTGTCAACCATTCTATGTTAACAAACAATACTATTGTAATCACATAGTTACTATTTAACAAAACGATGCTGTCTACAACTAAATAATTATAGTTTATAGCAAAACAATGTTGTTTACAAATGAACGCATACTGTTTATAATAGAATGATGTTGTTTCAACTAAACAGTTACAAAACGATGCTATTTACAACTAAACAATCATAATTTATAATAAAACAATGTTGTTTACTAATGAACACATACTGTTTATAAAAAAATGATGCTTTTTTCAACTAACAGTTAGAGAACGATGTTGTTTATAGCTTAACAATCACAGTTTATAATAAAACAATTTTGTTTACAAATGAAAACATACTGTTTATAACAAAATGATATTGTTTTCAACTAAATAGTTACAATTTACAACAAAACATTATTGCTTACAACAAAATAACAATGCTTATAATGGAACGTTGATGTCTACAAAAGTTTACAGATTTAGTTCCATATCAACCAAAGCTTTGTTCATTCGAGCCTCATTCAAAAATGTAGTTATTCCTTACATTCATGGTTAAATAATTTTGATACATCATAACTTTCATTCTCATATTCAATTCAAGATTTGATCGTTCTGAGAAAATTTACATATGATTAACATATGAAAAATTAACCAAATGATTTCATGGTACAAATTCTTGGAAGGTGTGAAGATTCCAATGGCAATCTAGTTGTTTATAAAAAGAAAAAAATACTTAACACATATATTGGGTACAACCTTATCATGATTCGGGTTTTTGGAACCCTTGTTTACTGTAAATTAGATCATACTACTATCGTTCTATGGAACGACCGACCATTCTTTCCATTTTAGCAATGCATGGGGCCGATGCCATATCGACCAACCCATGACTTGAGTTGGGTTTATCCAAGACTTAAGGATTATTGTTCTCAAAGAACGATGGCTCACAACTAACCATGCCAATATAAAGATGGAGCGAATCGTTGCTTGGCCATCGACCCTTATGGGTGAGGCGCCATGAACAATGAGATATTGCGACTTAGAATACACAATTAGCAAGAAAACGAAATAATAATAATATCATTTATAAGGAATGGGCAATGATTGCCCAATCATTGCTTAATGCGAATGACAACGAATTATCTCTTAGAAACCCTTCGATCCTAGATCAAGGGCATTGATTTAAGCACCCATTTGGTGCGGGTTTCCCAAAGAAAATCCCCTTGCACAGAGAAAAACATAAGAATTCTAATGGAAATTATATACATTGCCTTTCTTGATAGAAGGTGATACCGATTCAAGGATCATTTATGGTCTTTTATAGGCTATTGAATTCACTGATAGCCTTGTGAAAGCTTTGCTTGTCACATGCAAACAACAAAATAAAAATGGCAGTGAAAACTAACTCATAGGGATTAAACGGATCAACTTCTATGCCGTTTAAGGTACATGCACATAGTTCATGCGACAAAAATGGCTGACATGGCCTTGATAGGAAAATAAAAAGTAATAAATTTTAAATCAAAAACTTGCATAACAAGCTCTTCATACAGTTTATTATGGCTCAAGAAATGTCGATATGATCCAACATACATTGCTCACAAAGTAGCCTAGCTGAAAAACACAAAAAAATCAAGAAAATGCATCGAATACCTTTGTTTGGGGTCGATTTCGTCTCGGATTTTTCCTCTGAAAAATCATTGAATTGCTTGTTTCCCTTTGTCTTGTCGATTCTAGATATAAAAAATGGTATCTTTTTTTATTTTTCCCATGCACCCACCCCAAAAATAGTTTCATTTCTTAATGAGCATTGATTTTAGCTGCCCACATACTCTGAATTTCGAATATTTGCCATTATTTTGGTCTCAAACCACTACTTTACATGATTTTTCTCATGATTTCATCAAATTTCATAAATTCGATAGTGGTAATTTTAAATTTTAATTTGATTCAGAAGGAATAAAATATAAAAAATATGTATATTTATATATAATATATATACTTATATATATAATATCTATATACTTGCACACATTGCTCATTCTTATATATATAAAAAATTGTTTATAGATGTTTATACATTTCATATACCAACATTTAAATGAAAATAAACTTTTACTTTATTTTGGGCATCAATATTTAAATGAAGTAGTTTTTGTTTTGAATTACACACATTCATTTGTATGTTTGTCATACTATCACTCTCTTTCAAATTCGAACACACATAGAATCAAAATAGACATTTAAATAAGAATTCATGTGTATTTCGATTTCACAAGTCTATCTTTTCATTCATCGAATCAATTCAAGTAAGATAAATATAATTCTTCTATATGAATTTTAAATGTAGTCATCATGCTATTTGTGGTGTGTGCACCTAGATTCCATCTAGCTTATCGTTCAATCTGACTAAAAAATCCTACTTCAACCATGTTCTCATCCTTCAACTTATCACCTTGCAACTACACACACTTGCACTTGCAAAATTCATCAATAACATTCAATTCGCGATTATATATACGATAATTCAAAAAGACCACATAGCCAACGACGGTCAACTTCTTTCAATCTTTTCAAAAATATCAAAATTTTGATTCAACATATTAAATTTCCTCAATAAATAGACTTATCATATTATAATTAAAAATGCAATAAATTTGGGTTGACATTAGGTCCGTTAGAGTGTGACCCATAAACACCTTCGTGTACCTCTTGTAAGGTAGTTTGCACTTCTTATGCATCAAGACATTAGAATAACATACCATATAAACTTTGATGATATAATGTATCTCCTAGGATCGTGAATTGGGAAGTCCTACAGGTAAAGGCCTTCTTTTGGGTGGTTGCTAGGTCGATTGGTATGATACCATGCTGGTAGGATTGTGAATCGGGAAATCCTATGGAGAAAGATGGAGGGAATGCCACTATTAACCCTATAGCGGTATTTAGAGGTGGGATAATTGTTTCCTAGGATTGCTTTGATAGCCTCCAATGTGTCCCTCTCCATGGCGCTAAAAGATTTTTCTCAGGTGGTGGTCTGTAATCACCCCCCAAAATGCCATCTGCCTCTCCTTCATGCCAAGAAAAATGGTGGACTCCATCATTTATTTGTGCCCAAAATTCTTGGCTCTTGGGTATTTAACTTTCCCTCATCACCAAATGTGCCCCTACATTAAACTTAACTGCCAGAGGATTAAATGCTCCTCAAATACACAAGTCCTATCACCCATCCTCCACTTGTGTGAGAACTATTGTATCAATCGATGACAATCCATCTTGGCTAGCTACCTAATCAATGATTTTTTTGATAACTTGTCAGCCTCCTGGTTTCCTTCATGGTATGTGTGAGATAATTTAAAATCTTTAAATTGTGCAATGATTTCCATAATTTGAGGGATGAATTTCCCAATTTTCTAGTTTGGCATTGCTTGTTTATGTATGGAATTTATTATGATCATTAAGTCTCCTTCCAGATGTAGTTTTGTATATCCCATTCATTTGCAAAGATTTATCCCTATCCATTCTTCTTGTATCTCCACTTCATTATTAGTTCCCTCTAGCAATTTATTAGTCACCTTTGCTATAGTGGTACCTGAATGGTCTCTTTGGATAAACTTGCTCTTGATGGCCCCTGGGTTCCCCCGAGATTCCCCATTGAAGTTTACTTTGACACATCCTTCATTCGACAAGTGTCGTTTTACATCGATTCATATTTTTTGAGGGATTATCCCGACACTTCCCATAAATGAGAGATTCAATGAAATAATTATATTATGGGCATATTCTACCATTTTACATTGCTAGAAACACATGTAAATTTGTGCCTTGATAGTGAATAATAGTTTTTGGATAGGAAAAACCTTTTGGGGTGGTTTCAAGGTTGTATCAATCATTAATCATGAACTAGGATGTGTAGGGAGGTAGGTGAGAGGTTTAGAGTTTGGGGATCGAGGGTGACTTGTGTCTCATACCACTATCGAGGAGTTAGGGATTAGGAGATGGGGATGACAAGGAGCTCGTCTCATAAGCTATGTAGAGAAAGGGAAGTTTGAACATGCAATTTTTACAAAGGGGTATCAAAGTTTTGGAGTGTTAGAGATCAGGGTTTGGGCATGCCTTATGACATGTATCTAGGGAGGGGGAAGGCCAAAAATCTAACTCCAACAAAGGTAAATTAGTGCAAATGGTTGGGATTTAGGGAATTGAGGGTCAGAAGGAAAGCATGTTGAGAAGAGGAAACACAACAACCTAAGGGAAATGGATGAGTGTAGGGAATGGGAAGATGACATGTAAGGATGGATAAGTTTGATAACTTGTCAATGGTAAAGGGAAAATCATGTTGGTGTGAATAAGTCTTGTACCTAGTTAATTCCTTTACTAGGGACTTAGGGGACTTAGTTCACATGTTAATTTTACTTATGATAAAAGATTCTTTCTAGATAAGTGTGAATGATCCTCCTATACTTGCTCAAACATGAACACACAAGTGATCGTTAGTCAAGAAACAAGCATTCCCTATGAAATTCATTTGAACACAAGAACATAGAAACAAAGTAAAATATCAAATACAATGCCAATAAAATACTATTCTAAATTCTCAAACCAGTATCCCATAGGGGGATTAGTGCTCCTTTGATGTGGAAAGAAGCCCTTTCCTAACCCCTTGATAAGCAAGTGATTATTTGTGATGAACCAAGTGTGAAATTGCCTATAATCTAGCTAAAATGGATGATAAAGATGAAATGCTATGAACTCAAATGGCTATAGTGATTATGCTCTTGGTTGATGGATCCATATTGTGAGAATGATGCCTCTATTTATAGAAGCCAAGGATTGAAGAATGGAGAAGATTGATGAATGAGGGATTAAAGAATAAACCAATAGCATAATGCCACTTGTCAACATGCTAATGAATCTTGAGGGAGATGTGATGTGTAAGAAGAATAAATGTTGAGGTGGCTTGTGTAAGAGAATGTGTAGGATTCTATTTAAAGCCAAGGTGGCTTGTGTAAGAAGAGGACATGTAAGAGCTTTTAATGCCAAGGTGACTCAAAAACGAGGACAAAGTCCTTTAGAGGGAAAAGTCAATTGTGTGGAATATTTCAAGAATATGCCACTTTTTTGAATGAAAATAGGTAATTAGTAAATAAAATAAATTGATTTACATGTGCAACTTGACCAAGGTTGACCTACCTTAGGGTGGAGTCAAAATCTAGAGGAATGGGGATTAGTGTTAGGAGTTAATTAATTTAGGATTAATTAACATATGGAATTAGTTGATTTGTGACACATGATTTAAATATTTGGATTTATTTAGATCATGTGAAAGGACATTAGCATTTTAGCATTTTAATTAAATAACATTGATTTATTTAATTAAAAGAAGAACTAAAGGATTTAATTAAATAAAATTGATTTCTTTAATTAAAAAAAGAACTATATGATTTAAATAAAATTGATCTATTTAATTAAATGAAGAACATTAGGGGATGATGAAATAAATCTGATAACATGTATTATCTGATTTAAGGTGGAAATTAATTAAATAAAGATTATTCAATTAATTGGTTAGTGTGGAAATGATTAAGGAAGAAGCAGTGTTAGTAAATCAAGTTCATGTGCACGATATCAATTAGAATAATTTGAGTGCCTACAATGAGTAATAGTTGTCTTGACTTCACATTATCCTAGGTAGTTATGAGTTAGTTGTCTCATGTGATAGGATTACGACACTTGTCATGATCTTGTCTTATCCTATCTCTCACCGTTGCCTTTATAAACAAGGCATCTCTAGCATATTTTGCATTGTATTCTATTGCATAGCATATTGATCATTGTATCATATTGCAAATCTTGTTTCGTGGAATAGCATCTTCCATTGTTTCTTGTCTTTATCTCTTGTGGAGGTTATTTGGTGTTGCAGATTGAAGATCTTGGGTTGCTCACTTCAACATGGTATTAGAGCTTTGAATCTTGCAAGCCCCTAACATTTTTTCATTAGAGAGTTTCCATCAAGTTTTCTATTGTGATTTGAGTTTCTTGTATAATCTTGCAAATTCCCCGTATGCTCTTCTCTTGCGTTTCAATATGATCTTGAGAATCAGAAAGGGTTTGCAAAGATTTTTTATTCCTATATTGCATGCATACATTGTGGTGAGATTTAATGATTGCAACACTTTTGGCTATAGTGGCAGTATTTTGGACTGTCCCATTGCGTCCAAGAGGCTTGAGAAAATTAGATTTGACTTTTGTTTCACTCATTTTGGTCACCATTTGCATTTTTGGCAAATAAGGGTTTGGAGCTCAGATTCGGTGAACAACTTTTTATAGGAGTTTTTTGGAAAAAAATAACCTTGCCATTGCGTTCGGGTGGCCATTTGTGAGAATTTTGATTTATAATTTGCCTATATTTGGAAAAAATTAAATTTGGGGCATAATTTTTTTAGTTGAAGGGCCATATGGCCTCCCAACCAGCACAGGTATGGCGAAAATATTTTATTTTAAAAAAAATTCTCAGAAATTTCTATTGGCGGTGTTTTTATTTTTTTAAAATATATATAAAATATTAAAAAGCGCTCTAGCGCTTGGTACGTGCAGAATTTAAAGTCTGTGGTGTTTGCATAATCCATAGAAGTCAAGTGGTATTCTAACCACTAACTCCTAGCAGTTGGAGAAACCACTAGGCAGGCAACTTTCAAACCACCAAGAAGCATTTAAATTGCAATTAAAAGGTAAACCGCTGAAGACAGTGTAGACTACCTAGTGGTAATTGCATAGCATGTGACCAAGTCATTGGAGACTGCTAGCAGTTTAACAAACCGCTTGGAGTTTTTTCTAACAGTCCAACACTTGGTCACATGGAGAACCAAGGGCCAGTGCCAGGGGGCTAGATTTGTGTCGGATAGTGTTAATTTTTGCTCCTATTTAGTGTTAAAAGTCCCTCTTCCAAGGTTTTTTTTCAAATTTGCATAACTTTTCGCTACGATGTTGGATTTTGGAAAACAAGATATCTTCGAAAAGCTAGTTCGATGAACTTCGCAGTGGTGTAGGTTATTTTTCCAGATTTTGAAAATTTTTGCCATTTTTTTCAGCCTGAAGGTACAGGTGCATTTATTGCTTGTAATTGTCATAACTTTTGCATACGAAGTCAAAATTTGGCAAACATTTTTTTGAAATTGCTCAAAAAATTGCAAGGAATATGTTTGGGTGATCCAAAAATATTGGTTTACAATTTTTGGCCAAACTGGACACTGAAATTATTATTTTTAAGTAAATCTTCACATTCAGGCACCTATAGCGGCTAAACCATGAGGAATTTGAAGATTATGAAGAACTAGAGTCTCGTCACATTTTGTCTGTAGATTCTAATTATTTTTTATAAAATTTTTAGAATCAGATTGCACTTCTTTTTCCATCTCCCACGAAAACTAGCTTTTTTCAAAAAACAACATTTTAAAAAAGTGACGCACACCATATAACGCATAACTTTTTTTCCATGAAGGATAAAATTCTAATTCTTTCGAATTTAGATTTGTAACTCCGATATCTAGTGCTTCCACTTGGTTAGATAGTTTTTAATTGAATATATTTTCTTTAATCATGTTTCGAAGTCAAACCAATTACAATTCAGACATAGTGCGATCGTATAATGTGTAACTTTTTTGTATATATCAAAATTCAATTTTTTTTTTGATAATTTGCTATTTTTCCACATGTGTAGAACAAAGACCTTCATTTTCGATGAAAAACCTATGTTTAATAAAACTAAAAAACAAATACATAATAAAACCAAAACATGTTAAAATTATATTCGTTGGATAGCTCGTTCTGAGGACTACCTAATTCCAGTTGGGTTTGTGAAGACTCCATTTTTATCCTCAACCCGAACTTCAAAGCCTAAAAATTAAGGTTTTTTTTTGTGTTTCAAGGGGAGAATGAGGAATAAGGGGGGTTTGTATGAACCCATAGGGGTTCGAGCGAACCGCCCTCCAATATGCATTTCCTTTTTTTTTTTGAGCGGGAAATGTGGGCCCAGTAATTAATGGGTTCGCTCGAACCCTAGTTCGGGTGAACCCCTCTTGGGTTTGGTCGAACTTGTAGGTTCATTCGAATCCCTAAAACCAATGTTTTTGCCATGGGGTCAGTTTTTCTTAGTTTTATTTCCTCCATCAAATTGTAAACCACTATTGTGGCTTGACCCGTTTGTAACCTTCTTTTTCAGTTATGGCAAGCTCTTCACTGTGTGTTATAAATAGTTGATTTGAGCTTTTCACGTGTTCAAATTGCAAATTTTCTTCATTGTAATTTTACTAGGGGGGGTTACAAAATTAGTTTTAATACATTATGGGGGGTGAAAGGCACAGTTTAAGTGCCACATTATCTTCTTTCTTTTTGTGTTCATGGCGGATCTAAGGCAAATTGAACTACTTACTCCATACAATTATCATACATGGAAGCTAAAAATGACTCAATTGTTACAATCTAAGGGTCTATGGCCAATGTTAGATGAAGAACAACCTGATTTCATAAGGAATTATGAAAAATTTGTCCATAGATGTAAAATGGATGAAGCAAAAGGGCTCATTGGCTTACATGTATCTGATAACTTGTTGTTTCATATTTCAGAGTGTAAAACACCTAAGAATGTTTGGGATAAACTTGAAGAATTGTATGGTAAAACAAATCAATTTAGAGTCTTGCAACTTCAAGTGGATCTACAATCACTCTCTCCAGATACATTTCCTTCAATTCAAGATTTCCTTGCACAATTCAAGTTGATTTTGTCACAATTGAAAGGATGTGGGCATGATATATCTAGTGATGAATGTATCTTCTTGATTCCGTCTAAGTTGAGAGTCCCTTATCAATTTTTTTCTTCTACTTTCTATTCAACTATGGATGCCATGGGGAAAGATTAAAAAATGCCTTCATTTGAGTTGTTTTGTGAGTGTCTTACTAGGGAAGAGGCCAAGTTGATTCAGTTGGATGCACTACCTAGTTCTAAGAATCATGCTCTAATGGATCAATCATCCAAGGGTAAAGAAAAGAATAAGAAGAAGCCCAATACAAAATCATCTTCAGGTAGTGAGACTCCCTCCAAACCAAAGCATAAGAACAATCAAAAGTACACTCCATCTCCTTCTTCTTCTACCTCTGGAGATTCTTCTTCCAAGTCTAAGAAAAAGAAAGGAGATCCTTGTTCATTTTGTGGCAAGACTGGGCATGATGCAACTCACTGTTTCAAGAGACTTGAAGCCTTGGAGGAAGCTATGAAGAAACACAACATTTCAGTGCCTAAGCCTTCTTCCATGGGAAAAGGGCAAGCTCTTTCAGCACGAGCCATTCATTCAACTTCAAACAGTTGGATTCTTTATTCAGGTGCTTCACATCACATGACCAATTCATGTGATCTTCTTGATTCCATTGTTCATACTTCTACTTCTCAGATTGGAGTTGGGAACTCTTTCTAGATTCTAGTTTTGGGGACAGGCTCCATTCATATGCTAGATAGGTGCATTGAGGATGTTCTTCTTGTTCCTGATATTTCAGTGAATCTACTTTCCATATATCAAATTTGTCATTTTGGAGATGGGAAGTCAGTTGAGTTTACTCCACAAAATGTGACTATTAGATAGTTGCAGGATCCTGAGAAGGTTTTTGCTATAGGGATAGTTGATCATGAGAACCATTTGTATCGATTTGATGTCTTTGATTCTTCATCGGGTTTAGTTTTTGTTGCTCATGCTGATTCACTAAGCAAGATTTGGCATGAAAGATTTGGGCACTTGAACTTCAGGTATCTTCAACAAATGGAAGCACATAACTTAGTGGTTGGTCTTCCTACGATCTCTTGCACAAATGGTGTTTGTCAAGGTTGTGTTCTTGACAAGAAACATCAAGATCCTTTTCCTAAGGGTCAAGCTACACGTGCAACCACACCCCTTGAGTTGGTCCATAGTGATCCCATGTCATTCCCAACTCCTTTTTCAGGGGCTAAGTATGTGATCACATTCATTGATGATTTTTCCCGATGGACATGGGTCTATTATCTGAAGCTCAAGAGTGTAGTTATCACCAACTTCAAGACCTCCAAAATATTTGTGGAGAAGTAGTCAGGTTGTTCTCTTTGACAGATACACACAGATAATGGGGGGAGTATGTTAATCAGGCATTTCAATATTTTTGTAGTGAGCATGGTATTCTTCATCAACACACAATTCCTTACACTCCTCAATAGAATGGTGTGTAGAGAGAAAGAAAACGACTCTTAGGGAGATGGCCAATTGTATGATTCAATCTAGATCCACGACTCCAACATTTTGGGCCGAAGCTGTCAATTGTGCCAACTATATTCAGAATTGCATGCCCCACAAGGCAGTGCAGAATATGACCCCGGAGGAGGCTTGGTCTCATCAAAAGCATAATGTATCCTTCTTTAGAGTATTCGGTAGTGAGGCTTGGGCATTCATTTTAGATGGTCGACGTAAATCAATAGAGAAGAAGAGTTAGCAGTACATTTTTGTTGGCTATTGTGAGGATGTGAAGGCATACAAATTGTTTGATCCTGAAACATGAGAGATTCATTTCCGCTGTGATGTTTAGTTTGCTAAGTCGTTCACACAGACAAATCCTCCTTCAACTTCTTCATCACAACCAACTCACTCTTCTTCATTTGATGATGATTTGGTACTTGAGGGAGATTTTGATAATGCTCTTGATACACCTCTTCCTCAGTCAACCACTAGGCAACGATGGGATTGAGTTACTCTTGAGGAGGCTGGTCCTCTTGTTGGTGATCCAGAGACACTCGCCGCACTTGTTCTCAAACTTCAGGAATCAGTCTTTTGAGTCGTGTAGTTTTAGATGATCCTCATAAGTTTTTAGATGCTTTAGGTATTCCAAAGCGGGTTAGTGCAATGACTGATGAGTATTCTTCTTTGATGAAGAATCATACTTGGGATCTTGTGCCTCTTCCCAAGGGAAGAAAGTTGGTTCGATGCAAGTGGGTGTATTGTACCAAGTATGCAGCAAATTGTTCCATTGACAAGTACAAGGCCCGTCTTGTTGCAAAGGGGTTCTCTTAGGTTGAAGGAATTGACTATTTTGAGAACTTTGCTCCTATTGCCAAGATGGATTCTATTCACCTTTTCCTTGCTATAGCTACATCACAGGGATGGTCAGTGTTTCAAATGGATGTGAAGAGTTCCTTCTTGCATGGGGATATTCATGAGAAGATCTATATGGAGCAGCCACCAGGCTTTGTGCAAGACCCTTCACTTGTTTGTAGGTTTCACCGTTCAATGTATGGTCTCAAATAGGCCCCTCGAGCTTGGTATGAGAAGATGGATAGTTTCTTTCTTTCTTCTTGATACAATCATCATTATGATCCCACAGTTTATACTTAGAGACATGGAGAGTTTCTACTCATACTTGTTCTCTATGTGGATGATTTCATTCTCACGGGGAATTGTACTTCGATGGTTCAGAGTACTTGACGAGCATTGATGGAGTGATTTGATATGACTGACCTTGGTATTTTGCACTACTTACTTGGTCTTTAGGTTCATCAGACTTTTGAGGGGATCTTCATTTTCCAATAGAAGTATGCTCTTGATTTTCTTTAGAGATTTGGCATGGCTGATTGCAAGCCTACTTCCACTCCATTCCAGTGAGGTGTTGTACTCTCTACCAGTTGCACTACTCCTACAGTTGATCCTACCTTGTATCGGAAGTTGGTTGGTAGTATTTTCTACTTGACACATAATCGTCCTAATATTTCCTTTGCAGTTGGAATTGTCTCTCGCTTCTCATAGGAGCCTCATGAGAGTCATTGGAAGGTCGCCAAGCATATCTTGTGATACATTCAGGGGACTACTCCTTTCGAATTTCATTATACATCAAGTGCATCTCAAATTGTGGGCTTCATTGACTCAGATTGGGCTGGTGATGTCAATGATCAGAAGTCTGCTTCTGGCTTTATCTTTCGCCTTGGTTCTGGTATGATTACATGGTCATGCAAGAAGCAGACTGATATTGCATTATCATCGACAAAGGCTGAGTATCGAGGTGCAGTTCTGGCTAGTCAGGAGGTTTTGTGGCTTTGTCAGTTGATGACCGAGTTTGGATTCCCATCCACTCAGCCCACTACTCTTTGGTGTGACAATCAGAGTGCCATAAATATCTCTCACAACCCAGTGGAGCATCAACATACTAACCATATTGAGATCCACATGCACTTCATCAGGCAGCTCATCCAGGATGGTGTTCTTAGCTTGGAGTATTTGCCTACAGATCAACAAGTTGCAGACATCTTCACCAAACCTTTGGCACCGCCTTGTTATCTTCAGTTGCGATTGATGCTTGGGGTGAAGGAAGTTGTCCTTGGGGGTTCTTGGCATCTTGACTTAATTTAGTGCTGTAATATGTATTTTACATATCCATATTAAGTTTAGGGCCCTATTAATTAAAATGGACTTAATTGTGCCTTATTTTTGGTGTTGTAAAGTGTACCTCTTTACACTTTCACACTTATCTAGGGATCCGTTAATTAATTGAGCTTAATTTAACTTAAATGACCTCTTTAATTCAAATCCAAGCCTAATTAATTGCATTTTTCAAAGAGGAAACCCGACATTCGTGAATGCCTAAACATAACACTTCTCATTGAGCAATGTGTGTCTTAGGTGAGTGACCTAGGACCTATTCGCCTATGGGTGAATGGGTCCTCACTTAGACCTAGGACCTAAATTCAAATTATGTTTTTGGTGGTATTTTAACATATTCAAATCCATATTTAGATGTTAGCTTGTGTTATTTGAATTTCGTTAAATTAATGTTACATACCTATAAATATGGGGCTATTTCACTAAGTTTCAACTAGCTATTTTGATCTAAGACTTGTAATGATCTAAAAATCCTACAAGATTGAAACACTATTTGTTATACCTGCAAGTTAGGATAAATCAAACAATGAAACACATAAGAATATAAAAGAGAATAATGTAAAACGGAATGGTCTCACCAATCTTCTCTATTCCATGATTCCTTCCATTGTACCTTCTCAAGCCTTGCTGCAATGATGGATTGCCCTCAGATTTCTTTGTGAACAAACTTCTCTAATGCCTAGCCTTAACAAATGCCTTTGAAGGATTTACTATGATTCTATGCAAACTAGAAATCAATTTCTAATATGCAAGCAATAATATATCTAAGATAAAATGCCCTATGATGGAAGAATGCCTATAATGAAAGCATAAATAAAATAATCATGGATCCGAAAATGAAATCAAAATTGTCATTTTATAGAAAATGCAATCTTGAACGGACGGACAAGATGAGAGATTTGAGGAATGCCCTAGAATCAAAGGTCAAGATTCAATAAGGCAACTCAAATTAGGGTTAGGGCAAAATACCCTTATGTGTGAATAAGATTTAATTAAATGAATTAAATCAAGACTGAATTTGATAGTTGAGATGAAATTAGCAAAAATCAGAAGACAAGAGGATGAGATTTTAGAAAATCAATAATTTTAGAAATAACTTGATTTGTAGAAGAATATTTCCCTTTTTGAATTAAATTAATTCAAAAAAGAGATTTTGTGAGGTAATTAGTAATTGATTTTTGAAATTAATTCCTAAATGAAGAATCAGTTAACCATGTGAGATATTTTTAAATGATTTGTTTTATTTAAAAATATAAAAGTGTCACATGCCATAATTAAATAATTAAAATAATTATTTAATTTAGAAGAATTAGTTAATTAATTAAATAAATCAATGAATTTATTTAATTAAGAGAGGATTTACGAATTAGTGACATATTAAATAGGTATATTAAAATATATTAATTTAATAATCAGGAGGACATTAATGATAAGGATTAATTAAATAAATAAGATGACTTTATTTAATTATTAGAAGACTTTGACAATTAGTGACATATTAAATTATATAAATAAGATTTATTTATTTAATAATCATGAAGAATGAAAGTTTATGAATTAATTAAATAATCATGAATTATTTAATTAATAGTTGAATGTGGGTTAGGGACATAATTCAAATGTCATAATTATGCTAGGGCAAAAGGTGGTAAAATATTGCTTGCAGGCCTAGGTCATTTTTAGGTGTCTACAAGACTTTAAAGCAATCTAAGAATATTCAAGTGAACATTATTAGAGAAATTCAAGAGCATTTCAAGGCATTCAAGAACAGATTTAGTGAAGAATTATTCCAACAATCAAGATCCAATTGTCATGTCAAAGTCTTCTTGCATCATGCATATTATTGGTGCTAAATGATGATGTAGGGTTCATGATCCATTCAAGAATTCAAGGCATTGTTTCAAATCAAGTTTCAAAATCAACATCCACATCAGTTGAAGCCATTTCATGTGAGTTGCAGATTTACATTCTAAGGTTCATTCAAGGGTTTGGTGAGTTGTGACATAGATTTGTTCATTCATCATTCCTTTCAAACTATTATATTTCATTTCAAGGTTTGATTACCAAAATGGGGTTTGACCAAGGCAAACCCCCATTCACCAAAAACAATTTTTTTTCCCTCTCTTTGTGTGTTGGAGATTTGCAGGTTGAAGATCTCAAAGTTGCAAAATTACAAAGTTCCATTTGTTGTCACCTTTGTTGTCATCTCACGGATACTTAGATCTGAAATTATTTCTAACTGTTCGAATGTAAAAATCAGAAATCTGGAAGTGTAGACACAGGAGCAAAGGACCCAAAAACAAATTTTGGAGATCTCTACCTAGAACCCATTCTCTGTAGGGTGAATGAGTCCTCATAAAGCTTTTGAAAACATCATTTTGTGAGAGGTACACAACATTTATGCCTTCCAGATCTGCCATAAAATTTGTTGGTTCCTGTAGTTTTATGTTTAATCTACTAAATCCATGTGATAGAATGAATTTTTGAGTTGATTTTCTATTTTTAATCTTTCTCCCCAAACAACTATTTAACCTAGATCCCCATCCTAACACAAAAAGAGAAATTGCAAGATTCCTCAAAGAATTCAGTCACGTAAAGGTTGAAAGTGGATTTTGACTTAAGGGATCTCATTTCTTGAATGAAATAGAAGAATAGGTAGGTTCATTCACCCCATTTTGACCTTTCTATTTATAGTAAGTTTGGTGAATCATCCCAAATTTAGTATAAAACCCTATGTGTTTGAACCCTAACCCTTTTTTTTGTTTCATTTTGGTGAACCCAACTTTTGAACATTCTAATATCTATTTTGGAGTGCATTGAAACCCTAGATCTAGGATTTGGATTAATTCGTTGCATTTAGGGTTTCTAATTTTGGCATAACATTGCATTGCATTTTAGGTGTAAACTTGCATTTTGCAATTTTAAATCTGAAAATTCATCAAAAATTACATAAAGTTAGATTAATTTTGCATGGTACTTGTCTATTAGTTTATGTTCAATCATTCACATTCAAAAATTGAGTCAAAATTGCATTTCAAAAAGTGTCATATAGTTCATCATTTGTCCTTCATTGCACTTTCATTTAAACACCAAACTATGGAAAATTATGCTTCAGAAGTTATAGTTTGAAACTTGGAATAGAGAAAACATCTAATCAATCAGAAATTGCTTTTTTCAATTTTAAAAAACCATGTACTGGGGCCCATTCGCCTTCAAGGCCTACCAAAACCAACTTTTTTGAGCTTTTTTGTGTTTTTTTGCACTTCCCAAGCCTATTGATAACCTATAGTACAAATCTAGAAAGTTTCAAGAATTTTTGTTTTATTCATCTAGGTTAAACATCCATTTAGTGTAGTCATTTTTAAATTATTCCAAAATCATTTCAGTAGCAAAAATATCAGATCTGGAAATGTTTACTTTCTTGAAGCTTTGCATAATATGGATAAAAGTACTTTTCACTTTTGGATACACAATGTTTACAATCCTGACGCTTTGCATATGTTGGATAAAAATACTTTTCACTTTTGGATACACAATGTTTACATAAGACACTTTGCATAAGTTGGATAAAAGTACTTTACACTTTTGGATATACAATGTTTACATTCTTAAAGCTTTGCATAAGTTTGATAAAAGTACTTTTCACTTTTGGATACATAATGTTTACATTCTTGAAGCATTGCATAAGATGGATAAAATTACTTTTCATTTTTGGTCACACAATGTTAGTATCTTACCTTTCTAAGCATGCAAATAAAAACTCCATCCCTCCCACTTATGAGAATGTTTTAGTGAAAGAGAATACAATAGTGGACAATCATGACAATCAAATTTGGTCTTCTCCCAATATTTCTCCTATTTGTGAAGAAGATGTTTTGGTGTTAGAAGATCCAATTGATGAGAGTTATAAGAATCCTATTTGTCTCTCTTCCCCTACCCCTCCCTCTTGGGAAGACATTATTGGATGCAAGGATGAGACCATTGACACATCCTTTAATACTACTTTTCCTATTTCTCCTATTTGTGAGAATGATTTGATACAAGAGGATGTTATCATTGATAAACAAGAAATCCAACCACTGATAAATCCCTTACTTGTGATGAAGTCATTTTAGAAGAACCAACCATTGAAAGTAATGAACATCTAGTTTTTTTCTCTCCTAAACACTCTCCTACTAGGGAAGATATCATGGTGCAAGAAAATGATAACATTGAAACATGTCTTTCAAACAATAGTAATGTGGCTTCCTTAGATTAAGATGATGAAGTGACATTAGACTCCCCTTGTCCTTCGAAAGAAACAAAAGCATAAAAAAATCCCTCACTCAATATCAACACTATTATGAAAGATTCTTCTAACACAACTTTAGCTTTGGTAGACTACATGTGGGAATATCTCATTAGATATGCATGAAGTTGATACTTTGTCTACACATTATAATCAATAAAATTAGTTGTTTCTCCTTGTCTTGTGGTAGAACTTTAGTATCATAGTATATTCACTACCATGCATGAGGGTATAAAATTGGCTTTATGCAATCATAATTTCCTTTTGCAAGGAGCAACATACCATCATCCATTTTTGGCTCACCTTTTGTCCTTGGGGGGTAAGGGGTTAGGTAGCCTTGTCCTAGTTTGGCACTTGATGTTGTCCCTATGGCTAGTTATCCACCTTATGCATATACTGATCAAGATTGGGATGCAGATGATCTGCTATAGGTTGACTCACATGTGCCTTACTAGCCCTATGTTTTGTTTTTCTGCATGTTTCTTTGTGTGATTGCATGTGCGTAATGTAATCTCCCATACTGTTCTATTTGATGTATCTCTCTTCATGTGTGTTCCTCTATTTGTATTTACATTCTTCTATATTTCGTAAATATTTATCTTTCCATTTTGTCTTATGTTTCCCTTTTGGGGATGATGTAAGGTGTCGAGACATTTAGGTCTCTTCCATGTTGACCCAAAATCTTTTTCTTTGTTTTCGCTTTTTATGTGTCATTCTTCCTATTCTGCTAGTATTTGGGGAATGATGACGTTTCTGAGCTCTATAACAACATTGTATTAAAGATATACTCACCTCAGATTCATCGATCCTTTATGTGTTTGGGATTTCATTTTGGGGGCAACCCTTTCCCCTTCTTTTTCATGATGTAGCTTCATTCGAGAACATATGACTTGGCATAGGTCTTTCCAAATAAGCACTCATGTCCTTTTATTGGCTACTTTAAAGAAAAATTGCTCGCAACAATGGTGCTAGCAATTTCTTTAAAGTGGGGGCATACATTGGAATTATTTTCAGCATTCCTCACATTTCATTGTGCAATTTTATTTCATCTTGTGACGCATCTTTTTCTTGGTGGTGTCATTGGGTTTGATATCCTCCGAGAGCATGATATTTTTTGGTGTACGACTTTTCTCTTAGTGGTGATGCTACGCATTCCATTCCCTAAGTTGTGAATATTTAACCTTTGACTTGTCCTCTCTTGGAGACATTAGGCACGATGTGAACCCTAAGAAGATACCTTACATGAACTAAGCTTGAGATCCCTTTGAACAAACCTTTATTTGAATTTTTGTTCATAAGTGTTTAGCATAATACAACTTGTTAACCTTGTGAAGCCCAAACCCCTTTTCAAGGCCACCAAGCATAACACACTTTTCTTGCCAATGGAGCCTTGCACTTGTTCAGAGGTGCTTAGACTAATACAACTTGTTAGGCCTTATGAAGCTTGAAGCCTTAATTTTGTGGTGCCCTGTTAGAGTTATCAGAGGTATAGCTTTGGTATGGTTAGTACAGTGAGAGCCTATAGACCTGGCATGACTTTCTCACTAAGCCACCTTCCTGGGGGCTCACCTAGTGGATAGCTTGAGGTTCCATTAGCTCGGAGTGATTGTGGGCATCGTTTGCATAGTGGACATCGAGTTCTTCTTGTGAACATCTTGGACAAACAACTGAGACATGTTCCACATCATGTTGGATAGTTAAGGCTTGATCCACCCCCTTCTCTTGGACAAATCACTGAGGCATGTTCCACATCGTGCTAGACAGCTGAGGCTTGACCCGCATCCTTGCCTTCCTTAGGTCTTTGATGTTGTATGATTGAGTATCTTTGTCATTGCTACATACATATCCCTAAAATGTCTACTTTAGTGCGAGTTTGAAATGGGTTCATCCTCTCAGTAAAGTGGGGGTTAAATATAGTGTAGAAAAATGTATCCCTTTACATTTTCACACCTAATTAGGAGTTAATGTTAAAATGAACTTAATGATGCCTTAATTTAATGTTGTAATATGTATTTTACATATTCACATTAAGTTTATGGCCCTATTAATTAAAATGGACTTAATTGTGCCAAGTATCTTTGGTGTTGTAAAGTTTACCTCTTTACACTTTCACACTTATCTAGGAATCCTTTAATTAATTGAGCTTAATTTACTTTAAATGGCCTCTTTAATTCAAATCCAAGCCTAATTAATTATAATTTCTAAAGAGGAAACCCGACATTCATTAATGCCTAAACATAACACTTATCATTAAGCAATGTGTCCCATTCTCCCATTGGCGAATGGGTCCTCACTTAGACCTAAGACCTAAATTCAAATTGTTTTTGGTAGTCTTTTAACATATTCAAATCCATATTCAGATGTTAGCTTGTGTTATTTGAATTTCGTTAAATTAATGTTACATACCTATAAATATCGAGTGATTTCACTAAGTTTCACCTAACAATTTTGATCTAAGACTTTCAAGCAATCTAAGAATATTCAAGTGAGCATTATTAGATCATTTGAAGGCATTCAAGAGAAAATTTAGTGAAGAATTATTGTAGCAATCAAGATCCAATTGTCATGTCAAAGTCTTCTTGCATCACACATGTTATTGGAGCTAATATGATGATGTAGGGTTCATGATCCATTCAAGCATTCAAGGCATTGTTTCAAATCAAGTTTCAAGATCAAGATCGACATCCATTGAAGCCATTTCATGCAAGTTGCATATCTACATTCCAAGGTTCATTCAAGGGTTTGGTGAGTTGTGGCACAGAGTTCATTCATCATTCCTTTCATGCTATTTTATTTCGTTTCTTGGTCAAACCCCCATTCACCAAAAACAAACATTTTACCCTCTCCGTGTGTTGCAGATTTGCAAGTTGAAGAAAAGTTAAAGATCTCAAAGTTGCAAAATTACAAAGTTGCATTTGTTGTCACCTTTGTTGTCATCTCATAGAAACTCAGATCCGGGATTTATTTCCGACTGTAAAAATTGGGAATCTAGAAGTGCAAACACAAGAGCAAATGACCCAGTAATAGATTTTGGAGAGCTCTACCTAGGACCCATTCACCATAGGGAAAATGAGTCCTTAGACAACTTCTAAAAACACAATTTTGTGAGTGGTACACAACATTTATCCCTTCCATATCTGCCACAAACTTTGTTGGCTCCTTCACTTTTATGTTTAATCTACTAAATCCAAGTGATAGATTGCATTTTGGAGTTAATTTTCTATTTTTAATCTTTCTCCCCAAAGTGTTGTTTAACCTAGACCGTTGTCCTAACACAAAAAGGGAAATTGCAAGATTCCTCAAAGAATTCACTCACCTAAGGGTTGAAAGTGGATTTTGACTTGAGGGATCTCATTTATTGAATGAAATAGAAGAACAGGTAGGTTCATTCACTCCATTTGACCTTTCTATTTTTAGTAAGTTTGGTGAATCATCCCAAATTATTGTATAAAGCCCTATATGTTTGAACCCTACTCCATTTTTCCATGTTTCAAGGTTAAACAAGGCCAAAATGCATACTTGAGGAATATGACTTAGGCAAAAAGGATAGTCAAAATCTAGTGCAAACAGAGCCCACCAAGGATCAAGTCTTGCTACGTGCAAGGCTTGACACCATAAGGGATGTGGTTGAGATCGTGCTTTGGATAAATTTGGTGGAATGAATACACCTCATCCCTTAGCTTTCAATCAAAGAGTTTTCAGCCTAAGAGTAGTGCTCCCATATCAAATAGCAAAACAATCTTGTAAATACTCCTTTATTATAAACAAAAATTAAAATAAATCAAATAATATATATATTTTAAAGAGGTAAACACTTTTGACTTAGAGCTATGAATTGTTGAGGTCACAAACGAGGGACCTCATCCCCAATATAAACATTCAACAATAACACCCTACTGAGGTTTGAATAGGTTGATGGAAAGAACATCATCACCACACCTTAGCCATCACACTATAACAATATTAGAAAATAATATATATCTTAAATAAAGTGGAATAACTATTTTCTAACAATAAATAATATTTAATTTTTTTAATTTATGGGCCTAATAAAACTCTTATCTATAAAACAAAAATTCAACCATTGGCCTCCCATCTTGTCATCTTGCTTATAAATGTATTTGATACTTTCCATTTGAGGCAATTTTCATTCTTTTGACTCCTTTAGCTCTCTATTATCCTGATGATGGATCACAAAGTGTGATTTAAAATGTTGATTCAAAAATTTGCACACAATTTAATTTAGAAACAACAATAATCTACAGTATGGATTGTGGAAATTTGATATCGTTAACTCCAATAACACTTTCATTGACACCTTACAATCACTAGAAAATAATAGACTCCTAATTTTTCTTAATATAAATTATGGGTTTTCCATAATTTGACTATATAGTTTATAGGGAAGGAATCTAATATCGTTACAATAACACTTATTTATATTTTGTTGTAATTCAATGACAAATTTCAAGCCTATAACCCATTTGTTTTTATTCATAACCAAAATAATATAAACCCATCTTAAGTGAAGAATATCTATAAAGGAAAAAGAAGGTATACATTTGAAACATGTAGGTAACATTTGGTAAACATATATGTACATTTAAAACTTATTGATAACTTTAGGGAAATAAAGATATTTACTTATAGGTATAATGAGGAATTATTGGATGCAACTTAGCAATCTCCCATAAAGCTATAAGTGCTTGTAGAAAACCGGCAATAACTCTCAAGCCATTGCATTGTAAATATATTAAGGAGTGTACTTAATTAACAAGCTAATGCTGTAAGGATCTAGTTGCTACTAGGAACAAGATTCCATGACAAATCAAAGTCTTTTCCTATAGGAAGAGCTAATCCACTCAATTCCAAAGCATTGTTCTCAACATGGTTGCCACCTTTTTCACTCGAAAGTGAAGAGGAATAAATAAATTCAAATGTTGATGAAGAATAATGCTCCCCATTGAGCTCAAAAACTGATGGAGAAGAGTTGATAGAAGAGGAATGCCCCAACACCAAGAGCTTCTCCACAACCCACCCTTCCTCCAATGCATATTGCCCCATTTGAACCTCTGTCCAGACTCTAACTTTCTTCCCATCAGACTCACCATACAACTTCACATAAGTAGACTTTCCATCTTCAAACTTCATATCCAAATCCTCACCTCCATCAAGATACAAATATCCTTGTGCATTTCCTCCGATAGACTCAAATCCTAATGGAAATGCAACCACCAAAGTGAAAGGAGTCTTCCTAGCCTCCTTAGTAGTATACCCACCTTGTTGCATGGGCAAAATCAAACCCTCGTAAACATGAACATTAATGGTATCTATGGGAGCATCTAGTGTAACATATTCTCCATTAGACTTCAGGACTTGGGACATATCATTCAAGCTATACCAACTTCCCTTAGGGAAATAGGCATTCACCTTGGTAGTTAAATTGTGCAACACAGGTGATACAAGCACCCCAGGCCCCACCATCATCTGAGTGCTGACATCATATGTAGTTTCGTCCTCTGGAAAAGAGAAAAACAAGGGTCGGGCAATGGGAGCCCCGCTGACATGGGCGTCATAGCCAAGAGTATAAAAATAGGGCAGAAGGCGGTAGCGCAAGCCCAAAGCCTTGCGGGCTGATTTGGCAACAGAATCCCACAAGTAAAGCTCTTGTCGCTTGCTAATTTGATTGGAGTGAGCTCTGCTAAAAGGATAAAACGCCCCCAGCTGAATCCAACGCCCACAGAGCTCCTCACTAGTACCTCCATTTTCATCTGGATAAAACCCGCAAATGTCCGACCCCACCATTGGCATCCCAAACATCCCAAAGTTTAGGATCGTCGAGATTGAATACCTTAGATCCTCCCACGAGGCCTTGTTGTCGCCAGTCCAATGAGCTGCATATGACCCTGAGCCAACAAAGGTGGATCGAGTGAGCACAAAGGGGCGCTTGTTGAGCAAGCTCTTGAGCGCAGAATGTGTGGCGATGGCCTGTGAAAAACCAAAGAGGCTGTGGGCATCATATTCTAGGACGCCATTGTAGTGAACAGAGCTGGCAGCAATAGTATTATACCCCAATGGGGCACTCTTCCCCGAGCAATTGACTTTGTAAGGGGGTTCGTCCCAGCGTGTGTTGGTGATGTTCACACAGTCCAGGCAGCATATCCATGGTTTGATGCCCGGGCAAGGCCGGTTCTTTGGGATGCTGCATTTTCCCATACAGAAGTTGGATACTTCGTTCATGTCGATCCAAAGGCCATCCACAGGAGCCATTTTGTGGAAGCGAGAAATCTCGTCTGCCCAGAAAGAAACTGTTTTGGGATTCAGGAAGTCCGGAAAATAGACGGCACCCGGCCATACTTGACCCATGTAAGGTTGTCCTTGATACTTTATGAACACATCCTCTGTCATCCCACGCTGAAAGGTACCATAGCTTTCATTTACGTTGATCCCTGTAGCAAAAACAAACACAAACCAGATTTATTCAAATGACGGTTAAATTCGAGCTTCATAAAGCTTTCTTTGATTAAAAAAATTAGGTTCTGAAAGATTCAATATTCAACACACAAAAAAAATGACTGACATTGATACAAATTATATTCGGTTATAATCGCTTACCGTGGATTAAAACAAACATTCTACAAATGAATATGGGGTATGGATGGCATACCTGGATCGATGAGGACAATATAATGAAGACCATTTGCATGAATTCGATCGAGGAAAGGGCGCAGCTTATCTTCAGGGTAGTTAATTGGATCAAGAGTAAAATCTTTGGCCGCATCCATGTGGTCGTCATCATTCCATATAACATCCAGAGGAATTTTTGATTTATTGTAATTGTTCACCACATTTTCTACATCGGAAACATTCTTGTATCCCCATCTGCACTGATGAAAACCTGCAAACAACCATTAAAATCTTTTAGTAATAACGGAACATTAACAAAAGCAGACCAACATCATGTTTTATTCAATAAAGCTGTGGTTAAATGGTGACCGTCAAAGTTAAAAATACAAATTTCAAAATCAAACTAATAAGATAAACAGCTATACGATGGAATCTGTTTATTAATGGACAGGTGACATATAGTGTGAGATTTGAATCTGAAGTAAGTCTCACGTCTGAAAAAACAAGTTTCAGTTTAATGATAAATCAGTACCATTTAATGATAAAATCTTTCCAAATATCATGTGAAAGCTTTCAAAATCTCACTTATCATGTAGAAGTCGAATACATATTGATTTTCCAATTAAATGGAGATATTATATTTTTATTTGCAGTGTTTTTTAACCAATTTGATGATAACTTTCCTTTTTCATTTGTATTGCTTTATGTTTTAAATTTACACACCCATGGACAAACATGTATTCTCTAATATATTAGCATACATATAATTTTCTATAGACATAATCTTTGAACTTTCTTTAAATGCAAGTGTTAGTTAATAATCTGAATACAAATTTATTTACCTAAACAAAGAAAAAACCAATATAATATTTTGATAATTTATTCTTATTAAATCTAAACAGAAGAATGACATACAAATGTCTTGTATAGATACATTTCAAAAATCTCGATACTAGAACTTAAGATTTCATTCTCTATTTTAAACAAATCTACAAACTTCAAGTCAAGGAGGATCTTCTACCTGTATCCCACTTGAAATATTAAAGAAAACAAATAAATCCAACCAAGTTACCAACCTACGAGAGCTCCCAAAAGAAGGAATCTATAAAATATTTAACGCAAGACCCAAATACTTAAGAAGGAATCTATAAAATATTTAACAAAGTTCAGTCAGCTAATACTTAAAGATTATTATTGCAGATGATTTCGAGGCTCTGTAAAATATTTGAAACCCAATAAAAAATATAATGCTAGGCCAAAAAAATGCAGAGCAGGGCATGTAAGGACATACCAAAAGCCCAATAGGGCATTGCAGCTGGACGTCCTATGAGGTCAGTGAACTGTTGAACCACATCTAATGGAGAAGAACCTGCAAAGAAATAGAAGTCCAGCAAACCCCCAATAACCTTGTATTTCAACTTACTGCCAGTATAAAAAACTTCCATCCCATTGCTGTTCAACAATAGAACTCCATGAGCCACACCTCCCTTCCTTAAATCCATGTAAAAAGGATGTGAGCCATACAAATCTGTGTTCAAATTAAATGCAGCAATGTCAGTTGTATAAAGAGTATAAGCTTCATTGGGAAGAATCTTAAACCCGTTGGGCTGTGTGTTCTCTCCAAGCCCATACAGTGAAGCTGATGTGGGAAGACTTGTGCTGATTTCCAGATACTGATCTTTGAAAACCAAGGTGTCATACGAGGAGTTGAACAGGACATCTCCATTGGATTTACGTTTGATAGCAAACCCAAATGGATTAGCTGTGCAGGAGAAGATCAACTCATTGCCTGAGAACTCAGAGAATTCAAACACTGGGTTGGCTGTTTTGGAAATATGGCTTCCTTCTAGAGCAGGTACTTGTGATCTAGGAAGCAGGTCATATGGAACTTCCCATCTCTTCTTCTCTGCATCTGTTATATGAACTCTCACCCTGTCCTGCGTCTCATGCCTGCATTGGAATCTCACTTCATCAGTCCCTTGTCCAACCCAAAAGGATCAAAAACACATTTCAGATAAGACTCAAGATGCAAGATTCAGTTCAAGTGTGTGCAAAAAGAGAATTCAACAATATATTGACTAAATGATAACAACTAACATCTTAATTATTTTACATCATATATTTTAATAGTCAAATTGTCAATAATAATCTTATGATTTTTATGAGTTTTCCACAATCCATAAAATTATAGAATGCAAGTTTTGGATAAATAGTGTATGTTTTTCTTTTGACATTTCCATCATTAAAAATATGATCGGAAAGATTTAAAAAAAAAACCCATACACAATTTATCCATACATTCAATAATTTTATACTTCATCATTATAAAACAAATATAATGCTGAGTTGAAAGAAAACTACTAATATAACAGTAACAAAATAGAATCCATACTTGACATAAAGTTTAAGACGAGGAATATCAGGCCCGTATGCATCAGTCTTTTGTATGAGTTCCAAGCATCCAATCAAGCTCCCATCAGGTTTATCACTGATAGAAACAAGACGATAACCATAACCAACTTCCTGACAATAGCCCACAGCACAAAGGCTGCAAATAAACAGCAAGAATGCTGCTAGATGAGGCATTGTGGGCAATGGAGCTATCTCTCTGCACTACCCTCTCTCCTATATATAAGTAAATGATGATTTGTTTAAGATACGGACATGTGGGCCTGTCGGAGTCTTGTTGACCATTGATGATAAGGCTTCGTCCACACTTCCATGCAAATGCACGAAGCTGATATGTTAATGGAGGAGCAACTGTAGGTTCGCGGGCAATAGAGACAAAAGAAACAAAAAACTACTTTTTCCTTTTGTTTTTACTTGTGTTGTTTGCAGCGAAGTTTAGGGATTCCAAGATGAGCTTTCTAATTGGATGGCTGGTTACAATAGAGTTTCACGAGGCTTATGTCATAATTAGATGACAAAATATATTAGTACTCATATACTTCACAATTAGATTTATAATTATGTATTCCATTGTCAAAAATCAATTTGATCAATATAATAAAATACATCTTTATCAAACTGCAGATGTTTAATTAATCCCAACGTTTGCAAGTCATCACGGGTGTGCCTTCACAAGTAATCATAAATTAGTGTTCTAGATAACGTAAAACCACTAAATTAAGGAGACAAAAGGTCCCACTTTGGTGCGAGGCGTACAGATTTGAGGGCGTTTGAAAGGTGCACGTTTGGAAATTTGCACAATTTTAAGGAGTTTTGTCTATGCATGAAAGTGATGTGCCTTTAGGATTTACCAATGATATTGTTCTTATGGAAAAAAAGCCATGTTTTGGAGAGTTTCTCATAAGCCTGTGCCCCTTTGGTAGTCTCTTTATGGTCACGAAATCAGAGATTAGATTCAAGATCAAATAATGGTTTTATAGCAACCATCTTGTGAATTTAAGTTTTTCCTCTAGATGGCATGCAAATGTCACTTTATGATGAGCTTGGGGAATAGATCTCTAATAAATAGCTTGACCAACATTGCTCTATCTACTATGAGCTTTGTAATTCCACAACAAAGAACATGCAAGTCTTATAAATAAGTAGCTATGGATAAGAGAAAGTAACATGGTTGAATGTTAATGATTCTTTCATCTTTGGTTTTTTTTTAATATTTTGAAAGAATGCATTACAATAAAAAATTAATAAAAAATTGTAAAAAGTAATTGTACAAAATAGAATAACACAAACTACAACTAGGTTAAATTTACATTAGATGTAATGTCCCTTACCCGGTTTGCCCTAAAATTCATTTGTAGATTACGTTTAGGGTTTCTTCTTTCCAAATGAATGTTCTTTTTAATGAAGTAATCTTGGTTTGAAATCTACATTCACCATATTAACAACATTTCCACATACACATTTATCTGTTAGCATTAATATCTAGATATCCAAAATATAAGCATAATCATAAATGCAATTTAACAAGCAAGAGGAGTGTCATGGGTGGATCCGCCCTGAAGCCCTCATGTTAGGCACGGGAGGTTGTCTACCACAATCCTCCTTTCCCAACGGCTTAGTACCTGCATTCTCCACTCATGACAACACCTCGACAGACACTCACTCTATTAGGAGAAAGGAACCATAAAGTCCATAGTGGTCTCAAGGCCTACCACCCCTCCATGGCCGCAGCGGAATCCTTAAGTGGAACCCCCACCCCTCCATAGCCGTAGCGGAATCCTTAAGTGGGGTTTTTAGGCACCACTCACCCATGGTTCGCCCTCCCTAATAGAGTACAGGCACAGAGAAGACAATCTTTTAAACAATCAAATACATTTGCATTTATCATTGATTCTCTTAGGTCAATATCAACATCATTATCATCATAGTACTAAAGAAAGCATTACACCAATAATCAGATTAGCCATATCTATTTCTTATATTCAAAATATACTAAATATTATTGCTAAGTGAATACATCACCTTGAGTTGCTGTATCTCTCCACGCTTTTTGATTCCTTACTCGCCTCCTTCAATCTTATACTAGATTGATCATAGGATGAGGACAATTCATAAATATACATAATCTACTTATGTTTATATTAAAGAGTCAACATTCCTTATAAGGCTCAATAATTGCTGCAAGCATCATTATTGCATAATCGTAGATTATATATATATAATTATTCTTTACTTATATCAATTAGTATTCATATATAATAATAATTATTCTTTCCTTATATATATATAAAATTATTCTTTACTTATATCAATTAGTATAATAATTATTCTTTCCTTATATTAGCATTCATATATATTCTTTATTCATTACATATTATTCATTATAAAATTTATCTATATCTATAATTTTCTAATTATATTACCAACAGCAGTACTCATATTTATTTATCTATAAATTCTGACTACACTATATTTGGAAGAAACAATGCTAAAGACACTCTAAATCCTATTTTCCAAAAATACCATTGAGAACACATAATAAGTCTATGCTTACAGATCGTAGCTTTTGCAGCCTACTAATCGCAGCCTTTAATAACTTGGGATTCACCCGAGTGCAGTATCTTATTTGAATCCTTATGATGACTCCTTTATTGATCTCTTATTTTCTGATCTTAACCCATTCATTCGATGCCTTCCTTATTGGGGTTGTTTGCCTTATATATTATTGATTCTTTAAAAGCCACGACTTTTCCAAGGATCGTGTCTTATTGTAAATAATAGTTTGTTGTTTTGTACATTGCTGATTATTTGTTAGTAATATAACCGCTGCCTTATGTTGATGTTAATAATTAGGATACATTTGCTTAGTCAATGGATGTTATCATAGTCTTTGGTTTGTATGAAATATTATTATTATATTTTTTATTTTATTTTATTATTATGGTATTTATAATAAATAATATTTAATAAATGATATTAATGGTTCTTATGAGTGTGATAATGGTATAATAATTATAATTATAATAGTGTTTGAATTGTAATGTATATATATATATATATATATATATATATATATTTGTTATTTTTATTATTGTGATATTTATAATTATTAATGTTAATTATTTTGTTTCATATTATGATATTCGTATTATAATTATAATGTTATCTATGATAATTATAATTATAATATTTAAATTGTGATTACTCGTATTTATATTTTAATATTCATTTGACTTCATTATTTGTATCTTAATATTTCATATTTGGTGTTACAATTTAGGGACAGACATTAGAGGTGTCAAGGTAAAATTGAAACCTCATGATCAATATAAATAAATCAACTTCGGATGGCTAAGTGTGATATGACTGTGTTGGTGGACCCTCGTGATGTTGGTTGTTGTAATCGTCTTCATCTTCCTCCTCTGCAATGGCAGCTCATGCGCAACAGATGTAGACATCCTACCCCGAAGGTGAATAGGGAGGGAAGATGGACCCCTCCTCCTCATGGAGTCCTAAAAATCAACTCGATGGCTCTTCTCATGGAAATCCGGGTCATGCTGGCATTGGGGGTGTTGGCAGGGATAGCTCTGGAGATGTTCAGTTTATCTTCTCTGTGTATAAGGGTCTTCATACTAATAATCTTATGGAGGCTCAGGCCATTTTATTGGCTTTGGAGCGAGGCAGTCAATTGGGATGGCGAAGGATCATATGTGAGTCTGACTCACAGGTTGTGGTGAACTTACTGAAAAGGCAGTATTTGGATGATGTGAGCTGGCAACTGGCTTTGATTGTTGAACAAATTCTCACTCTCTGTGCTTCTCTGGAGTATATTACTTTCACTCATATTCCTCAAGAATGGAATGGGGTTGCTGATTGCTTGGCTAAATGGGCTTCTGATCATATTCATGATTGGAATTTGGTGGATCGGGGTCAACTACCCCCTAGATTTGTCTCATCAATTGGATCACTTGGTTGAACTTGATAGGGCCATTTAATGCCCTTGCTTTGTAATGTTTCCTTGTTTTAATAAAAAAATTTACCCCTCCTTGATGTGGTAAATAAAATTAGAGTAGCAGTCAATTTTACAAAAAAATGTCTTAAACCTTATGCTATATAAACTTTTTTTTTTTCAACAACTCGACTTGCAATTTAATTTGTTGAATTTGGGGATTCATCTTGAGAATATTCATAGCCTCAATTTGGAGCATAGAAAAGAGGGTAGCAGGATAATAAAATGTATTAGAGTAAAGCCTTAAAAACACAAATTCTTGATGAAATTATTGTTATTAAATAAAACTTTACATCTATTTCTCCATATATGCAACAAAATTATTTGTCTAACACCATCAAAATTAACATTAACATGTAGCCCAACCCCAAGATGAGCTTCTCTCCAACTAAGTTTATGATAAAGAATAGAGAGAAATCATTAAACTCAACATTTAGTTGTTTTTTAACAAACTGACAACCCCAAAAAATATGCTTCATATTTTCATGCTTGTGACAAAGATGGCAATTAATCGACTTGATTAGAAAATAGTTTAACTTGTCCCCAATGGGCAATTTAATGTGTAGTATCTTTCGAGAAATTAATTGAGCATTTGAATTGACTTTTGATCTCCAAATTTGAGAAAATAATTTTGACCAAAACTTTTCACTGAACTTGTAGTTCCATTTGGAATTCAAGTGAGACTTAAATGATAAATTAGGAAGTAGCTACAGGTATATCTTTTTTAAATGAAACAATAAAAAAGGATAGGATGACACCCATAACCAGTCTTTGAAGAAGTTGCATTGGATAGGGGTACATATTTTCATAGACAACTCTAATGAAACCAAGGACTACATAAAGATCAAGAATTATTTGTATGTGTTGCTTGGATTGAAATAATTTTTACCATATGCCATGGTAACCATCTCATTGTATGAAAATCCCACAGATCTACAACATTACAAAGCCCTTTTTTAAACAAGAGATAAGAATGTTTTGGGAAGCTTAAAGAAAGGGATTGTCTGTGGTAAAGGATATGTTTGTTCCACCAAATAGATGAAGTGGAAAATATGAAGCCATGTTGAAGAGAGTTTCCTCTTGGACATTTTAAGAGATGACAAACATATTGCCAAGCCTTTGAGATAGAATGAAGGGGGGTGAAGCCTTGATTGAGAAAAATGAAGCATCCCACTGGCTACCATTTGCCTTTGACTGAAGCAAGATTAATTCAATGTCAAATAAGGATCTTTCATGGCTTGAATCCCCTTTAACAACTCAATAATCCATTTAGCAACCAAACAAATCCCATGTGTACTTGGATCTATGAGCCCCAAACCACCTTTATGTTTCGACGGGACACACTAAGACCATGATGTAGATATATATCCTAGATTACCATCACATTTAGCCCATATAAATCTTCATATGATTTTGAATAAATCCCCATACCCTTATTTAGAAAGCATCCAACATCAGGAATAATAAACATGCAAAACAAGAAATATTTTATTAGCAACTTGAATTTTACCTTGCCAAAGAAAGGAATTTATACCCCCAACTAAAGAGTTTATTCTTGACTCTGTTACGATACCGATTCCAAATATCACAAAGAGATTCAACCTCAATACCCAAGGGTATTTTGAGGTACCTCATAATTCCCTATGTTTGATTTGTTTCTATTCCTTGGGAATACATTGGGTGATAGACCCAACTTGAACCAACAAGAATTTTGTTTTGTTATGTGCCAATTTAGACCTTGAAACATCACAATATAGCTCCAATATCTCCATCATATTAGAAATATGTAAAAATAATAAGCTATCATTTGCATAATGAGAATGAATTAAAACAACATTATGAGGAATATAAATTCTTGAAATGAGCTACTTGTTAATGACACTTTGAAGAAGATAACCCAAAGCATCAAATGTAAGAACATAGAGGTATGCAGCTAGAGGTCATCCTTAGTGGATGGATCTCTGTAAGGGAAACTGATCGACAATCATATTATTGGTAATAATCCAAGCATTAGAATATTGGAAAAACATTTGAATATGTGCATAAATTTTAGGATTGAAGCCCAACCATTGAAGCATATTAAGAATAAAGATCCAACTAATTCTATCATATGCCTTATCAGAATCAAGTTTAATCAATATAGCATTTTGACACATTTGTTGAGCTCTTTCACAAGTTTCCCATGCTAACATAAGATTATCAAGAATATATCTGCTATCTAAATAAAACCAGTTTGCTCTATTTTAATAATTCCTTGCACCACTATTTTTATTCTAATAGCCAAATATTTTGTAATAATTTTATAGGAGGTATTAAGTAATATGATAGGATGCCAACCAAAGATGTAGTCTTCCATTTTTTCTTTAGGGATAAGCTTGATTATGCCACCATTATTGTTTGAACCTAAAGATCCTTTTTAAAATCCTTCGAATAGAAGTAGTAAAAATATTCATTAATGTGTTGCCACATGACTTGGTAGAATTCCATAGGGAGCCCATCATTGCCTAGGATTTTATGAGGGACCATGGAGAAGAGAGCATTTTCCAATTCTTCTAAGGACAAAATTCTATCTAAATATTGGCTATACCCAAAGTTAATTTTGTTAAGAATATGACCTTTGACAATACCCTCAAGAATTTGTTGAATATCCTACCATTGATCATCTTTGAAAACATTCTCATAAAATCATTTGAAAACATTATATATATTAGGAAGATTAGTCTATGGAGTATCAAATTCATCCCTTATAGCACCAATTCTTTCTTTTTTATATATAATCTTATCTTCTCGAAGAGCTTTCTTTAGGTGTAAATTCCATTTCCTTTTTAATTCCAAGACAACCCTTTTGATAATTATCAATAGGTCCTTTTTAGTTGATTTCATAAGCCGATTTTCTTGTCGGTAGTAATTCAATGAAGATTTTTTATAAATTCCATATTTTAAAGCAAATTCAATAATTCCTAATTTAAAAAATGTCCTAGAATTTATAGTAATGACTATTTTAGGTATGCTAGATTTGGTTATACTTCCTTTAAGGAAGTCAATAATGACTAGATCTCTATTGACTCCTTCAATATTATAGCTTTGGTCTACTTGGTGAAGTAATTAGTGGCCATCAATATGAACTTATGACCAACAATTGATGGTGTTAAT
>CM021103.1:55644893-55671001 GCA_007115665.2 Sequoiadendron giganteum
CTAATTTTTCTTAATATAAATTATGGGTTTTCCATAATTTGACTATATAGTTTATAGGGAAGGAATCTAATATCGTTACAATAACACTTATTTATATTTTGTTGTAATTCAATGACAAATTTCAAGCCTATAACCCATTTGTTTTTATTCATAACCAAAATAATATAAACCCATCTTAAGTGAAGAATATCTATAAAGGAAAAAGAAGGTATACATTTGAAACATGTAGGTAACATTTGGTAAACATATATGTACATTTAAAACTTATTGATAACTTTAGGGAAATAAAGATATTTACTTATAGGTATAATGAGGAATTATTGGATGCAACTTAGCAATCTCCCATAAAGCTATAAGTGCTTGTAGAAAACCGGCAATAACTCTCAAGCCATTGCATTGTAAATATATTAAGGAGTGTACTTAATTAACAAGCTAATGCTGTAAGGATCTAGTTGCTACTAGGAACAAGATTCCATGACAAATCAAAGTCTTTTCCTATAGGAAGAGCTAATCCACTCAATTCCAAAGCATTGTTCTCAACATGGTTGCCACCTTTTTCACTCGAAAGTGAAGAGGAATAAATAAATTCAAATGTTGATGAAGAATAATGCTCCCCATTGAGCTCAAAAACTGATGGAGAAGAGTTGATAGAAGAGGAATGCCCCAACACCAAGAGCTTCTCCACAACCCACCCTTCCTCCAATGCATATTGCCCCATTTGAACCTCTGTCCAGACTCTAACTTTCTTCCCATCAGACTCACCATACAACTTCACATAAGTAGACTTTCCATCTTCAAACTTCATATCCAAATCCTCACCTCCATCAAGATACAAATATCCTTGTGCATTTCCTCCGATAGACTCAAATCCTAATGGAAATGCAACCACCAAAGTGAAAGGAGTCTTCCTAGCCTCCTTAGTAGTATACCCACCTTGTTGCATGGGCAAAATCAAACCCTCGTAAACATGAACATTAATGGTATCTATGGGAGCATCTAGTGTAACATATTCTCCATTAGACTTCAGGACTTGGGACATATCATTCAAGCTATACCAACTTCCCTTAGGGAAATAGGCATTCACCTTGGTAGTTAAATTGTGCAACACAGGTGATACAAGCACCCCAGGCCCCACCATCATCTGAGTGCTGACATCATATGTAGTTTCGTCCTCTGGAAAAGAGAAAAACAAGGGTCGGGCAATGGGAGCCCCGCTGACATGGGCGTCATAGCCAAGAGTATAAAAATAGGGCAGAAGGCGGTAGCGCAAGCCCAAAGCCTTGCGGGCTGATTTGGCAACAGAATCCCACAAGTAAAGCTCTTGTCGCTTGCTAATTTGATTGGAGTGAGCTCTGCTAAAAGGATAAAACGCCCCCAGCTGAATCCAACGCCCACAGAGCTCCTCACTAGTACCTCCATTTTCATCTGGATAAAACCCGCAAATGTCCGACCCCACCATTGGCATCCCAAACATCCCAAAGTTTAGGATCGTCGAGATTGAATACCTTAGATCCTCCCACGAGGCCTTGTTGTCGCCAGTCCAATGAGCTGCATATGACCCTGAGCCAACAAAGGTGGATCGAGTGAGCACAAAGGGGCGCTTGTTGAGCAAGCTCTTGAGCGCAGAATGTGTGGCGATGGCCTGTGAAAAACCAAAGAGGCTGTGGGCATCATATTCTAGGACGCCATTGTAGTGAACAGAGCTGGCAGCAATAGTATTATACCCCAATGGGGCACTCTTCCCCGAGCAATTGACTTTGTAAGGGGGTTCGTCCCAGCGTGTGTTGGTGATGTTCACACAGTCCAGGCAGCATATCCATGGTTTGATGCCCGGGCAAGGCCGGTTCTTTGGGATGCTGCATTTTCCCATACAGAAGTTGGATACTTCGTTCATGTCGATCCAAAGGCCATCCACAGGAGCCATTTTGTGGAAGCGAGAAATCTCGTCTGCCCAGAAAGAAACTGTTTTGGGATTCAGGAAGTCCGGAAAATAGACGGCACCCGGCCATACTTGACCCATGTAAGGTTGTCCTTGATACTTTATGAACACATCCTCTGTCATCCCACGCTGAAAGGTACCATAGCTTTCATTTACGTTGATCCCTGTAGCAAAAACAAACACAAACCAGATTTATTCAAATGACGGTTAAATTCGAGCTTCATAAAGCTTTCTTTGATTAAAAAAATTAGGTTCTGAAAGATTCAATATTCAACACACAAAAAAAATGACTGACATTGATACAAATTATATTCGGTTATAATCGCTTACCGTGGATTAAAACAAACATTCTACAAATGAATATGGGGTATGGATGGCATACCTGGATCGATGAGGACAATATAATGAAGACCATTTGCATGAATTCGATCGAGGAAAGGGCGCAGCTTATCTTCAGGGTAGTTAATTGGATCAAGAGTAAAATCTTTGGCCGCATCCATGTGGTCGTCATCATTCCATATAACATCCAGAGGAATTTTTGATTTATTGTAATTGTTCACCACATTTTCTACATCGGAAACATTCTTGTATCCCCATCTGCACTGATGAAAACCTGCAAACAACCATTAAAATCTTTTAGTAATAACGGAACATTAACAAAAGCAGACCAACATCATGTTTTATTCAATAAAGCTGTGGTTAAATGGTGACCGTCAAAGTTAAAAATACAAATTTCAAAATCAAACTAATAAGATAAACAGCTATACGATGGAATCTGTTTATTAATGGACAGGTGACATATAGTGTGAGATTTGAATCTGAAGTAAGTCTCACGTCTGAAAAAACAAGTTTCAGTTTAATGATAAATCAGTACCATTTAATGATAAAATCTTTCCAAATATCATGTGAAAGCTTTCAAAATCTCACTTATCATGTAGAAGTCGAATACATATTGATTTTCCAATTAAATGGAGATATTATATTTTTATTTGCAGTGTTTTTTAACCAATTTGATGATAACTTTCCTTTTTCATTTGTATTGCTTTATGTTTTAAATTTACACACCCATGGACAAACATGTATTCTCTAATATATTAGCATACATATAATTTTCTATAGACATAATCTTTGAACTTTCTTTAAATGCAAGTGTTAGTTAATAATCTGAATACAAATTTATTTACCTAAACAAAGAAAAAACCAATATAATATTTTGATAATTTATTCTTATTAAATCTAAACAGAAGAATGACATACAAATGTCTTGTATAGATACATTTCAAAAATCTCGATACTAGAACTTAAGATTTCATTCTCTATTTTAAACAAATCTACAAACTTCAAGTCAAGGAGGATCTTCTACCTGTATCCCACTTGAAATATTAAAGAAAACAAATAAATCCAACCAAGTTACCAACCTACGAGAGCTCCCAAAAGAAGGAATCTATAAAATATTTAACGCAAGACCCAAATACTTAAGAAGGAATCTATAAAATATTTAACAAAGTTCAGTCAGCTAATACTTAAAGATTATTATTGCAGATGATTTCGAGGCTCTGTAAAATATTTGAAACCCAATAAAAAATATAATGCTAGGCCAAAAAAATGCAGAGCAGGGCATGTAAGGACATACCAAAAGCCCAATAGGGCATTGCAGCTGGACGTCCTATGAGGTCAGTGAACTGTTGAACCACATCTAATGGAGAAGAACCTGCAAAGAAATAGAAGTCCAGCAAACCCCCAATAACCTTGTATTTCAACTTACTGCCAGTATAAAAAACTTCCATCCCATTGCTGTTCAACAATAGAACTCCATGAGCCACACCTCCCTTCCTTAAATCCATGTAAAAAGGATGTGAGCCATACAAATCTGTGTTCAAATTAAATGCAGCAATGTCAGTTGTATAAAGAGTATAAGCTTCATTGGGAAGAATCTTAAACCCGTTGGGCTGTGTGTTCTCTCCAAGCCCATACAGTGAAGCTGATGTGGGAAGACTTGTGCTGATTTCCAGATACTGATCTTTGAAAACCAAGGTGTCATACGAGGAGTTGAACAGGACATCTCCATTGGATTTACGTTTGATAGCAAACCCAAATGGATTAGCTGTGCAGGAGAAGATCAACTCATTGCCTGAGAACTCAGAGAATTCAAACACTGGGTTGGCTGTTTTGGAAATATGGCTTCCTTCTAGAGCAGGTACTTGTGATCTAGGAAGCAGGTCATATGGAACTTCCCATCTCTTCTTCTCTGCATCTGTTATATGAACTCTCACCCTGTCCTGCGTCTCATGCCTGCATTGGAATCTCACTTCATCAGTCCCTTGTCCAACCCAAAAGGATCAAAAACACATTTCAGATAAGACTCAAGATGCAAGATTCAGTTCAAGTGTGTGCAAAAAGAGAATTCAACAATATATTGACTAAATGATAACAACTAACATCTTAATTATTTTACATCATATATTTTAATAGTCAAATTGTCAATAATAATCTTATGATTTTTATGAGTTTTCCACAATCCATAAAATTATAGAATGCAAGTTTTGGATAAATAGTGTATGTTTTTCTTTTGACATTTCCATCATTAAAAATATGATCGGAAAGATTTAAAAAAAAAACCCATACACAATTTATCCATACATTCAATAATTTTATACTTCATCATTATAAAACAAATATAATGCTGAGTTGAAAGAAAACTACTAATATAACAGTAACAAAATAGAATCCATACTTGACATAAAGTTTAAGACGAGGAATATCAGGCCCGTATGCATCAGTCTTTTGTATGAGTTCCAAGCATCCAATCAAGCTCCCATCAGGTTTATCACTGATAGAAACAAGACGATAACCATAACCAACTTCCTGACAATAGCCCACAGCACAAAGGCTGCAAATAAACAGCAAGAATGCTGCTAGATGAGGCATTGTGGGCAATGGAGCTATCTCTCTGCACTACCCTCTCTCCTATATATAAGTAAATGATGATTTGTTTAAGATACGGACATGTGGGCCTGTCGGAGTCTTGTTGACCATTGATGATAAGGCTTCGTCCACACTTCCATGCAAATGCACGAAGCTGATATGTTAATGGAGGAGCAACTGTAGGTTCGCGGGCAATAGAGACAAAAGAAACAAAAAACTACTTTTTCCTTTTGTTTTTACTTGTGTTGTTTGCAGCGAAGTTTAGGGATTCCAAGATGAGCTTTCTAATTGGATGGCTGGTTACAATAGAGTTTCACGAGGCTTATGTCATAATTAGATGACAAAATATATTAGTACTCATATACTTCACAATTAGATTTATAATTATGTATTCCATTGTCAAAAATCAATTTGATCAATATAATAAAATACATCTTTATCAAACTGCAGATGTTTAATTAATCCCAACGTTTGCAAGTCATCACGGGTGTGCCTTCACAAGTAATCATAAATTAGTGTTCTAGATAACGTAAAACCACTAAATTAAGGAGACAAAAGGTCCCACTTTGGTGCGAGGCGTACAGATTTGAGGGCGTTTGAAAGGTGCACGTTTGGAAATTTGCACAATTTTAAGGAGTTTTGTCTATGCATGAAAGTGATGTGCCTTTAGGATTTACCAATGATATTGTTCTTATGGAAAAAAAGCCATGTTTTGGAGAGTTTCTCATAAGCCTGTGCCCCTTTGGTAGTCTCTTTATGGTCACGAAATCAGAGATTAGATTCAAGATCAAATAATGGTTTTATAGCAACCATCTTGTGAATTTAAGTTTTTCCTCTAGATGGCATGCAAATGTCACTTTATGATGAGCTTGGGGAATAGATCTCTAATAAATAGCTTGACCAACATTGCTCTATCTACTATGAGCTTTGTAATTCCACAACAAAGAACATGCAAGTCTTATAAATAAGTAGCTATGGATAAGAGAAAGTAACATGGTTGAATGTTAATGATTCTTTCATCTTTGGTTTTTTTTTAATATTTTGAAAGAATGCATTACAATAAAAAATTAATAAAAAATTGTAAAAAGTAATTGTACAAAATAGAATAACAGGGACAATTATAGATACATTTATATTAGAGGTGTCAATACAAATTTGAAACATCATGATCAATATAAATAAAATTAGAGTAGCAGTCAATTTTACAAAAAAATGTCTTAAACCTTATGCTATATAAACTTTTTTTTTTTCAACAACTCGACTTGCAATTTAATTTGTTGAATTTGGGGATTCATCTTGAGAATATTCATAGCCTCAATTTGGAGCATAGAAAAGAGGGTAGCAGGATAATAAAATGTATTAGAGTAAAGCCTTAAAAACACAAATTCTTGATGAAATTATTGTTATTAAATAAAACTTTACATCTATTTCTCCATATATGCAACAAAATTATTTGTCTAACACCATCAAAATTAACATTAACATGTAGCCCAACCCCAAGATGAGCTTCTCTCCAACTAAGTTTATGATAAAGAATAGAGAGAAATCATTAAACTCAACATTTAGTTGTTTTTTAACAAACTGACAACCCCAAAAAATATGCTTCATATTTTCATGCTTGTGACAAAGATGGCAATTAATCGACTTGATTAGAAAATAGTTTAACTTGTCCCCAATGGGCAATTTAATGTGTAGTATCTTTCGAGAAATTAATTGAGCATTTGAATTGACTTTTGATCTCCAAATTTGAGAAAATAATTTTGACCAAAACTTTTCACTGAACTTGTAGTTCCATTTGGAATTCAAGTGAGACTTAAATGATAAATTAGGAAGTAGCTACAGGTATATCTTTTTTAAATGAAACAATAAAAAAGGATAGGATGACACCCATAACCAGTCTTTGAAGAAGTTGCATTGGATAGGGGTACATATTTTCATAGACAACTCTAATGAAACCAAGGACTACATAAAGATCAAGAATTATTTGTATGTGTTGCTTGGATTGAAATAATTTTTACCATATGCCATGGTAACCATCTCATTGTATGAAAATCCCACAGATCTACAACATTACAAAGCCCTTTTTTAAACAAGAGATAAGAATGTTTTGGGAAGCTTAAAGAAAGGGATTGTCTGTGGTAAAGGATATGTTTGTTCCACCAAATAGATGAAGTGGAAAATATGAAGCCATGTTGAAGAGAGTTTCCTCTTGGACATTTTAAGAGATGACAAACATATTGCCAAGCCTTTGAGATAGAATGAAGGGGGGTGAAGCCTTGATTGAGAAAAATGAAGCATCCCACTGGCTACCATTTGCCTTTGACTGAAGCAAGATTAATTCAATGTCAAATAAGGATCTTTCATGGCTTGAATCCCCTTTAACAACTCAATAATCCATTTAGCAACCAAACAAATCCCATGTGTACTTGGATCTATGAGCCCCAAACCACCTTTATGTTTCGACGGGACACACTAAGACCATGATGTAGATATATATCCTAGATTACCATCACATTTAGCCCATATAAATCTTCATATGATTTTGAATAAATCCCCATACCCTTATTTAGAAAGCATCCAACATCAGGAATAATAAACATGCAAAACAAGAAATATTTTATTAGCAACTTGAATTTTACCTTGCCAAAGAAAGGAATTTATACCCCCAACTAAAGAGTTTATTCTTGACTCTGTTACGATACCGATTCCAAATATCACAAAGAGATTCAACCTCAATACCCAAGGGTATTTTGAGGTACCTCATAATTCCCTATGTTTGATTTGTTTCTATTCCTTGGGAATACATTGGGTGATAGACCCAACTTGAACCAACAAGAATTTTGTTTTGTTATGTGCCAATTTAGACCTTGAAACATCACAATATAGCTCCAATATCTCCATCATATTAGAAATATGTAAAAATAATAAGCTATCATTTGCATAATGAGAATGAATTAAAACAACATTATGAGGAATATAAATTCTTGAAATGAGCTACTTGTTAATGACACTTTGAAGAAGATAACCCAAAGCATCAAATGTAAGAACATAGAGGTATGCAGCTAGAGGTCATCCTTAGTGGATGGATCTCTGTAAGGGAAACTGATCGACAATCATATTATTGGTAATAATCCAAGCATTAGAATATTGGAAAAACATTTGAATATGTGCATAAATTTTAGGATTGAAGCCCAACCATTGAAGCATATTAAGAATAAAGATCCAACTAATTCTATCATATGCCTTATCAGAATCAAGTTTAATCAATATAGCATTTTGACACATTTGTTGAGCTCTTTCACAAGTTTCCCATGCTAACATAAGATTATCAAGAATATATCTGCTATCTAAATAAAACCAGTTTGCTCTATTTTAATAATTCCTTGCACCACTATTTTTATTCTAATAGCCAAATATTTTGTAATAATTTTATAGGAGGTATTAAGTAATATGATAGGATGCCAACCAAAGATGTAGTCTTCCATTTTTTCTTTAGGGATAAGCTTGATTATGCCACCATTATTGTTTGAACCTAAAGATCCTTTTTAAAATCCTTCGAATAGAAGTAGTAAAAATATTCATTAATGTGTTGCCACATGACTTGGTAGAATTCCATAGGGAGCCCATCATTGCCTAGGATTTTATGAGGGACCATGGAGAAGAGAGCATTTTCCAATTCTTCTAAGGACAAAATTCTATCTAAATATTGGCTATACCCAAAGTTAATTTTGTTAAGAATATGACCTTTGACAATACCCTCAAGAATTTGTTGAATATCCTACCATTGATCATCTTTGAAAACATTCTCATAAAATCATTTGAAAACATTATATATATTAGGAAGATTAGTCTATGGAGTATCAAATTCATCCCTTATAGCACCAATTCTTTCTTTTTTATATATAATCTTATCTTCTCGAAGAGCTTTCTTTAGGTGTAAATTCCATTTCCTTTTTAATTCCAAGACAACCCTTTTGATAATTATCAATAGGTCCTTTTTAGTTGATTTCATAAGCCGATTTTCTTGTCGGTAGTAATTCAATGAAGATTTTTTATAAATTCCATATTTTAAAGCAAATTCAATAATTCCTAATTTAAAAAATGTCCTAGAATTTATAGTAATGACTATTTTAGGTATGCTAGATTTGGTTATACTTCCTTTAAGGAAGTCAATAATGACTAGATCTCTATTGACTCCTTCAATATTATAGCTTTGGTCTACTTGGTGAAGTAATTAGTGGCCATCAATATGAACTTATGACCAACAATTGATGGTGTTAATCCACAAAGATGGGATTCAAAGAGAGTGTTACTATATTCTTCTTATTATTATAAATTGGTGAATTTGAAAGGTTATTTTCCACTTTTGAGCATCCAAAAACATTTGAGGCCAATAATATCTATTTCTCATAATATTTCTTTTTGTTTGGATTAAATAACTTTGCATAAAATACCTTTGTGAAATTCTCTGATAAGCAATTGATTTTTATCTTTTTTTGTGCATATCAATATAAATCCATTAAATTTCCTTATAAAAAGGATACAATCAATTAGCTAGAATGACATTGCTTGCATTCTATATGCCCTTGTTTTTGGTGAGTCTCAATTAACATGGTATTGTCATATCTCCAAAAAAATGATTATGTGATTTATCCAACTTGTTCCATATTTTGGCCCATTCATTAAACATAATTCTTCTTCCTTTCGGATAAGAATATTTAGTACCAATTGCTAACATAGCAACCTTTCTTTAACCAACTTTGTAGGTTTCCATTGATATCATATGCAAGGATCTTATTAACACAACTAGCTCTTTTTTTTTTTTTTTCTAATTGCACCACTAGGGTGTACTCTCTTATGCTTAGGTTGATGACCATGGAAATTAATTCACATAATAGATTTTTTTAAAAGGATTTACACACTTTCAAGAAAATGTAGTTGGGAGGTGTAAGAATGAAATATATAAAATTTTCCAATATCCTACCCACTTGTGTCAAAACAAGAGCATTGGAATAGGGTATGGATATCTATCAAAGGATAAGGGGATTTTTGTTAATTTTTATCTAAGATCATTGCCAAGAATTTTTAGGGAATGTATAGAAGCTACATGTGCTTCTCTAAATCCATATTTGTGTTCTACCACTTGTATTACAACCAACTTTCTCTTGTTGTAACTTAAGATGATATCCTCATTATGTAGCTTTGATTTTAAAAACCCATTATCTATGAGTGCATTGAACGTAAATCTTCTATATGTGATGAGAGAGTGGAACAAGGTAATGTGTTGTAGAGAACAACTTACTATATTTTAATTCTTTAAAAGAAAATTCCTAAATAATAAGAGCCTATGTTATAACGTGATGATAACAAAATCAGCTTTGTGTACACAAGGCTATAATAACTTATTCTTAAGTGCAAAGGGACACCTTAAAACTACTCAACATGTTGTTAAGGGTAGATGGTGTTGTGTCCACTCTCCTATTTGCTTAGATTGTTTCCCTACCCAGAATTTTTGATTGGTTTGGAACTTTAGTAGCCAAGTTTAATTTTTATTGCTCATGATTTATAATTGACTCTGATTTCCCTTGTAATTTTAGAAATGAAAATTCATATATTTAACTAGGGAAATTTGCAACAACTGAATATGAACATTATGAATAATTTTTTTGTGAAATAAAAAATCACAATGAATGGAAAACATTAGAGAATAACAAGATTTTTTCCCTTCATACAATTTACAAGGTACATTTAACTATTCTTAAGAAATCATTTTAAAATATTAGAATCCTTGTTGAAGGGAGGGGCTAAAAAATTATTTTTTCATGAACAAACTCTTCAATCCAAATCATTGTAACAATATATTTTATTTTTTTGATAACTCAGAGGTATCCTTAGGCCATACGTTCAGATCACGTAGGCCTTGCGACTCAGCCTAGTGAACTCCACCACCCCTAGGCTTACTTTTTGCCAGGTCTTTGGGGGAGGAGGAGGTGAGCTGAGGTGAGACTAGTCCTTTGGGGGTTAGTGACGGGCCCGAACCGTGAGCAACCTTCCACATCCGGGCAAAGAGAATTGATCTTGGGACCTATACATGTGGGATGAACCCAAAGCCCTTAACCAACTATGCCACTTGTTTGGGTTTGTAACAAATTAATTATAATGAGCTTGAAATAAATAATTTCTTCTAGAGACTTATTTTATTTTATTTAGTGGACGAATGTGACTTATTTGACTATTATAATTTGATTCAAAATTTTGGGTTTGATACTTTTATTTTAGTTTCTTGATTATTTTCAAGCAACATTCAACCTTGAAATAAATTAATATATTATTCATTTATTTATCATATGCTCGAATTATGTACACTAAGAAAAAAATTATATTTTATTTTATATCAACTTGGAGTTTAGAATGTAGAGAGATACATGGGCCCATAGGCCATTGAACAACATCAACTACCATGCAACTTTTATGAGAAACACTTGAATATAAAGAGATGAATGGATAAACATGATTTATATATATTTAGATCAAGTATCCGATCTTACTCTAGGTTCAGAATGGTTGAGCACCCATTGTCACGTTGGGTTAAAAATAATATTTTCCATCTATATGTAGATATAGTGGGCTTCAAACGACAAATAGAGTTTCATATAGATACAAATTATTTACTACTATTAATTTTGTATATAATATGTTTTTTCATATATGTGAAGATAGATGTTAGATATTTTTAGAAAACAATGAGAGACTATAAACCAAAAGAAAAAATCTAACCAAATCCTCACTAATATGATTTCTCAAAATATATTATGTTAAAAAAATAGAATGGGAGTTAAATGAATTCCTAGTTTTTTCTTATTAGCATTGTTCGTTTGAAACTTTTAGAATTTAGATAACCTTCATATCAAAAAAAGATTATATGATTACATGGAGCTTGATCTCTTTCACATAATATATAATAAAATATAGAGAATACATTCACTATATTTTATTACTTTGTATATAGAAAATAAAAAATGCATCTAGAGAATGATAAGTCCTTTCTTGAACATAAAAAGTTCATGAAAAATTCAAAATTATTTAAGAAAAATCTAAATATTAGTCTTAAATGTTCAAATTAATAATTATGGAAATAATAAAGTTGACATAAAATACTCACAATATGATATTTATGTTTGAATGAATTATATATATATATATATATATATATATATATATATATATATATATATATAGTTAAATTGTATAACAATGGTTAATATAATTTGAATCTCAAATTCAAATCTTAAATAATTAAATAATAACCATAAGTTCATAATTTATTGCATCCTAAAAACAAGAAAGCATTTTATAAGTTATGTTTTGATTTGAGTTATGGGTATGTGCAGGATCATGATGGGCCAAAAAGTGGCAATGAGAAAAAAATCACGTTTTGGATCGACTCAAAAACGCGGAAATGCCGAGTTGACTTTTCTAGGTTTGGGTGTCAATACATTTAGCCAAACTAAAGCCCAAACCTAATTTCTACAAATCGGGTATCCGATTTGGATCAGATATCCGATTTTTGGAGACATTATATAAAAATCAGCCAACTCTTATAACTTCATTTCTCATAGTTTGCACGCGGGCGCACAAGGAAAAGTGAAAATCCAATATCTGCTTCTATCAGATATTCGATTTCAAAGGTAAGTATTTGGCTTTTAAAATGTTGTAATCGATTTTTCAAGTAGATTCTCTTAATTTGAAGTAGTTTTTATGATTTTTTTAAATCAAAAATAGGGGTTTCTATTGATTTTTATCAAAAACTAGAGTTTACATTGAATTTTTATTAAAAATTAATGTTTCTAAATGGATTTTGATTAAAAACTAGTGTTGTTGATGTATTTTTATCAAAAATTAGAGTTTGTTATGGATTTATGTGAAAAAGTAGGGTTTTTTTTGGATTTTTATTAAAAACTAGGGTTTTTTTACAATAATTTCATTTATATTGTGTAATTTCAATTAGATTAATTAATTTTTAACTTTAATCAGGTATTATGGCTGAGAATGAAAATCCACAAATTCCAAATGCTCCACCACCTCCGCAACCACCAATTGAAGACTTAATTGGTGAAAAATTGGGGCAATTGAGAGGCATTTGTGAAGTTTATAAGACAATCCCTCGATTGAGAGATATGACAAACACATTGAAGGAAATAATTAAAAATATAGAAACCCTCTCCACCCAACATAATTCCTTTCATTCGTGGTGAGAAGACATGAGGGAATATTATGGATGTGGATTGTCTTAGGATGATGTGAAAGATCTTCAAATAACCAAAGCCCAAATAGCCTCTTTATTCATTGACCCCCGCACCAGTTTGCCAGTGAATGTTAATAAAACAAAACTTTCTATAAAATGGTGCATGCATAGGGACATTGTAGCTAACTTTTGGGATCGTTGGTGTATGGTTTTTGATAAACCATTAAACCATCGAACAATAATTTCGATATACCATTTTACTTTATTAAAAAATTATATGCTAAGTTTGTGTTAGGGCATCATGTCAATTACTTTGACATTAAACCCTTCCAGGGCGTCGGTGGAGGTATGCCCCAGGATAGACCAGGGGCAGTTAGGGTAGTCCTATGCTCAAATGTTCCCCTTCCTCCCCTTCCTCCCCTTCCTTCGCTACCTCCAATATATCATCCAAAGATTATCCAAGATGCAACCACACAGACTATTCAGGTTATTCACTCTTTGAGTGGTCATTTGGTTTCGCATGCTTCTCTAGTAGCTCAACAACATTTTAGTGATGTTGGCGAAGGCTCGAGTGCTGCTACATCCTCCTCCTCAGGTCCACATATTTGTGTGCCACATACTTGCACTATGTGCTGCTAGATATGCTTGGGTCCTCTTGTACAACCCTCTGAGCATCCTTTGGACACTTTTGATTATGACTTCCATGATTTGGACATAATAGATCAGTCGCAGGGGAGTGGAGCGCACCCTACAGAGTCCTCTCATGCGAGAGAGGGGGATGCTGGAATAGTGACACAGGTAAGATTTAAGTTGTAATTTCATAACTTGCATTTGTTTTTAAATGAATATTAATAAGAGGTAGTATCAAGTACTAATATTTATTTACATGGTCTATTTAACAGTTGATGTCTGAGGAGGAGCTCACACGGGTGACTGATAGCACCCTTAGGGCCATTTCATTTGGCTTGGACACACACACACACACAATATATTTTTGCACTCACTCCTTTACATTTTATATTATATACTTGCTTGTCATTTGAATTGTCATTAATGAAATTATATAATAACTTATATGCTTATCTTTTTTTCCTCTTGTAGGAAATACCTAGTGCGAGTGAGGTGCAACCTCGTCTAGACTATGGAGGTGCAAAGTTAGATAAGGGGAAGGTAATTGAACTCAAATTGGATTGAATTAAGATTTTTAAGATCTTATATTGATTATACATACATCGACATAGATTGGTAGTTTCAAATGTACTTGTCAATTTTATGTACATGCAATTATGAGCTATACAGATTTGTTTACAAGTGACACACCGCCTAAAGGAGTAGGTATTGGAACACCTCAAGGAGTAGGTGTTGAAACACCTCAAGGAGGAGGTGTCGAAACACCTGAAGAGATAAAGAAAAAGATCAACCTAAAGAGGTATGTGTTTATTTTATTTTGTGTTTGGTAAATATGTTCCTATTACCAATAATCGTATGCTAATTTGGATCAATTTTATGTTTTTGTTCACATATATAGATTGACATTTCAAATGTTGGTTTAGTATATTCTAGGACTCCCGACCCTTTGAAGAGACGTATATTTCAGGTAATCAAGATTTCAATTTTAGAGTTCAATTAAAATTCAATGTATATTGGATGTTAATTATTCGATTTTAAATTATATAGTATAACTAATCTCAATTGTGGTTTGAATTTTTCTTGTGCAGCTACCTTTAGAGTGTAGACACATAAAAATAGCCTAGACCCACAAACCACATTCTTTTATATCATGCTTCATCTCAACATAATTAAAATATTTAATTATGTCCTATAGTCCAATGTCAACTATTAATTAAATAATTCTTAATTATTTAATTAATTCACATATTTTATTCCTCCTGGCTATTTAAATAAATAAATTACATTTATTATTTAAATACGCTGCTAATTGCTTATGTCACTCTATAATTAAATAAATTCCTAAATTTATTTAATTATTACTTCCTCATGATTATTAAATAAATAGATCTTATTTATTTATTTAATACGTCATTAATTATTTATGTTTGCTCATAATTAAATAAATTCCTATTATTTATTTAATTATTATCCTCTCCAACTTTCTTTCTAATTTTAAATTAAATCATTTATTTAAAATTACCCACTTTCTAATTTTCCTTCACAATTGAATAATTTTAATTATTAAATTGTCTTATTGATTTTCTTTCTAAATTTAAATAAAAACATTTTATTTAAATTGGCAACTTCCCTCTTTCCAAGTAAATAATTTTAAATTATTATTATTTACTGTCACATGAATTCATCATTTTGGAATTAATTTAAAATATTAATTTCAAAAAAACATTTCTCTCCACAAAGTAAGTTATTTCTAAAATAACTTGATTTTCTAAATATCTTCTTCTTGTTCAATCTTTATCTTCTGATTTTTACTAATTTCATCTTTTTGTCACATTTACTATCCACCATTGATTTAATTTCTTAAATTAAATCTTGTCCACACATTTGGAGATTTTTACCCTAACCCTAATTGAGAGTTGTCACTTTGAATCTTAACCATTGATTCTAGGGCATTTCTCAATCTCTCATCTCATCCATCTGTTCAAGATTGCATTTTCTATAAAATGACAATCTTGTTCTCATTTTCGACATCTCTTGACCTCTTATTATTATCATCTATTATTATTATCTTGAACTTCTTAATATTGTCATCTTCTATTATCATATCATCTTTAGGCTTAGTAATTGCTTGCATACTAGAATTAAATTTCTATTTTGCGTTTAGTTTATTGAGAAATCCTTCAAAGGCTTTGTTTAGGACTAGGCATATAGAGTTTGGTCACAAATATGAGGGCATCCATTATCACAGCAAGATTAAGGAGGTACAATGGAAATGAATCATGGAGGAGAGAAGATTGGGTGAGATTGTTCTAGTTTCATTCATTTTCTCATTTTATCTCTAATGTGTTTCATTGTTTGTTGGATTTAATATATGCATGCATTATTAGACTAACAATCTGTTTTGCAGAAATCCTACATTACATTGGTGTACCCGACGTGAATTAACACATTTTTGCAGGTTCTCGTACGACCTTGGTTTTTGTTTTGCAGGTACAAGAGTATGGAACGACGCAACTGCTAGCCTATGCGACGCAAGTTCTCTGTCGAACCACATTTGAGCTCGCCAACAATGCATTTGACATATCGCAACACATTTGACACTCAGAGAGCCTCAACTGACCTTCTGCACCGCATTTTCCAGAAACCAAACCGCAAATGCAATACTGAGCTGCATCTGCTATTTCGCACCGCAAATGACTGGTTATTCTCATTCTTAAATTATTGTCTGGATCCGACACGACCACGACCAGTAGTTTTATTGATGTATGGAGATTAAAATGAACCAATCCTAGGATAGACAATTAAATCTGGAATTTATCAATCCTAGGATAGTCACCAAACTTTATTTTATGTTGGTTAAAATGAATTCAATGCTTGTTGTGAAGCAACATCTTCACTTAGTGTAGAAAATCGTCATTTGGATTTAAAACTAAACCATTTGTTTGCTGTGCTTGTTGGGTAATAGGTATATGCTCTCCCCTTTACTGGGTGATCAAAAAACCAGACTTACCTATTTCATCTTTATGCATTTTATGTTTTATTAAATCTTTTAGAAGGCCTTCCATAGTGGGAGAAAATACTCACCCTACGGAAATGACCTAAGTGGGAACAACCAAAGCCAGGTTTTCCAACCCACTATAATCAAAAGTGAATTTTGGGGAAACCCATATTCAACGGAAGTGAGCAAGATAACCATCCCTAAAATATTTTTTCTAAAGATTGGGAGGTCTCCTAAGGGAGTTTATCTGTTGCCACGCCGAATGAAAACCTTTACTACGAACCATAGTGTAGAAAGCCATCTGTGTTAGTATCCAAACATCATTTCAATCACAGTGCAAGGGGAGGGAAGAATCTGGTCCCAAGACACTCACCATATAATTGCCACAGATTGTTTGTTCAAGGGATCGAGAAATCTAACCTTGAGTACGCACCTGGAAAAGACAACAACACGAGCGCCCTCTAGGGGGTGACACGGCTGTGTGAGTCGACACGATTTTAAGCTGTGGTTTGTGATTGCTATGATGACCCTTTGACCATTAAGAGTGAGTCTGTTTGAAGTGTCTTCTTGTTCAAATACCAGTGAAAATAAAAAAGGGTCATGCTCGATCCTTGAACATACACTCAATGTTTTAGATTCTATGTCTTGTCTAAATCAACAAACTCAACACATGAACATCAAACTTGCCTAAATCTAAAACAAATTGATCAAACTGCTGAAATTTATTTTGAACCGCAATTGCTCTGTTGAGCCGCAATCATCTTGTCAAACCGCAATTGCTCATTTCTGAGTCGCAATCGCTTTGTTGAGCCGCATTCACAATTTTAAACACCGCATTCATCATTTTGCACTACAATTGCCTATTCTTGAGTTGCATCTACTCTACCGAGCCGCAATAGCCATTTGAAATGCCGCAATTGCCTGTCATTCAATGCATTTTCTTTACTAAACATCGCAATTGTGGTCGCACCATATTTACAATCCTAAATGCCGCATTTGCCATTTTGCACAATACCTGCTAAAACCTGCAACGCATCTGCCATATTGCAACACATTTTCTAGAATCTAAGACGCATCTGATTGTTGTACAATGCATTTTCCTTCCTACAATGCAATTGCTTCTTGGAACAACGCATTTTCCTGTCAATTGGAAAAACTTTTTTACTGTTAGAAACCTGAGGCCAATCATTTTGCAAGCAATTTTTCCTAACATCTTTTTTTAGTAGTCTCTGTCTCAAAACTAGGAAAACACTTGTCCAAGTCATCCATCTTTACATTTTTAGTTTGCATTTAGCTTGCAATCCATCCATCGTTGTCTTCAACATAGGAAAGTCTTCAGGCCTCAAATTTACACCTTTGGGATTGACAAACTTTCCTTCCTTTGTCAAAACATTGTCTCAAAAATACATTGTCATTGGACCAAGTCAAAACAAATCAATCCTTAGTCATTGCCCTCTTGTGAGACATTTCCAACTCATAAGTCTAGTGTGGAAATCCCACCTTGTCATTTTGTCATCTTGTCCTTTAAATTGGTCCTTTGACAATCCAAATCGAGACATTGGCCAAACTTTGAATGGTTAGAAAACCTTTCCTAAAAGTCATTTAGGACACTCATTATAGTCCTTATTACCACTTCACATTTGACATTCTCTTTTGTCCTCATTATCACTTTGCATAGCCTTAGTCTCATTACATTCACCATCATGTCTTCAAGTCACTATGACATGCTTGCTAGTCAAATTGAATGCCAATTCATTAGTAATGGTCAAGCACAACTAGCTGGGGAATTCAAAACTTTATACCTCCAATCCAAGTCCAAATTCACCTCAACCTATAGTCGCCCATCCATCTATCCCTCTTACCAAACAATCCATGAGTTCTAGTCCTCTATCCATCTGCTATTAAGAGTACCCTAACACCATCCATGACACTAAGTCACAACAAACTTCCACTAGTCATACCCACCCTAACTTTGACAAGGGAGACCAACCCTCCATTAATCCATTCCAAGCCTCCACATCATATCTTAGTCCTTCATCTTATCCTAATCCTCCACGCACATCATATCCTAGTCCTCCATCCACGTCAAATCCTTGTCATGCATTCATGCCCTATCTTAGCCAATCATCACTCAACCAGGTCCAAACCTCCATGTCATATCCTAGTCCATCATACACCAATCCATTCCAAGACACTCCATATTTTCATGCAAACATATCTAGTCATGATCTCCAAAATCCCATCTTCTTACCTACACTTGAGGATACATGTCAAGAGGCAATTCCAAAGCACAACATCATAACATCCTTGTCATGTCAAGATCAAAGTAGTCTATCCCATGACCCCATCTTTACGTCCATTCAAGAAGTCCTCCTAGACAATCATGGCATACCAAATACACCTATCCTTGCTCAAGAGTCCATCCACAACCATGTCATTCAAGATGATCCTATCCTTGGTAAAGATCTTATTTCCAATCATGTCATTCAAAATGAACCCATCTTTGATCAAGACACTATCTTTGATCAAGAAGTCCAAAATGATCCACTCCTTGACCTCTATGCCAGTCACGATCAAACACTTGAAGATGACCCTATCCAAACTTTGGATATTGACACTTCCAAAAGTGAGACACTTGCCTCCATGGGACACATAGATGATGTACCACTAGAACAAGAGTCTTCTAGCATGGACATATTTGCAAATGATCAAGCTATAGCTGAATTTAGTGGGCTCTATGACACTGACCATCAAGATGGTTTTGACATAGACTTGGAAGTACCAACAAAATCACAGGAGTATGACATGTCGCCAAATCAGACCGAAGCTATTAATCAAAAATCTATTGAACATGTCAATGAAGCTACAACATCCTATCAATTAGGATCATCTATCTTTTTCAGAGCAGGCTTTCTTACAGATGAGAATATTTCAAGCATTAATTTCCACAATAAGGATGGGTTAGCATCTTGCTTCCAAAATGACAAGTATCCCATCGCCAAGAAAATATGTCAGAACATGCATTATCAAGGAAAAGGAATAGGCCTACACGAGCAAGGAATTATTGAACCCATACAAGTTCAAGCACATTATGGACATCAAGGTCTTGGCTACTCCTCAGTCAGAAAATCAAATGATGTTAGTGGACCCTCTTCGATATTGGGGGCAACTTTATCTAATACAAACATCAAAATGGGTATCATGAGTAGTCCTTGTCATAAGATTGTTGCCAATACCCCTTCCCTCCACACCCAAAACCATCATTCCATCATGAATAAACCTTCCATTTGGAACCAGCAAAAGTCTTACAAATCCAAAATCCAAAATCAAACATCAAAGGTCATGGAATCAATCAAAAATACAAGAGGAAAAATGAAGCTAAAATGGATCCTTAAACAAAATGGGTCAAGTCAAGAAAATAATGAATTAGGCAAAGAAAATATGCCAAAAGTCAATCAAAATGTGGAGCCACAGCACAAGAGGAATCCCACATATAATACATGTCCACCTCCTTCAAAATGGCCATCAAGCAAGATATGTAAAAGTATTGTTTCCAAACACTATCAAAATTCCAAACTCCGCCATCCAACACCCAAAGTTTGGAAAATAAAAACTACTACATCCAAACATCCAACCAACCTGTCCACGTCCACCATCATCCATCCTAATCCTACATCCTCCTTAAAGTCCAAACATCCCATGTCACAAATCCATCGCATCTTGGCGGCAACTCTTTATCATAAGGACTCTCATGACACTCTATCACGATGTGCGTATTTAGATAAGGCCAACTCTAGTATCAACAAGGATCATAATGACATCAATCAGCTGTATGCAAGTGCTATCATCCTGACAAGGCAACTGCTTCAAAAAGGTCACTATTGGAATGTCATGGCACTAGTCTCTACATTGACACCGTCAAAGGCTTCAACACAGTTAGTGGTCATCTAAAGCATCAAGGCTATTTGGAAAAAATGCAAAAATACAAAAAAAATAAAATAGAAAAAATCATCCCTTGATGAAAGCCTGACAAACAGGCGTTTGGTGACACCAAAAATATCAAAAAAATAGTAAAGAGAAAAATTTCATCCAATAGTGAAAACCATTCTTATGGCGCTTTGGATAAGTACCATGATGAAAACCTAGCAAACATGCGTCATGTGTAGAATAAATCATCTATGTGGACCATTACACTTGAGGGCAAGTTGTCTCATCTCCCATGCCCTTCACAAGACATTTCCATCTATCCATCTGAACCCTATCACTTTCTGTCCATTTTCCCCCCGACTTTGATCTTGATAAGGACTATAGTTTAAACATAAATCATGCTTTGGGAAAACCCTTGGCATATCTATCTTTTGGTCATACCTTATTCATGGAATATCATGTCATTACCATCATAGTCTAGGCCTTTCATGTCTCCTATCTTTTATCAAAGCCATCCATTGTCCTTTTATACCTATCACCCATCTCGGTTTCCCTTGTCAATGGTTTAAAGATCCTTCCTCATTCCATTTAGTCCTCACCAAGTCATTCCAAATGCAACAATATGGAAAACCTAGCACATTATCCAAAACATTCCTTGGCTTTGTCCTTGGCCCTACTGCAGACTTTTATCCTCTTGTCATGTCATTGTCATCTTCACGTTGTTTCGGGATGTGTCCTTCCCACATCAAACAACGTTGTCATTGTCATCGTCACCTGTCAATCGATATTCAGCTTGACTAGCAACAAAATCATGGTTGTCCTTGGATTCATGTGTGTCGGCATCATTCACATGCATTTGTCACAATTTTCATGGCAAAAAATCATAAAAATTATAAAAAGTCCTGAAAAAAGTCATAAAATTTTGAAAAAGTCCTGAAAAAAGACCTAAAAAATGAAAAATGTCCTGAGAAAATACAAAAACATCCAAATCAGTGTCAAAATCCCAAAAACAGAGTCAAATTCAAAGTTTGTCTTGTCAGTCCCATCAATTACATCAGTCAATCTTTATCCCTGTCCAAACTACGTTGTCTCTACACACTTGCTACGTAGGGAAGATTCATCTTTGAATCCCTGAGACATTAGGTCAGTCCTTTTAGGTTTGTTAGGATAATAAAATCATAATTCAAACATGGTCGCTTCAGTCAAATAAATCAAACATGGTCACACTTGACACAAGATAGTCATTCGAACGTCACCATCAAAATCAAGTCCAAATTAGACAACGTAAGCCAACCAATCATATAGTCAAAATTAGTCAACTTGCCAAAACATTAGTCAAAATGTCAATCTCGTCACTTTTTGGCCCTCTCCAAGATGTGTCTTCTTGGATTTGGACCTCGTCAAAATTTCCTTTTCCTTTTCAGGATGTGTCCTTCCTGACCTTAGGCACCGTCAAATTGTCAAAACTGTCAAACTGTCATGCAATTAATCTTCGAAAAGCAAACATTGGCAACACAATTAAATGGCTATTAATTTTTGGCTATTTTGTCTTATCTTTTATTGACTTGTCTTTTGGTCATGTTACTAGCTACCTCAAGGATGTCCCATGAAGGATTTAGAGGTGCGATGACGTCTCATGACCTATTTTGTTTTCTTTGACTGCTATCTGTGGATTGTCTTAACAAAAGGACTAGGGAAAATTGGCCTCTAGTATGAGTTAGGACATTTCTTGTCTACGATTGTTTGTCTTGCAAGTGGATGACCTTGCACACCTTGGTCTATGTCATACCCTGGTGTTTGTTGTCCATTTGTGTCATTTTTACTGCTCAATGATGATTCGAGCAACACTTATTAGTACCTTGGAAAATATTGAAGGATTCTAACATGCATTTCATTTTTCGCACTAACTTGCATTTCCTTCCATCCTAACATTCATCTTTTTCTCTCTAATATTTCTTCTAGTCCACATCATTATCATCCTTATCTATCTTTCCTATATACTTTTGTCTTTCATCTTTTATTCTTCTCATCCATTTCAAGAGCACACTCATGTCCTCTGAACTCAATTGTCCTCTCGAGGGGGCATACCGCTATCTCCTCGTCATTCTTCCTCATACTATTTTTGCACTGGGGCATATTTTTGACTTGTTTTCTTTGTCATAATGCGACAAGCTGCATTATGACAAAGAGGGGCAAATGTAGACACATAAAAATAGCCTAGACCCGCAAACCACATTCTTCTATATCATGCTTCATCTCAACATAATTAAAATATTTAATTATGTCCTATAGTCCAATGTCAACTATTAATTAAATAATTCTTAATTATTTAATTAATGGACATCTTTTATTCCTCCTAGCTATTTAAATAAATAAATTACATTTATTATTTAAATACGTCGCTAATTGCTTGTGTCACTCTTTAATTAAATAAATTCCTAAATTTATTTAATTATTACTTCCTCATGATTATTAAATAAATAGATCTTATTTATTTATTTAATACATCATTAATTATTTATGTCTGCTCATAATTAAATAAATTCCTATTATTTATTTAATTATTAAATTGTCTTATTGATTTTCTTTCTAAATTTAAATAAAAGCATTTTATTTAAATATGCAACTTTCCTCTTTCCAAGTAAATAATTTTAAATTATTATTATTTACTGTCACATGAATTCATCATTTTGGAATTAATTTAAAATATTAATTTCGAAATAGCATTTCTCTCCACAAAGTAAGTTATTTCTAAAATAACTTGATTTTCTAAATATCTTCTTCTTGTTCAATCTTTATCTTCTGATTTTTACTAATTTCATTTCAATGTCACATTTATTCTCCACCATTGATTTAATTTCTTAAATTAAATCTTGTCCACACATTTGGGGATTTTTACCCTAACCCTAATTGAGAGTTGTCACTTTGAATCTTAACCATTGATTCTAGGGCATTTCTCAATCTCTCATCTCATCCGTTTGTTCAAGATTGCATTTTCTATAAAATGACAATCTTGTTCTCATTTTTGACATCTCTTGACCTCTTATAATTATCATCTATTATTATTATCTTGAATTTCTTAATATTTTTAGATTCCTTGTTTCATTTATTATTCTCTTGCATTCTAGCAACTAATTTTTGAATACTTGCATTTAGAATTCATTTTCTATTTGCATAGAGTTTTTAAAGAAATCCTTCAAATTTTTGCTTAGGACTAGACATTTTAGAGTTTTTCTAACACACAATCTGAGGGCAATATTCATCATAATAAGCCAAGGAGGTGCAATGGAAATCAGTCATGGAGGAGAGAAATGGGTGAGACTGTTCTAGTTTCATTCCTTTTCTCATTATTTCTCCTTTGCATTCGATTGTTTGAGGATTTTATTAATATGCATGTGTTACTAACCTAGTTATACCTTGCAGGAAAATATCCATCGTTACACAGAGCCAACGAGTGCTTCAAAGAGGATCCATTTTGATGATCCACCAGTAGTTTAGGATAAGATATACATTTTGGCATGTAAATTTTGAATAAATATTGAGATGGCATATGCCACATTTTGTAAAAATTTGTTTGAGTTGGCGTTGATGCCATTTTTGTATATGAACATACACTTGATTATTGGATAATTTGATATATAGAAGTTGAAAATTGAAATTTAATTTGTTCCTCATGTGCATGATTCAACTCTTTGAAAATTCTATCTTGAGCAATGGTTAAATATCAATGTACAATAGCATAAAAAATAATGTTTATATTATGTAGTTTATATCTATATCGCTGATTACATTGCATTACACATCTTTCAAACTCAAATCATTACTTCACATTGCATAACTAACAACTAGATGTTCATAGATGAAAAAATTTCAATTACAATATAGTTTTTACAAATCAACCTAGGTAGTTATGCAATTACTTCACATTGCATAACTAAAAACTATGAGCAGTTGTCATTTGCATTTGTTTGTCATTGAATTCTATGAGACCACATCTCTTTGAAGTTTTTTTTCAAATAGTCCACTGCCTTGTCTATGCTACCACATTTTTCATACATGATAGCGATCACATTAAGTTGTAATAAATTAAATGATAGCCTATGGCTATTTAATTTATACTCATTTTATTTAAATGGATGAGGCCGACCTTCCTTGATATTATTTTGTAATTTATTATTTTCAAGAGAGGCTGAACTCCTTGAAGAGCCACCTTATTTTGTATAAATACAAGGTGATGTTTGTTCATTTCCTCAATCAAGTTCATTTAACATAATTCGCATTCCAAGCAGAAGTTCACACTTGAGCAGCAACGGTTCATCTTGCAGCAACAGGATGATTTCAAGGAGAAGCATATTCAATTGTATCTTTGCATCTAGGAGAGGTGCTATTATTCATTGTATCAAATTCAGCCATGAGTTGGGCCTGAGTTGTAAGCAGATTTCTTGTTGTGTTTATTGTCTTATGTGTTGCATTTTTTGAGTGCTTTCAGTTGTATTATTTGATCATTAAAACACTAACATGGTATCAGAATGGGTTTGAAAAAGATCGTGTTGGGACCAGTTATTGCAGCGATACCTCTATTCCCTTTTTTTTTTGTCTATCTCTATCTTAGTCAAGATGGTGAATGGTCTTAAAATTGAGGATAGACTTGAAGGAGCATCAAACTTCACTTCATGGAGATTCAAAATTATGCTCACTTTGGAGGAAAACGAATTGGTTGAGTGTGGAGAGAAAAGTTTCCGAACCTACGGATGAGGAAGAGAAATTTCAATGGAGGAAGAAATATATCAAGGCGAAGAAGATGTTAGTTCATTATGTGAAGGACCATATTGTTACTATCATCTCTAAGTTGAAGACATCGAGAGAAATGCTTAAGACTTTGGAGGAGATGTATGAGATCAACAACACAAGTCGTGCTCTAGCCTTGAAGCAACAACTTCATCATGTTAAGATGGCAAAAGGAGAATTTTTCATAACCTACTTCATGAAGATTTCCAAATTGAGAGATCAACTCTCTACCATTGGTCATATTGTTGAAGACAAAGATTTGACCATGTTGGCTCTTAATGGTCTTCCTTCATCTTGGGAGTCTTACATTCAAGGAATCATCTTTTCTCAAAGTCAGTCAACTTGGATTTAACATTGGTAGCTCTGCAAACCTATTCAAAATAGAGTGATCTGAAGAGGACATCCTTAAATCTCTACAAAGGTGTAAAGTTGCAAAGTGGTGCAACTTTCATTCTCGAACTCGTACGACCAAATAGACTATTCCAACAGGTTCGTATGGGTACGTTTACGCTAGGTATGGTCCTCTTTTTCACCCAAATACGTCAAATCACTTTGAGTTGCATTGGACTGATGAGTTCCCTTAAGAGTCCAAAGTGCTAAAAGGCAGCAATCTTTGATGGACTATTCCTTGGAAACCATGATGCTTATAGAATCTT
>CM021103.1:55671101-55718924 GCA_007115665.2 Sequoiadendron giganteum
GATTTGAATCTGATATCCGATATGCTGACACAAAATTTAGTGCCTAGGGATTAGGCTCGGTATTAGGCTCGAGATTTGGTTCGGACCTGCCAATCCTAAAAAGTCAACACGTAAAACGTGTTTAACAACTTACCTTTCTTTTCCAGACTTCGCCCATGTGGTTGACGACTTTTATTTTACCCAAAATTGATGAAACGAAAAGGGTTTGTAAAGGACCTTCTCAACTTTCTACCAATATAAATTATATTTTACTTAGAATCTAATAAATAATTATTATTTATTTTTTATTAGAATTACGACTAAAGTCCCGATTGATAGTCTGATAGAAAAACATATATAGCTTTCAAACAGTATCACATTTTTTGAATTGAAAACGTGCGTCACATTCTATGCTTGGCATACTATAGGATTAAAAAAAAAGAAAAATAATTTCATGAAGTTTTGACCAGGTTAAGGTGGTCAGACATACGAGATTTTATATTTTTTAAAATTTGTAATAAAAGATTCATAATTAATTATTTATTTGAATTTTTTTTACAAAAAACTATGCATCACATCCGGACATGAGTCCTCTACTTATATCTAAAATCTTATAAAAAAATATTATCATTTTATTATGGTTAGGGTGGTCAAACATACACCAACTTCTTATTTTTTCCCTGAAATTTTAGTACTACTGCATTGAAATTTTAAATTTTCACCAAATAGATTTTTTTTTTACAAAAATTAACCTAGTAGTTTAGAAATTACATTCAATTTTCCATAGATTCTATTTTTACATATTTTTGAAATAATATAGATAACTTATTCAAAATTTTATGTCAAGTTGCCCAACTCTGATTTTCTGAATTTTCATTGCCACTTAAGGGCCTGTTTTTTCCATGATGATCCTGCACACACCCTTATACAACATATAATATTAATTTCTAATATTCTTATTAAAATCATTTTGCACAATACACCAACATGCATCTTTTGTGCTTTCCTTATTTTTAATTGAGGACTTAAAATTTGGTATTCTATAAATACCTACATCTAATGCACAAATCATGAATTAATGTCATTATGAGGCATGTGTTACTACGAGCTACCATTTTAGTTTTAAAAAGAGCACATTTAACATGATCATAATAAGAATTGAAGCGTTATAACTCATAGGTGATTAAACATTGTTTACATCCCATGTCATATTAAAGCTTTTTCCTATAGGAAAATGGACATGAAAAACTAAAGGAAAAGAGGAAATTCCTAAAACTGTCACATGTTTCACCATCCAACCCTCTTTCATTGCATACTTTCCCATTTTTACCTTAGACAAGATTGTAACATTTTTCCATCTGACTTACCAAAACAATTGACATAAGTAGAACTTATGTGTATCAATTAATAAGATTGTAAATATTTAAGTGGGCCACAAAATGCATAATTTAGGAAATCAGGTGTACAATTAGGCCCAATTACTTAAGGGGGAGCAAAACATAGTGTGAAATTGTTAAGGGTGAAAATTTACGGCGCTACAAGAGGGAAGAGTGAATTCACGAAGTAGTTAGTCTTCTACATGTAAAGTTATGAGTGTGAGACCAAATAAAATAGATCAAGCACTTCCATAGTCTTAGAATTTTGTCCTTAATGTTTAGGGAAAAATGAGAAAACTATTATCAACAAATGATAATTGATCGCTTGAGATATCTCTAGGAAGGATATTATGTGGATCAATTAATAAGAATGAGTATGCCTGAAAAAGTAACCAAGAGCATCAACTACAAGCAAATAGAGAAAAGGAGCCAATAGGCATCCTTTTCTAGCAAATAATTGAAGATTAAACAAAATTAGATTAGCTAAACCTCAAAAACCTCTTATAAATATTGGCTAAAGCAAAAGAAAGATGCATCAGACCAATCACCCAAGAAATTATGATACCTAAACAAAGTAATTTTCTTAGTGACCACTTCATCTTGAACAATTTGATACTAATATGAGCACAACAAATGAGCCAAGATACTTTATTGGTCACAATAGAGTTTCATAAGGCTTATGTCATAATTGGTGACAAAATGTATTAATACTCATATATCTCACAACTAGATTTGTAATTATGTATTTAATGATTATTAAACACCATCCAATTCAATAGTTAAAAATCAATTTAATCAATAAAAACAATATACATAATTATTATTTTTAATATAAATGAAATAAAAAATATTATTAAATATTTAATTATTAAGAAAATAATATTTAAATGAAACATATACATTTTAAAGCATCTCATTTACTATAATAATGTTGTTTCATTATTCACATCCTTTAAACCAGGCTTCACTTTTAAAAAAGTAATCCCAACATTTGTAAGTCATCACGGGTGTGCCTTCACAAGTAATCATAAATTAGTGTGCACACATGTTCTAGCTAACATAAAACCACTAAATTAAGGAGACAAACGGTCCCACTTTGGTGTGAGATGTGCAAATTTAAGTGTGTTTGAAATGTGCACGTTTGGAAATTTGCACAATTTTGAGTTTTGCCTATGTGTGAAAGTAATGTTTTGGAGATTTTCTCATAAGCCTATGCCCCTTTGGTAGTCTCTGTATGGTCACAAAATTAGAGATTAGATTCAAGACCAAATGATGGTTTTATAGCAACCATCTTGTGAATTTAAGTTTTTCCTAGATGCCATACAAATGTCAATTTATGATGAGCTTGGAAAATATATCTCTAATAAATACCTTGACCAACATTAATCTATCTACTGTGAGCTTTATAATTCCATAACATTTCTCTATCCCCTGTGAGCTTTGTAATTCCATAACAATTCTCTATCTACTATGAGCTTTGTAATTCCATAATAAAGAACATGCAATCTTATAAATAAGTAGCTATGACTAAGAGAAAGTAACATGGTTGAATGTTAGTGATTATTTCATCTTTTGTTTTTTTAATATATTGAAAGAATACATTAACAAAAAAACTACAACTATAGTTATATTTACATCAAAGGTGTCAATACAAAACTAAAACATCATGACTAGTATAAACAAAACCAGAATAGTAGTGAATTTTACAAAAAAGATCTTAAACTCTGTGCTATACAAAATTTATTTTTGCTTAGAAACGAATCAACTTGCAACTTGATTTGTTGAATTTGGAGATTCACCTTGAGAATATTCATAGCCTGAGTTTGGAGCATAGAAAAGAGGGCAAAAAGATAATAATATATATCAGAGTAAAGCCTTAAAAATACAAATTCTTGATGATCATTATTGTTATTAAAGACAAATTTACATCTATTTCTCCATATATGCAAAAAAATTACATGGTCTAACACCATCAACAATAACATTAGCATGTAACCCAACCCTAAGAAGAGCTTCTCTCCAGCTAATTTTATGATAAAAATAGTAGGGAAATCATTAAACACAACATTTCATTATTTTTTAACAAACTAACAACCCTTGTTTCATATTTTCATGCTTGTGACAAAGAGGGCACTTAATCGACTAGGTCAAAAAACACTTTAACCTGAAAAAATAGCAGAGAAATCATTAAACACAACATTCCATTGTTTTTTTAAAAAGTGGCAACCTCAAAAAATATGCTTCATATTTTCATGCTTGTGACAAAGAGGGCAATTAATCAACTGGATCAAAAAACACTTTAACCTATTCCCAATGGGAAATTTAAAGTGTAGTATCTTCTAGGAAATTAATTGAGCATATGAATTGAATTTTGATCTCCAAATTTGAGAAAATAATTTTGACCAAAATTTTTCATTAAACCTGTAGTTCCATTTGGAACTCAAGCGAGACTTCTAAGGTAAATCGGGAAGTAGCTGTAGATATATATTTTTTAAAGGAAACAATAAAAAAGGATAGGATGACATCCATAACCAGTCTTTGAAGAAGTTGCATTGGATAGGGGTACATAATTTCATAGACAACTCCAATGACACCAAACACTACACGATCATAGACAACTCCAATGACACCAGGGACTGCACGAAGGTCAAGAAATATTTCTATTTGTTGCTTAGATTGAAATAAATTTTAACCATAAGCGATGGTAACTAGCTCATTGTATGAAAATCCCACAAATATATGACATTACAAACCCCTTTTCTAAAGAAGATATCAGAATGTTTTGGGAAGCTTAAAGAAAGGGGTTGTTCATGATAAAGAATATGTTTGTTCCACCAAATAGATGAAGTGGAAAAGATGAAGCTATGTTGAAGATGTTGAGAAATTATGTCTCAACTTCCAGTCTTGTGCCTCTGTCAGAAAAGACAACAAAAAATTTCATATTTCTACCCTTACCGCTTTACCGCGGAGGTCATTTTGTGCCTTGGCGGTACCACAGTGAAGGGCTGACGGTGAAGGTTGGTGGTTTACCACCCTACCGCGATGGTCACTCTGAGTGACCGCGGTAAACTGTGATGGTGACTGTTAGCGATCTGTTGCGCCGATTACCGCCACATCGTGGGCGGTGGACTGGCTCACCGCGGTGGCCATGGTAAGCCACTAGCAGTGAGCCTGGTAGTTACCACCCCACTTGTAAGAGACCAGGTGTCTCTCAACCCTGACTTTTGACGAGAATGCAATATTTTGTTTATTTTTGTGTATTTTATGATTTTTTGCATATAAATATTTTGCTGATTTTTAAAATAAAATGATGCTAGATAATGAAAATACAATAAATATGCTAACATCAATGCATGCTTGATACCAATGAGCTGCAAATGCCTTCCTATTATCCAATAAATGTTTACAATGCAAAAAGGCATACATGCGTATAAAAAAACAACTGATTATTTAAATCTGTGAACATGGTTTTAATTCGCAGCCCTCTGAAAATGAAGATAGAATGGACGGCTAGCTGAAAGAATAATTTCTCCCACCAATAAATAAGTGCAATGCCCTCCAAAGACCAAGTTACTGTAGCGAATCATTGTTCATGAGTTACTGTAGCACGGGTACTATTCATGTCACTGTAGTGCGGGTACTGTTCACGTCACTGTAGCATGGGTACTATTCACGTCACTGTAGCAGCAGATCAATAATTCTGATTTTTCTTTTGCAATGCTGATTATTTCAACAAACTAAAATCTGCTCTTCAAACCCTTGATAAAAAACTTCACAATAAGCTCTGTAATGACCTCTGAATGAAGCCACTCAACTGACAAGCTTCAACTGGTATCTCACTGTCTTAGTATGTCTGATTCTGAAGAGTTGGCATTCTCCAAAACCTGATTGCAGAAACCCTTGTTTCTCCAACTCCAATGCTCTAAGAGAGAAAAGATAAAATTCGAATAATCATATCATAATCAATTTTATTCTGTCTTTGAGAAATAAATACTTTCTCACAAGTTCGACCCTCCTCAAAAAGCAATATTAAATGCATTTAATAATATTAGATTCGCCTCTCTTGACTTAGGCACTTTTAATTAACAAATGGCATTCAATTAAATGAGTAATAACTACTCATTTAATAATCATTTCTTCTCATTTATTATAAAGTCATTAAAATACTTTATAATAAGCCATTTAAATAATTAATAACTTTAATATTTCGCTTAAACTGAATTTATAATATAAAGTCATAATAATAATCATTTAATTATTATTAAATGCCCCCTTATTCTCCATTTTCCCAATAAACTGCCAAACTGGGTCGGAATTGAGATAGCCAACTGATGTCCTGCCATAAATAGTAACCCTGATGACCTGACTTACTATAAATAGTAAGTGCCTAAATAACACTCTGTAAGCATCTGCAAAGGTCCAAACTTGGATCAACTGATGGAGTAATATCCCTAACCATTGGGTAACTATAGTAGAAGACCCTCTAATCACAACTGTTAGCCTACGAGAGTAAAAAATAATAGGCTCACTCCTCAACAAACAATGTCAGTTAAAGCGGGGACATTACAGTCCACCCTCCCTGAAATTGCTTGTCCTCAAGCAATCTCCGCAAATAAAGAAACACCACACCACCCGGATCCCAAGGGTAGTGTCGGGTAATGTCCCTGTAAGCCACAACTATCTCCTGTAACTCCCACAACTGATTAGTTGGAATAGAACGCCATCCCCTGTTAACCACAATGTTGTCTGTCATAGGAGCAAGAAACTCAAGAGGGTGCAAGTCAATCTGCAAGAAACGCTTGCCCCCTAAAACTGCATGAGATATACTGTCATCCAACATATCTAACACGTGCATACCAGAGTTGTGCGCCTGAAACAAATCATGTACATGTGGGTCAAACATGAAACTGTATGCACTCTACACTGTGTACACACTGTGAAACTCCTCCGTGAGCTGAGTTTGAAATCCCAATGCACAAGTAGGATCCCAAACACGATCAACACTCATCTCAAGACTAAGATCAAGAGAGTGATCGACATTGAACTCAAAGAGAGGATTGTCATATGATGTAACATCCGCCTCAAACAAGGGGTTGGTCACCAACCTACCCAACCCTCTAGGTTGATCCCAAATGGCCACCTCTGTACCCTCGGGGCAGTGAGCATAACCATGCCTAATTTTCTCAAAATCTTCCTCTTCCTCCTTACTCTTCCCACTAACAAGAGAGATAGAGCATAGAATCACATATGTAATCCCCCTCAACACATATTTCTTGCCCTGTATCTCAAACCTCATCTCCATTTTAGGCAAGTTGAGGGTGAACACACTAATGTACTGAAGCCATCTCATACCCAACACTAAATCCATCCCACCCAAGTTGACCACATAAAAATCTGCCTGCAACTCATAATCATTGAGCATAAGGGTGAGATTACAAATTCGTCGAGTGCAAGTGAGGTATATCCATTCGCCACTCGAACTCTAAATCCAATGAAATCTTCTGCCTAGAGTCTGCATCTGCTGACCAAACTCTCATCAGTAAAATTGTGTGTGGCCCCAGTGTTAAGCATGGCAGTACATCACTACCCACCCACTAATCCCTTGAACCTGAATGAATCATCTTGTGCACTAGCAGATAATACAAATGGGGACAAATTGGCATCAGGCCCGAACTGCATAGAGGAGTTTCCAACCTTTGTATGCTCCGAAACAGCCTGCCGGTTTGAATCCGCAGACTCAACATCTCCATAATAAACCCACATGACATGGTTGGCTCTGCCCTTTGGCCTCAAAGGACAATCATGTTCCTTGCTGTAGGGTTCCTTGCACCAAAAACATAGTTGTTTCCTTCTCAATTCATCACGAGTTGCATCATCAATTCTTGCTGTTGTCTTCTTTGGTTCTACAACTAGTGTATGACTCTCCTCAACAAGAAAGATGTTTGTTTTTGTCTGAAATTGTTTTTTCGAAGGAACAAGCTCCATACTCCGTGCCTTCCGCATAGCCTCCTGTAGAGTAGGGGGATCAAATGCTTTGACCCAACCTCTCATAGGCTCATACAATCCCTCAATAAATAAAATGACAAGTCTTCTCTCTGAAATACCTGTCACCATGACTACAACCCTTTGGAACTCACCAATGTAGGCATCCAAACTACCCATCTGCCTGAGCTGACCTAGCTCTCTAAAGTAAAGTTCTGGATCCTTTTTGTCAAAACTCTCTATGAGCCGATGGGTGAACTCCTGGTAAGTAGTAACCTGGTGATGACCCAATGTGTACATGCCGTGATGCCACCAATCATGCGCCAATCCATCAAGGTGTAGTGTGGCAAATTTAATGGCCTCGTCCTCTTGCATAGGTTTCAAAGATAGGTAATTGTCTAACTTCTGTACCCAAGACCTTGTTGAATTCTTATCCGAGCCATCAAAATAAGGCAAGACAATCTTGCTCACCGCATGCTGGAGATCTCTGTTCACCTGTGGTGGTGGCTGGTACTGGTGAGCTCTACACTCAAATCTACCTCCACCCCTGGGATTATGCACATCCATGAACTCATGAAATGACAATGACTGCCTAATCTCAAGAGCCAAAGTCGAGTACTCTCCGAAGAGTCTGGTCACGTCTGCTATTGATGTACCATGCTGTGGTTGAAACTTTGTCTGATGACCCTGCTATATTGCCTCCAGAGTCAGTGGTGCCTCCCTAGTAATAAAGGTGGGTTGTCTTGGTTTACGCTCATGAACAACTGGTGACTGCTACTACCGTACAAACATCTGTGGTTGGTCTACACCTACTGTGCCACTAGACTGTCCTATTTGAATGTAGTGTTGGTGAGGCAGAGTATACTGTCTCATGGTCCCTATCAGCCTTGACATCATGTCCATCATGTTGTCATGTCTACTCTTGAATTCTGCCTTAGTCATCTCAACATTTTCCTTTTCTTTCCCTAAATCTTTGGGAGTCTCTGTAGGAATCTCTCGATCTGCCATGAGTGTAGTTACACTGTTTTCACTACTACTCGAGCTAGATCTGTGAATACCAAGAATCCTTGATACTGTCTCACCTTTTGGAATGGGTAGACCTGTCCAATCCTCAACTCTGCCTGTTCCTCTACCCTTACTGTAGAAAATAATGTCCCTACTCATGAAAAAGCATCTAAAAAGCAAACTTATGACTGAAAAAGCACAGGTTGGCAGGACTTTTGTGCTCTGATACCATTGTAAGAGACCAGGTGTCTCTCAACCTTGACTTTTGATGAGAATGCAATGTTTTGTTTGTTTTTGTGTATTTTATGATTTTTTGCATATAAATATTTTGTTGATTTTTAAAATAAAATGATGCTAGATAATGAAAATACAATAAATATGCTAACATCAATGCATGCTTGATACCAATGATTTGCAAATGCCTTCCTATTATCTAATAAATTTTTACAATGCAAAAAGGCATACATGCGTATAAAAAAGCAGCTGATTATTTAAATCTGTGAACTTGGTTTTAATTCGCAACCCTCTGAAAATGAAGATAGAATGGACGGCTAGCTGAAAGAACAATTTCTCCCACCAATAAATAAGTGCAATGCCCTCCAAAGACCAAGTTATTGTAGTGAATCACTGTTCATGAGTTACTATAGCACGAGTATTGTTCACGTCACTATAGCACGGGCACTATTCACGTCAATGTAGCAGCAGATCAATAATTCAGATTTTTCTTCTGCAATGTTGATTATTTCAACAAACTAAAATCTGCTCTTCAAACCCTTGATAAAAAACTTCACAATAAGCTCTGTAATGACCTTTAAAAGAAGCCACTCAACTGACAAGCTTCAAATGGTATCTCACAGTCTTAGTATGTCTGATTTTGAAGAGTTGACGTTGTCCAAAACCTGATTGCAGAAACCCTTGTTTCTCCAACTCCAATGCTCTAAGAGAGAAAAGATAAAATTTGAATAATCATATCATAATCAGTTCTATTATGTCTTTGAGAAATAAATACTTTCTCACAAGTTTGACCCTCCTCAAAAAGCAATATTAAATGCATTTAATAATATTAGATTCACCTCTCTTGACTTAGGCATTTTTAATTAATAAATGGCATTCAATTAAATGAGTAATAAATACTCATTTAATAATCATTTCTTCTCATTTATTATAAAGTCATTAAAATACTTTACAATAAGCCATTTAAATAATTAATAACTTTAATATTTCGCTTAAAGTGACTTTATAATATAAAGTCATAATAATAATCATTTAATTATTATTAAATGCTCCCTTATTCTCCATTTGCCCAGTAAACTGTCAAATTGGGTCGGAACTGAGATAGCCAACTGAGTCAGGTATCCTGCCAGAAATAGTAACCCTGATGACCTGACTTACTATAAATAGTAAGTGCCTAAATAACACTCTATAAGCATCTGCAAAGGTCTAAACCTGGATCAACTGATGGAGTAATGTCCCTAACCACTGGGTAACTACAGTAGAAGACCCTCTAATCACAACTGTCAGCCTACGAGAGTCAAAAATAATAGGCTCACTCCTCAACAAACAATTTCAGCTAAAACGGAGACATTAGACCACCGTAGGCGGTGAGTTCACTCATCGTGGTGGCTGCGGGGTGTCTTGGTGGCCTCTGTGGTAGCACAGTATGACCGCTTGCAGTCTGCCCAACGGTTACTGCCACACTGCGGTAAGCAAAACAGAGCTCGACGGTAGCGTGGGGAAGTAAGGGAAGAGCTTAGGCGAGCTCACCACCATACCAAGATGAGCTAGGATGAGCTCGACGGTAGCGCGGTGGAGACAAGGAGAGTGCTTGGAGCTCGATCAACTGAGCTTGACCGAGTTGGACCAAAAGTCAGAGTAGCAGGCAAATGAAATAGATACACGTGGCTCAACGCCAGATTTTCAATTAGCTAAAGGCCAAAACAGTAAAGGCAGTTAATACTTGACTTGTTCATTTGATGAACATGATTTGATATGGGCAATGAATTTATTTCCTGGGTGGCCCGATGCAAAGGAAATCAGTTAGAGAAGATCGGATTGTGTGATTGGGTGATCGGTGCATGAACCTGAAGTCTGCGATTGGTTGAGACATTGAATGAGATGTATGACTTGTGCAGTTGAGTACATTTTATATATGTAAATCAAAAGGTGATGGTTGAGGGAGTTGCTAAGTAAGTCAAGTCAGTCTTGTAAGAAGTAATTCAAACAAGGAAGAGTAATACTTCATTGTATACTTAGAGAAGTATTGTAACAGTGAAGAAAAAAAAACTCTAGTGCTGCTGTGAGTTGAAAAATTAGAGAGTGAAGATTGAAGCTTTGTATGTAATCTATTAATTAATGTAATACAAATTGTCTTTGCTTGGTCTGGTGGGTTTTTTTACTTGAAAAGGTTTTCCCACGTAAATGCTAGTGTCAATCTGTGAATGCTTATTTTCTGTTATCTCTTTTATGCTGTATGTATTCATCTTAGTAGTTTCAAGAAACTATAGAACTCGGTTTTTGCTATTCTCCTCTATTGTATTAGTGTTAAGGGAAGGTATTCTACACTGTTTTTCCCCTTTCAGTTTCCCTTCAAGTGGTATCAGAGCTTGGCCAGTTGTGTTATCATTGATAGAAAGGTTAGTTTTTTGTGCTAATATTGTTTCAGTGGGAGTCTTGCATTGTTAAAACTAATTTCTGTTTGAGATGGCGAGTACATCAGGTAGAGTAGAGATTGAAAAATTCAATGGCAGCAACTTTGAGTTATGAAAACTCAAAATGGAAGACTTACTTGTGTATAGAGACCTCTAGGTAGCATTGTATGGAACTATGCCACAAAGTATGAAGCAAGAGGATTGGGACCTTGCTGATAGAAAAGGAAGAGGTCTGATAAGACTTGAGTCTGGCCGATTCTATACTCCTGAACGTCCATGAGGAGAAGTTTGTAGCTTCATTATGGAAGAATCTTAGTGATATTTATCAGGGAAAGTCTTTGGTAAATAAGTTTTTTCCTAAGGAAGAAGTTATACTCCCTGAAGATGGAAGAAGGTGCATCTATTGTAGACCATCTGAACTTGTTTAACATGAGTGTTACTAAGTTGGCGTCTGTAGGTGTAAAGACTGAGGAGGAGGATTGTTGCATGCTCCTGTTGTGTTTGTTACCTGATAGTTGGGATCATCTGGTGATGGCTATTGGAAGCACGACAAATGCATTCAAGATGGATGAGATGGTTGCTTTGCTTCTGTCTGAAGAAATGTGAAGGAAGTCTTCTGAGATGGCCAAAGAGGCCCTTGCTGTTCAAGGTAGACCAAAGGAGAAAGGCAAGAAGAAAGACAAGAATTCAAAATCCAAATTTGCAGGGAGATCAAAGTCTCCTGGTAAAAGGTCCAAGGTGAAATGCTGGAATTGTGGGCAACCTGGTCTTATCCGAAAGGATTGTAAGGAGGAGAAGAAGAAGAATGCTTTAGAAAATGACTCTTCTCAAAGTGATGCAGACACCTTCATTTCAGCCTTGGCAACTCAGGCATCAAATGATGTCTGGCTGGTTGATTTATGTGCATCCTTTCACATGATGTCCCATAGAGAATGGTTCTCCAAGTATGAGAAGTATGATGGTGGAAAGGTGTACCTAGCAAGTGATTCAACGTTGAAGATCGTTGGCAGAGGTAGAGTCAGAATTTAGTTTCTTGACGAGAGAGTCAAAGGGATTGGTGGCATATTGCGCATACCAGGTCTGGCTCGTAATCTTCTTTCTGTCAATAAATTAAATGATGCTGGTGTAGAAGTTTCTTTCTCAAGTAAAGGATTTAAAATGGCTAGAGGTGCAATGGTGTTGGCTAAGGGTGTTCATACTGACACTCTGTACAAGTTGGATGCACGTCTTGTTCAATGTAACAGTGCCTCTATAAAGTCAAACAAATTTGTTCCTATAGAGGAAGATGAAGACACTTCTCTGTCTGCAAATGCTTTGGAGATAAAAATCCCAAAAGAGAAGACTATGTTGTGGCATCATAGACTTGGTCACATAGGTGAGAAAGGTTTAAAAACCTTGAAGAATAAAAATCTTGTAGAAGGGCTTGATGATTGTAAACTTGAGTTCAATTTTTGTGAACACTGTATTTATGGAAAACAACACCGTGTTTCATTTTATTCGAGTCCTCATAAATATTCTGACATATTGGATTATGTTCATTCTGATGTGTTTGGTCCAGTTAATGTTCCTTCGTTATTGAAGTCTAGATATTATGTTTCTTTTATTGATGACTATTCAAGAAGGGAATTTGTATACTTTCTTAAAACTAAATCATAAGTTTTCAGTCGATTTAAAGAATTTAAAACTTTGGTAGAGAATCAGATTGGAAGAAAAATTAAATGTTTGAGGACATACAATGGCGGTGAGTTTTGTTCTGCAGATTTTGAAAGGTATTGCACAAATCATGGAATTAAAAGGCATAAAACTACACCTTATACTCCATAATAGAATGGAGTTGCTGAAAGGTTGAATAGGACGCTGATGGAAAAGGTAAGGAATATGTTGAGCGGTGCTGGTTTGGAGCAGAAGTTCTGGACTAAGGCTGTGGCTACAACATGTTATTTGATAAATCGTTCTCCTTGATATGCTCTTGTTGATAAGACACCTTTGGAAGCATGGTTTAGTAAGAAGCCCTCTTCGAGGCATGCTCGTGTCTTTGGCTGTGAGGCATATGCTTATGTGCCAAATGAGAAAAGGTCAAAGCTGGATAACAAGGCTGTTAAATGTACCCTCATTGGCTATGGCGTTGGTGTGAAGGGATACAAGCTTTGGAACCATGTACTGAGAAGGTTTTGTATAGCAGAAGCGTGATATTTCGTGAGCTGAAACCTTCAATAAGTGATCAATAGCTTGAGACAGATCAGAAAGAAAAAAAGAAGGATGCAGTTGAGATTCCTCAAACTCCAGAAAAGGAAGAACTGCATGGTGTACTTGATACTGAGGAGAGTTCAAGCAGCTTTGAAAGTTCTAAAGATGAAGAACCACAACCTCAGCCAGTAAGAAGGTCTACATGAGAAAAACAACAACCTGAAAGGTATGGTTTCTCAATGTTAGATTCGAACTGTGCCTATGCCTTAATTATTAGCACTAATGAGCCTAGGACTGTAAAAGAAGCAATCAACATGTCTGATTCAAATTCTTGGATGGAAGCCATGAATGAAGAAATGGATTCATTGAAGAAGAATGAAACCTAGGATTTGGTACCATTTCCTAAAGGGCGAAAGCCTATTGGCTGTAAGTGGGTATTCAAAAAGAAGACGGGGCTTGATGGCAGTGTTGAGAGGTATAAGGCAAGATTGGTTGTAAAAGGTTTTTCCCAGATTGAGGGAATTGATTATGGAGAGATTTTTTCCCCTGTAGCAAAGTTGACATCTATCAAATTTCTATTGTCATTAGCAGCAATGTATAACTTAGAGATTGAGCAGATGGATGTGAAGACAATGTTTCTCCATGGTGAGTTGGAAGAAGAGATTTATATGTCCTAGCTTGAGCACTTCGTTGAAAAAGGTAAACAAAATCTGGTCTGTAAATTGAAAAAATATTTGTATAGTTTGAAGCAGTCTCCTAGAATGTGGTATCGGAAATTTGACACGTTTGTGTTGTCTATGGGATTTGTTAGATCAAAATATGATCATTGTGTTTATTATAAATCTGAAAATGATCGTGTGCTTGTTATTACATTGTACGTGGACGATATGTTGTTCATAGGAAATAGCAAGTCTATGATTTCTGATCTTAAATCTCAGCTGTCTGCAAAGTTTGAAATGAAATATCTAGGTACAACAAGGTATATTCTGGGAATGGAGATAACCAAGGATAGAATGAGCAGAAAGCTCTGGGTAAGTCAGAGTAAGTATGTCAATACGGTTCTGGAGAGATTTGGTATGGATGACTGCAAGTAGCTAGTTGTTCTAGTTATGCAGGGAATACAACTATTTGTTGAAGACTGTCCAAAGTCTGCTACTGAGATGGAGGACATGACCAGGGTGCCGTATGCAAGTGCTATTGGTAGTTTAATGTATGCAATGGTTTGTAAAAGACCTGAAATTGCCCAAGTAGTGGGAGTTCTCAGCCGTTTTATGGAAAATCCGCGAAGAACGCATTGGGATGTTGTGAAGAGAGTGTTCAGATATTTGAAGGGGACTTCAGAGTATGCTTTGTGTTACCATGGCAGTTTGGATGCATCAAAGAGAACACTCAACATTTGTGGATATGTTGATTCTGATTGGGCAGGGGACATTGACAATAGGAGATCCACCAGTGGATACGTGTTCATGTTAAATGGTGGAGCAGTTAGTTGGATGAGCAAGCGACAAGCTGTAGTTGCTTTATCCACGACAGAGGCATAGTACATGGCAACAAATCACGCTTGCAAGGAGGCAGTTTAGCTGAGTCATTTGTGTTCAGATATTGCTTTTAATGTAGGGAAAATTACTATTTGTTGTGACAGTCAGAGTGCCATTTGTTTGGCAAAGAACCCGATTTTCCATGCTAGGACAAAGCACATTGATGTGCAGTATCACTTCATGAGGGACATGGTGGAAGACATAAAGGTCTATCTTGAAAAGGTCGACACTTTGAGGAATGTTGTAGATGCATTGATGAAGCCAGTGAGCATAGACAAGTTCAGATGGTTCACAGAATTGATGGGCCTTGGGGCCCATGAACGACGATAATTTTTTGAAGTCAAGAGGAAGCTGGAAGTCCTCACCAAGTGGGAGATTCTTGAGAAATTATGTCTCAACTTCTAGTCTTGTGCCTCTATCAGAAAAGACTTGGCGAAAAATTTCATATTTCTGCCCTTATCGCTTTATCGCGGCGGTCATTTTGTGCCTTGGCGGTACCGCAGTGAAGGGCTGGCGGTTTACCGCCCTACCGTAGTGGGCATGGTAAATCGCCAACTGGCTCATCGCGGTGGCCATGATAAGCTGCTAGCAGTGAGCCTGGCGGTTACTGCACCATCGCAAGCAGTAAGTTCACTCACCACGGTGGCTGTGGTGAGACCACTGACGGTCACTGCCCTACTGCGGGGTGGCCTAGCGGCCTTCGTAGTAGCATGGTATGACCTCTTGCGGTCTGCTCAATGGTTACTGCCACACCACGGTAAGAAAAACAGAGCTCGATGGTAGCGCGGGGAAGTCAGGGAAGAGCTTGGGCAAGCTCATCACCATACCACGATGAGCTAGGATGAGCTCGGCGGTAGTGCGGTGGAGACAGGGAGAGTGCTCGGAGCTTGGTGATCTCATGTGTTCTTGGATCTGTGAGCCCAAAACCACCTTTATATTTTGGTTGGATACAATAAGACCATGATGTGGATATATATCTTGGATTACCATCACATTTAGCCCATAGAAACCTTTGTATAATTTTGACTAAGTCCTCAGACCCTTTTTTAGAAAGCATCCAACATGAGGAATAATAAACATGTGTGACAAAATATTTTATTAGCAAATTGAATTTTACCAACGAAAGAAAATAATTTATACCCCTGGAACTAAAGAGTTTATTCTTGACTTTGTTAAGATACGAATTCACATATCACAAAGAGACTCAACCCTAATACCAAAGGTAATTTTGACATACCTCATAATTTCTCCATGTATGATTTGGTTACATTCCTTGGGAATCCATTGGGGGATAGATCCAACTTGAACAAACAAGAATTCTATTTTGTTACGTGCCAATTTTGATCTCGAAACATCACAATATAGCTCCAATATTTCCATCATATTAGAAATAGCTTTTTCAAAATTTTATAAAAATAATAAACTATCATCTACATAATGAGAATTAATTAAAACTACATTATGAGGAATACAAATTCTTGAAATGAGCTTCTTGTCAATGACACTTTGAAGAAGATAACCCAAAGCATCAAATGTAAGAACATAGAGGTATGGAGCTAGAGGACATCCTTAACGGATGGATCTCTGTAAGGGAAAATGATTGGTATGTTGAATACCCAAGATAATGAGAGGGGGGTGAATCAGTATCTTCTTAAACTTATTGAACAAGTATCATCCAATTACTCCAATGCATATAATAGTAAAGATGAGCAAAAGCATTAATAAAATATGAAACCATACAACACATGAACACCAAAATTTTTACGTGGAAAACCCAAGATGGGAAAAACCACGGTGAAAATTAGCTCACAGTATAATATAGTTCCAAAACTAGATACAAAAGAGGCTCACTTCCAGATACAAAAGCTCACTACTTACAAAGAAGACTCACTGTCCAAACAAGGACTCACTGTCTAGAATGAGAGGCTCACTACCTACAAAAGATTATAAAACATAAATGGCTTCACAACCAGAACATGAACTGGAAAGAGTGCACCCAACAAGTGTTGATTCAGTTCCTTTGATGCTCAATAAATAGACTTAACACACTTCATCAGTTTCACACACTTTGCTTCACATTCACACAATACTTCGCATTCAAATCACACTTCATATTCTGTCTATGAATAATACCACTTTCCAATCTCAAAACTGTCCAATATATATCTAACTTATCCGCAAGCATCAATTAGGTCGACCTAATTAGATGCAATCTTTATTCATAAAAAAGACTAGCCGTTGGCTCCAAGTTAGTACAAAACTTCTCCAAAGATAGTTCAACCGTGTAGTATACTACATCATGTCAGCATGGACCAAGGATAGGTCACACGTATATCTGCAACACAAATTAATCCATTACAATATTGTCTATGTATTAGGTCGGCCAAAGATAGACCTAATAGAAAATTGCAATCAACAGAATAATGCCAACTTGCCATATAAGCATATGAGCACACATGATTATGAACTCACAAGCTTCCAACATTCATAATCCATTACCCAAAAACTGCAAGCAATGAAAGACATCGATAGAGGAATGCAGACCAAAATATAAGACCAAAACACTAGAGGATGTAAACTGGTTTTTCATATCGGTTCAGAGTACCAGATCAAACTAACAATTCAATCAACATGGTGACATCTGTTAGAGTAAAGGTCTTAACTTAATTATGTTGATTAAGTTACCTTTATTCCCTTCTTAAGATTTCACGTTAGTTTGCATAAAGTGACATTTAATAATTATATTAATTATTAAATGTTATCCTATTAGGGCTTCTATTAGGGTTTTTCCTATTAGGGTTTTATTAGGGTTTGCATGATCTCCTTTTTATAAGGATTGATCCCATTGTATTTCATATCAATTCATTCTCTCATTCTCTCTGATATATACATTTTCAGTTTTCAGAGAACCCTTGCTTGTTTGTCTCCATCTCTTCTTTTGTGACAGGTTATTTGCATGCAGGGGATCTTCAGAGTTTTGTAAAGTTGTATTTTCTCAACTCCTACATGGTATCAGAGCTCCACACCTGCTGCTTCCTGTTTTTGTTTTGAAGATTTTTGGAACTTCAAGGGTTTGGGGTTTATTTTTATGATCCAAGGCATATTTGCAATTTTGAAGCATTTTCAGCTCAAATGGACTTCGCCATTGCGTCCGCAGCAGTCCAAAACCCCTAAATCGACTATTCATTCGTCCATTTTGGACAAAGTCGAAATTTGAAGCAAATTTTTTTTGCTGGTATGGCCGTATGACCGTCCGTCTGCGTGGTAAGAGAAAATTTCGGAATTTTTTTTCCGCCTTTTTTTTTCGTCCAAAAAAAAAAAATATTTATTTTCCTGCTAAAATAAATAATTCGCAATGTTTTTCTATTTGTAAAATTTTTGATTTTTTTTATTAAAAAAAGCAATTTTTTAAAGCCTTTTAAAGGCTTGCTCAGGCCTGTGCATGCGGTACCCTGCGCAGGGTATTGCGCAGGTCCGTACCTGCGCAGGCCCGTATCTGCGCAGGGAGCTCGCGCCCACATGGGCTGCGGTGGGGGTGGGCCCACGTGCCTCCCCCACCCACTTTTTAAAAAAATAAAAAATTTTGTAATGTTTTTATGATTTTTTTGAAAAAAAAATCAAATGTTTTTTTATATAAAAAACAATTTAAAAAAAAATAAGCCCAGTTATGCATTTACAGTGACGGCCATTTGGCCATCAAATTTAGACCAGTATTTTTTCTACGACGGCTGTATGATCGTCAAATTTAACCCAACGCTGGCTTTTTTCCCTCTTTGGAGCTGTTTTATTCTAGAGGCCGTAACTTGGGCATACAATATCGTTTTTTGGCAAACGAGATATCGTCAGAAAGTTGGTTTTCTCATCTTTTCCAGTGGTGTGGGTCTCATCACTTCTTTTTTTCCGTTGGTGCATTCTACAGCCAGTTGAAGACAAAGGGGCTATTTTCAGTCCCAAGCTCATAACTTTTGATCTGTTTCTTCGTTTTTCGCAATCTCTGTGGTGTTGGAATCATATTTTAGAGCTCTTCAATTTCATCCATGCCATTTTTTCAGATTTCATTCTAGGTATATTTTATTCAGTTATTTGTGTTTTCACACTCTGGTGGATTACTTGGACATATTTGTTCTTGGAAACTTTTTGTTTGCATGGGATGCTTTGTTTTTGGCTATTCTTCATGTATTTCCAGCATTTTGTCCTTTGAGGGAATATTGAGCATCATTTGTAAGCAATATCTTTTATGTAAACGAACTGAGATAAAGTGCCACACTATTGTACATGCATTTTTGGGGATTTTGCACATAAGGTTGTGCCATATTTTGTACTCGCATTGATATTATAAAGTGCCATGAGGGGTTGTGTAGTTTGCCTTTGATTTGCCATCACATCTTTGTCCGGTGAGTGTCCCTCCACGACGACAATGAATCCATACCATGGGGGGTTGTGTATTTTGCCTTTGTTTGCCATCACACCTTTGTCCGGTGAGTGTCCCTCCACGACGACCATGGATCCACATGATTCCAGCCTCATGCATGTGTGCTTTGTTTTGCACACCACTTTTTCAGTTGCAGGTGCTTTCTTGTGCACTTTCAGATGTTGTATCTTCTTCTTCATGCACTACAGGGTGTTTCACATTATTTCAGTGGATCTGTCAGGCTCTCCTAGTTCAGCATTATGGGGGGGTATTATATTGTTCGTGCTAATTCTTCCTTCTTGGTAATAATGTGAGCATTAGCATCTTGGAACAACATTTTAATATGTGCACAAATTTTAGGACCGAAGCCCAACCATTGAAGCTTATTAAGAATAAAGCTCCAACTTATTCTATCACATGCCTTAGGGTGATCCCACAATACTGGTTTACAATTTTTGGCCAAAGTGGACATTGTTCACTGATTTTTTTTTAACTAAATCTTCACTCTCGAGCACCTATAGATGCTAAACCATGAGGAATTTGATGATGCAAAATAGTGGTTTGTAACATTTTGTCTGTAGATTCTAAATATATATATATATATTTTTGAATTAGATTGCATTTCTTTTTCCATCTCCTTCGAAAACTAGTTTTTATCAGTAAACAACATTTTTAAAGAGTGATGCTCACTGTAAACAACATAATTTTTTTTCTATTAAGGATAAAATTCTATTTTTTTTTAATTTAGTTTTGTAACTACGATATCTAACAAGTTCATTTGGTTTCATAGTGTTTTATCAAATATTTTTCCTTAATCAAGTTTTGAAGTTAAACCAATTACAATTCAAACATAGGCAAATCATAAACAACATAACCTCTTTTTGTATGTATTGAAATTCAATTTTGTTTTTTTACTGGATCAAGGACATCAATACTGAGCCCTCGAACATAGTTTTTCAATTTTTTTTTTATAGTCTACTATTTTTCCACATGTGCAGAACATAGGGCTTGATTTTTGGTGAAAAACCTATGTTTAATTAAACTAAAACAATACATAATAAAACCAAAATGTATTAAAATTATATTCATTGGATAGCTCGTTCCAAGGACTACCATCATCCAGTTGGGTCTACGAAGTTTCCTCCATTTTCATTCTCAACCCGAGCTTTGAAAGGAAAAAAATTGCAAAAAATTGGTAGAAGATGGGGAGAAGGGGAAAAAAGAGGGGTTCAAGCGAACCCCCCTTGATCCTTTCGGGCGAAGGGGGGTTTGTTCGAACCCCCCTTTTCTTTGAATTTTCCTTTGTTTTCATTTTCAAAAACGTGCCAAAAAGGGGTCACATCAAAAAAGGGGATCGCTCGAAGGGGGTGTTCGAGCAAACCCATTTTTGGGTCCATGTGAACTCCCCCTTCGTGCGAACCCCTAAAAACCAATTTTTTTCATGGGAGCTTTTTTGTAAATTTCCTTCCTCAATGTAATTGTAAACCGATTTTGTGGGATCGACCCTTATCAAAATAAAATTTAACCAATATAGCATTTTGACACATTTGTTGAACTCATTCACAAGTTTCCCATGCTAACATAAGATTATCAAGAATATATCTACCAACAATATAACCGATTTTCTCTATTTTAATAATTCTTTGCACCACTATTTTTATTCTAATAACCAAATCTTTTGCAATAATTTTAAAGGAGGTATTAAGTAATGTGCTAGGATGTGAACCAAAGATGGAGTATTCCATTTTTCCTTTAGTGATAAGCTTGATTACTCTACCATTAATGTTCAAACTAAAGATCCCTTTTTAAAAGTCTCCAAGTATAAGTAGTAAAAATATTCCTTGATGTGTTGCCATATGTCTTGGTAGAATTCCATAGGGATCCCATTGCTGCCTAGGCTTTTATGAGGGGCCATGGAGAAGAGAGCATTTTCTAGCTCTTCTAAGGACAAAATTCTATCTAAATGTTGGCTATACCCATAGTTAATTTTGTTAGGAATATGTCCTTTGACAATATCCTCAAGAATTTGTTGAATATCTCGCCATTGATCATATTTGAAAATATTCTCATAAAATCATTTGAAAACATTACATATATTAGGAAGATTAGTATGCAAAGTATCAAATTCATCCCTTATAGCACCAATTCTTTCTTTTTTATGTTTATAATTGAGATAATTAAAAAAATATTTTGTGCCTTTGTTTCCTTTTTTTATCCAATGTAGTTTGGATATGAATTTGGCCCCTTATACTTTGTAATTATCAATTTTACACATTTGAGCTTCTATCACAACAATGGAAGTTTGAATTTTGATATTATTAGGATGAACAAGTTTTCCTTGGAGAGATTTTTCTTTGCATTTACATAACTTCTCTCTTTTCCTCTAACTACACCAACTCAACCAATCTAATTACCATTGCACCATTAATATCTAGTTGGAAGATGATCTCTAGTGTTAGTAGCTCAACTGAACTAGGAAAAACCAAATAATAAGGGGAGGTTCTTAAGGCCTATTTATTACCTAAAGCTTTCTTTAGGTGTATATTTCATTGCCTTTTTAATTCCAAGACAACTCTTTTGATAATTATTAATAGTCCCTTTTTAAATGACTCTATAAGCCCATTTTCTTGTGGGTACTAATTCAGTGAAGTTTTTTTATAAATTCCATTTTTTGAAGCAAATTCAATAATTCCTACTTAAGAAAATGTCTTAGAATTTTTAGTAATGACTATTTTAGGTATACTAGATTTGGTTATACGTCCTTTAAGAAAGTCAATAATGACTATCTCTATTGACTCCAATATTATAGCTTTGGGCTACTTGGTGAAGTAATTTAGTGGCCATCAATATGAACTTATGACCAATAATTTATGGTGGTAATCCACAAAGATGAGATTGAAAAAGAGTGTTACTATATTCTTCTTACTGATATAAAGTTGATAATTTTGAAAGGTTATTTTCCACTTTTGAGGATCTAAAAATATTTGAGGCTAATATTATCTCTCTCATAATCTTTCTTGTTGGTTGGATTAAAAAAGTCTGCATAAAATACCTTGGTGAAATTCTTTGATAAGAAATTGATTTTTATCTTGTTTTGCACATTTCAATAGAACTCCATAAAATTCTTATAAAAAGGATACATTCAATTATCTAGAATTAAATTTCTTGCAATCTATATGCCCTTGTTTTGGGCGAGTCTCAATTAACACATGGTATTGTCATATCTTCAAAAAAATGATTATGTGATCTATCAAACTTGTTGTTAGGAATTAGGTGTTGTACACCTTGCATAATGCTTATAATGTTTAATTTATTATTATGTGTGTGGTGCACCTCGGGATACCTAGATGGATTTCCATAGAAGGAGTTATAATGTTGGGCCCTCTTTATGTTGTATGTAACATTGAGACTTAATTGTAAAATGTAATTATTTAATATTGGGGAAAAATAAAATATAATAAAGTACCCAATATTAAATGAGGGGTCACATGATTTTGTAAGTTCATGATTTTGGGCACATGGTTTATGTAATACCACTTGGTGGTTTTGTGGGAGCTTGCTTCTATAAAAGCAACCACATGAGTAATTGTATAAGGTTGGACAGATTGAGCTAGTGCATGTGCGAGGGTTTGAAGCATGGCATGGGATGTGTGGTTACTTGCTTGGTCACATGGAGTGCATGGATAACTTGTGATTCAAAAGTGTTCATGGAGTCTTTGAAGATGCATTGTAATGAGTTTTCATTGCTGAATAATACATGGAGTGTGGATGCTTTTGGAGGCTGGGTTTTTCCCTCTTGAGGGTTTTCCTAGGGTATATCTCGTGTCATCTTAGATGGGTATGTTGTTTATTCTCTTGCATGTGGATTCTAAGTACTTATTTGCGTTGCTTTCTCTTTTGGGTTATGTGGAAATTGTCAATTAGATGGTTGCAAATTTCCTAACTAGTGGTATCAGAGCTTTCATGGTTGGATATGTTTTGTTATAACCCTAGGTTGAGAAAATGTTGATTAAAGTTTGAATCTATGCAATGCATGAGAGAATGAAAGACATGTCAAGATATGAGGGTTTTGTAGGTTGTTTATTGTAGATTTGAGGGTTTTGGGTTTGCTGTTTTGATGGGTTGTTTGCAAATTTAGGGTGTGAGAAATTTTTGGGTGAAAAGGGTTTTTTGGCTATTGTATTCCGGCGATCCCACAATAGTGGTTTACAATTTTTGGCCAAACTGGACACTGAAATAATTTATTTTAACTAAATCTTCACATTCGGGCACATATAGCAGCTAAACTGTGAGAAATTTGAAGATGATGCAAAATAGAGTCTCGTCACATTTTGTCTGTAGATTCTAAAAATATTTTTTTCAAAATTTTTGGAATCAAATTGCACTTCTTTTTCCATCTCCCACGAAAACTGGTTTTTTTCAGAAAACAACATTTTTAAAAAGTGACACACACTGTATAACACATAACTTTTTTTCCATGGAGGTAAAATTCTAATTCTTTCAAATTTAGATTTGTAACTCCGATATATAGTGCTCCCACTTGGTTAGATAGTTTTTTAATGAATATTTTCTCTTTAATCAAGTTTCAAAGTCAAACCAATTACAATTCAGACATAGCGCGATCGTATAACACGTAACTTTTTTTGTATATATCGAAATTCATTTTTTTTTTTGTTGGATCAAGGACTTCAATATCTGGTGCACTCATATTTTTTAATTTTTTATTTGATAATCTGCTATTTTTCCACATGTGCAGATGAAAGACCTTCATTTTCGATGAAAAACCTATGTTTAATAAAACTAAAAAAACAAATACATAATAAAATCAAAACATATTAAAATTTTATTCGTTGGATAACTCGTTTTGAGGACTACCTGATTCCAGTTGGGTTCGTGAAGTCTCCTCCATTTTCATCCTCAACCCGAGCTTCGAAGGGCAAAAATTCTAGTTTTTTTGGTGCTAGAGAGTAGAGAGGTGGGAAAAGGGGGGTTCGCTAGAACTAGGGGGGTTCTAGCGAGCCCCCAAGGGTTCGAGCGAACCAGGGTTCATTCAAACCCCTGGTTCATTCGAACCCCCTTCAATATGCATTTTTCTTTTGTTTTTTGGGTGGGAAATGTGGGCCCAGTAATTAATGGGTTTGCGCGAACCTTAGTTCGGTCGAACCCTTTTTTGGTTTGGTCAAACTTGTAGGTTCATTCGAACCCCTAAAACTAATCTTTTTGCCATGGGATCATTTTTTCTCAGTTTTCCTTCCTCCATCAAATTGTAAACCACTATTGTGGCTTCACCCATTCAAATGGGGGTTTTCTAGGGAAAAAATTAAAGATGACCTCTTAGGACAAAATGGACCTCATGGTTGGTCGAGAGACAAATTTTGATATATAATTTTCCCTATTTTGGTTACTGAAAAAAATACAATTTCTTTTTGTAAAATACCCTATTTCCAGGTCGTACAGATAATATTATAATATTCAGAAAATAAAAAATTTCAAAAATAAATCCCGTCGACATGAAAAAAATTGTTCTTGCAAAAATAAAATGAAATAAATTAAAAATAAAAAAAATTAGGGGGGTCTAAAAGGTTTATTGATTTTTTTTTTGAACAAAAAAACATAATAAAAGATTAAATATTGGGGGTGGCGGGGGGTGGTGCCGGGGGGAAGGTTGTTGGACCCCCCTCGTACTCTGCTCATGTCGGTCGATTGTCAGTCGTAGATTGCTGACAAACAGTTCGATTGATTGACAACCGACCGGATCTACCAGTCCGACAGCTGGTGGCTGGCAACCGACGGTCGACTATTAGCCAACGGGTGTGCCGCCAACCCCTATGGGGTTTATAAACAATTTTTTTAAATTTTTTAATATTTCCCATTTTTAATTAAATCTGCCTTTTTAATTAAGTCTACCAGTAAATAAATTTGATGGGGCTTGATAAAATTTGATGTATGCAAAAATTTAAGAAAAATGAAATGTATTTTTGGGTTCGCCACTAGTTTTAGTGGCACCGCCCAGGTGGGGCCGTCGCCCAGCCACCAAGGGTGGCTAATTTTTTTTTCATTGGGTTCAAACTACTATTTTACTTTCGAGGGGCATAACTTTTGTCTAGGGTGTCCTTTTTTTCTCTTCTTGAATTCATTAGAAAGGTGAATCAGAGCTCTACGCTGTGGTACCAAAGATTTTTCCATATTTTGTGGTTTTGATAGTTTTTGCTTGGTGGAATTCATGTGTTCTATTTGAGCTTCAAGAGGACATATATTGTGCATATGAAGTTGGATTTTGGACTTCGAATAGTCGATGGAAAGCTTGTTTAGAGCACTACACAATGGCTCAGGTTTGGAGACGTTTTGACATGGTTATCAGTATATGTTTGGATTTGTATGTTACATTGTTGTATCTACAAGTTGTGCAATGTTGTAAGCGGTCTATACTTACATGTTGCATTTATGACTTGGATATGGGTTGTCTTTGCCCATTGATATTTCAGTATTGATGCATGTTCAGTTTTGGTGGCTTGGTTTAGTCACTTGGTTTGCTGGTTTTGTTGTCATGTTGAGGAGGTGAGATGGTATTACCAGGAACAATCATGATATGAGACCTATGTAGTTGACTATGTTATGCAAATATGTGGACACGGTTGGGTTGAGTTGTTGGTACATTTGGTGGTGATCATGGTGTCATGGATGTTTCTTGTGCATTAGAGACTTTGGCATGTCATGATGGTTTATGCAGGTGCATTATTGGTGGTGTTGGATTGGATCCTGATTTAGGTTGTGGTAGTGTATCTTCTTGGTATTAGGATTATGGTTTACTTTTCTTTCTTATTGAGGAGCTCATGTTGCATTTAAGTTATTTGATTGTATGAGGGTATCTTTTGTTTGATCTTCATTAGGAGATTGTTATCACAATGTCATGATATCTTGTTACATTCATTGGTTACAATTTTTAGTGGGAGATTTTGACATTGATGGATTGGCGGTGATGGATATGTTTATGATGGTTTGGCGGTTGTAGGTATCTTCTTGGCTTGGAGATTTTGGTTCTACTTGTTATGTTACTGACATTTCAGTTGTGTGTGTAGACTTGGATGATCTTCATGGAGAGGATGGTTTTCACGATGCCATGTGTGACTCGTTATCACAACTCAATGGGAGTTGTTGGCAGTGACATGGATCCATCATTGCAATGTATGATTATCTTCATGTGATTGGGAGTATGGTTTCTTGGTTTAGAGTGTTTGATATTATATCATGGTTTTCTCTTAATGTGTGCTTAGATTTTGGCATGTTACTTGTTCTCTTGAGACTTGTATGTTTATATATATATATATATGTTATGGTGCATGTGATCTCCTAGGAGGATATGGTTAGATCATGGATCTCATGTTTATGTTCCTAATTCTTGGGTTGGATATATGACTTTGATCTTGAGTGGTTCTCTTTGTATTGGGTACATTGACCATTTACTTGATTACTTCATGTTGGTGCTATGTTGCATTTGGAGTTTGGTATGGATTGTTTGGTTATAGGTACTCATGGATACAAAGAGATGTAGGTGATGGTTGGAGTTCTCTTGTGATTAGAGACACTTGCTTGAGATAGTTACTCTTGATGAGATTTCGACAGGAAGTCCGAGGAGCCTACACCTACCTTGGTTGGACGTGAGTTCAACATGGACCTATGAGGAGAGTGTTCTTGGTCGAGTCATGATGACTTGGATATCTTGGAGGAGCATTCTCATTCCCCACTCTTGGTCTACTTGGTAGTTCACTTGAGAGATGTTATGTTTTGGTTATCTCCTTGTGCATTTGAGTTTATGATATCATTCTTCCATGAGGATTGTTAGGAGATGGTTTATGGGTTGATTTCTAGTTATGAGGATGGTTACTATGAGTTTGATCTTCTTGATTAGAGAGGATTACATCCATCTTGGCATTGTTACATTGATTCATATGTTGTACTTGATCTATGATATTGGGTGTTATGAATGTTATTGAGGCTTTTCATTTGGGATATTATTTAGGAGACCATACTTGACACAGTTGGCATTTAGAGGTGTGTGTAGATGGACTTTCTATAGGTGTATGATGTGCTGGTTATCTCTTTGGTCTTGGTTGGAGACTTGTGGTGAGAGTTGTTCTTACAGGTTTTACATATCATGATATTGTTTACACCTTCTATGTGATGCTATTGGTAGACTTGGTATGCCTTGATTACTTGTGATGGTGCCTTGTTGCTAGAATGTTAACAAACGAACACGTTGAATGTGCTCATTCCAGGTATGCATTCATCTAGAGACATTGCCCATGTAGTGGGAGCTCCTGGATGTGTATGTCACTCTTTGATAGGTTTGCACATGGATTTTTTGATTATAATTTATGGGTGGATATGTTGATGGCATGAGTTTACTATGTTATGTATACCTTGGAGGTATGAATAGTTAGATGTATTGGCACTTGCTGTGGGTGTCATTTCAGCTATGGTGATTTATTCTTGACAGCTACTAGTGCATATGTTTACCTTTGGATTGAGTGTTTTTGTTTTGAGATATCGGTTTGAGGCAAGGTTATGCTTCTTTGTGATAATTAGTGTGACATCTCTTTGGATGTGTTCTTATCTTAGTGCATTGGCATGGTGGAGGATGAGAGCATTCATGGATGATATGGTGGTCATCTTGGGTCTTGTTATAGGTATCTTGATGAAGCACATGGAGTACTTAGATTTTAGGAATGCACATCTTGCCTATGGAGTTTATTATCTTGATGTTTGAGCTTACTTGTTACCCCCTTATGCAATGTATACAAAAAGTGGGAGATTGTTAGGAATTAGGTGTTGTACACCTTGCATAATGCTTATAATGTTTAATTTATTATTATGTGTGTGGTGCACCTAGGGATACCTAGATGGACGTTCATCACTAGGAGTTATAATGTTGGGGCATCTTTATGCTATATGTAACATTGGGACTTAATTATAAAAAATAATTATTTAATATTGGGGAAAAATAAAATATAATAAAGTACCCAATATTAAATGAGGGGTCACATGATTTTGTAAGTTCATAATTTTGGGCACATGGTTTATGTAATACCACTTGGTGGTTTTGTGGGAGCTTGCTTCTATAAAAGCAACCACATGAGTAGTTGTATAAGGTTGGACAGGTTGAGCTAGTGCATGTGTGAGGGTTTGAGGCATGGAATGGGATGTGTGGTTACTTGCTTGGTCACATGGAGTGCATGAATAGCTTGTGATTCAGAAGTGTTCATGGAGTCTTTGAAGATGTACAATGTAATGAGTTTTCATTGCTGAATAATACATGGAGTGTGGATGCTTTTGGAGGCTGGGTTTTTCCCTCTTGAGGGTTTTCCTAGGGTATATATTGTGTCATCTTTGATGGGTATGTTGTCTATTCTCTTGCATGTGGATTATGAGTACTTATTTGCATTGCTATCTCTTTTGGGTTATGTGGAAATTGTCAATTAGATGGTTGCAAGTTTCCTAAAACTTGTTTTGTATTTTCGCCCATTCATTAAACACATTTCTTCTTCCTTTGGCATAAGAATATTCAGTACCACCTGTTAACACAATGACCTTCCTTTAACCAACTTTGTAGGTTTCCATTGATATCATATTCAAGGATCTTAACAACACAACTAGCTCTTTTTTTTTCTAATTGCACCACTAGGATATACTCTCTTATGCTTGGGGGGATAACCATGGAAATGTATTCACATAATAGATTTTTTTTAAAGGATTTACAAACTTTCAAGAAAATGTACTTGGGAGGTGGAAGCATGAATTATATAGATTTTTCCAACATCCTACCCACTTGTGTCAAAACAAGAGCATTGGAATAGGGTATGGATACCTATCAAAGGATAAGGGGTTTCTTTGTCAATTTTTATCTAAGATCATTGCCAAGAATTTTTAGGGAATGTATAGAAGCTACATGTGCTTCTTTAAATCCATATGTGGGTTCTACCACTTGTATTACAAGCAACCTGCTCTCCTTGCAACTTAAGATGATATCCTCATTATCTAGCTTTGATTTTAAAAAACCCCATTATCTATGAGTGCATTGAACGTGAACCTTCTATAAGTGATGAGAAAGTGGAACAAGGTAATGTGTTGTAGAGAACAACTTATCACATTTTAATTATTTAAAATGAAAAGCCTAAATAATAAGAGGTCTATGTCATAATGTGATGTTAACAAAATCGATTTTGTGTACATGAGGCTAAAATAATTTATTCTTAAGTGCAAAGGGCCACCTTGAAACTACTCAACATGTTGTTAAGGGTAGATGGTGTTGTTTCCACTCTCCTAATTGCTTATATTTTTTCCCTAGCCACAATTTTTGATTGGTTTGGAACTTTAGAAGCCGGTTTTAATTTTTATTGCTCATGATTTATAATTGACTCTTATTTTCCTTATAATTTTAGAAATGAAAATTCATATATTTAACTAGGGAAATTTACAACAATTGAATATGAACATTATGAATAAATATTTTTGTGAAATAAAAAATCACAGTGAATAGAAAACATTAGAAAATAACAAGATTTTTCCCCTTCATACAGTTTACAAGGTACATTTAACTATTCTTAAGAAGTCATTTGAAAATGTTAGAATCCTTGTTGAAGGGAGGGACTAAAAACTTATTTTTGAACAAACTCTTCAATCCTAATCATTGTAACAAATTAATTATAATGAGATTGAAATAAATAATTTCTTCTAGAGACTTATTTTAGTTTATTTAGTGGATGAATGTGACTTATTTTTCTATTATAATTTGATTCCAAATTTTGAGTATGACAATTTTTTATTTTAGTTTCTCAATTGTTTTCAAGCAACATTCAACCTTAAAATAAATTAATATATTATTCATTTATTTATCATATGGTTGAATTATGTACACTAAGAAAAAACTATATTTTATTTTATATCAACTTGGGGTTTAGAATGTAGAGAGATACATGAGCCCATAGGCCATTGAACAACATCAACTAAGCTTTATGAGAAGCACTTGAATCTAAAGAGATGAATGGATAAATGATCTATTTTTGTAGATCAAGCATATGAACTTACTCTACATTTAGAACGATTGAGCACCCATTCTCACTTTGGTTACAAATAAACTTTTCCATCTATATGTAAATATAGTGGGATTCAAACGACAAGTAGAGTTTCATATAGATACAAATTATTTACTACTATTGATTTTTTATATAATATTTTTTTCATATGTGATGATTGATGTTAGATATTTTTGGAAAACAATGAGAGACTATAAACCAAAAAAAAATCCAACCAAATCCTCACTATTATGATTTCTCAAAATATATTATGTTAAAAAAATAGAATGGGATATAAATGAATTCCTAGCTTTTTCTTATTAGCATTGTTGGTTTGAAACTTCTAAAATTTAGATAATCTTCATATAAAAAATTAGATTATATGATTACATGGAGCTTGATCTCTTTTTCATAATAAATAATAAAATATAGTGAAAATATTCACCATATTTTATAATATATTATGTAATAGAGATCAAGCTCTATGTATAGAAAATAAAAAATGCATCGAGAGAATGATAAGTCTTTTGTTGAATCTAAAAAGTTAAAAAAAAATTTCAAATTACTTAAGAAAAATCTAAAGAGTAATCTTAAATGTTTAAATTAATAATGATGGAAATAATAAATTTGACATAAAATACTCATAATATGATATTTATGTTTGAATGAAATATAAAAAAAAAAATATATAATTTTTATAGTTCAATCGTATAACAATGGTTAATATAAATTGAATCTCAAATTCAAAATTTAAATAATTAAATAATAATCATAATTTCATAACTTATTACATCTTAAAAAAAGAGAGCATTTTATAAGTTATGTTTTGATTTGAGTTATACAATGTATAACATTAATTTCTACATTTTCTTACTAAATTCATTTTGCACAATACACCAACATGCATCTTTTGTGCTCTCCTTATTTTTAATCGAGAACATAAATTTGGTATTTTATAAATACCTACATCTAATGCGTAAAGCATGACTTCATGCCACTATGAGGCATGTGTTACTAGGAACTGCCATTTTACTTTTAAAAAGAACACATTTAACATGATCATAATAAGAACTGAATCTTTATAACTCATAGGTGACTAAACATTGTTTACATCCCATGTCATATTAAAGCTTTTTCCTATAGGAAAATGGACATGAAAAACTAGAGGAAAAGAGGAAAGTCCTAAAACTATCACATATTTCACCGTCCAACCCTCTTCTATTGCATACTTCCCCATTTGTACCTTAGACAAGACTGTAACTTTTTTTCCATCTGACTTACCAAAAAAATTGACATAAGTAGAATGTCCCTCTTGCAACTTCATCTCCACATCTTCACCATCATCTAAGAAAAGTTGACCTTTTGCCTTCCCCCCACTATAGTTCAATCCTTTTGGAAATGCTACCACCAAAGTGAATGGAGTCTTCCTAGCCTCTATAGTGGTTAATCCTCCTTGGTGCATGGGAATAATCATCCCATCACAAACATGAACATTAATAGTATCCATGGGGGCAGATAAATTCACATACTCACCCATAGAAATCAAGGCTAGTTCCATGTCATTCAAATTATACCAACTCCCTTTAGGGAAATAAGCAGTCACTCTAGTTGTCTGCTTTTTCAAAACAGGAGACACCAGGACACCTGGACCAATGAGAAATTGGGAGCTTATGCTATATGTCTCCTCATCCTTTGGAAAAGAGAAAAATAGTGGTCGTGCAATGGGGGCCCCTGTCATATGTGCCTCATAGTTCAATGTATAAATATAAGGCAATAATTTGTAACGCAAACCTAATGCCTTGCGTGCTGATTTGGCCACTGAGTCCCACAAATAGAGCTCCTGCCTTGGGCTATCAAAATTAGAATGGGCCCTACTAAAGGGATAAAATGCTCCCAACTGAATCCATCTCCCACACAGCTCCTCATTTGTACCCCCTCCAAATCCACATATATCTGCCCCAACCATTGGCATCCCAAACATCCCAGATCTCAATATAGTTGAGATGGAGTAGCCAAGGTCCTCCCAAGCAGCAAGGTTATCCCCAGTCCAATGTGCTGTGTATGATCCTGACCCAACAAAAGTAGACCTTGACAATATGAAGGGACGTTTTTTTAAGACTTTTTGAAGAGCAACATGTGTAGCAATTGCCTCTGAGAGGCCATAGAGGTTATGTGCATCATATTCAAGGACGCCATTGTAATGGGTGGAGCTTGTGGCAATAGTCCTGTGGCCAAGTGGGGCATGTGTTCCAGAGGCATTGATCTTGTAAGGGGGGTCATCCCATCGAGTATTAATGTCAGTGCAATCAAGACAACATGCCAAAACATTGGGACATGTTCGATTATTTGGAATGGTACATTTTCCATTACAAAAGTTGGATATCTCATTCATATCAATCCAAAGGCCATCCACTGGAACCATCTTGTAGAATCTTGATATCTCATCCACCCAGAAGGAAATTGTTTTTGGGTTAAGAAAATCTAGGAAGTAAACAGCCCCTGGCCATACTTGGCCAAGAAAGGGCTCACCATCATGCTTTATGAAGACATCTGAGGCCATCCCTCGCTGAAAGGTGGCATAGGTGGTGTTCACACTAATTCCTGCAATTAAAAATAGTTTTAAAAAGTAAATTATATGATTGATATGAGACTCAATTAATATCCATTCACTTGGAGAAGGGCATTCCTAATTTTTTCTCAATAATACACGAAACTCTTAAAATTCCAAATTCTTAGTGATCTAGTGATATTTTGTTTGACAATTTACAAGATTCTAATACAAGACACAAATCTCAAATTAAATATACTTCCATTAGATCTTAAAGTTTGAGTATGTAATATCATTTTGATAAATTAAATAGTTGGGAAAGAAAATACAATACCTGGATCAATGATGACAACATATTTTTGATCATTAGCATGAATTCGATCCACAAAAGTGCGTAACTTTTCTTGAGGATAATTGATAGGATCTAGTGTGAAGTCCTTAGCTCCATCCATATAGTTATCATCAGTCCACATTACTTCCAAAGGTATTTGTGATTTATTATAATTGTCTACGACATATTCTAGATCTGCAACATTCTTATACCCAAATTTACATTGATGAAACCCTGCATACAATAATAAAAATCAGTCAACATTAAATACAATCATATATATATTTTGCTAACTAATTTTAAACCACTATAAAATGGCTATAAATAAGAAAAAATATAGAATGTAAAAAATATAATAAAATCATTCTAATAATATGAACAAATTTGATAATATTCACTTCAACTATACTAAATTTTATTATTTATCTAAATCCAATATAAAACCATATCAAATATACAAAAATTACAATACTTATTTGGTTCTCAAAATGCAAAAATAATAATATTAATAATAATAAATATTTAAGAAACATCAAAATTTGAGTACTACGCCATTCATATGTTGGATGAATCAAAGTTTCTAATTTAAAATATATATTTAAATACTACATTACCTTATATCCAATAAATTAAAACTGTATTTTTCAATTTTTTTACCATATAACAAATAAACATAAAATCACACAATCAAACCACTTAGGATTTAGTATTCATTGGATTAGTAATATAAAATGAAACTAATAAACTAGATACTAAAATTTATTTCCCTAATCTGATATATAAAATATAATAATTTATTAATGTTCTAATTCGAAATCTAAAATATGTAAAAAAACACATAATTTTTTTCTCTAATTTAGTTCATTAGAAATAATTACTTAATTTTGAACTAACATAAATCAAAGAGATCTCATTCTTATACATAAATAATAAAAAGTAATTGAACCCAACAAAAGAACTAGAGGTCTAAATCAGTATACTAGGTGTAAAAAACTGATTCCAAAATTAAAAACATAAAACTTTTCCACTTTATATTGTTGAAATGCAACATTGAAACAAACATAACTAGCTATCCAAAATTATCTACTAGCACTGCCTTGGTTACTTAATTTTTCTTTCTGTTATTAAACTTCTGGGCTAGGTCTATGTGATATTTTGGCTTTTCTGGGCTTTGCCCATGTGACATTTGGGATGTGCCTGTTCACCACCCGCACCTTTTTTGTGAATTTGTAATTATACCTTTATAATTAATATAGATATCTGCCTATTCATTAAAAAAAAAAAAAAAATTAGATTTAACCTCATATTGTACTTAGAAAGATTGGTTTGTAAACTTTATGAACTATATGAAACACAATTAAACAACTCAATGCAAACTCATATCTTTTTTTAAAGAATATGGTGTGTTAAATCTTAGATTGGTTCTATATTTAAGAAAAAAATATGGGGCTCATAAGGATGTACCAAAAGCCCAATAGGGCATAGCAGCTGGATAGCCTATGAGGGAAGTGTATTGTTGAACCACATCCAATGGAGAAGTCCCTGCAAAAAAGTAGAAATCTAACACACCCCCAATTATCTTGTATGTCAACATACTACCAGTATAAAAGATATCCATTCCATTGCTATTCAATAATAGAACTCCATGAGCAACACCTCCCTTCCTTAAATCCATGTAAAAAGGATGGGACCCATACAAATCTGTGTACAAACTTCTAGGGCTTATGTCAGATCCATAAATAGTATAAGGCTGATTGGGAACAATCTTAATTCCATTGGGTTGTGTGTTCTCCCCAAGCCCATACAATGAAGCTGATGTGGGAAGACTCGTGGTGATCTCTAGATATTGGTCTTTGAACACCAAACTACCATAAGAGGAGGAGTTAAAGAGGACATCCCCATTGGATTTGCGACTTATTGCAAACCCAAATGGATTGACAGTGTAGGAGAAGATCAACTTGTTGCCTGAAAACTCGAAGTAGTCTAACACTGGTTTGGAGATTTTGGTTTCTTGCTGTCCTGACAGATTAGAAACTTGTTCCCTATGAATCATATTATAAGGCACTTCCCATCTCTTCTTCTTTGCATCAGTTATATGGACTCTCACTCGGTCCTTTGTTTCATTCCTGCAATGTAAAGTAATGGTAACCAAATAAGAAAAGAGGCAAGAAATGCAAGTGTAAAGTAATGGTAACAAATAAGAAAAGAGGCAAGAAATGCAAGTGGGTCTAGACTAGAAACATAAAAACTTACTATTCTTAATCGTTTAATTGAAAAAAAACATACTTGACATAAAGCTGGAGAAGGGGGATATCTGGTCCATAAGTATCTGTGTTCTGGATGACCTCCAAGCTTCCTGTCAAGCTCCCATCAGACCCTTTCTCAATGGAAACAAGACGATAACCATGACCAACTTCCTGCCCATAACCCATAGCAGCCCACATGACACAAACAAATGCTGAGAACGCTGCTAAACCACCCATTTTGTTGAATGTTACTGCCTTCAATATCTACATATATGTAGATTAGAGGGAGTGGGGATTGCCTTCAGATAAGGTGATAATTAATTAGCTGGTCATGATATGGACATGTGAGTAAAGTTAAATCCTATCTGCCTTCTTAGAATAGGTCTGTGCTGCACAGAACAGAGGGCTTCTCACTTGAAAACAAAACAAACTTGCTTAAACTGTAGTTCATACAATTGGTGGAAGCGAATTCCCCTAAAGATAACACATGGCGGCCCACACATGTTTTTTTCGTTTTCTGCAACTGCAGAGTTTGTTTATCCAGCTTTTCTGCATGAAAGGCAGTGTTTCATTTTTAGATAGTTGAAATACAGGGAAAGTATAAGTATAAAGTGTGTAAATGCAAAGGTATATTTGATTAATTATTAAAAACAAAATATGGAGAAGTATGTGAATTAGTAATAAAATCTAAGTAAAACATATTTGATATCAAATATATATGGATTAAATCTTTTGGTAAGGAACTCCATTACTAAATAGATATTGAGCTTGTATTGATCAAGTAGAAATAAGTGCATCCTAACTCTTTAAGTCTTCTTCAATTTGATAACATTTTGGCAGTGTAAGAATACTTGTAAGCATATTCAATCTTTATCATGTACCGAGCTAATATATAGAGCAAACAAAATGTTAGAAATTGCAAGTGGTTTTCAATGTAATAGATGCAAAATTTTGGACCCAAACCAAACACCCAAATTCAAGTAAAATCTAGGGGAGAGGACCTAATACCTGAGTATGTTGCAATAGTTGTTATAACATTTATTGATTTAATGCCCAATACTTTTTAACAATATTGAGCCAATAGTTGTGGTTTTAAAGTTGTTAGTGTTGATGATGACTACCCATAATGGGATGAAATGTATTCCTTAGATCTAAAAAGCAACAAATCAAGTGATGTCACATTAGCGCACCAATAAAACATGATTTAGTGCACAATTGTCAATCTCACTTTTTTTGGGGCCTTTTTGGACACCTTGACAAAAAGCATGCTAATGTGGCATCATATTTGATGATGTGATCCAGAAACCTTAGTTACAAGCAGGGGACTTGCCAAGTAAGCTGCTATAAAAGAATGAGAGTGATTTGAAACTTCTACGTAGGATTTTGAAAAGTGCAAAGTTAGGATGCTTAACTACCGAGTCCTCTCCCCTAATTATGTAACTCATGAAGAGTATCTTTTAGGAATACAATATAACTTCTTTTACACATTGACACACCATAGATTTTATTAGAAAATGTCATTAAGTCCACTTTCTCATTTCTAAGCATTCCAATACTTAACATAAAGTTGAAAATATGAGATATCATTACATAAGTATACCCCTCGCATAGTTGGGTACATTCTTAAGTAAAATACTGAAAAAATACATACTTGACATAAAGCTAGAGAAGTGGAATATGTGGTCCATAAATATCTATTTTGTGTATGACCTCCAAGCTTCTGGTCAAGCTCCCATAAGACCCTTTCTCAATGAAAACAATACAATAACCATGACCAACTTCCTGGCCATAACCCACAACAACCCACATGACACAAATAATTGCTAACAAGACCATTGGACGAGCCATTTGGTTGAATTCAACGTTTACTCCAGTTATTTCTCTTTATATATATGAAGATATGGGGAAATTGTAAGAACTTGAAAAAAAATTCAAAGCACAAAGTTGCTGCTCTGTTTCCCAATCAACTGGGAATACCCTTGAAACAAAATGTGAAATAATCAAAACAAAGAGATTTGGAGACACACAACTGGGTATGCAAACTTGCTTCTTTTATTAACCAAAAAAAATAACATTACAAAAAGATTCCTAAACTGAAAATACAAACTACAAAGTACTGGGAGCAATTTGGAGCTACTCAAACAAACTGACAACAATCAGGAGCTACTGGGAGCTCTTTGTTCTTCCTCTACACAAAATGATCTGGAGCTGTCTGCCACTCCCTGCACACACTGCTGCCTATTTGTAGCTATCAAAAGCTATCTATTGCTCATTGTATACACACCCTGAGCTTCTTAGAACTATTTTTCATGCTCACAAAAACATTTGCTATTGTTGCTGCAACTTCAAACTTTTATGCAACTTACTTGTTGTGCACTTCTTCTTGTTGCTGCAAAAAGCTTATTCTTAACTACTTTCATTCATTCCTTTTATCTATTCAAAATTCCCTCTCAAAATTTGAATTCACCTACCACAATAAATTCTGGAGCTATTAGGAGTAGACCAAGGATGAAGATCCCAAAAATTATCGTTAAAGAAAGGGCTCCTGACAGGTAAGTGGAACAACTAGGGAGTTGGCGAGAATGGCTCTAGGCAATAAATATTTCCAACACTCCCCCTTTGACTGAGCTGTCAAACATCATTCTTCATTCAAATCAACAACACCTAAATTTCTTCTTAGGTGTTTGAAGCAACCTCTGCTCAATGGTTTGGTGAAAATGTCCGCAGGCTGCTGATCAGACCTACAAAATTTCATTTTGATTTCATGCTTTTCAACCAATTCTCTTATGAAATGATACCTGATTTCAATGTGCTTGCTTCTTCCATGAAAAACAAGATTCTTTGTCAAAGTAATTGATGAAACATCGTCACAAAATATAGTTGTTCCATCCTTTTGTTCTTCCTTCAAATATGCTAAGGTCCTCCTTAGCCAAATAGCTTAGCATGCTGCTTCATTTGCTGCTATATACTTAGCCTTAGCTGTAGATAGGGAAACTATGGGTTGTTTCTTGGAAGCCCATGAAATGACTCTCGATCCCAAGTGAAACACATAACTAGATGTGCTCTTTCTATCATCCACACTTCTTGCCCAATCACTATTTGTGTAACCAACCAACCCAAAAATATTTGTTGCATTATACAAAATGCCATATCCTTTGGTTCTATTCACATACCTCAGGATTATTTTACTCACTTGTCAATGTGACTTTTTTGGAGTCTCCATAAATTTGGAAATCAGACTTACACTATGCATTATATTAGACCTAGTTGTTGTTAAATACATTAAACTTCCAACGAAACTTTTATACATGGTCAAATTCACATTATTGTTGCAATCTTCCTTGCTCAACTTCAAACCTATGGTTGTTGGTGTGGGGGCAAGCTTGCTATCTTGCATCCTAAACATCTTCAAAATCTTTGTTGCATCCTTTTCTTGAGAGATAAAAATACGATCATGCATTTGTTTTACTTTTATGCCTATAAAATACCTTAAGAGACCTAAGTCTGTCATTTCAAACTCTCTTTTCATAGCCTCTTTAAAATCAGTAATGAGGAAATCATTATCCTCAGTGAAAACTAAATCATCAACATACAAGACAACAACTAAAATCTCACCATCAGCTTCCTTGATGTAAAGAGTGGGCTCACCATCGCTTTTGCTAAATCCATTTCTCAATAAATGAGTCAATCCTGTTGTACCATGTCTGTGGTGCAGGCTTCAGCCCATAAATAGTTTTCTTAGCCTGTATACCTTGCTTTATTGACCCAAAACTTCATAACTAGGTGGTTGCTCCACATACACTTCCTCTTTCAACATTTCATTCAAGAAGGTGAACTTCACATCTATTTTATATGCCTTCCACTTGTGCTGGGCTACAATTTTTATGATTGCCCGCTCAGTTTCCATCCTTGCAACTAGAGCATATGTCTCATCATAATTTTTCCCAAACTGTTGTTTGTATCCCTTGACAACTAATCTTGCCTTATGCCTCTCTATTCTTCCATCAACATTGCTTTTGTTCTTATAGACCCATTTCACTCCAATTACTTGCTTGTTTGGAGGAAAATCAATTAACTCCCATGTTCTATTCCTCATTATTGCATCTATCTCCTCATCAATGGATTTACACCATTTATTTTCTTTCAAAACATCCTTAAAATAAATTGGATCACTATGAGAAAATAATGCAAAATTCATGATTTCATCAAACTCTTCATCATACCTTTCATTTTGGTAGATCTCCCTTAGACTCTTGGTCTTTCTTGTCATTAGGGAGGCGAGAGTGGGGTCTAAACTTCCACTACTGCTACAGCTTTGCTGAGCAAACCCCGTCGAGAGCTATCTGGAGCTCTCTGTTTGTGTCTATGCAGTGGTCCAGAGCTATCAAGAGCTCATCGAGAGCTATCAGGAGCTACTGCAGGCTCCACTGCATCATCTTGCTGCACTTCTTGTTCTTTCTTTGCATCAACCGAAGTTGTTGGGAGCTGTCGAGAGATGCCAGGATCTATCAGGCCAGGCCAAAACTCATCCTCTAAGAATTCCACATCTCTACTAATAACAATTTTCTTGGTGACTAGGTTATATAGCTTGTAGGCTTTGGACTCTTCACTATAGCCCATGAAGATTCACTTCTCACCCTTGTCTTTCAACTTTTGTCTCTTCTCTTTTGGCACAAGTGTATATGCCACACACCTAAACACTCTTGAATGCTCAACCGTCCACTTCCATTTTGTCCACACCTCTTGTGGAATCTTGTCACAAATTTCCTTTGTAGGACTCCAATTTATTAAATAAATTGTTGTTGCTACAACTTCACCCCAATATTCATCTGGGAGTCTCTTGGTTTTAAGCATGCTTCTTGCCATCTCTATAATGGTTATGTTTTTCCTCTCAACTACTCCATTTTGTTGTGAAGTATAGGTTGTTGTTCGCTCCTTCTTAATGCCATGTTGCTTGCAAAAAATCACAAACTAATTTGAGGTATACTCTCCCCCTCTATTTGACCTTAGGACCTTGATGAAATGTCCACTTTCTTTTTCAGCCTGGGCTTTAAACACTTTGAACTTATCAAAAGCTTCAAATTTGTGTTGCAAGAAATAAACCAATGTCTTACGGCTGTAATCATCTATAAATGTCATAAAATATTAGCTCTTACCAATAGAAATTGTTTGCATAGGGCCACACAAATTAGTGTGCACCAACTCCAATGGTTCTCTCGCCCCTCTAGAATTTCCTGATTGAAAAGGCTGCCTATGTTGCTTGCCTAAAATGTAGGATTCACATCTACCACTAGGCTCTACTATGTTTGGTAAACATCCAACCATTCTCTTCTTTGACAAAATATTCAAACCAACATAGCCTAAGTGTCCATACCTGAGATTCCAAAGCTCGTAGGGGTCTTGAATGACTGTCTTGAAGGTTGCTTGCTACTGTATTGTTGTACATTTTCCATGCCTAAAAGTTTCAGCTATGGACTAAGCTGAGAAACACCTTTCTAGCCTCAATGGAAACATTCTATTCTTCATCATTGACACTGCTGCAATTATTTTATTGCTTCCATCCTTCTCATAAATGATGCATTTACCCTTCTCCATCAACACTTTGTATCCTTTTTGGATCACCTGTCCAATACTCATGAGATTGTGCTTTATGCTAGTGGAAAAATAAACATCATCAATCTCTTTCTTCTCACCTTGCTTGGTCTGAAACAAAATAGACCCTTTGCCCACAATTGGAACTATTTCATTGTTCCCCATTTTTATTTCAGACTTGACATTTTTATCAATGAAAGAAAATAAACTTTCATTACCACTCATGTGGTTGCTACAACCATTGTCTAAGAACCATGCCTCATCACTGCCTTTCTCAACAATGTTGCACATGATGAAGGCCTTTTGTTGATTACCTTTAGCGACTTTTTCATCAGCCACATTTACACTTTTCTTGGACTGATCTCTTTGCTTTTTCCAAGACTCACTTGCATAATGGCCAAACTTATGGCAATAATAACATTCAACGTTTCTCTTATCACCCTTGTGACTTGAGCTATTGTTCTTCTTGGCTTGTTGGGAGCTGGACTGAGAGTTGCTTGCTCCCTCTTGGCTATGTGCTCATCTTGAGCTATCTAGATCTTCCTCTACCACATCTGGAGTTGTTTCTACCTCTCCCCCTTCCTCTTACATTGGCTTGAGCTTTGAAAGATTGCTCATGGGAAGAACTTGTAGACCTATTTAGGCATTGCTCATGGATTTGTAGAGAACCCATCAACTCATCAATCAACAATGTTGAGAGGTCCTTTTCCTCTTCAATGCAATCACAACTGTGTCAAACTTTATGGGTAAAATTTTGAGGATTTTCTCCACAATCCTATGCTCTTCCATGGATTCTCCATTTACCCTCAACTGATTTATCAAACTAGAGACTCTTGTGTGAGTCTGATATAGATTCACTATCCTTCATTTGGAGAGTCTCAAAATCTCTTCGAAGCATCTGAAGCTTCACCAATCTGACTTTATCAGTCCTTTTGTAATTGGTTTGGAGAATTTCCCAAGCTTCCTTTGCATACTCAACTACTGCTATTCTAGGGAAAATGGCCTCTATCAAAGTTGCTTCAATCAGACTCAATTCTTTTGCATCTTTCCTCCTTTGCTCCTTCAACTGGGTCTTCTGGTTATTTGTGAGGGAAACATATGTTGTTGGATCAATCACATCATTGAACCCACTTATCACAAACTCCTACAAATCATTCACAATGATTATGGTCTTCATTTTCTTTGCCCAAAAATCATAGTTTTGTCCATTAAATGGTGGTGGTTGGTCCCAACCCTACTCTCATCTCCAACCATGTCTCCAACAAAACAAACTTCAAAAACTAAAAAAATTTAAAAAATTCCCAACTCACTCAAGACTTAGGGCCTTCTAGCTCTGATACCATTGAAAAAATTGAATTTTTTTCAAAGCATAGAGTCGTTGCTCTGTTTCCCAATCAACTGGGAATACCCAAAACAAAATTTGGCACAATCAAAACAAAGAGATTTGGAGACACACAACTGGGTACGCAAACTTTCTTCTTCTATTAACCAAAAAAAATAAAAAAGTACAAAATGATTCATAGACTGAAACTACAAACTACAAACTACTTGGAGAAATTTGGAGCTACTCAAATAAATTGAAAACAATTAGGAGCTATTGGAAGCTCTCTATTCTTCCTCTACACAGAATGATCTGGAGCTGTTTGCCACTCCCTGCATACACTGTTACCTATCTATAGCTATCAGGAGCTATTTGCCGCTCATTGTATACACACCCTGAGCTTCTCAGAATTGTTGTTCATGCTCACAAAAACATTCTCTGTTGCTGCTGCAACTTCTAACTTTTCTACAACTTACTTGTTGTGCACTTCTTCTTGCTGTTGCAAAAACTTCTTCTTAAGTACTTTCATTCATTCCTTTTGTCTATTCAAAATTCCCTCTCAAAATTTGAATTCACCTACCACAAAAAATTCTGGAGCTATTAGGAGCAGACCAAGGATGAAGATCCCAAAACTTGTCATTGAAGAAAGGGCTTCTGATAGATAGGTGGAATAGTTAGGGAGTTGGTGAGAACGACTCCAAGCAATACATGTTTCCAACAGAAATTGCGATTGTTATCAGATAAGAAGATAATAAATTAGTTGGTTATGATTAGAGATGTGATAAAGTCCAATCCTAGTGGGTTTCTTAGGATAGTAGTAATTTGTTTGGCTTTCCAACGTAGTAAAGGCGATGGGAGTGGGCCAGAAAAGAGGTCCTCCATTGTCATCTCACACAAAACAAAACTTGTTTATACTTATTCATACAATTGGCATAAGCAACTTTCCCAACTATAGTGTATGGAAAGCCATGGACATTCTTTTCTTTTTCTCCCACTGCAGTTTGTTTATAATAGATGCATGGTCAAATTTCAATTTCCCATTAAATTACAATTAAGAAAGGAGGTGAAAGGTAGTATTTCATTTTTTGATAATTAAAATACCAAGAAGCAAAGATACTTGGAGTCTGAAATATACTTGCCATCTTACATTTTGTATTTATGTGTAAGTGGAATATATACATTTTTATATGAAATGTTTTGGCTAGTTAAAATTGATTTGGATAAATGAGTTGGGATTGAGAATAAATGTAGAAATGAAATTAATTTTAAACATATTATGTAGTTATATTTTTAAGGTTTGTTTGGGGAATCTAGAGTTTACAAATTATTTGTGTTTCACTTTGGTTTAGATTTGTGTCTACAAAAGTGATCTTTGTGAGTGTAGGAATGATCTAGTGGATGGACCTAATCTTGTACATACAAAAATCATTTGAGTTGGACCAAACTAATATGAATTTTCAAGTTGTTTCTCCCACCCAAAATGTAGTAAACCTTACAAGACTTGTTTTCAGTGGGAATGGTGTGAATATGCAAGCTTTGGAATTGACGATAGGTGAGAAGGGTGACCTATTTTGTCAAATTTGGGCCCTTTTTTTGGGGGTTGATGGTGTTGGTGATCCCTATTACTCTTCGCAAATTGAGTCATGATGGCGACATAAGGGAAGTGTTTGGGGAAATCAGAAATGAAGGGAATATTTTTATTCATTCAAAATGACAATTGATGGTGGAGGAGATGTGAGCAATAAAGGGGAAGATGAGGAGGACTTGGTGTAATAATTTCACAAGATGTCTATAGTCCCTTGTTTTGGTGAGTATTTGATTTTTTTTATGGTTAGGAAGAATTACATAAGGAGGAAAAATCGCTAGTAGAAGTTTAATATGTAGATTTAATGGATTATGGCTGATATTAGTAGATCTTCATACACAAATTACAAAGAATTGGTGAAAATGATTAAAGGAACAATAGAAATATATCCAAGTGCCTAAGGATTCTTTGTATTACTATGTTAATATATAGTTGATACATTGCATATCTTAGCTAATAGACCTTGGCTTTGGGACAAGAATATGATGTTGATTAAGCCATGATTCCTTAAGATTAATTTAATGATTGAGACATTCACAATAATGATTATATGGATCTAGCTCCATTATTTTCCACTTCATTTCTAGGTGTATGCTTTCTTTTAAGGAATAATGAATATGTTAGGAAGATTTTTGGCAATTGATCCAAAAATAAATGAATTGAACTATATATTAAGGCAAGACAAATAGATCAAAAGATCAATAGATTGCACACTATGCATTGTAAATATGTAAGAGACTTTAAAAATAGGTGGATATATATGATACATCGTGCCAAGAGATATGATTGTACAACCAATGTGGGTTAATAGATGTAGTCTAGAATGTATCCACCAAAATAGGAAAATACAAGTCACATGATGTAAGTACTATCTACCCAAATAGATTCCTATCCAAGTAAGCTTATCCTATCCTACGTGCATAGCATGCAATAAAGTAATTAACTAAATGAGAAAAAAATGATGCAACAAAACCACCTATAATTGTATCTTAGGTGGGTATAGAAAGAAGGATAAATGGGTCCTAACATATGTAGAGCCATGTTAGGTACCCATGTACGAAATGTATCTATCAAAGAGATATGAATGATAGGACCTCATTCAAATGAAACCTCCCTCTATAAATATCCCAACACTAAGAAGATATAAAGAATCCCCCTACATAGAGATCCAAAGGAGACAACTAGATAGTCCCTTGAAAAGGATAAGAAGGATAAAACCCCATTTGAGGAAAAAATCCCTCCAAGAATAGATAAAAGAAGAGAGACTATGAAACCCACCTCAAAGTTCAATCTCTCCCACCAATGGTGAATGCTTGAAACTAAATGTTGAAGATGGTCCAAGCTCACCAAGAAACATTCCTTCCATTAGGAAGAAATACAACCAAAGGTATAAGCACAAGATCTTCCCATTTCTAAGAGGAATATAGTGTACTTCTCAACACTTTTATTTGAAACTCTCTTTCTTTTGAATATACCCATTTATATCCAATAGTTTTTTTTCCATTAGAAAAAGGTACTAAGTCCCATCTATCTTTAGTAGTAGACACCATCATTTTCATTTTTTTTTGGTTGCAATGCTATTCTTCAAAAGGTTTAACTTCTCTAAAGATAATTTTTTTTTGTAGAAATAATTTAGCCGCAAGATCCCAAAGCTTGTATCCTTTCACACTAATGTAATATCCAATGAATAAATATTTTATATACTTATTCTCTAACATATACCATTTCTTCCAAGGCATATGTACATATTCCTTGTAACCAAAGACTCAAAGACACATATCACTGAATTATTTCTCCTCACTACACATTTATAGGTGTTTTCTCAACAAGATTTGAAATGGGAGATATATTAATCAGGTAACAAGCCATTCTTAAGTTTTATCATATGATGGAGCTTCCCCTTTCAAGCGTAGAAGAGAATCACTAATCTCTTACCAATTTCTCTATTTTTTGGTGTAAAACATACAAAAATAGGTTAGGGTTCAAACACATAAGGTTTTATACTAAATTTGGGATATTTCACCAAACTTATTATAAATAGAAAGGGAAAAATGGGGTGAGTGAACCTACCTATTATTCTATTTCATTCGGGAAATGAGATCCCTCAAGTTAAAATCCACTTTCAACCCTTAAGTGAGTGAATCATTGATGAATCTTGCAATTTCCTTTATGTGTGTGTGGACCAAAAAACACTATTGGGAGATGAAAATAAAATAGAAAATAAACTCAAAACTGAAATGTAAGACCAAATCTAAGTAGATTAAACATAGAGCTAACAAACACAATTTATTGCACACAAATCGGATGAGTGGAGGACACTTAAAACTTATCAAAAAATAGTTGCAAAGTGTCTCGAGGTAACTTTTTGATAGAGATGATTGAATAGGTGTTTTGGGAGAAAGATTAAAAATACAAAAATGCACTCACTCATGACATGTAAAGAGTGAATTTTGCAGATGAAACATAATACTAACAAAAATAGTTTACTTCATGAAGATCAAATAAAGGGAAAATGTTGTGCACCTGTTACAAAATGATGTTTTTGGAGGCTATTTGAGGACTCATTTGCCTATTGGAAAATAGGTCTTTGTTGAGCTTTCTAAAATTGGTTTCTGGGTCCTCTGCTCCTATGTCTATATATCTAGATTCTTCGACCTTCATAGTTGAGAAATCAGAAATAAATCTGCGATCTGAGTTATCATGAGATGACAACAAAGGTGACAACAAATGCAACTTTGCAATTTTTCTCTTTTGAAATCTTCAACTTTTCTTCAACCTACAAATCTACAACACACAAAGAGAGGGACAAATGTTTGTTTTTGGGTGAATGAGGGTTTTCCTTGGTCAAATCCTGTTTTAAAAATTAAACCTTGAAATGAAATGAAATAGCATGAAAGTAATGATGAATGAACAACTCAATGTTGCAACTCACCAAACCCTTGGATGAACCTTTGAAGGACTGAAATATTGATGTTGATCTTGCATGAAACGTCTTCAATGGATGTGGATATTGATGCTTAAATATTGCTTGGAATCTTTGACTTGAATGATTGGATTAGATCTTGAAACCTACATCACAATGTTAGCTCCATAAACATGCATAATTGAAAAGGACTTTGACATGATACTTGAGATCTTGAATGATGAAGAAATCTACTCCTGAATGCTCTTAACAATAATATTTTCTTTTGTGAAAATTCTCTCAATTGTGCTCTTGAAATTTAATGTTAATTTGATAAAATAACCTTGTATGACATTTAAAAATGGGTTCCAAGGCTTAGGGAGGACCCATTTGCCCATGGGTGAATGGCTCCCATGCCCTAATTCCTGGAACACACATTGTTCAATGTAAGGTGTTATGTATTGGCATTAATTAATGTCAGGTTTCCCCTCCAAAAAATATAATTAAATGGGATTGTAAATGAATTATAGGGCCAATTAAGGAATAATTAAGCTCAAATAATTAAGGGAGCCCTAAATAAGTGTGAAAATGTAAATGGGTACATTTTGAAACACTAAATTAAGGCATTATTAAGTACAATTTAACTAGGAGGGCCCAAACAAGTGTGAAAATGTAAAGGTTTACATTTTTCTGCGTGCTACATTTAGCCCCCACTTTAGTGAGAGGATGAACTTGTGTCAAACTCACACTAAATTAGACAAAAACGTTTCAAGAGGGGTCCAAGCGTACGAATGTTAGTAAGATAGGATGAAAAAGATCAAGGAGGTGGCCAAGCCCCTAGGGTGAAGATCCTATGGAAAACCAACATAAGCACAAATTGACACACACAAGATGTATGATATGTAACAACAAGACAAGATATACAAACATACAATGTAAAAGACTAAAAGAAAGAAAAAAAAGAGAGGTTGATCAAGCCTCGATAGTCTATCCAACTTGATGTGGATTAGGCCTCAACTATTTGTCCAAAAATTTTCACAAGTGGAACTTGCTATCCACTATGCAAACAACACACACACACACTCACACATGCTAATGGA
>CM021103.1:55719024-56243030 GCA_007115665.2 Sequoiadendron giganteum
GATCTATATTATTAAACCCTAATATTTTGCCACATATTATGCTTATATTCAATGAAATATTTGGACAATGAATGAGAGATTAGTCTTAAATCCCTCTCCCCTACACTCCAGGCTTTGCAAGACCTAGGGGATCATCCTTAATGATACTAAACATGAATATCACACAAATTTGCATTACAATGCCTAGTAGATGATAAACTTCATACAAATAAACAAGGGTTTAAATGTTTTCAAGAATGAATAACATTATCCTTTTTATCTTTGAAATCCTTGTATGAAGTATGAGAATAATTATAAATAAATATTATAGAAAATAAATTTTTATTCTTTGAGTTTTGAAGTTATTTTTGAGACTGATAAGAATCACAAAACTAGATTAGTGCTTGAAATGAGCTATATAGTCCTATATAATGTATTTACATCACAACAATCAAACATATTTTGATGATCAGTTGAAACATTGTCACTTTATGACAATATGACTTGCAATAGTCTGCAATTACATCGTTCTTAATAATCCACTTGAAAATACAACATCCTCAACATTTACATTAATCATCGAGAAGTAATAAAATAATGAAAACAACTTAACATAAAACATGTGTGAAGATCTCAATAAAACTTGATTATAATGCACATAGAATGTTACATTCAAACATTGGAGACAACATTGAACAACAATATAAATTTCACATATTCATAAATTAAAATACAAAGATTGTAGTCATGAAATGACTTGCATATATGGAATTTCACCTATGAACTTTGCATACTCACTTTATGCGCTATCTTTTTTAAGAACCTTAGAACCCTTTCCAAATAACTAAAAGTTAGATTTTAAAGAGAATGAGAAAACAAATATTGAATCCATAGTTGACACATGGCACAATGTGGCCCTTTTGATTTGCAAGTGAATATTGTATCTGGAATATGCCATCACACTCTTATCCTTCCCCATTATTTTCTCATTTATTTGTAACTAAATATTGCAATATTTTAAAATATTAAAATAGCATGTGAAAAATTCCCTTGAGCATCTAACATTACACCAACCATGAGCTTTAACAACTTTTCACATTATTTTTCAAATTTTGATTAATAATTTCCACTTCATGTGCTTGATGTTAGGGGGAATAATTTGATATTTGAAACTATAACCCCGAACCTATCAAGACATTTAATTTTTTTCCATTTTAACAACATAGTGAAAATCACAATTTAATTTCTCTACAGTTTGAAAAATGGGATTAACATTGAACAATAGGTGAAAAGTGTGGGTGGAATGACCTAGAGGTCATATGACACTACTCTTCTCCCCAAACAATTGTTCATTCAAGAATGTCCTAGGATCCCAAATTGGATTGACTGTCAACGCAAAGGTGAGTCACTTCTCAACAAGGAAGATCTAGGAGGGGTTCTTTTAGGCTTTGAAGGGTTCACCACCAATCAAAAACTTGGAAAAGATAACTTAACATTCAACTCACAAAACCTAGTAATGCAAGACAAATGAAGAATGCAAATGACAAAATTAAGCAACTATAAATTAGGGTATGTGTACCTGGGAACTGGGAAGTCTAGAAATGTGATGAGGATTCTGAAAATGCAAAAATGATGTCAAAATATGTCGAGGACTAAGACTCCCTTACTATTGTCTTAGTCTCGTTGTTGTTTTTCGGGGTAAATGCAAAATCTTCGGATGTCAGAACATAATCTGGAAGAACCTCTACAAAATACCCTTGGGAGGACTAAGAAGCCATTACTATTGTCTTAATCTCGTCCTGAATTTTTGAAATCTTTGAATGTGATCCTAAGGCTCAAGGTTTGCACTTCCTTCTTCTCAGATCTCTGATCCTGAAACTTTCAGATCTGGCCTATAGGTGAGTTTTCATGAAGATGACAACTTTTCTATGCAAATTTGTAACTTTGCAAGTTTTGCACTTCAAATGATCTTCAATTCTTCAACCTAAATCTACAAACACAAATATGCAAGAGAGGAAAAGCTTGTTGATTATTATTAAATGGGGATTTACCTTGGTCAAATACCCTGTTGGTAGTTAAATCTTGAAATGAAATGACATAATGGAGGGAAATGATAAATGAACAAAGTGCTATGTTGCAACTCACCAAACCCTTGTAATGAAATCTACAAACTTGTGTGAAGTGGCTAGCTTGAATGAAGATCTTGAATCCAATGAATTCTTGATAGATCTTGACTTGAATTGCTTGCTTGAATCAAATCCTGCATCACAAATGTTAGCTCAAAAATACACATGATGCAAGAATATCTTTGACATGATTCTTGAAGAATTGCTCTTGAATGCTCTTTTGAAATCAATTATTCTATGATGAATTCTCTCAAGTTGCTAGGTGAGAAAATGAATGAACCTTGTATTTATACTTATCCATGCTTAATATCTCGAAATTACACCACAACAAGCCGACATATGAAATCATTCATTAAAGGAGGCTAAATCTAGCCAAGATTTGAAATTAAATCCTAAAAATAACTTAAGGTGGACTAAGATTCCCTAGGTGGCATCTTAGTCCCGACACTTGAAACTCGGGGCACAAACTCCAAAAAGAGGCCCCTTTAAGGTGCATTGAAATCAGGGTCCCAAGACCTTTGGGGGACAAAGATGCCCTAGGTGGCATCTTAGTCTCGAGGCTTGAAACTTGGGGCACAGACTCCAAAAAGAGGCCCCTTTAAGGTGCACTAGGGCATCTTTGTCATGACCCAAAAATTAGGGACACATAGCCAAAATCATTAAATTATCATTTATCCTTTGATGTTTGTTGGGATTAGCCATAAAAAGATATAACTTATTAGGCTTGTGGATGCAAAATAGGACCAATTAAGACAAAAAAAAGGATAAATAAAGCAAGGCGGGCCCAAACAAGTGTGAAAATGCAAGGGTATGCATTTTCGTACACTACAAACATCATAGGTGCAAATAATGCCCGAAGGGTATGGAAATTTGCAGAAGTCTATTAATAATAAGTTAGATCCTTGTAATGTTACCAAAATTTGTACGAATGAGATTTTAGGGGCTCTTTTTTAAATGGAGTCTTCTAGTAGTGTAGTTAAAGTGTTTTTGGTTTGAGCCTCACAACTCCTTCGATAACCATGAAAATGAAGATGTAGACTATTGAAGGAAAATGAGAAACTGGGTCATTGTTAGAATTGGGATATTCCAAATTTTTTATGGGACCCTATGAACTTGCTCCTAATTGACAATAGGTTAAAATGTGCCTCAAAAATTCTCCGGTTCTCATGAAACTAAATTTAAAAGGTCCATATGGCCTATCAAAGAATTACACCAACAATATTTTCATGACAAGCTCCAGGTTGCAAATTGCTTAGAAATGGGGATTTTTTGTCAACTGAAAGGTCATCAAGCACTAGAAATGAAGGAATTTTCTAGGTGCTAATAAGGACAACCTATATGAAGAGTTAGATGCACTATGAAGAGAGAGGAATGTAGTCAATTTTAGGGATAGATAGGTGGTGGAGGTGGAGCTTAAGGGGAGGTCCAATTAAGAGAAAATTAGGGTGCTTTATCTATTCAATTATAGTAGGCTTACCAATACGTATAATGGATTTAGGAAGACAAAGACCAAGCTCATGGATTAATAGGTGCATATGGATTAGATCCTATGGAAACAAAGATGAGAAAATTCGTAGAGCAAGCTATAAAGTCAAGAAGTGAGGCTAAGTACTAAAATCATTTATATGAGCAGACAATGCTCATAGAGTAGAGGGAAATAACTTGTGTAGCTAGATCAACCAATAAATCTACATGATCAAGGAGGTTAGGAAGGCCACATTGTTGGGACAATGATGAATGCAACCTAGGGGTCTAGATAGTGCTAGCTAGATCTAGCCAAATATAAATATATGGAATTTTTGTATTATTTTGATGTATACCACTCCTAGCTCCTTGGAGAATCATTGTACTCTAGATTATGGTCACATTGTACCACATATGTATTTTTGACATGTATATATGAGATGATCATGATTTTGCACTAATATATATGATGTAGATATTTTAATATGCATAGGTGATGATATGATGTTATGATTTATTCATTGCATAAGATTTATGTGATGTGTAGGTAAGTGCAAAAAGATGTGGGGCCAAAAAGGGGTCTTAAGTGGCCGTTTCTTTTCTAAAATTAGGAAATACTGACCTTGGATGAGAAATTGAGGATAGTTACACTCAAAATTTTAAGATGCAACAAAAACAATGTAGCAAGTGCTCTGAGTCTTCTTTCTAAACTACTATTTTTTTTGAAAATGGTATAGATTAAGGGGTTCAAAAGAGGGAGCCACAAAAATTGGTGCCATTTTTGTCAAAAAAAATAACATAGCAACTTTTGTGGCTCCCTCAAAAGGTTAATTTTTTTTTTTGGTATTTTTAAAATCACTTCGGTGAGAAATTAGCTAACATTTAGTTTATACCTAGTTTTTTGATAATTTTTTAATAAATATTTGATTTTTTACTAATTTTCGAAGTGGACACATCCTGAAAAATAGAATTGTGGCCATGCTACCCCTATAAATTTTGAAAACTAATTGAAAATATCTTTTTTTAATATGTGTAGAATGGAGTCTAGTTTCTAAAAATGTAATTTACTTGAAATTTTGATGAACGGTTAATTTATAAAGAAAAAAATTCCAAACACTAGTTTTTGCCAGAAAACAGACACATAGACAAAAGAAATTAAAGATGAAAGGCTTAACATTGTAAAATGTGAAAAATATTACATCGTTAAATAGCTAAGAGAGAGCCTAACATAAACCAGGTGTTTGATTTGTTCGACCTTAAAACACGTGCAAACCTGATGGTTAGCACGAATGTGATTATGTGAAATCTTGTAGAATATGCAAAAACACATCTTTGGATGTTGGGAAGGCACTCCAAGCCTTTGGGTTGGCAATCCAAAGAAAATACCAAGCCTAAGGCTTGGGGATTCCCAAAGCAAGAAATAACGTGAGTGCGTTATAACGTGCTCATGTTATTTCATAGTTTTGACATATTTTTTTGCATTTGTGCTTGAGTTTCTTAAGATATAACATAAGCACGTTATAATGCACTCAAGTTATGTCAGATTGCTTTGTGTTAAATGCTAGTCTATTAAACGTATGTATATATTTGTATGTATGTATTCTTGTATGACATGTGTGTATTAATTCTTGTATGTATGTATGTATGCCTATATGTATGTATGCTTGTATGTATGTATTAGTGCATGTATATGTATATATGTACGTATGTATCAATGTATGTATGTATGTAAGATTGTATGTATGTATGTATGTATGCTTGTATGCATGTAAGTATGTATGTATGCATGTCTACTTATATGTATGTATTTAGAGGGAGGGAGAATTTAAAGAGAGAGAGAGAGGTGGGAGGGAGAGATTTGAGAGAGAAAGAGTGGGAGTGAAGGGGTTGGAGTGAGAGGGACTTATCTAGGTAGGGTGGGAGAGATAAAGGGAGAGAAAGGGAGAGAGAGGGGGTGGGAGAGACCTAAGAGAGAGAGAGTTATCTAGGTAGGGCGCCAAAGGGAGAGACCTGAGAGATAGGGAGAGAGAGGGAGTGCGAGAGAGAGGGAGTGTGTGAGTGTGTGTGTGAGAGAGAGTTATCTAGTTATGTAGGTAGGGTTACTTAGGGAGAGAGTTGAGAGAGAGAGAGAGGGGGTGGGAGGGAGAGACTTGAGAGAGAGGGAGAGAGAGAGGGGGTGGGAGATAGAGGTATGGGAGAGAGATAGAGGGAGTGAGAGAGAGACCTAAGAGGGGGAGAGGGGGTGGGATGAAGAGACTTGAGAGAGCGGGAGAGAGAGAGGGAGTGCCTAGGAGAGAGGGACTTATTGAGGTAGGGTGGGAGAGAGATATATATAGACTAGGGTTTAGGGTTTAAGAGTTGAGGTATTAAGGGTTTAAGGGTATAGGGTTGAAGTGAGAGGGACTTATTGAGGTAGGGTGGGAGAGAGATATATATAGAATAGGGTTTAGGGTTTAAGAGTTGAGGTATTAAGGGTTTAAGGGTATAGGGTTGAGGGATTAGGGTTTAAGGCATAGTGTCTAGAGTTGAGGGTTTAGGATTTAAGGTTTAAGGGTTGATGCTTTAGGGATAGAGTTTAGGGTTAAGTTAGAGATGTAGATGGATAAGGAGGGAGGGAGAGAGGAAACCTTTAGAAAATTAATATTTTCATAATGTGAGCGCATTTTGAAGAAGTTGAGATATAGTCATTTTATATAGCAAGACAAGACACACTCGTGTTATAACACAAGCATTGTTTGGGTTGCTCTAAAAATGGCAAAAAATTTAGCACACCCATGATTCAGGCCCACATGTTCTATTATTCTACTGGTTATGCACGTGTTTCGACAAAAAATTCTTTTTGATGCTTTTGGGAAGTGCACATGCAAATTTTTCACATTCTACCACCTTTGCATGAACTTTCCACCATCTTTTTATGGTTTTCCAACTTAGGAAGGAGGAAATAACAAATTTTCACATCGAAATTGATATATATCAATTCAAGTCTCAATTTTATAGCGTTGAAATGTTACTTGTGATTGAATTGAAGGAATTTAACACTATACATTGGTTATTTGTATTGTTGTTAGTAATTCTATTTGAGTGATATACAATTGAATGTTGAAAAGGACACAAGCTTGTGAAAAAATCAAATTATTGAGGAGTTTGATTCAAGAAGTAAAAAATATTGCATAATTGGGTAGTTCCTCCATTCAAATCTCCATTTTTTAGGTATGTCAAGTCTTTACACATTTTCTTTACATTTTCCTTAATTCTATTATGTTTCTTTATCATCCCTTATCATACATGCTTAATACAATGCTTTAATTTTGTTATTATGCATTTTCCATGTTTATTATTGTTTGTTTCTCATTATAACCTTAGCCCCTCTTGAAACATTTTAAACTACACAATTCTTTACACTTGCCAATTACATATTTTAAAACCACATCTCTTTGAGGCATTTTTTTAAACAATTGACCTACCTTATGTATGCTTCCACATTTTGTATACACATTTATGAGAGTAGTTATAACTATGTAATATAATACATCATTTCTCAATCCTTTTTTATGGATTTAAATACCCCTTTCCAAAGCTTCCATTTTGGTATAGGAATGGGGGAAGTTGGAAAATGCTTTGGACATTGGTTTTAAACCTAAAAATTACATTTTCTTGAAATTTTCTAAAGCCTTTTCAACAAATCCATTTTGTGCATATCCTGCAATCATTGTAGTCCATGAGGACATATCTCATTAAGGAATTTTGTCAAAAAGTTCATGTGCCTTGTCTATACATGTCTACCAAAGCATTTTATCAAACATCATAGATAAGACAATGAGTTATTTGAAAGAATGCCTCAAAGAAATGTGGTCTCATGTTGATGTCCATCACCATGAGACCACATTTATTTGAGGCATTTTTTCAAATAGCTCACTACCTTGTCTATGCTGCCACATTTTCCATACATGTCTACCAAAGCATTTTATCAAACTTGTTAGACAAGGTAATGAGTTGTTTGAAAAAATGCCTCAAAGAAATGTGGTCTCATGGTGATAGACATCACCATGTGACCACATTTCTTTGAGGAATTTTTTCAAACAACTCATTTCCTTGTCTACGCTACCAAATTTTCCATACATTTTCCATTTTGTGCATATCTTGCAATCATTATAGTCCATGAGGACATATCTTATTGAGGAATTTTGTCAAATAGTTCATGTGCCTTGTCTATGCATCCACATTTTGCATGTGTCTACTAAGATAATTGCAACCATAACACTCATTAAAATACCCCACTTTTATGTTTCGATAGATGTCATACCCCATTCCAAGGTCCCCTTGTTGCTATGGCTAAAACCCTAAAACATGTGCTTTTGACCAAACTATGGATGCATGGAAAAAATCTATCAAAGCATAATAGTAAGAAAAGGCATAGACAAAGTAGTGAGTTGTTTGAAAAAATGCCTTAAAGAAATGTGGTCTCATGGTGATGGAAATCATCATGAGACCACATTTCTTTTAGGCATTTTTTCGAACAACTCATTTCCTTGTCTATGCTACCACATTTTGCATACATGTCTACCAAATCATTTTATCAAACAACATAGACAAGGAAATGAGTTGTTTAAAAAAATGCCTAAAAGAAATGTGGTCTACATCACCATGAGACCATATTTATTTGAGGCACTTTTTCAAACACCTCACTACCTTGTCTATGCTACCACATTTTGCAAACATGTCTACCAATTTTTTTGTCAAACAATTCACTTGCCTTGTCCCTGCTTCCACATTTCTCATACATTGTTGCTAAGGGAGTTGCAATTGTAACATTTGAAAAAATCCCCCCTTTGTTTCAATGTTTTGATTGATTCCCATACCTTGTTCCAAAGGTAGGATGTTGAACAAAGTTGTGGAATTAGGATTTATACTCAAGCCAATTGTATTTTATTGAAATTTTGTAATGTATTTAAAAAAATCCATTTTGTGCCTATCTTGCAATCATGGCATTCCATGAGACCACATTTATTTAAGGCATTCCATCAAAAAATTCATGTGCGCTTTGTCTATGCTACCACATTTTGCATACATGTCTATTTGTGGAAATTATATTGGTAGGTCATATGTTAGAAAATGGCTAGAGAAAATTCAGATTCAATAAATTCTTGGAAGGTAGAAGTACTTCAAAAAAATTAGCTTTCCATTTTCCTTGTGTTCTTAGTGCACTTGTTTATTCATCATGGTTGAGTGACATTTACTCTTCTACAAGATGATTTCATGTATTTTGTATGAAGGGTTGAATGAAATATATTTTATTTATTTGTATGGATTCATTTTTTAGAAACTAATTTTTGTCTCTTTATCATGCTACAGATAAAATTCTTCATCATGTCGAGGAAATAATCAAGGATTAAACCAACATAGGAAGAGAAAGAAGCTAAGAATGAAAAGAAATCAATATATATGAGGGAACATCATGAGAAGAAGAAAGTGGAAATGATTGTTGAAGACATGCCAATTGAAGAGGAACCTCAACCATCAACAAGAGATATGGAATTGATGGCACAAAGGGAATGAATTTTTGAAACCTTTGTGCTATAAGAAATTTGAATACCATAGTTGGAGACATATCCTCTACTGCAAGTGAAGATGGAGGGACACCATCTACCACATCTAAAGTTGAGAGTACATCATCACTCACATTTGAGGAAGGATATATGCCATCATTACCATCTCAACCTCAAGTTGTCATCTATTCCATCCCTGATCAAAGGTATGTCATCTAGCCCATCTCATTTAAACATTGATAAAATTCCTAATGTTGAAGGAATAGTCTTCCCAACAATTAAAGAGAAAAGAAAAATTCTTGAAAATGATGGATTGCGAGGAGCTCTGCTAGGGTTTTTTATTTTTTGTAGTCATCCTTGGTCCCTCTTGCGTCATACTACACCTACTGCATAGGAAAAATCCTCCCTCATTGAGTATAGTCGCATTTACTATAGTTTTAGGGGTTTATTATGCCTTCAACCAGCTCTAACCCTAAAATTCATGTTGGTGTTAATGGTTCATCAGTGCAGTTCAATGGCTCCTCCTCCAAATAAACATCCTTGGAAATTTGTTCCAAAAGTCTTTCACGAGGTAAGAATTCTGATACCCTAGCTGATGTGATTTTTCCTTTACCAGATTTTGATTCTGCTTGCCAATGGCTTGAACAACACACCCTTATGGGTTATTTTGTTGGGAGGACTCCTCCTGAAAGTGTGCTAAAAGAATGGGTCAGCAAGGCTTGGGTCCCTCATGGGGTCCACCTTTATATGGTCCAAAACTTGACCAAGGGTTTTTTCTATTCCGCTTTGCGGAAGTTAATCATGTCCAGGCTATTTTAGGCCATGGTCCCTGGTATGTTAGGTCATCCTTGTTGGTTTTCCAAGCATGGACCCAAGATTTTTCTGTCTCAGATGACACCAAAATGGGGGTTTCGGTATGGATTGAGTTCCCTAGTCTGCCTTTGCCTTGTGTGCCCTTTCTGAATCACATTGTTTCCTCTTTGGGGATGGTTTTTTGTATAGAACCAGATAGGTTTTTCTAGGCTCAGCCCCAGAAACAGGTTTGTGTGGAGGTGGACCTATCCAAGGATTTGAAAGAATCTATGGATATTCAAATAGGAGCTATTAGGCACACCCAGAAAGTCACGTATTTCAATTTGACTAACACATTCTATCGGTGCCATTCAACTGACCACAAGATCAAGGACTAACCTTTGGCAGCTCCTCGTACACCATCCCTGTCATGAGATGTCGAAAAGCCTCGTCAGATGGTGCCTTTTGCTAAGGCTGAAACAAAGTGGACCATGGTTACAAACCAAAAAAATAAGTCAACTGGTTTTGGGTTGGCCCCCAAGGCCTTTGAACCACCCAAAGTTGTTTCAAACCCTTCAGAGAAGGGGACAACCGCTCCTTCTGGAGTTGCTACTATTTCGGTGTAGCCCAGGTCAAAGGTGATGCCTCAGTCTGCGGTTGTTTTGTATGCATAGTTGAATATCACTCCCACGACGAGAGGTCAACGACGGTCTCGTAGTCCATCTCCATTGCCTAAAGGAGGAGAATATGTGCCAAAAAAATGGAGGTTTTCACCCCCTATTCAACTTGGTTCAGTTCCACAGGATTTCTTGAAGAATAGTTTCTCTTCCCTGGTTGAGGAGGAAGTGGGTTCTGAAAGCATGGAAGAGTTTCATCCATGAATTTTCTCTCATGGAATGTTTGAGGTCTAACAAACCTCTCCAAAAAGTATTATATTAAAGATACCTTACAAAATATTTTGGTATTGAAGTGCTTTGTCTCCAAGAAGTAATTTTTTTGGGTTTTTGCTTGCTTCGGCTTGCCATTCTATTTGGCCAGCCAATACTATGTTTTTCACTTTGTATGAAGTTCGGCGTGGTGGAGCCATCACTCTTTTGTCCTCATATTTTCATTCTTGTGTTGTGGATCATGGGACTGATCCTTCTCACTAGATAGTTTGGATTCTCCTTAACATTGATAATCATTCCTTCAGGATTATTAATGTTTATGCTTCTAATGATGCTGTGGAGTGCTCTTTGCTTTGGCACTAGATTGTTGATTCTTTACCAGTTGCCACCTGGTTACTTTGCGGGGATTTTAATATGGTCGAGGTGGCGTATGAAAAGGATGACACCTTGCCCTTCCATTGGGCAACTGGTGAACCTGAGGCGTGGTTTTACATGCGTAATAAATTGGGGCTTTTCGATCCCAATATTGGTCGCTGCCATTCTCATTCTCTCTGGCACACTTGGTGTAATTATAGGGCCGATTTTGACAAAGTATTTAAATGCCTTGATAGTGCCATGATCTTGGCTCAATAATTTTTTCTTTTGCTAGCTTTGCCTTGCTAGTGAAGCCGTTAGTGGATGTGACTTTGTCTGATCACTTCCCAATTTCTTTTCATATTGAATGAGCATCTTGTTAGCCTTTCATATGTAAAACTCAATTCTTTTTGAGCTCGTCTTTGATCTACCACAAGCCCACTTTGGCTTACATTTGTTTAGTGTGGAATTTAGAGTGTAGACCGGCTGGCTAAACAGGCTAGATTACTTGGTGGAATGATGCCATCACTCGTACTCCTTGATTCTTGTGCATTTGTGGGCGCTAGCTGGCCATTTTTTGCTGGTGATCTTATGAGGCAACCACTATTGACTTGCATTCAGTTATGGAGGCTTTAGCGGCCAACCCTTTTTCCCCATCGCTTCAAGTAAGGGTGGTGGAATTAAGGCACAAAAATCAAGTGGCTGATAATTATGTTGCCAGAGGAGCACAAATCAAAGCTCGGCTACATTGGCTTAAGATCCATGATCGTGCCTCCAAAGATTTTTTTTTGGCACTTCGTGGTAGGCACTCATCCCCAAGCATCAAAATAATTAAGGATGGAACTTGGGTGCCCTCTGAGCTCCTTGACCTTCTCCAGTATTTTGTGTGACATTATGAGAAGGTTTTCACTGCATAGGACTCCATGCCTATGTGACAACAAGCCCTTTAGGACTACCTTGCTGTTGTGCCACATAGGCTTTCTTCAACCCATAATTTTTTTTGTGATCAATTGTTGAAAATTGACGATCTTAAGGAAGCTTTTTTTTCTATGGCTGATGACGAGGCCCCTGGGATTGATGGCTTCCCTTATGAATTCTATAAAGCCCTTTGGGACTATGTTGGGCATGATCTGCATCATGTTTACCAGGCTTTTCAAACCAACTCTCTAGGAAATTTAATAAACAAGTGCAATATAAAGTTCATACCTAAGCCTAGGGATCCAAAGGACATCTGCAACTGGAGGCCCATCACGCTTCTCAATGTCTCCTACAAAATCATTGCCAAGGCTCTAGGTTTGAAAATCTTCCATCTGTTGCCTCAGATTGTGCACCCAGAGAAAACTGGCTTCATCAAATACAAGTTCATTCTAGATAATATTATTGTTGTTTGGGAAGGCATGGAGTGGGCCCGACGCTCAAATCAAAAAGACGTGTTCATCAAAATTGACTTTGCTAAAGTCTATGACTGCATTGAATGGCCTTTCATTGTTGCGATGTTGCAAGCTTTGGGGTTTGGGCCCAGTTTCATTCAATCTATTCGTATGCTTTTTGTTGATGCCTTAGCTTGCATCACCATTAATGGCCACCAATCTTTTGATTTTGGCCTTTTTCGCTCAATCCGGTAGGGGTGTCCTCTCACCCCCTCTTTGTATGTGCTTGCAGCTAAGGGATTTGGCTACCTTCTGGCCTATGCAGTTTCTCAGCAGCGTTTCAAAGGGATTTTTCTCCCTAACTCTCAGGAGCAACTTGTTAATGGCCACTTTGTGGATGATTCCTTTCTCACTCTCTTGGAGGAAGAAGAATCGATCATTGCTTCCCTTGATTGTCTCAACACTTTCTGTCTGGCCTCCGGCTCTACCATCCAATGGCACATGACCTTATGTTACATGCAATCTGTATTACCCACTCCTGCGTGGCTTCAAAACTATAATTAGAAGTGGATTGGATAGGGAGAGATATTTTGTTTTTTGGGCATCCCTTTTGCTTTCCAGGCCTCTCCTAGGGAGCTTTGGCAGGCTATTCTCTCCAAGGTCGACTAGAAGCTTGCTTACTCGATTACCAAGCCTCTTTCTCTAGCTGGAAAATTCTAGGTGTGCTCTAAAGTTTTGGTGGTCACTCATGTTTACTACTCTTCTTGTTGGGCTCCCTCCAAAGCTGCCTATGGCAGGCTTGAAAAATTGCTTTAGGATTTTCTATGTGCCTCTTCTAAAACCCAGAAGGGTTTCCATCATGTTGCATGGGAGTTTTGTTGCCTCCCCAAAGATTCTGGAGGAATTGGGCTGCTCTCCACTTAATGGAAAGGGACTGCTCTTTGTGTCAAGTGGATTATCCGGGCCCTCACAAGAGATGAAGCTTGGAAGATTCTCCTCAGACATTGTATTCATTCCATATTTCCTATTCACAAACCTTCCTGGAAAGGAATAGGCTTCCAAACCCTCCTAGTTATGAAGGAGCTTGTTCAAATTGTTGGAACTTTTGTGGCCAATAGCATTTGGCGTGCCTGGGAGGCTGTTAAGCCTTGGCTTCGATGGGCCGGTGCTGGATTTTGTGATGGGCTTTCTCTCAATCAATAGAATATTTGGTGGTCTCCTCTTCTTGAGCATAATGGTCAGCCTTTGGCTAAGTTGCCTTGGCTTAAAGCGCACAAATTTCACAAAAAGGGCATTCAGACCCTGCAACAGGTCTTTCACCGACCCACTATGTGCATTATGCAGTGGGATACTTTTAAGGCCCAGTACAAATTTCAAAATGAGGACCGTGCTACTTTTGACGGTCTGGTGAGTGCCATTCTAGTAGAAATGCTTCATAAAATTGGCATTCATGGGAGCAAACCTTGGTGGAAAGACTGGAAGTGGTTTCTAGATACTCCTCTTAAGAGCTACAAGCCACGACTTGGTTATAGGTGGCTTTCACCCCATTTTCCTATGATCAATAGTTTGAACCAGAGGTGGCTTCTTCACTCCTCTGCTCATGTTTGGCGAAAAAGATTTGTTGCCACTTGGTCTACAAGTGTTAATCCGAAGCTGACCCACTTTTCTTGGTGTATTATTTTCCAAGGCTTGCCTATGGGTTCTCAGTTTATACACTTGGGAGTCCAAGACCCTCGTTTCCCTTTTTGTGGGCAACCTAAAAGCTTTAAGAATATTTTTTGGTTTTGTCCCAGAGCTCAACAACTTTGGACTTGGATTCATGACTTCTTTCGAGCCTTTCGACTGGAACTTTTTTCTTGGCATATGGTTCTGCTAGGAGATCCGCCTGAGATCCTTGCTAAGTTCACCCAACTTTGGCACAATTTCAAGGTGGAAATTCTCTTCAACATATGGAAAGACAAAAATTCTTACATATTTACTCATTCTCAAATGGATATTAATGTTTCTCTCTATGCTGAAGTGGTTATTTGTTCTAATGTGCTCTTATAGATACAGGTGCAAGAAAACAAGGTTGCATTGGAGGTGGCTCACCTCTAAGTCCTTCTAGACCACTGGGGCAATGCCCCGTGCACTATGGCTCAGGTCCCCGACTCACCCTCCTCTTCTCGCGGCCGATCGCCCTCTCAGGGCTGGCAGCAAAGTGGCTCAGCGCATCCCCACTCTCAGCCTCCTGCTTGGCGAGACTTTCACCCTCCTCGATGTGCTCACTCTCCTCCACTGCGGGTTGGTCAAGGATGGCCTTCTGGTGGTGCTTCGAGGAGCGGTGGTGAAGGTTCTGGGTGGCCCTCTAATACTCCACCTGCCTCTGGTTCTGGATGGCTAGATAGTGGTAAAAGCTTTCTACAGTTGGCACTTGCAATCTCGCCCTGATGAGAGGAAGAAGATAAAGATAAGAAAGATGACGATGATGGCTGGGGTGCTCCTCCTGATGTCACTCTAGACCCCAATGATGTATGGGGGAAGAATATGGATGACAAAGACCCTCCCAGTTCTGCTGGCACTACTTTAGCCACTTAATGGCCTATTTGTTGTTTTTATTTCTTATGCTCTTGGACTTCTGGGTTAGGCCCATGTGACTTATTTTTTGGTTATTTTTGGGCACTGCCCATGTGACTTTTGGGGTGTGCCTTTTTACCTCCCACCCTTTTTTGTGTGAATGTGTACTCTTATCTTTAAATTAATATAGATAGCTGCCTATTCATCAAAAAATTCATATATTTAACTAGGGAAATTTACAACAATTGAATATGAACATTATGAATAAATATTTTTGTGAAATAAAAAATCACAGTGAATAGAAAACATTAGAAAATAACAAGATTTTTCCCCTTCATACAGTTTACAAGGTACATTTAACTATTCTTAAGAAGTCATTTGAAAATGTTAGAATCCTTGTTGAAGGGAGGGACTAAAAACTTATTTTTGAACAAACTCTTCAATCCTAATCATTGTCAAAAACAAATTAATTATAATGAGATTGAAATAAATAATTTCTTCTAGAGACTTATTTTAGTTTATTTAGTGGATGAATGTGACTTATTTTTCTATTATAATTTGATTCCAAATTTTGAGTATGACAATTTTTTATTTTAGTTTCTCAATTGTTTTCAAGCAACATTCAACCTTAAAATAAATTAATATATTATTCATTTATTTATCATATGGTTGAATTATGTACACTAAGAAAAAACTATATTTTATTTTATATCAACTTGGGGTTTAGAATGTAGAGAGATACATGAGCCCATAGGCCATTGAACAACATCAACTAAGCTTTATGAGAAGCACTTGAATCTAAAGAGATGAATGGATAAATGATCTATTTTTGTAGATCAAGCATATGAACTTACTCTACATTTAGAACGATTGAGCACCCATTCTCACTTTGGTTACAAATAAACTTTTCCATCTATATGTAAATATAGTGGGATTCAAACGACAAGTAGAGTTTCATATAGATACAAATTATTTACTACTATTGATTTTTTATATAATATTTTTTTCATATGTGATGATTGATGTTAGATATTTTTGGAAAACAATGAGAGACTATAAACCAAAAAAAAATCCAACCAAATCCTCACTATTATGATTTCTCAAAATATATTATGTTAAAAAAATAGAATGGGATATAAATGAATTCCTAGCTTTTTCTTATTAGCATTGTTGGTTTGAAACTTCTAAAATTTAGATAATCTTCATATAAAAAATTAGATTATATGATTACATGGAGCTTGATCTCTTTTTCATAATAAATAATAAAATATAGTGAAAATATTCACCATATTTTATAATATATTATGTAATAGAGATCAAGCTCTATGTATAGAAAATAAAAAATGCATCGAGAGAATGATAAGTCTTTTGTTGAATCTAAAAAGTTAAAAAAAAATTTCAAATTACTTAAGAAAAATCTAAAGAGTAATCTTAAATGTTTAAATTAATAATGATGGAAATAATAAATTTGACATAAAATACTCATAATATGATATTTATGTTTGAATGAAATATAAAAAAAAAAATATATAATTTTTATAGTTCAATCGTATAACAATGGTTAATATAAATTGAATCTCAAATTCAAAATTTAAATAATTAAATAATAATCATAATTTCATAACTTATTACATCTTAAAAAAAGAGAGCATTTTATAAGTTATGTTTTGATTTGAGTTATACAATGTATAACATTAATTTCTACATTTTCTTACTAAATTCATTTTGCACAATACACCAACATGCATCTTTTGTGCTCTCCTTATTTTTAATCGAGAACATAAATTTGGTATTTTATAAATACCTACATCTAATGCGTAAAGCATGACTTCATGCCACTATGAGGCATGTGTTACTAGGAACTGCCATTTTACTTTTAAAAAGAACACATTTAACATGATCATAATAAGAACTGAATCTTTATAACTCATAGGTGACTAAACATTGTTTACATCCCATGTCATATTAAAGCTTTTTCCTATAGGAAAATGGACATGAAAAACTAGAGGAAAAGAGGAAAGTCCTAAAACTATCACATATTTCACCGTCCAACCCTCTTCTATTGCATACTTCCCCATTTGTACCTTAGACAAGACTGTAACTTTTTTTCCATCTGACTTACCAAAAAAATTGACATAAGTAGAATGTCCCTCTTGCAACTTCATCTCCACATCTTCACCATCATCTAAGAAAAGTTGACCTTTTGCCTTCCCCCCACTATAGTTCAATCCTTTTGGAAATGCTACCACCAAAGTGAATGGAGTCTTCCTAGCCTCTATAGTGGTTAATCCTCCTTGGTGCATGGGAATAATCATCCCATCACAAACATGAACATTAATAGTATCCATGGGGGCAGATAAATTCACATACTCACCCATAGAAATCAAGGCTAGTTCCATGTCATTCAAATTATACCAACTCCCTTTAGGGAAATAAGCAGTCACTCTAGTTGTCTGCTTTTTCAAAACAGGAGACACCAGGACACCTGGACCAATGAGAAATTGGGAGCTTATGCTATATGTCTCCTCATCCTTTGGAAAAGAGAAAAATAGTGGTCGTGCAATGGGGGCCCCTGTCATATGTGCCTCATAGTTCAATGTATAAATATAAGGCAATAATTTGTAACGCAAACCTAATGCCTTGCGTGCTGATTTGGCCACTGAGTCCCACAAATAGAGCTCCTGCCTTGGGCTATCAAAATTAGAATGGGCCCTACTAAAGGGATAAAATGCTCCCAACTGAATCCATCTCCCACACAGCTCCTCATTTGTACCCCCTCCAAATCCACATATATCTGCCCCAACCATTGGCATCCCAAACATCCCAGATCTCAATATAGTTGAGATGGAGTAGCCAAGGTCCTCCCAAGCAGCAAGGTTATCCCCAGTCCAATGTGCTGTGTATGATCCTGACCCAACAAAAGTAGACCTTGACAATATGAAGGGACGTTTTTTTAAGACTTTTTGAAGAGCAACATGTGTAGCAATTGCCTCTGAGAGGCCATAGAGGTTATGTGCATCATATTCAAGGACGCCATTGTAATGGGTGGAGCTTGTGGCAATAGTCCTGTGGCCAAGTGGGGCATGTGTTCCAGAGGCATTGATCTTGTAAGGGGGGTCATCCCATCGAGTATTAATGTCAGTGCAATCAAGACAACATGCCAAAACATTGGGACATGTTCGATTATTTGGAATGGTACATTTTCCATTACAAAAGTTGGATATCTCATTCATATCAATCCAAAGGCCATCCACTGGAACCATCTTGTAGAATCTTGATATCTCATCCACCCAGAAGGAAATTGTTTTTGGGTTAAGAAAATCTAGGAAGTAAACAGCCCCTGGCCATACTTGGCCAAGAAAGGGCTCACCATCATGCTTTATGAAGACATCTGAGGCCATCCCTCGCTGAAAGGTGGCATAGGTGGTGTTCACACTAATTCCTGCAATTAAAAATAGTTTTAAAAAGTAAATTATATGATTGATATGAGACTCAATTAATATCCATTCACTTGGAGAAGGGCATTCCTAATTTTTTCTCAATAATACACGAAACTCTTAAAATTCCAAATTCTTAGTGATCTAGTGATATTTTGTTTGACAATTTACAAGATTCTAATACAAGACACAAATCTCAAATTAAATATACTTCCATTAGATCTTAAAGTTTGAGTATGTAATATCATTTTGATAAATTAAATAGTTGGGAAAGAAAATACAATACCTGGATCAATGATGACAACATATTTTTGATCATTAGCATGAATTCGATCCACAAAAGTGCGTAACTTTTCTTGAGGATAATTGATAGGATCTAGTGTGAAGTCCTTAGCTCCATCCATATAGTTATCATCAGTCCACATTACTTCCAAAGGTATTTGTGATTTATTATAATTGTCTACGACATATTCTAGATCTGCAACATTCTTATACCCAAATTTACATTGATGAAACCCTGCATACAATAATAAAAATCAGTCAACATTAAATACAATCATATATATATTTTGCTAACTAATTTTAAACCACTATAAAATGGCTATAAATAAGAAAAAATATAGAATGTAAAAAATATAATAAAATCATTCTAATAATATGAACAAATTTGATAATATTCACTTCAACTATACTAAATTTTATTATTTATCTAAATCCAATATAAAACCATATCAAATATACAAAAATTACAATACTTATTTGGTTCTCAAAATGCAAAAATAATAATATTAATAATAATAAATATTTAAGAAACATCAAAATTTGAGTACTACGCCATTCATATGTTGGATGAATCAAAGTTTCTAATTTAAAATATATATTTAAATACTACATTACCTTATATCCAATAAATTAAAACTGTATTTTTCAATTTTTTTACCATATAACAAATAAACATAAAATCACACAATCAAACCACTTAGGATTTAGTATTCATTGGATTAGTAATATAAAATGAAACTAATAAACTAGATACTAAAATTTATTTCCCTAATCTGATATATAAAATATAATAATTTATTAATGTTCTAATTCGAAATCTAAAATATGTAAAAAAACACATAATTTTTTTCTCTAATTTAGTTCATTAGAAATAATTACTTAATTTTGAACTAACATAAATCAAAGAGATCTCATTCTTATACATAAATAATAAAAAGTAATTGAACCCAACAAAAGAACTAGAGGTCTAAATCAGTATACTAGGTGTAAAAAACTGATTCCAAAATTAAAAACATAAAACTTTTCCACTTTATATTGTTGAAATGCAACATTGAAACAAACATAACTAGCTATCCAAAATTATCTACTAGCACTGCCTTGGTTACTTAATTTTTCTTTCTGTTATTAAACTTCTGGGCTAGGTCTATGTGATATTTTGGCTTTTCTGGGCTTTGCCCATGTGACATTTGGGATGTGCCTGTTCACCACCCGCACCTTTTTTGTGAATTTGTAATTATACCTTTATAATTAATATAGATATCTGCCTATTCATTAAAAAAAAAAAAAAAATTAGATTTAACCTCATATTGTACTTAGAAAGATTGGTTTGTAAACTTTATGAACTATATGAAACACAATTAAACAACTCAATGCAAACTCATATCTTTTTTTAAAGAATATGGTGTGTTAAATCTTAGATTGGTTCTATATTTAAGAAAAAAATATGGGGCTCATAAGGATGTACCAAAAGCCCAATAGGGCATAGCAGCTGGATAGCCTATGAGGGAAGTGTATTGTTGAACCACATCCAATGGAGAAGTCCCTGCAAAAAAGTAGAAATCTAACACACCCCCAATTATCTTGTATGTCAACATACTACCAGTATAAAAGATATCCATTCCATTGCTATTCAATAATAGAACTCCATGAGCAACACCTCCCTTCCTTAAATCCATGTAAAAAGGATGGGACCCATACAAATCTGTGTACAAACTTCTAGGGCTTATGTCAGATCCATAAATAGTATAAGGCTGATTGGGAACAATCTTAATTCCATTGGGTTGTGTGTTCTCCCCAAGCCCATACAATGAAGCTGATGTGGGAAGACTCGTGGTGATCTCTAGATATTGGTCTTTGAACACCAAACTACCATAAGAGGAGGAGTTAAAGAGGACATCCCCATTGGATTTGCGACTTATTGCAAACCCAAATGGATTGACAGTGTAGGAGAAGATCAACTTGTTGCCTGAAAACTCGAAGTAGTCTAACACTGGTTTGGAGATTTTGGTTTCTTGCTGTCCTGACAGATTAGAAACTTGTTCCCTATGAATCATATTATAAGGCACTTCCCATCTCTTCTTCTTTGCATCAGTTATATGGACTCTCACTCGGTCCTTTGTTTCATTCCTGCAATGTAAAGTAATGGTAACCAAATAAGAAAAGAGGCAAGAAATGCAAGTGTAAAGTAATGGTAACAAATAAGAAAAGAGGCAAGAAATGCAAGTGGGTCTAGACTAGAAACATAAAAACTTACTATTCTTAATCGTTTAATTGAAAAAAAACATACTTGACATAAAGCTGGAGAAGGGGGATATCTGGTCCATAAGTATCTGTGTTCTGGATGACCTCCAAGCTTCCTGTCAAGCTCCCATCAGACCCTTTCTCAATGGAAACAAGACGATAACCATGACCAACTTCCTGCCCATAACCCATAGCAGCCCACATGACACAAACAAATGCTGAGAACGCTGCTAAACCACCCATTTTGTTGAATGTTACTGCCTTCAATATCTACATATATGTAGATTAGAGGGAGTGGGGATTGCCTTCAGATAAGGTGATAATTAATTAGCTGGTCATGATATGGACATGTGAGTAAAGTTAAATCCTATCTGCCTTCTTAGAATAGGTCTGTGCTGCACAGAACAGAGGGCTTCTCACTTGAAAACAAAACAAACTTGCTTAAACTGTAGTTCATACAATTGGTGGAAGCGAATTCCCCTAAAGATAACACATGGCGGCCCACACATGTTTTTTTCGTTTTCTGCAACTGCAGAGTTTGTTTATCCAGCTTTTCTGCATGAAAGGCAGTGTTTCATTTTTAGATAGTTGAAATACAGGGAAAGTATAAGTATAAAGTGTGTAAATGCAAAGGTATATTTGATTAATTATTAAAAACAAAATATGGAGAAGTATGTGAATTAGTAATAAAATCTAAGTAAAACATATTTGATATCAAATATATATGGATTAAATCTTTTGGTAAGGAACTCCATTACTAAATAGATATTGAGCTTGTATTGATCAAGTAGAAATAAGTGCATCCTAACTCTTTAAGTCTTCTTCAATTTGATAACATTTTGGCAGTGTAAGAATACTTGTAAGCATATTCAATCTTTATCATGTACCGAGCTAATATATAGAGCAAACAAAATGTTAGAAATTGCAAGTGGTTTTCAATGTAATAGATGCAAAATTTTGGACCCAAACCAAACACCCAAATTCAAGTAAAATCTAGGGGAGAGGACCTAATACCTGAGTATGTTGCAATAGTTGTTATAACATTTATTGATTTAATGCCCAATACTTTTTAACAATATTGAGCCAATAGTTGTGGTTTTAAAGTTGTTAGTGTTGATGATGACTACCCATAATGGGATGAAATGTATTCCTTAGATCTAAAAAGCAACAAATCAAGTGATGTCACATTAGCGCACCAATAAAACATGATTTAGTGCACAATTGTCAATCTCACTTTTTTTGGGGCCTTTTTGGACACCTTGACAAAAAGCATGCTAATGTGGCATCATATTTGATGATGTGATCCAGAAACCTTAGTTACAAGCAGGGGACTTGCCAAGTAAGCTGCTATAAAAGAATGAGAGTGATTTGAAACTTCTACGTAGGATTTTGAAAAGTGCAAAGTTAGGATGCTTAACTACCGAGTCCTCTCCCCTAATTATGTAACTCATGAAGAGTATCTTTTAGGAATACAATATAACTTCTTTTACACATTGACACACCATAGATTTTATTAGAAAATGTCATTAAGTCCACTTTCTCATTTCTAAGCATTCCAATACTTAACATAAAGTTGAAAATATGAGATATCATTACATAAGTATACCCCTCGCATAGTTGGGTACATTCTTAAGTAAAATACTGAAAAAATACATACTTGACATAAAGCTAGAGAAGTGGAATATGTGGTCCATAAATATCTATTTTGTGTATGACCTCCAAGCTTCTGGTCAAGCTCCCATAAGACCCTTTCTCAATGAAAACAATACAATAACCATGACCAACTTCCTGGCCATAACCCACAACAACCCACATGACACAAATAATTGCTAACAAGACCATTGGACGAGCCATTTGGTTGAATTCAACGTTTACTCCAGTTATTTCTCTTTATATATATGAAGATATGGGGAAATTGTAAGAACTTGAAAAAAAATTCAAAGCACAAAGTTGCTGCTCTGTTTCCCAATCAACTGGGAATACCCTTGAAACAAAATGTGAAATAATCAAAACAAAGAGATTTGGAGACACACAACTGGGTATGCAAACTTGCTTCTTTTATTAACCAAAAAAAATAACATTACAAAAAGATTCCTAAACTGAAAATACAAACTACAAAGTACTGGGAGCAATTTGGAGCTACTCAAACAAACTGACAACAATCAGGAGCTACTGGGAGCTCTTTGTTCTTCCTCTACACAAAATGATCTGGAGCTGTCTGCCACTCCCTGCACACACTGCTGCCTATTTGTAGCTATCAAAAGCTATCTATTGCTCATTGTATACACACCCTGAGCTTCTTAGAACTATTTTTCATGCTCACAAAAACATTTGCTATTGTTGCTGCAACTTCAAACTTTTATGCAACTTACTTGTTGTGCACTTCTTCTTGTTGCTGCAAAAAGCTTATTCTTAACTACTTTCATTCATTCCTTTTATCTATTCAAAATTCCCTCTCAAAATTTGAATTCACCTACCACAATAAATTCTGGAGCTATTAGGAGTAGACCAAGGATGAAGATCCCAAAAATTATCGTTAAAGAAAGGGCTCCTGACAGGTAAGTGGAACAACTAGGGAGTTGGCGAGAATGGCTCTAGGCAATAAATATTTCCAACACTCCCCCTTTGACTGAGCTGTCAAACATCATTCTTCATTCAAATCAACAACACCTAAATTTCTTCTTAGGTGTTTGAAGCAACCTCTGCTCAATGGTTTGGTGAAAATGTCCGCAGGCTGCTGATCAGACCTACAAAATTTCATTTTGATTTCATGCTTTTCAACCAATTCTCTTATGAAATGATACCTGATTTCAATGTGCTTGCTTCTTCCATGAAAAACAAGATTCTTTGTCAAAGTAATTGATGAAACATCGTCACAAAATATAGTTGTTCCATCCTTTTGTTCTTCCTTCAAATATGCTAAGGTCCTCCTTAGCCAAATAGCTTAGCATGCTGCTTCATTTGCTGCTATATACTTAGCCTTAGCTGTAGATAGGGAAACTATGGGTTGTTTCTTGGAAGCCCATGAAATGACTCTCGATCCCAAGTGAAACACATAACTAGATGTGCTCTTTCTATCATCCACACTTCTTGCCCAATCACTATTTGTGTAACCAACCAACCCAAAAATATTTGTTGCATTATACAAAATGCCATATCCTTTGGTTCTATTCACATACCTCAGGATTATTTTACTCACTTGTCAATGTGACTTTTTTGGAGTCTCCATAAATTTGGAAATCAGACTTACACTATGCATTATATTAGACCTAGTTGTTGTTAAATACATTAAACTTCCAACGAAACTTTTATACATGGTCAAATTCACATTATTGTTGCAATCTTCCTTGCTCAACTTCAAACCTATGGTTGTTGGTGTGGGGGCAAGCTTGCTATCTTGCATCCTAAACATCTTCAAAATCTTTGTTGCATCCTTTTCTTGAGAGATAAAAATACGATCATGCATTTGTTTTACTTTTATGCCTATAAAATACCTTAAGAGACCTAAGTCTGTCATTTCAAACTCTCTTTTCATAGCCTCTTTAAAATCAGTAATGAGGAAATCATTATCCTCAGTGAAAACTAAATCATCAACATACAAGACAACAACTAAAATCTCACCATCAGCTTCCTTGATGTAAAGAGTGGGCTCACCATCGCTTTTGCTAAATCCATTTCTCAATAAATGAGTCAATCCTGTTGTACCATGTCTGTGGTGCAGGCTTCAGCCCATAAATAGTTTTCTTAGCCTGTATACCTTGCTTTATTGACCCAAAACTTCATAACTAGGTGGTTGCTCCACATACACTTCCTCTTTCAACATTTCATTCAAGAAGGTGAACTTCACATCTATTTTATATGCCTTCCACTTGTGCTGGGCTACAATTTTTATGATTGCCCGCTCAGTTTCCATCCTTGCAACTAGAGCATATGTCTCATCATAATTTTTCCCAAACTGTTGTTTGTATCCCTTGACAACTAATCTTGCCTTATGCCTCTCTATTCTTCCATCAACATTGCTTTTGTTCTTATAGACCCATTTCACTCCAATTACTTGCTTGTTTGGAGGAAAATCAATTAACTCCCATGTTCTATTCCTCATTATTGCATCTATCTCCTCATCAATGGATTTACACCATTTATTTTCTTTCAAAACATCCTTAAAATAAATTGGATCACTATGAGAAAATAATGCAAAATTCATGATTTCATCAAACTCTTCATCATACCTTTCATTTTGGTAGATCTCCCTTAGACTCTTGGTCTTTCTTGTCATTAGGGAGGCGAGAGTGGGGTCTAAACTTCCACTACTGCTACAGCTTTGCTGAGCAAACCCCGTCGAGAGCTATCTGGAGCTCTCTGTTTGTGTCTATGCAGTGGTCCAGAGCTATCAAGAGCTCATCGAGAGCTATCAGGAGCTACTGCAGGCTCCACTGCATCATCTTGCTGCACTTCTTGTTCTTTCTTTGCATCAACCGAAGTTGTTGGGAGCTGTCGAGAGATGCCAGGATCTATCAGGCCAGGCCAAAACTCATCCTCTAAGAATTCCACATCTCTACTAATAACAATTTTCTTGGTGACTAGGTTATATAGCTTGTAGGCTTTGGACTCTTCACTATAGCCCATGAAGATTCACTTCTCACCCTTGTCTTTCAACTTTTGTCTCTTCTCTTTTGGCACAAGTGTATATGCCACACACCTAAACACTCTTGAATGCTCAACCGTCCACTTCCATTTTGTCCACACCTCTTGTGGAATCTTGTCACAAATTTCCTTTGTAGGACTCCAATTTATTAAATAAATTGTTGTTGCTACAACTTCACCCCAATATTCATCTGGGAGTCTCTTGGTTTTAAGCATGCTTCTTGCCATCTCTATAATGGTTATGTTTTTCCTCTCAACTACTCCATTTTGTTGTGAAGTATAGGTTGTTGTTCGCTCCTTCTTAATGCCATGTTGCTTGCAAAAAATCACAAACTAATTTGAGGTATACTCTCCCCCTCTATTTGACCTTAGGACCTTGATGAAATGTCCACTTTCTTTTTCAGCCTGGGCTTTAAACACTTTGAACTTATCAAAAGCTTCAAATTTGTGTTGCAAGAAATAAACCAATGTCTTACGGCTGTAATCATCTATAAATGTCATAAAATATTAGCTCTTACCAATAGAAATTGTTTGCATAGGGCCACACAAATTAGTGTGCACCAACTCCAATGGTTCTCTCGCCCCTCTAGAATTTCCTGATTGAAAAGGCTGCCTATGTTGCTTGCCTAAAATGTAGGATTCACATCTACCACTAGGCTCTACTATGTTTGGTAAACATCCAACCATTCTCTTCTTTGACAAAATATTCAAACCAACATAGCCTAAGTGTCCATACCTGAGATTCCAAAGCTCGTAGGGGTCTTGAATGACTGTCTTGAAGGTTGCTTGCTACTGTATTGTTGTACATTTTCCATGCCTAAAAGTTTCAGCTATGGACTAAGCTGAGAAACACCTTTCTAGCCTCAATGGAAACATTCTATTCTTCATCATTGACACTGCTGCAATTATTTTATTGCTTCCATCCTTCTCATAAATGATGCATTTACCCTTCTCCATCAACACTTTGTATCCTTTTTGGATCACCTGTCCAATACTCATGAGATTGTGCTTTATGCTAGTGGAAAAATAAACATCATCAATCTCTTTCTTCTCACCTTGCTTGGTCTGAAACAAAATAGACCCTTTGCCCACAATTGGAACTATTTCATTGTTCCCCATTTTTATTTCAGACTTGACATTTTTATCAATGAAAGAAAATAAACTTTCATTACCACTCATGTGGTTGCTACAACCATTGTCTAAGAACCATGCCTCATCACTGCCTTTCTCAACAATGTTGCACATGATGAAGGCCTTTTGTTGATTACCTTTAGCGACTTTTTCATCAGCCACATTTACACTTTTCTTGGACTGATCTCTTTGCTTTTTCCAAGACTCACTTGCATAATGGCCAAACTTATGGCAATAATAACATTCAACGTTTCTCTTATCACCCTTGTGACTTGAGCTATTGTTCTTCTTGGCTTGTTGGGAGCTGGACTGAGAGTTGCTTGCTCCCTCTTGGCTATGTGCTCATCTTGAGCTATCTAGATCTTCCTCTACCACATCTGGAGTTGTTTCTACCTCTCCCCCTTCCTCTTACATTGGCTTGAGCTTTGAAAGATTGCTCATGGGAAGAACTTGTAGACCTATTTAGGCATTGCTCATGGATTTGTAGAGAACCCATCAACTCATCAATCAACAATGTTGAGAGGTCCTTTTCCTCTTCAATGCAATCACAACTGTGTCAAACTTTATGGGTAAAATTTTGAGGATTTTCTCCACAATCCTATGCTCTTCCATGGATTCTCCATTTACCCTCAACTGATTTATCAAACTAGAGACTCTTGTGTGAGTCTGATATAGATTCACTATCCTTCATTTGGAGAGTCTCAAAATCTCTTCGAAGCATCTGAAGCTTCACCAATCTGACTTTATCAGTCCTTTTGTAATTGGTTTGGAGAATTTCCCAAGCTTCCTTTGCATACTCAACTACTGCTATTCTAGGGAAAATGGCCTCTATCAAAGTTGCTTCAATCAGACTCAATTCTTTTGCATCTTTCCTCCTTTGCTCCTTCAACTGGGTCTTCTGGTTATTTGTGAGGGAAACATATGTTGTTGGATCAATCACATCATTGAACCCACTTATCACAAACTCCTACAAATCATTCACAATGATTATGGTCTTCATTTTCTTTGCCCAAAAATCATAGTTTTGTCCATTAAATGGTGGTGGTTGGTCCCAACCCTACTCTCATCTCCAACCATGTCTCCAACAAAACAAACTTCAAAAACTAAAAAAATTTAAAAAATTCCCAACTCACTCAAGACTTAGGGCCTTCTAGCTCTGATACCATTGAAAAAATTGAATTTTTTTCAAAGCATAGAGTCGTTGCTCTGTTTCCCAATCAACTGGGAATACCCAAAACAAAATTTGGCACAATCAAAACAAAGAGATTTGGAGACACACAACTGGGTACGCAAACTTTCTTCTTCTATTAACCAAAAAAAATAAAAAAGTACAAAATGATTCATAGACTGAAACTACAAACTACAAACTACTTGGAGAAATTTGGAGCTACTCAAATAAATTGAAAACAATTAGGAGCTATTGGAAGCTCTCTATTCTTCCTCTACACAGAATGATCTGGAGCTGTTTGCCACTCCCTGCATACACTGTTACCTATCTATAGCTATCAGGAGCTATTTGCCGCTCATTGTATACACACCCTGAGCTTCTCAGAATTGTTGTTCATGCTCACAAAAACATTCTCTGTTGCTGCTGCAACTTCTAACTTTTCTACAACTTACTTGTTGTGCACTTCTTCTTGCTGTTGCAAAAACTTCTTCTTAAGTACTTTCATTCATTCCTTTTGTCTATTCAAAATTCCCTCTCAAAATTTGAATTCACCTACCACAAAAAATTCTGGAGCTATTAGGAGCAGACCAAGGATGAAGATCCCAAAACTTGTCATTGAAGAAAGGGCTTCTGATAGATAGGTGGAATAGTTAGGGAGTTGGTGAGAACGACTCCAAGCAATACATGTTTCCAACAGAAATTGCGATTGTTATCAGATAAGAAGATAATAAATTAGTTGGTTATGATTAGAGATGTGATAAAGTCCAATCCTAGTGGGTTTCTTAGGATAGTAGTAATTTGTTTGGCTTTCCAACGTAGTAAAGGCGATGGGAGTGGGCCAGAAAAGAGGTCCTCCATTGTCATCTCACACAAAACAAAACTTGTTTATACTTATTCATACAATTGGCATAAGCAACTTTCCCAACTATAGTGTATGGAAAGCCATGGACATTCTTTTCTTTTTCTCCCACTGCAGTTTGTTTATAATAGATGCATGGTCAAATTTCAATTTCCCATTAAATTACAATTAAGAAAGGAGGTGAAAGGTAGTATTTCATTTTTTGATAATTAAAATACCAAGAAGCAAAGATACTTGGAGTCTGAAATATACTTGCCATCTTACATTTTGTATTTATGTGTAAGTGGAATATATACATTTTTATATGAAATGTTTTGGCTAGTTAAAATTGATTTGGATAAATGAGTTGGGATTGAGAATAAATGTAGAAATGAAATTAATTTTAAACATATTATGTAGTTATATTTTTAAGGTTTGTTTGGGGAATCTAGAGTTTACAAATTATTTGTGTTTCACTTTGGTTTAGATTTGTGTCTACAAAAGTGATCTTTGTGAGTGTAGGAATGATCTAGTGGATGGACCTAATCTTGTACATACAAAAATCATTTGAGTTGGACCAAACTAATATGAATTTTCAAGTTGTTTCTCCCACCCAAAATGTAGTAAACCTTACAAGACTTGTTTTCAGTGGGAATGGTGTGAATATGCAAGCTTTGGAATTGACGATAGGTGAGAAGGGTGACCTATTTTGTCAAATTTGGGCCCTTTTTTTGGGGGTTGATGGTGTTGGTGATCCCTATTACTCTTCGCAAATTGAGTCATGATGGCGACATAAGGGAAGTGTTTGGGGAAATCAGAAATGAAGGGAATATTTTTATTCATTCAAAATGACAATTGATGGTGGAGGAGATGTGAGCAATAAAGGGGAAGATGAGGAGGACTTGGTGTAATAATTTCACAAGATGTCTATAGTCCCTTGTTTTGGTGAGTATTTGATTTTTTTTATGGTTAGGAAGAATTACATAAGGAGGAAAAATCGCTAGTAGAAGTTTAATATGTAGATTTAATGGATTATGGCTGATATTAGTAGATCTTCATACACAAATTACAAAGAATTGGTGAAAATGATTAAAGGAACAATAGAAATATATCCAAGTGCCTAAGGATTCTTTGTATTACTATGTTAATATATAGTTGATACATTGCATATCTTAGCTAATAGACCTTGGCTTTGGGACAAGAATATGATGTTGATTAAGCCATGATTCCTTAAGATTAATTTAATGATTGAGACATTCACAATAATGATTATATGGATCTAGCTCCATTATTTTCCACTTCATTTCTAGGTGTATGCTTTCTTTTAAGGAATAATGAATATGTTAGGAAGATTTTTGGCAATTGATCCAAAAATAAATGAATTGAACTATATATTAAGGCAAGACAAATAGATCAAAAGATCAATAGATTGCACACTATGCATTGTAAATATGTAAGAGACTTTAAAAATAGGTGGATATATATGATACATCGTGCCAAGAGATATGATTGTACAACCAATGTGGGTTAATAGATGTAGTCTAGAATGTATCCACCAAAATAGGAAAATACAAGTCACATGATGTAAGTACTATCTACCCAAATAGATTCCTATCCAAGTAAGCTTATCCTATCCTACGTGCATAGCATGCAATAAAGTAATTAACTAAATGAGAAAAAAATGATGCAACAAAACCACCTATAATTGTATCTTAGGTGGGTATAGAAAGAAGGATAAATGGGTCCTAACATATGTAGAGCCATGTTAGGTACCCATGTACGAAATGTATCTATCAAAGAGATATGAATGATAGGACCTCATTCAAATGAAACCTCCCTCTATAAATATCCCAACACTAAGAAGATATAAAGAATCCCCCTACATAGAGATCCAAAGGAGACAACTAGATAGTCCCTTGAAAAGGATAAGAAGGATAAAACCCCATTTGAGGAAAAAATCCCTCCAAGAATAGATAAAAGAAGAGAGACTATGAAACCCACCTCAAAGTTCAATCTCTCCCACCAATGGTGAATGCTTGAAACTAAATGTTGAAGATGGTCCAAGCTCACCAAGAAACATTCCTTCCATTAGGAAGAAATACAACCAAAGGTATAAGCACAAGATCTTCCCATTTCTAAGAGGAATATAGTGTACTTCTCAACACTTTTATTTGAAACTCTCTTTCTTTTGAATATACCCATTTATATCCAATAGTTTTTTTTCCATTAGAAAAAGGTACTAAGTCCCATCTATCTTTAGTAGTAGACACCATCATTTTCATTTTTTTTTGGTTGCAATGCTATTCTTCAAAAGGTTTAACTTCTCTAAAGATAATTTTTTTTTGTAGAAATAATTTAGCCGCAAGATCCCAAAGCTTGTATCCTTTCACACTAATGTAATATCCAATGAATAAATATTTTATATACTTATTCTCTAACATATACCATTTCTTCCAAGGCATATGTACATATTCCTTGTAACCAAAGACTCAAAGACACATATCACTGAATTATTTCTCCTCACTACACATTTATAGGTGTTTTCTCAACAAGATTTGAAATGGGAGATATATTAATCAGGTAACAAGCCATTCTTAAGTTTTATCATATGATGGAGCTTCCCCTTTCAAGCGTAGAAGAGAATCACTAATCTCTTACCAATTTCTCTATTTTTTGGTGTAAAACATACAAAAATAGGTTAGGGTTCAAACACATAAGGTTTTATACTAAATTTGGGATATTTCACCAAACTTATTATAAATAGAAAGGGAAAAATGGGGTGAGTGAACCTACCTATTATTCTATTTCATTCGGGAAATGAGATCCCTCAAGTTAAAATCCACTTTCAACCCTTAAGTGAGTGAATCATTGATGAATCTTGCAATTTCCTTTATGTGTGTGTGGACCAAAAAACACTATTGGGAGATGAAAATAAAATAGAAAATAAACTCAAAACTGAAATGTAAGACCAAATCTAAGTAGATTAAACATAGAGCTAACAAACACAATTTATTGCACACAAATCGGATGAGTGGAGGACACTTAAAACTTATCAAAAAATAGTTGCAAAGTGTCTCGAGGTAACTTTTTGATAGAGATGATTGAATAGGTGTTTTGGGAGAAAGATTAAAAATACAAAAATGCACTCACTCATGACATGTAAAGAGTGAATTTTGCAGATGAAACATAATACTAACAAAAATAGTTTACTTCATGAAGATCAAATAAAGGGAAAATGTTGTGCACCTGTTACAAAATGATGTTTTTGGAGGCTATTTGAGGACTCATTTGCCTATTGGAAAATAGGTCTTTGTTGAGCTTTCTAAAATTGGTTTCTGGGTCCTCTGCTCCTATGTCTATATATCTAGATTCTTCGACCTTCATAGTTGAGAAATCAGAAATAAATCTGCGATCTGAGTTATCATGAGATGACAACAAAGGTGACAACAAATGCAACTTTGCAATTTTTCTCTTTTGAAATCTTCAACTTTTCTTCAACCTACAAATCTACAACACACAAAGAGAGGGACAAATGTTTGTTTTTGGGTGAATGAGGGTTTTCCTTGGTCAAATCCTGTTTTAAAAATTAAACCTTGAAATGAAATGAAATAGCATGAAAGTAATGATGAATGAACAACTCAATGTTGCAACTCACCAAACCCTTGGATGAACCTTTGAAGGACTGAAATATTGATGTTGATCTTGCATGAAACGTCTTCAATGGATGTGGATATTGATGCTTAAATATTGCTTGGAATCTTTGACTTGAATGATTGGATTAGATCTTGAAACCTACATCACAATGTTAGCTCCATAAACATGCATAATTGAAAAGGACTTTGACATGATACTTGAGATCTTGAATGATGAAGAAATCTACTCCTGAATGCTCTTAACAATAATATTTTCTTTTGTGAAAATTCTCTCAATTGTGCTCTTGAAATTTAATGTTAATTTGATAAAATAACCTTGTATGACATTTAAAAATGGGTTCCAAGGCTTAGGGAGGACCCATTTGCCCATGGGTGAATGGCTCCCATGCCCTAATTCCTGGAACACACATTGTTCAATGTAAGGTGTTATGTATTGGCATTAATTAATGTCAGGTTTCCCCTCCAAAAAATATAATTAAATGGGATTGTAAATGAATTATAGGGCCAATTAAGGAATAATTAAGCTCAAATAATTAAGGGAGCCCTAAATAAGTGTGAAAATGTAAATGGGTACATTTTGAAACACTAAATTAAGGCATTATTAAGTACAATTTAACTAGGAGGGCCCAAACAAGTGTGAAAATGTAAAGGTTTACATTTTTCTGCGTGCTACATTTAGCCCCCACTTTAGTGAGAGGATGAACTTGTGTCAAACTCACACTAAATTAGACAAAAACGTTTCAAGAGGGGTCCAAGCGTACGAATGTTAGTAAGATAGGATGAAAAAGATCAAGGAGGTGGCCAAGCCCCTAGGGTGAAGATCCTATGGAAAACCAACATAAGCACAAATTGACACACACAAGATGTATGATATGTAACAACAAGACAAGATATACAAACATACAATGTAAAAGACTAAAAGAAAGAAAAAAAAGAGAGGTTGATCAAGCCTCGATAGTCTATCCAACTTGATGTGGATTAGGCCTCAACTATTTGTCCAAAAATTTTCACAAGTGGAACTTGCTATCCACTATGCAAACAACACACACACACACTCACACATGCTAATGGAACTTTTGGTTGTCCACTGGGTGAGCCCCCAAGGGTGGAAAATGAGAGAATCTTATTAGGCTCTCATACCATGCCAAATCTATACCTCTAACAACTTCAAGCTTTGTAAGGCCTAACAAACTATTTTATGCTAAGAACCTATGAAAAAATGTAAATAGGATAAGAAAAAATAATATATAGTCAAAAATTTCAAAATGATAATGCCAATGTATGCCCCCACTTTAAAGAAATTGCTAACACCATGATGTGAGCAATTTACTTTAAATTAGAAAATGATCAATGCTAACAATAAAGAAGATGTGAGAGCTTATTTAGAAAGCCCTATTTCAAGCATATGTTTCCAAATGAAGCTATGTCATGAAAAAGGGGTTGCCCCCAAAATGCAATGCTAAAGATAACATAGAAAGAAAGTATGTCACACACAAGCCAACTTAAGGCTTGTCGTCCACATCCCAAGCTTGTTCCTATATATACATGGAAGGTGGTCAAATAGCCCAAAAGAGGCAATGACAAGTGCCATACTAGGACAAGGCTTCCTAACCCCTTTCCCCCAAAGGGAAAAAGGGTGAGCCAAAAATGGATGATGATATGTTACTCCTTGCAAAAAGAAAATATGATTGCATAAAGCCAAGTTTATACCCTCATGCATGGTAGTGAATATACTATGATACTACAACTACCACATGATAAGGAGCATCAAATAATGTTATTGATTATAATGAGTAGACAAGATGCCAACTTTATGCATATCTAATGAGATATTCCCACATGTAGTATCTATCAGTTCAGGATGCACCAAAGTTAAAGTTGGCTTGGAAGAATCTTTTATAACAGTGTTGGTATTGAGTGAAGGCTTTTTATATGCTTTTGTTTCTTTCAAAGGACAATAACCAATAACACTAGTGGTTTCTTGTGTGTTAGGCTCTATAGGGACACATATACCTTGTTATCTAGTACCACATCCTTTTCCACTATAACAAAGTTGTTTCATAAGTTTTTAACCTCTTCCATAAAGTTTTTCCATTTCTTTAAGATTTGGTGGTTGTTCATAATCAACTTCATCAAATTTTGTTGTGTATGTTGTATTTTATTCTAAAGTGGTTGAAGTGGATGTTTTTGAAGATTCTTCTAAATTTTGTGTTAACATTACCATTGGTTCTTTTCCCTTTTCAGATTTTTTGTTATGATCTTGTATTTGCCCATGAATGCTGGTGAAAAATTTAAGGAACCCCAATCATCGTCCAATAATTATGTAACTTCTTAAATATGATTTTCTTTTTCTTTCTCTTGCAATGGTTCCACTTGTGTAGTTAGTGTCAATGTTACCACATCCTTTTCCATTATAACCAAGTTGTTTCATAAGTTCATAACCTCTTCCATAAATTTCTATTTCTTTCAAATTTGGTAGTTGTTCATAATCAACTTCATCAAATTTTGTTGTGTATGTTGTATTTTCTTCTAAAGTGGTCGAAGTGGATGCTTTTGAAGGTTATTCCCAATTTTGTGTTGAAATTACCACTGGTTCTTTTCCCTTTTCAATTTTTTTTGTTATGATCTTGTATTCGCCCATGAATGTAGGTGTAAAATTTAAGGAACCCCGATCATCATCCAATAATTTTGTAACTTCTTCAAAATGCTTTTCTTTTTATTTCTCTTGCACAGGTTCCACTTGTGTAGTTGGTGACAATTTTTTCAAAGGATTTTCCTAGTCTTTCTCAATGTGCAAAATTTCTGGTTTAGGGTCATCTTTGATTGTATACACTTTGTTGTTGTAGACATACTTCATTTTAAAATGAAGAGTAGAAGTCACACCATTCATTGAATGAATCAATGGTCTTCCCAAAAGAATATTATATGAAAGATTATTGGGCATGATATGAATAAGAGTTGCAATGTATCCTTTCCAACTGTAATAGGTAATGTGATCACACCAATCGATTTTTTTCCTATGTTATCAAACCAACTTTTAGATAAAGAGTCAGGTTGAATTTGGATTTTTTCTTCTCCAATCTTGTCCAAAAGGTTTATGCTACACAAAATAAGGACTGATACATTGTCAAAAGGGTTCTCTTTATCCCTACTTGATTATGTATAACTATTATCATGAAAGATTCATTCTATTTTCGCACTTCCAAAGGAGGTAATTCACTTTGGTGGAAAACAATGTCAGCATTCATTCCTTGAACTATGGCTTCTATATCATTTGGATTTTCACTAGGGGGAACCACAACTTGTTGCAATGCATTTTGAAGCATACTACATGATAACTAGGTGAGGCTTGAATAAGATCCCACAAGGACACCTTAGCAGGAGTGTTTTTAAGCTATTCCACTAGATCATACTCCTTTCCACTACGCTGCAAGATATTAGGTGTAGGTGGGAGATATGGTTGAGGTAATGGTAATGAAGTAGGATTTGTTTGTGGTTGCCTATTGTTTCTTGTAATATATGTATGAGCAATGGTATTATAACTTGGTTGCTGCAAAACATTGTTACTATCAATTTGCCTTGTAAAGTTCAAGATATCTCTTGGAGCTAATGGTTTCTTTTTAGGTGGCTATAAGATAAGCACGGGTTTATTTTGAACTCAAGGTTGATGTGAGGGTGGATAGAGGGTAAGAAGTGGCTTAGGAGATCGCTTCAAGGGATATCTAATGTGCATAACCTCAAAAGTTTTATCCTTATTTTCATGATCTGTTAGTGAAGGGGAGTCTAATGTCACTTCATCATCTTCATCTAAGGAAGCCACACTACTATTGTTTGAAAGACATGTGTCAATGTTATCATTTTCTTGCACCATGATATCTTCCCTAGTAGGAGAGTTTTTAGGAGAGAAAAAAACTAGATGTTCATGACATTCAATGGTTGGATCTTCTAAAATAAATTCATCACAAGTAGGGGAGTTATCAATCGTTGGATTGTATTGCTTATCAATGATGGTATTCTCTTGTATCAAATCATTCTCATAAATAAGAGAAATAGGAAAAGTGATATTAGGGGATGTGTCAATGATCTCATCTTTGCATCCAGCAATGTCTTCCCAAGTGGGAGAGGTAGGGGAAGATAAACCAATATGATTCTCATAACTTTCATTGATTGGGTCTTCTAACACCAAAATATCTTCTTCACAGATAGGAGATATTAGGAGAAGACCAAATTTGATTATCATGATTGTACACTATTGTATTCTCTTTCACTAAAACATTCTCATAAGTGGGAGAGATTTTTGGAGAATGACTAACATGCTTGTTGATGAAACTTTTTTTGGTATGCTTAGAAAGGTAAGATACTAAAATTTTGTGCCCAAAAATGAAAAGTACTTTTATCCAACTTATGCAATGCTTCAAGAATGTAAACAATGTGCACCCAAAAATGAAAAGTACTTTTATCCAACTTATGCAAAGCTTCAAGAATGTAAAAAATTTGTATCCAAAAGTGAAAAGTACTTTTATACAACTTATGCAAAGCATCAAGAATGTAAACATTGTGTGTCGAAAATTGAAAAGCACTTTTATCTATATTATGCAAAAATTCAAGAATGTAAACATTTTATCCATATTATTCAAAGTAGTGAATGTGTTCTTGACCAAAGAAGAAATTTTCTTCTCACACCTTGGGAAGAAATAAATTTATATTACTTTCAAAATAAGGAAAACACATTACAATCAACCTTCATAGATGAAATTTTGGAATTTTAAATAGCACAAATTAGTACCCTAAGTAAATTTCCCATTTGTTTTGCCCTTACTTCAGAATTTATAAGTTCGATGATGCAAATCCCGCCACCTTCTGCCCATTCCTTCCACGTAGCCTTGTCTTTTTGCATCAATGGATGAATATTCTTTGGGGTTGAGTGCGCACCGTGTGAATGTCTGTGCGTCATGCTACTGTCCTGGTAGATTCTTGCCTTTGAGATTCATAGAAGCATTACATTTCCTAGTTGGCCACGAAGGTAATATCCTCTATTAGGTCTTGACTAGTGAAAATCATCCCTTTACCTCCTTTTTGCTGATTCAAACTCATTCTTTCACTTCCTCATTCTAATTCTTTTCACTCTCTTTTCACTCTCTTGCTAATTCTCACTCTTTCTCTCTTCCTGGACTCTATAGTGCTATCTTATTGCAACACCATTTTTTTGTAGGGTCTATGAAGCTCCATTCTCTTGGCAAGGAATTATCTCTCATCATCTTCTCCTCTCAGCCTCGAGTTCTAGCAGAAGGGAATGTGATATTGCTCTTTTTATTTACTTGCATCATTGTGTCTTATAGAGTACCATTTAGACTGTCTTTAAACTCTATTTGATAGAGTCCTTTCTATTCTATCTTTATCAATTTTCTTTATATTGTGATATCTTGGTTTTCCATGGAGGTGGGAACACCTAAACAGGGTTCTGATTGTGGTAGACCTTAAAACACAACCCAAATTGTTTTCTCTTTCTATGTGTGTAGGCCTAGGTTTGTCCATTCAAAGACAACTGGAGAACTAATTCATGAGTGGAATGGTATATTTTCCTACTCATTCTTTGTCACTTTTTTATTAGAATATATTTTTTGTATTCTTGTTTTTTTTTGGAGAAAAGTATTCTTCTTGTTGTGCTTTCTACTTTATGTATTTTCTCTGTCAAACTGTAAAACCTCAACAGTCAGGTCGTAAGTAGGCCCTATGTGTTTTCTGACTGTCTATCAGACCTTTATTCGTATAGGATGCCAATGTGTCCCTACCCCAGTGTGGTACACTAGAGTCCAGTTCCCATGCTTCCATCCTCAAAACAGTGAGCTATCTAGTTTGTAACCTAAAACCTTTGTGGCTGGTTCACCTGATTTTGGAAACACATGTTTTTAGCAGAAGGGAAATAGTGTTATGTTTTCCCTTCCTTTTTAGCCTCTCTCTCAATATATCAAACAACCTAAGGCAGTTTAGGGTAGTTCACTCCTTAGGGCTCTCCCATGACCTAGAGTCTTGGGGGTGACAAATCCCCCTACTCTATATTTTTGGTGAACATGACATGAACATCCTAGTTTTTTTATTTGTTAGTATTGGAGAATATTTCTCTCATGTACTAGGCATGCTATAGATTTGTGTATTGTGAATTTTTAACTTTGTGACCCAATCTATGACCCTTAGATACATAGTTAGAATGACTCTTGAATATTCGAAAATAAAATCTAGGTAGGTCATTGTCTATTAAACACAATCTTCTACATCTTTCAAATTAGTTCCATTTGAGTACATGAACGTGGTTTCATTCATGCATATCCCTCCTCCCAAAAAAGTACTAGGATTGATATAACATTCACCTCGCATGATGAGCCTCTTAATAAGGAGCCTTCCTTGCTATACCTTCTTGCCTAGATTGATGGAAACGTCGTAACTAGCATCTTAGTTGATCCGATGAGTCCGATTAATGTGATAATGGAGGAAAATCTGTTTATAAATAGTTTACATAAGGAGCAATACAAAGATTCATAGACTACTCTTCATACCCACAATGGACTCCTTGTTGCCCCTATGGGAACTACTTATTTATCATTCTTGGTAGGATCCAAGGCTATTGATGTGTCATTTGTTGTGATCCCAGAGTATGAACTATTCAGAATCAGGCTAGGCATTTCATAGCTAGCCTCTATGAATAGTGTTGTCTCTATAGTCCATATATGCTTAAAGCTCTCCCATGAAGGCATTGTGCATGTAGTGCATGAAACTGACTATAAATCGCTAGTGTCACATGGAGGCTTCTCATTGGATCAATTTTGACTTGCCTCAATCAAACATCTACCTCCTAGGTGAGATTTGTTATATAATGCTTATGTTAAATATAAGACTAGTAGCTCAACGTCAAAGGCTAGCTATTCAGTGTCTCATGCTATCTCTATTGAAGTCTTTATGATAGTGTAACAAGTTGCCTCTTCTACCCCATCCAAGGGAAAGGGGATGCCTTCTTGTGCTCTAGAGCCTTATACATAAAACATAGGCATCAACAATACTTCTAGAGGCAACCAAAGCAAGGGAAGACAAATGGGTATAGTAGGAGAGTGTCATCATATGGTCTTACATGGATTAACCAGACTACCTAACAATAGGAGCCGCCTCCATCTATGGTTGAATTGACAGCCTATCTCAAGGTGCCGCTCCATAGGGTGACTCATGCGGAGCCACTTACCTTTCGTGAAGACAAGGCAAACCTTACCAACCAAGTCTTCCCATCCCATCCTTAGCCTTTAAGAGCACTAACGACATGGGTGAGGCACATATTTAGTCTTTTTAAGATTTTAACTATCCCAACCCACTAGTTCTTTAATTAGGTTATCACTTATTAAGGAAAATCTTCCATGGGTTATCCTGATAGCCTCTTTGTGCGCCAATCCCCATGAAGAGCCACTCTCTCTACGGTTACCCAAAACCAAAATCTAGTAAAGGGGTGTACCTTATCACTGAAAAACATCAAGGGTGCTCATTATACACAACACACGAGGCATGAACCATCTCAAAAATACATAACATATTATTAAACCAAGAACCAAGGAGGTACCACCCACACACACAACTTTAAGATCAACAAATAAATACAACAACAAAATGCCCAAACACACAATTTCCCCTAGCCTCTAGAAGTAAATAAACATCTACCTAAGGACGAAGATAACACATGGGTCCCCAAATCTCAAAATCATCACAAAACAAACCAATCCAAAATTCTATTCGTAACAACATTTATCTCTTCCTCGAACAAATACATCATCAACAGATACTCACATTTATAAACAAAGTACATTCAAAATGATACATTGTTCCAATTAAAATAATGACAAAGTTTACAAACGATACATTCTCTACTAAAACTATAATAAGGTACATCAACTACTTTCCTATGTACAAACTTAGATATGCCTTTTGAAATAATCAAACACTCAATGCATTTGTCTAACTATGGAACATGTTTAGAACACTAATGTTTTAAATCAAAAACTTAACATGAATAAACATATTGCATAACAAATTATAATTTCATCATTTCAAAATCAACTAATACAAATAAACTACAATTTATGTAATCCACAATAACCCTCTAATACATTACGAAAATTAAGCACTTTAACTTTAACTATGAATATAAATGTATATTCTTGTGTATATTTTCAGAAACTCATTCTACAAAAATATTTATTATTTCATCTTATTTTTGAATCAGAATAATTTCCTAACTCTAAATTTACATAATTATTTCCTAAATAAGGGTTTTATATAATATTGCTCTAAATCTTAGTTTAATCACTATCTATTTTTTTTCTTTTAACTCAACAATAAAAAACCACATTCTCACAACTACACACACACACATATATATATATCCATATATATATATACACATATATACACTTGTCATTTCAATTATAAATAATTTTAAATATGCTGGTGCTACCCGAATAAATAAATGCTACTATAGTAGCCATAAGCATACTTATAAATACATCTATCCATATATATATATACACACAATGAATTTCTTTCCCAAACGACATTACATAGAGGAGACGCCCTGTTGTTTTCACAGAACACAGTGCATACAGGCACGCGCACGCGTATATATATATAAGATAAACCAATGGCGAATGAAGGAAGCTGCTATTGTATATTCACAGGTGATTAATCTTTTAACACACAACAACAAGATTCATCACCAATAATCATTGCAAGGGAAAAATTATACTAAGAGATATGCACTGTCTCCACCATAGGGATAGTATAATATCATTAAAGAAAAGAAAAATGGAGGTGTGAAATGGAGCGATCTAAAGAATAGACTTGCACTATAATGTGCACACAAAAAAAAAGATTATGCAAGAGCTCTCAAAAACTAAGGATATGTGAAGCAGGCTAGAGCACATACTATAATCACAAGTGTTACCAGATACCAAAAGAAACAAAGATGAAACCTTTACAACAAATTCACCAAATAGATTTTGACAGGGAAAACAAACTCAAAACCTACGAACAAAGGACACACCCAAGGTAATGAACATAGGTCAATAATGTGGAAGGTGAAATGCAACAAAAAATAGGGGAGATCTCCATCCAAATTATGCTGAAACTGGCTTTGCAATACCTATGATCAATGCAGAACCAAGGTGAAGGCAATCATACAAGAGTGCAATATTTTGGGATGTTTTTTGAATCCAATTTCATAAGGCTAAAATATTAAATGTAACGATGATGGTCTGGATCAAAGAGGTAGATGGAAAAAAAGAATGCAGACGAAATTTGAGCATCAAATAAGATAAATGGGTTCACAATCTAAATGATTTGAGATGGACCAAAACACATAGAGATATTATTATCCTTTACACCAAGATTTCGAAAGGTGAACAACACGATTTCATAATTACATTTCTATTTTAACATAAAAGAAAAAAGAATAATAGAATTTTCTAATGCTACCTGGAGTCCTTCGTTTGATAAATAATTGGAGATGGTATGCCAAATCGAACGCTTCCAGGCCAGCTTCATTCTTCCTCAAATTTATGAAATCCGCAACTAATGGATCCAACTTCTGAGAACCCCAATTTTTCTAGAGAAAAACTGTTATTATTATTATTATTTTTCTTAACAGAGTTACATTTTCCAGAGACAAAACATAATTGTAGAGAGAATTCCTTTCTTTTTCGAAAAACCCCCAAATGGATATAAAATCCAGAAAAAGCAAAATCAGAAAGTTGCCACAGATTTCTGAAAATCACTCCACATGAAAATAGCCACTTGCAATTTATTTCTTTTTCCCCAATTTTAAATAAGGCATTTTCACCCAATTTTCATTTTTAACTAACTCTTCAACAAATAAACAATATAATTACATGCTGAAATATAATTAATCACTATGACAATAAATATTATCCAAAATAATTCGATATACAATTAAAACCACAAAACATTTAGATTTACAATTAATATTAAATTAAATAATCAACGTTATAATTAATAACAATAATAATACTTTTTAATGTTTTAATTAAATATTTCATTAAAACAACTTATTAATTTACCTATATTTAAATTAAATGATATTCTCATAGTTAATTTAAAATATGTAATATTAATAAAACAATTAACATCCTTCTTAAAAAATAAATAACATTAATTATAATTTATTTTTTAAAAGAATTAATGACATTCATGTCAAATACAATTCAATTATTTAAACTAACCTCTTCAAAGAATATCGTTTAATTGAAACAATTTATTTAACGATAACATAATAACTATATTCAAACCATTAAACAAGCATTAATAAGACAATGGAAATAAATAACTTGAAATAAAACGATACCCACAAGAATGAGGTACAAACAATTGACATTGACAAACAATGACAAAACAACGGACACAAACGAGGATACTTTCTTGTCAACTCCCTAACCACATCAAAACCATTGGGTATGTAGGGCATGCTCAGACCCGAGAATGCGGGTGGAGTCGGCACCTAGTACCTACAGTCCTGCATAAAACCAAATGTCAAAACAACATATATATATAAACTCATAATCAAACACACCGTGAGAGAGAATTGTAGTGAGGCAGGGTGCTCACAGATGAGTGATTCAACATTGTCCCTCTCACCCGAATCACAAACAATAACCATAATATGAACAACATCACCAGTAAGCAATCAGTAACAACAACATAAGCATAAACATCAAACACATGTGTCCACATATCATAAGCAAAAGAATCGGAACTGCCTGCCAACTAAACAACATGGTGAAACAAATGCCTATCATAGTATCAAGTATGCATCAAAACATAACCAGTAACCAAACAGTATCAAAACACACACAAAACAATATCATAAATGTATCAGTAACATGAGAGGCACTACAGATCAAGATCATCAAGAGGCACTACAAACTATTGTTGAAGACTACCAGATTCCATTACATTCCAAGATCCACCTCAAGCTACTAATCTTCTTCTGAGGAACACAAATCTGATACCAATTGTTGGAATCAGGGAACACTGAGAGGGGGGGTAAATCAGTGTTCTATAAATCTTAAACTTTATTAAGCTGATATTTAAACCATTTCAACATTAAACCAAAGGAAAGATGCAAAAAAATAAAGCAATCTTTCAGAACACCATAACACAATGATTTTTATGTGGAAACCTTGTTAGGGGAAAAACCACGGTGGAGGTCAATCCATAATTTAAGTACTCAAATATAAGGTTTACAAAATAGGAATGCACTTGCATTTAGGCACACTGCTCAAAATAGAAAGGCTCACTACCTCAAAAAAAATTCAAATTAAGTCCATCTAAAGGATTGAACTAAAGCAATAACATCTGCTTATACCTGGTTACAGTTCCGATTAAGCACATTTGACGATTTCTGACCTTCTGTTTGATTCTGTTCTTTCGCTCTGCAATTCAAATCATAAATCCATACATAAGTGAATTCACCTTACTATCCTTATGAATTTCACATCACACACTAACATACGTCACATCTCATATATCAAAATGATATAACCGATCACTTATATATATTTCCAACTAAAGATTCAATCAACCATATGTCGGCTTTAATAAAACATAAAATACTTTCCAAACGTCGGCTAAATCCACAAATGGTTTTCAATGCGCACCATCTAGACTCAACCATAGCATAGTGAGGACCTAAATTAATGATACAAAAGATAGTTTTCAACTACATATAGATGAAAACCCTAAAAAGGAAAACCCTAGGCTTGCACAATAATAATTAATAAAGTAATTAATTATTATGCACCTAATGTTAGCTTAAGTGAAAAGAGTAAAAGGGAACTTTACATAATTAAACAAATATTGTTTAATTAATAAAGTAAATGTCCAATTACTCTAACACCCCCCCTTAAGATAGACATAGGGAGAAGCTAAAACCTAGAAGAAGCTACTGAAAGCAAAAGCAATGGGTCCCGACAACAAGGCCAGATCAGGTACCCAAGTACAATGAAATCTCTATGAAACGGAGAAAAGGAGAAAACCCAGTGGGAAAAACTCCTCTCCAAAAAGAGATAGAACAACATGCTGAAAGAAACATGAAGGAAGGAAGGCCTCATAAAGACCCCCCAAGGACAACTTCCTTCACCCCAAGCATAGAGCGCAACTGAAGATAGCGCGGAGATGCAAAAGGTTTCGTGAAGATGTCTGCAACCTGCTTGGCAGTGGGAACATACTCCAAGATGAGAGAACCATCCTGAATCAACTGTCTGATGAAATGCATATGAAGCTCAATGTGCTTCGTCCGCTGATGCTCCACCGGGTTGCGCAAAATGTGTATAGCACTCTGATTGTCACACCAAAGAATAGTGGGACTATCAGGAGGAAAACCAAAATCAGTCATCAACTGACGAAGCCATAAAATCTCCTGACTAGTGAGCACTAGCAGCTCGGTACTCAGCCTTTGTAGATGATAATGCATGAGCAGTCTACTTCTTGCACGACCATGTGATAGGACCAGAGCTAAGACAAAAAACAAAGCCAGAAGTAGACTTCCGATCATTGACATCACCAGCCCAATCTGAGTCAGTGTAGCCAACAATGTGAGGATCCCCTAATGTGTAGTGAATGCCATATGAAGTGGTGCCCTGAATGTACCTCAAAATACGCTTGGCAGCTTGCCAATGACTCTCATGAGGATCATGTGAGAATCGAGAGACAAGACCAACCGCAAAGGAAAGATCAGGACGAGTGTGAGTTAGGTACAACAAACTACCAACCAACTGCCCGTAAAGTGTCTAATCTCCTGAAGGAGTGGGGCAAGTAGTAGTCAAAACAACCCCTGACTGAAAAGGTGTGGGGACAGGCTTGCAATCAAGCATGCCAAAGCACTGAAGCATATCAAAAGAATACTTCTGCTGGTAAATGGAGATCCCCTCTGAAGACTGAATCACCTGAAGACCGAGGAAATAATGCAGAAGGCCAAGATCTGTCATCTCAAACTGCTCCATCAAGGCTAGCTGAGAATGCTGAATCATAGAGGATGAGCTACCTGTGATGAGAAGATCATCAACATATAGCACAAGAATCAGGATCTCACCCTCAAGATGCTGAATATAGACCGTGTGATCAGAATGACAACGAGTGAAACCAGTGGAGAGCAAAAAAGAGTCCATCTTCTCATACCAAGCCCAAGGGGCTTGTTTGAGACCATATAATGAACGTTGAAATCTGCAAACCAAAGAAGAATCATGAACAAATCCCTGAGGCTGCTCCATATAGATCTCCTCCTATAGGTCACCATGTAAAAAGGCACACTTCACATCCATCTGAAAAATGAGCCATCCTCTAGAAGCTGCAAGTGATAATACAAAGCGAATAGAATTCATCTTGGCGACAGGGGCAAATGTCTCAGAGTAATCAATACCCTCAACCTATGAGAAACCCTTCGCAACAAGACGTGCTTTGTACTTATCAATAGAACCATCAGCAGCATACTTGGTGCGATACAACCATCGGCATCGAACCATCTTTCTGCCCTTAGAAAGAGGACAGAGATCTCATGTATTATTCCTCATCAAAGAAGAATACTTCTCCTCCATGGCACTATCCCACTCAGGGTGACTTGTCGCCTCTGAAAATCTCTGAGGATCCTCTGAAAGAGCATGAGTCAAAAGACTAGAACCCTTAGTATGAGAACGAGTGCGACGAGTGTTTGAAGGATCACCGGCCATAGATCCTGCTGCCTCAATAGTAAAGCGAGCCCATCTGGGCCTCTGAGGTGGAGAAAGTGGAGGTGGGGATGGGGGATCATCAATATCCTCATTAGAATCCTCAAAATAATCTTGAAGAGCTGTAGTTGGTGGAGTAGGTAGTGAGGTGGACATTGGAGACAGGGTATCAACTGGAGGAAGGCGCTCATCAAATTGAACATCCCGTCGAAATAGGACCTCTCTGGAATTAGGATCAAACAACCTGTATGCCTTAACATCCTCACAGTAGCTGACAAATATGAGGGGTCGACTCTTCCGCTCCATAGCTCTCCTCTGAGCATCAGGAATAAAAGCCCATGTCTCACTACCAAATACTCGAAATGATGAAATATCAAACTTGTCATGAGACCAAGCCTCCTCAGGAGTCATATGTCGAATCGCCTTGTGAGGCATCCGATTCTAAATATAGTTGGCACAATTGACTACCTCAGCCCAAAAAGACGAATCCATGGACCTGGACTGAATCATACAATTAGCCATCTCCCGTAAAGTCCTGTTCTTTCGCTCAGCAATACCATTCTACTGAGGGGTGTAGGGAACAAAAAACTGATGCTGCAAACCATGCTCAGTGCAAAAATCTCTAAAGGCTTGATTCACATACTCCCCCCCATTATCTGTACATATTTGTCGGATAGAAAGACCAGATTGCTTCTCTACAAATGTCTTGAAGACACGAAAGGAATCAAAGACATCAGACTTGTACTTAAGAAAGTACAACCATGTGCATCTGGAGAAGTCATCAATGAATGTGAATACATACTTGGCCCCTGAAAAAGAAGGAGTGGGAAATGACATGAGGTCACTATGAATCAACTCCAAGGGTGTCAAAGCATGAGTGGTACTTTCCTTTGGAAAGGGATCCCTGTGATGCTTGCCAAGCACACAACCATGACAAACACCGTAAGTGCAAGAAATCCGTGGAAGACCAAGAACAAGTGACTGTGTACTCATCTGCTAAAGATATCTGTAATTGACATGGCCCAAATGCTCATGCCAAAGCTGACTCATTGAATCTGCATGTGCTATAAGAGATGAACCTGTACCCTCAGAAGGTGCAAATCCATCAAATCTATAAAGACGAGATGCAGTATCAACACTACCAGTAGCCACAACCAAATCAGAATCATGGAGGTCTCAAATAACCACATCATGTGGTGAGAACTCAATTGTCTTACCAGAGCCAGTGTGGCAAATCTGATAAATGGACAAGAGGTTCGTCGAAATGTCAAGAACAACCAAAACATCCTGTAGAGTGCCCCCATCCAAAGAGACAGAATCTAAACCCAAGACAGAAAGCTGTGAAGAGTCACCCACTGCAATCTGTGAAGTACCACAAGAGGCAAGAGAAGTGACCAACTGCTGAGTGTGAGTCATATGGTGAGAAGCACCAGAGTCTAAAATCCAAGTGGACCCATTGGTCGATGCTCGTGCAGTGAGAGAATGACCCTTCCCTATGGTGGAAGAAGAAGAATACTGAGGTGAGGAGATGTGTTGCTGTTGCATGGCCTCCCCTAAAGCCTCTAATCATTTCCAACACCTAGAAACTGGATGACATTGCTTGCCACAGAAACTGCAAGTGTCTCCTGATTTCTCCTTAGTCTTGGAGGAAGACTCACTAGACTTCGAAGATTTCTCATGTTTTGGATTAAATGGTGGTTTAGAATCAGACTTAGGAGGCGGTTTGGAGGAATGCTCACTACCTGCAAAATCTCTCTTGGGCCTCGGTTTCTGCTTCTGTTTCCCCTTCGGTGACTGAGCAACCAATGCTTTGCTCTTTAAAATTGAGAGCATATCCATTTGAGAAAGGTGAGACTGTTCCTGAGACAATCGCTCACAAAATAAATCAAAGGAAGGCATGGTAAAACTGGCACCCAAACCATCCATGGTGGAGTAGAAGGAGGAAGCAAATATCTAAAATGGACCTCAAAGCTTCGAAAGAATCAAGGAAATGCACTATGTGTCTATCTTGTTCTTCCCACAACCCTGTAAAATAGTACGGATAGTTTTGAACTTGTTCAAAAAATCCTCAATAGTGGGAAATGAATCAGGTAACAATGAAGTCAGCTCAGCCTCAATCTGTAATGCGTGGAACTCATTAACGACCCCAAGAAGTGTCTCAAACTTCAGCCATATGGCTCGAGGAGTGAGCAAAGCATCAAGGTGAAACAAAAGACTGTCTGAAACATGCATAACAAACCCATAGCCTCATCAATCTTGTTCCTGTGTTGCATAATCTCAAAAGGACACTGCAGCTGAGGCTGAACCTCATCTAAACAAGACCATAACCCTCGTGACCTAAGTAGCCTCATCATATGATACTTCCAAGTGTGATAGTTATGTGATGTGAGTAGCTCAACTGAAGAGTCTGCCATGAAACCTTGCATCTGTACCTGCTTGTGTTTTTTATTATTATGTGATCTTTCAGAATAGACAGAAGATGCAAAAGGGTTTGTATTTTTGATAGTTTTGGTGTGCTGGTTTTCTGATATAAATGACATAAAGCAAGAGAAAAAACACCCCCCACAAAAGATAAACCCAAACCCTAGTAAAAACTGAGAAGAAGGAAGCAATGCATAAGCAAAAAATATTTCAAGACAAATTCTCATGTACCTGGTGAAAATTATGATAAAATAGATCACATCACTGAATAGAGCATGTTGAGAGCTTTCCAACGCCTATTCAAGTTTGAAAAACGGAGTCCGTTTGCATCTTCTATGACCCCGGAAGTGAAAAAAGAAGACCTCACTTTGACTGGTGAAAAATATCCAGACTGGTAAAAAAAATTAAAAATATTTCTGTACCATCAGATTGGTGCCATTCTCAGCTTTCCAATGCATCTTCCTGTTCGAAAAATAGAGCTAGGATGCCCAAGTTATGCCCATTTGACCAAAAATGACATAATAGGGGGTTGGAGAGAAAAAAAAATAGCCCTCAAGGGCTTAAAATTTGGTGGCCCCAGGGCACATGGTGGACCAAGGGTGGGCGTGCAGGAGGTGGCGCACAGGCGGCGCTCGGGCGGAGCAGACCGGGTGGTGGGCCGGTAGGGGCGGCGGTGGCCGCTTGGCCGCGGCCGGTGGCGGTGGCCGGGCGGTGGCCACTGGGAAAAGATCTGGTGGCATGGCAATTTAATACTGGCCGTGCAAAATAACCAATGAAAATTGATTTCTTTTTTAAATTTTTTTCGATTTTTGTGCATTTTTTGCTCCATACGGCCCTAGGGCAAAAAAATTTTTGCCTTCCAAATTGACTGTAACCAAAATCGACGATTTGACAGTCGATTTAGGGGTTTTTGGGTGCTACGAATCCAATGGTACTGTCCATTTGAGCCCAAAGTGAACCCAAAAAATGGAGTATGTTGAATCCACCCAAAAAAAACTTAGAACCCTAGATTTGCTTCCAATGCAAAATCTCAAAACAAGAACAAGCAGCTGCAAATATGAAGCTCTGATACCATGTTGGAGTTAAGAAGATACAACACCATAGAAGCCCAAAAGATCTTTGCAAGCAAATAACCTGTTACAAGGAGAAACAAAGAGAAGCAACAAAGGAAATGCTCAAGAATGTGGAGCCAGGAATTCACACAAAATGTAAAATGAATTAATGATATAAAAGATAGTTTTCAACTACATATAGATGAAAACCCTAAAAAGGAAAACCCTAGGCTTGCACAATAATAACTAATAAAGTAATTAATTATTATGTACCTAATGTTAGCTTAAGTGAAAAAGAGTTAAAAGGAAACTTTACGTAATTAAACAAATATTGTTTAATTAATAAAGTAAATACCCAATTACTCTAATAGATTCCATATGCTAACAAGGCACATATATACTCCCCTTATACCTAAGTAATCCATTGGGTTCAAAATGATATCCATCGTATCTTGCATCTTGTGGATTATTTGCGAGTGCTTTCTTAACTTGCAAACAGTACTCATCCTCCTTACATTTCTACAATACTTGACCTTTAAAGTCAGTTTTGATTGTCAATATCGAGGCAATATGTCTTATTTGACTTAATACATTATCTACTCAATTTTATTTTCCTTTGATATAATTGATATTGAAGTCATAATCAACTATCAACTCCAACCATCTTCTTTTTTGTGCATTTAGATTAGGTTGAGTGAATAGATAATTCAACCCATGATGACCAATTTTCATCTCAAAGGGTTTTCATAGCAAGTAACGTTTCCACATTTGTGATGCATGAACCACCGTTGCTAACTCTAAATCATGTGATGCATAATTATTCTCATAAGGTTTCAAATTCCTTGATTCATTAGCAATTACTTGACCTTATTGCATTAAAAATCCACCTAAACCTTCTCGCGATGCATATGTGATAACAATGAAGTCACCATCAGGATCTGGTACTTTCAAAATCGGTACAATAGTTAACTTCTCTTTAAGTAGATCAAATGTTGCTTGGTATTTTTCTATCCACTCAAACTTCTTCCCTTTCCTCTGCAAGAAGTAATTGGAAAGGCTATTCTGGAGAAATTTCCAACAAGCTTCCTACAATACCCTTACAGACCCATAAAAATTCTTACTTCATAAACATTTTTAGGTATTGGTCATTCTGGCATTGTCTTGATCTTGACTGGATCAACTGAGATACCTTCAATTGATATCACATGTCCTAGGTACCACACTTTCTTCTTGTAGAAGGTACATTTAGAGAGTTTCCCATACAACTTATATTCTCCCAATCATTGTAGAACTATCTCCAAATTCTTGTAATGATCCTCCTCATTCTTTGAATAGATTAGGATATCATCAAGAAAAACTAAGACAAACTTACCTAGGCAATCCCTAAATACGTTGTTCATTGGATTCATAAATGTCGTTGGTGCATTAGTCAGTCTAAATGGCAAGACTATAAACTCATAATGCATGTATATTTTTCTAAAAGTAGTCTTAAATATGTCTTCATCCTTGATCCTCAACTGGTGGCATCCAAATCTTAGATCAATCTTGGAAAAAATTGTAGCTCCTCTCATTTGGTCAAAAAGGTCGTCAATGTGTGGCGATGGATTCTTGTTCTTTATCATATATTTGTTAAGCATACGTTAATCTATGCACAACTACAATGTACCATCCTTCTTCTTCACAAAGATTAGTGGTGCTCCCCAGGGTGATATACTTGGTCTAATCAATCCCTTAGATATCAATTCATCATGTTGTTCCTTAGGCTCCATTAACTTAGTTGTTGTTATTCGGTAAGGCACTTTGGAAACAAGTTCCAATCCTGGCACTATCTCAATGGAGAAAACAAAAATCCTTTTTGGTGGTAATCCAGGTAATTCTTCTAGAAACACATCCACAAATTTTCTCAAGATAGGATATCTTTCCATATTTGTTTCTCTAGTTTCCATCATTTCTCCTTACATCTCTTGGTATTCTTATAATCCATAGTTGACCATACCATCTTCTAAATCTATTTCCTTATATTCTTCAAGATTTTCCATTTGTACTGCAAATAGCTTACATCCTTTCTTCTTATCCCTAAGTAATTGCATTTCATAAATTTGATGTATCTTGACTTCCCTAGGTATCCCTTGCAACCTTACTTTTTACCAAAGTCATCCAAACATTCTATAGTTTTGGAATGATAGTCTACCTTGGCCTTATGCTTCCAAAGCTAGTTCATTCCTAGGATAACATCATAAGATCCTGAGGGTGCTACATATAGGTTTACCTTCATAGAAAAACAAGGTAGCTCAATCCTAGCTTCGAACAAACATTGTTCCATCATTGCTCTTGTCTAGTTTGCATATTTTACAACCCATGATTTTTCCATGTAACCAACTTTCCTAGATATTTACTTTACTATTCTAGGTGAAACAAATTTTTTAGTGGCTCTAGTATCTGTAAATAAGGAAATGGGTAAGCCAAACAAAATACTTGGAGTCTCCACTGGAGTCACTTGATACTTTGCTTGATGGTCATCCAAAGCAGAGTGGATCTTTTGCTAAAATGTCGTTTGTTGAGAAGGAAGTTGGTTCCCATAAGGTCGTGACCCAAAAGACTTATTGGGACAATTTGATGCATAATGGTCTCCTCCACACATGAAGCATCCCATTGCTGGTCCTTTATTTCTTGAAGATTCACTAGGTTTACTTGCATCACTTCCAACATTGTTCACATTACCACCATCTAAATTGTTCCTTCTACACTCCTTGCTTGATTCTTTCCCATTATTTCGGGGTCTCTTATCCCCTTGTTTCTAAAAATCTTGCATCACCTCAAACCTCCTTGGAGTTGGTTTAACTTGAGCTCCCGTAAACTTCTTACGATTCCTATTCTCTTGGCCAATGGAGATAGCTTTGAGTTTTTGCTCCTGCTTAACAACCTCATCGTACACTTTATCCATAGTGGTTGGACCATGAACATCTACCTCACCCCCAATCTAACTATTAAGTCCCATGATGAATTTCCTTATACAAAATCATTTATACTTCTAATACATTGGAACATAATGTAATAGATGGGTAAAATTTTCCCAGTAATCATTAACTGACATTTCTCCTTGTCTTAGATTTTGGAAATCTATGATTTTTTGGTCAAAATAGAGTTGATGTAACCATATTTTTGAAAATATTTCTACAAATTCATTCCATGTAAGTTTCAAAGAGCTATGATCAAGTTCCATTTTCTTGTTCATCCACCAGTTAGAGGCTTCTCTTGCTAACTGGTAAGCTCCCCATGTTGCTTTGTGACCTCTAAATAATTTCAAATCTCAAAATATTTCTCCATTTGGACCAACCATTCCTCAGCTTCATCCTTGTTGGCGCTACCTTCAAACGTGGGTGGGGTTATTTCTTCATATCCCTATAAAGTTCAATGGCCATGCATTTCCTATTAGTTCTTTTATGAAGGAGAGGGTGATTTCTATTTCTCATGTCCATGAGTTTGATCATGGTTGTGAGATTTTTCTCCCTCATCCTCAGTAATTGGGATTTCCTGATCTACCCTATCCTTCACCCTTACTTTCTGCTATAGATTTTCCAACCTTTCCAAGATTTGATCCAATTTAGCATCAACACCCACCAGACCTTGTCCGACTTCATGACCTCCTCCTAGATTGGTCCTAGTTCTCACCATCTTTGCAAGAAAAAATTTATACCTGAAGGTTCATCATATTATTTCCAATCACGTTCTATCTATCTTATGGACAACATTTAAATGAGCATTCATTTGCACATACATAAGATTTAAGCAAAAAGATTTTTGATAAAGACATGATTTTTTTCATTTTCGAGGATCTCAAAATCCTTTCATTTACATAGAGTGACTATTCAAATAGTCAAGTGGAGAGTATCCCTCAGATTCACTCTTTGATACATAACTTAAAGGAGTATACCCTACAAAACTTTTTTCATCTCTCATTCACTCATATTTATCCCAAAATAGATAATAACTTCCAAATTTATCATTTGATACATAGTTGCAAGGCACATAACCCTCTGACATCAGAAGAACTCTAGGGTCTCTAAAGATAAATGTTGGACTAACACTCCCTTCTGAGGGAATATCCTTGGAAAGTGACAAAGAATCAGACTTTATTGGTGAAACTGGAGGTAGATAGTTGAAATTGGATTTCCTCTTTCATCTTTCTCTCTAGTTCACTAATATGAGAAAGAGCATGAATGAAGGTTTTAGTATCGCTTAACCAAAAAGCATTATCATAGTTGGTACCCTCTATCTTACGAAAAATGGCCTCTTTTTCCTTCTTGGCTTTCAGGTAGCACTCATTATCGATTACTGGCTTTCTTGTAGTTAACCTAAGATGCACCATCCTAGCACAAAAATTTCCAAACATTAGTTAATGTTGTATGGAAATTATGATGAAAAAATAGGTTCTAGAGCTAAACCTGGTAACTTTGATACCACGTGTAACATGCCAACTATTTTTTCTAGCAAATTTCCTAAGTTTTCACTTTCAAGTAAATAACAATGTTTCATAAACATTGTAATTAAAAAATTTCTTTTCTAATGAGAGAAAAAATGAACATAGATGTCTTAACAATAATCAACTTTGATTCCATTCTAATACAATAATATCATGATACAATATTCCAAGATTGTAGATAATTACATACATAGCTCAAGCTAGCTTCAAAGCAATAGATACAAATGGTCCAGGAATCTTCTACAAAACTTGATTGCCAGCTGAGGAGGAGAAGCATCACTCAAGCGATTTTCCATCAAACACGGACTCATTTGCGGTCCCCTGCACATCTATCAATGGATAGATGGCCCTAGCCTTAGATGAAGAGATTGGTGAAGAAACCTCGTAACATTAATCTTAATGAGCTTAGTGATGTGTCCTATATTAATAGAACTTGTAGACCTTACAATCCTGATCTAGCATGCATACAAGGATCATGGTGAACTGACAGTCAAGTCATAGGAAACACACTACTTTGGCCAAAGTATTCTCACTCATTAGTTCAACTAACAGTCATCCTTATCACATTCACTACCCTAGCTCATTCTACTTTAGACCATTATATCTATGCATAGGTAAACCTTCAATAGGTAATCCTAACCTCTAGTTTGACCTATTCCCTTTTCCAAAACTAGATAGCATATCTATCAAATGAACATAAAAAAGCATAAGTTACCCTCCCTTCAATGGATAACCCAACCCTAGGATTTAACTCATAAGCTATCCAAGTCCATATAACCATAACTTAACAAGTTATTCCAAATTTTTAATTCCTAGTATATAATACTACTGACATCAACAAAATCTCATTAGTAGGGAGTAATACAAGAACTTATATGGAAAACACATCAATCACAATCTTTTCTCTATTATAAGCAAATAGACTTTTCTCTAATATAAGCAATCTAATGCAATTTAGTAACATGCAATCAAGATAGTAATCTTTCAGATTTGAAGATAATATAGAATAAGATAGTATTCCATGCTTGTCAAATACTTATTCCAATTGACTATAGAGCTTCCTAGCTTGGCTTCCTCTTACAATCAACTCAGATAATAACCTTCCTTCACTTAACCTCACTAAAATTCTCCAAGCAAAATAACACTCACTCAAAGAAAACTACAACATATATGGTAGAGTAATGTTGTAGATGAAAACATGTAGAAAATGAGGTATGATCTATTGAATTGCACAAGACAACTGAGAGGGGGGGTGAATTAGTTGTATCAAATTACATTCACTTTTGATCTTAATAAATTCCACATTCATTTTAATTTGTTATTAAGTATAAACATGAAGTGTAGATAATAGAAACCAAATACTAGAGACACCAAATTTATGTGGAAAACCCAATGAGGGAAAAACCATGGTGAGGATTAAATCACAATATAATAGTAATGCAAAACTGGATACAAAGGCTCACTTCCCAGAAAGGAATCACTTTTTGGATACAAGGCTCACTACCTACAAATAGGACTCACTATCCAGAAGGAGGCTCATTGCCTACAGAAAAAGAAAGATAATAGAAAATCCACCACAACAGTTTCCACACATTCATAGCCTTAATCAAAGAATCACAGACACCATCGACTCATTGCTTTTAGGAGTCTAACACATTGAAGTATTGTTGCTTTAATTCTCACTTTCACACACTCTACTTCTCGCACTTGTTTCACACTTGTAACTTGTCTCTCTTCTAATTCACAACATCTTAACTTGTATTTATACCATCTTCTACCTTAGAAACTTTCTTTAAGGTTGGCTACACATTCTTCATTTAAAAAATTCAAACTAGGTCACCGACTCAAATTCCCACGGTGGATAAGAATGAGAGTGGACCAAATACATACTTAACTATGACCCAAAACAACATATTGGATCAATCACACGCTTCCTTAGTTGATACTTATCCTTCATGTAACGTGTAGACACCAGGTCGGCCAAACCTAATGAAAACAACAATGAACATTGAAGCACTCGCATTCACAACAATATGATAACACATGGACAACATAACATGCTTCGCCAAACACTGGAACACCTCTTAGAAGCCTTCATATTCATCCTCAATAATTGCAAAAATTTCCATTTATAGAACTCTTTCCAACAATCCAATTGGATAGTATAGACACACATAGTAGCTCTGGAACAAGCCTTCCACAACACCAAACCACAAACACTTCTGCCTGAACACAGATAACACCATTATTAGCCTTCTTCTAGATCTGCCAGATTTGAGACAAACTATCAGAGGACTGCAAGGTAAAAACATTTTTCCTAGTCCATAGACAAACAACTTTGTCAGATCCGTTCACAAACTGGTGAACACCACTTTCACTCCATCAAACCAGAAGCTATAACTCAGGATATATTACTCAAATATTCCCATAAACACTACATATCTGCACAAGTGTATGATCACCACAGAAGAAATGCAGAGCACATTCAAAACACACACACAACTCTATTTTCATTATTTATTAATTTTGTCAAAAGCACTTGATAACTCATCATATCAACACACCTGCAACACCATAAAGATAGCTCCATGTACTCTCAACATTTCAACCATACATTTACCACCTGCAATCACTTGATTTATCTCTCTGCAACAACCTAAATTGTGTTGACATCAATGACAACATTAATAATTCAAACTTGCAACATGATCAACCCATATTTATACACAAGATTTAACCTCACAAGGCTACAAATAAGGTTCATATTTTTCCACTTCTCATCCATTACAAATCGACTCATCTTATAAGAAGAAAGGTGGAAAATTTACATGAGGTTAGTCATCGATTTAATATAGAAAATTGATCTAATGATCAACACAGAAAATTGATCTAATGATCAACACAACAGGCTGACATATTCAAAAAACACATGCTATAACACAACCAGTCGGTTTCAAGCATAATAGAATTCTACAACACTCAACTAATTCATGTCATGGCACTAAGTTTACATCTTATTCCCTATTCACAAGGCTCACAGTTTATCATTTGAAATGGTCTTACATAGATTTGTAGCACATTTATAGTTGACTTAGTTAAAGCCAAATAGTCAATGGTATGATTTGACTCTTTGCATTTACTTATGCTTTTGACTTGGTACATTATGTATATATGTTGCACTATTTTTTAGTTTATTAACTTACAGAACAATCTAAAGTCTCACATTTTTCATTATCATTTAGTCTGAAATGACATATGCATATTTGTAATTGCTTAAGTGCTATAATATAGTGTGCCATATTTTCCATTCATCGACTAATGCATAAACTTGTATGTATTAACCTTTATACTTTGTATAAATTGACCTCTAATTACATTTCATAATATAAGTATAAATAGGTCTTCAATTACTTTACATGATATATATATATATATATATATATATATATAAACATATATTTGTATATATATTCCATGCCAACTAAATATGTATACATTTGATATTCAAATGAATAAGATCAAGTTAATATATATACCATATCATTTTTATATATATCAATATGCATGTATGTGTATGCATACACATGTCGACGTATCTGTATGACATTTTTGTTTGCTTTTACATATGTATATATGTATATATCTTATATATATACATTTGATAACTCAATCACATAAATAAACAATTACTATCTCATTGGTAGATATATATACATACAATGTATATATATATTATACACACATATGCCATATTTTCCTCTTGATATCTCCATGCTCATATGTAACCCATCCTTAAGTGCACATAGGTACATCTACCTATGCACTCTTATGTATGTGGTTCTTCTTGTGTAGGGGTTATCATTGACATGTGTGTGTATACACATATATACATTCAACACATGTACATCTCATCAATCAAGCATAACAATATAAAGAAGTACTTGCATGCACCACACACTTAAAATAAACCAAGAATGCTCCTAACTGGACTCAAACTCCTTCAAGTATTACAAACACACCATGCTTAAGGATAACTTACCAATTCCAAAACACTATGATATGACTCGACCATTCTACTAGTGAGTGTGTGTGTAAAAGCTCAATTAGGCTTCGTTATTGGTTTCTTCACCAAGTTCTTCTCCCAAGTGATACTTCCCCTCCCTTCTTGAGGATTTATTCTGAACCTGCATCCAACTTAACACATTTCATGGTAGTCATCCATTCATCAATATAAACATTTGCATTATCCCTTTCATAGTTAGAATATCAATTCAATAACCATTCATTCCATATATGCATTTCAACATAGTCATTAAATGAAATAAACATTCATTCATAATTCATTGATAACAAGGTGTAAACACATATATATCCATTTAGAATTCCAAATACATTCACAAATGCAATAATTACCCTAACATAGTAATAGTAAATAGGTAAACACACAATGGGCTATGACACTCGCACACTGAGGATGACCTAATATTGGAGCTCCCTCTTTTCTTCACACTTATGTACTCATAGCCAAAAGATGTAACCCATTCACTTACATACCTTCCATTCGTTACTCTTGCAATGCATCTGGACATTTGAAATATATACATGACACTCTATTAACACTATTCCATTCCGGCTAGTGACCCACACATAACCCAAACAACATAAGATGGACATAAGTTCAAATTACATGAAATGTCTAATACAACAGTCCAAACACAAATTTCTTGCCATTAAAAGAACTTGGCGCCTTGTGCCACCACAAGAACCTTAAAAAAGTCCTATCCTCACTCCACATGTAAGATTTGAATTCTACATGTAACTATCCATTATTGCACATGCCTCAAACTTTGAATAATTTGATAGATCTTTTGACACTTCAAAATTCTTTGAACATTGAGCCTCACCTTCAAAAACTTAGGAATTTGATAGAACTAGTGTAGACAAACTCTCCTTCCAAATTGTAAAGAAAGATTGCATTTCTGAAAGAAATACCAACCATATTTAGAAATATCTCTACCCAAAAGATATCCTTCTAGACCACCACACTCATGTTGACCGCATACCTAACATGGTATAATAAATACACTAACTATCTGAAGGCAGTCATGCCTCAACACAACTTGTTCCATGCTACTTCATATAGGATATGATCGATTAGACATTCTACACATTGTTAAACAACATGCTTCCAGGACCTTAAGTCAATTATCAATTCTAGTACTCCTACAACCTCTTTCATCTTTGACAACCTTCACATTTGATAGCCTTGACACCCTTTTATAACCACTGTCAACAACAATTATTTTGACAACAATTTGACATAAATGACAACCTATGTTCAACATAAATACCCTTTTTAGTTGTGTTTTTATGGGTGTCCCTCCATTGTTGTTGCTAAGACTACCCTAGAGGAATTTCAAGCACTAAATTTAAAGACTTACATCCCTAGGGACAATTTTGATCTAAAAGGAAAGATGAAGTCTCTTAGTCCTTCTATGTTCCCATTCCACAAGCCAAACATTCAAGATTTTTGGACTGACCTCCAAGATAATTTTGAGGTTGAAGGAAGGGATATGAAAGGCTAACCATCTTCTAAATAAAGGAATTTGAGGTAAGAGATGATATCCTAGAAGGGCTATCAGACAATGGTCAAACATTGGATCCAATGCATGATATAAGGAAGATTGATAATAAAAAATTAGACCCAATTGATTGGGTAGAAAAGGAGGAGCCATTTTTTGAGGTTTTTTCTAAAAGGTCATGTATTGAAGCAATACATGGATTCAGATGAGAATTAAAAGATTCAAGAGCAAGGAAATCCAACTTAAGAGAAAGAAAAAATTGACTATAGAAGGGTCCCCCTTATCGATTCCAACTGGGTATAAAATATAGAAGAGAAAAGAGATATCACATACCTAAGAGGCCTCTGATACAAAACACATGTTAGAAAAACTGACATAACTACAATTCTTCAAAATCACTTTGGTGACTTATAAAGTAGCATAAGCAGGGGTTGTGTCAGGGTTAGGTGTAATACCCATTTCACAAGTTATCCCCACTAAGGATACCCTAGAACGAGCCCTTAAGAAAGAAGTTGAAGTGGAACCACCAATCATTGAGGTGGTGAACTTGATAGATCTACCTTCCCCCACACCTCCAAAACCTAAACAACAATAAGAATCCTTGCACCAAGATGAAGAAGAAGGTCAAAAGAGTGATCAGGCAAATATAAAACTTGATTCACCTAAAGTTTCTCCCATATTTGAGGAAAAGGTACTTGAAGTTAATCATGTGGATACTAAAAAAAAAATAGAAAGAACAAGATGTTGAAGATCAAAAAGTTCATGATGAGCAAGAAATATCAAAAATGCCAAAAGAAAGGGAAGAAGAAGAACATATGTTGACTATTGAGGAACAATAAGAATTGATTGAAACTATAGAAAAACAAAAGGAGAAAGATAAAGATCTCTCATCAAAAGTAGGGAATAAAGAGCTAGAGGGAAAGGAACAATCTATTGAAATTTAGGGTGAGAGGGAAACAAGTGACAAGCAAGTTCATGTTTAGCCTAAAGCTCCCTCATGGTTAAAATTGAATTTGGAAAAGAGGAGGCATGTGACAGTCTAGCCTCTTAGTTGGAATCATATGGTTGTGGAAGTAGAGAAAACCAAACTAAAGAAAAAGCCCGGGACTCTCCACACATCCAAGGTTAATGAACTAGGAGAGATTATAGAAGAAATTGCTACCCCCATGGTGGATAAAAATGACAAAGAAGTGTACGAGGCATATTATAAACTATCCATATTCAACCTCAAGAAGCAAGTAGGGAGAGAGAATATTACATCTTTGGATCTAATAATTGATTTAGTCAAGGCTAGGATGACCAAAGATAAACAAAGTAAATACGAGCTTAAGGCCCAGATTGAGCAGATGAAGACATTCTTGAGGGGATTCTTTTCTCCAATCCTTGAGCATGCTACATCATCCGAGGCTCCTATTTTGATGACATGTAAAGAAGTAGATTCCCTAAATTATATGAAGAGGAATTCTCATTTTTTTTGACAAATGGATTGAAAATTTTAAGGAGATGGAAGAATTGTTGGTTGATGGATATAAGCAATATGAAAAGGCCTATGCTCTAGAAGATCAATTGTAGAAGTACACAAACAACTTGAGGGATGAGGATGAAAAGTATAGAATTGACTTAAAAAACCTCAAGGAGTTAACTAAGATTGGAGTGAAGGAGTTTAAGAATGATACTATTTTGGGTGATGAGGACATCAATTTTGTGGATAAAAGTATCAATATCATCTTTTAAAATGGAGCTAATAGTTGAACATAGGCTGAATTTGATGGAGTTGCACAAAAATTTGTATGAAAAATGTTCAAATTTTGAAGGTTTTGTAGTTAGCATCACCAGTCTAGATCTCTATTGCTAGATACACATGGGTTGGACATGTTGCAAGTTATAAAGAGAACTTGGGATAAGAAGATAAAAATTGAAATAAATTCAATACAAGAAGAAGAAGAAATAATTTTGGATAAATTGATGAACATAAAGGCCAATCACAGATGGGTTAAAGATGACATCTAAAGGATAGAAAGGTGCACAATGGAAATGTCTAATATAGTTTTGAAAAGATCAAGCGCAGACTGGAGTGGGTTGATGGACTAGATACATAGCTAATAACCTAGGTGTTAATGGTTTTTAAGGAGTATAAGCAACTACAAGAAAGGGTGTACAAGTTGGATATTTAAAAATACAGAATATTCTATTTTGATTATTTGCAAATTGGAAGTAATTAAAAGCTAACTACAGATGATTTTGGTAAAAAAAAATTAGTTAATTAGAGTTTCTTTTAGAAAATTCTTGAATTTGTTGGTCTTGCATGTTGGGCACACTGGGTTTCTTGCATGTAGATTTTTGGAGGGAATGATATTCCCGTTTGATTATATATTGTAACAAATCTTTCATTCTGAGGGTCTAAAGGTTGGAGAATTAGACTGAAGGTCCAATAGTATATATTTTTACAAAAGCTTTAATTTATCTGCATTTCATAGTTAGTTTCTTATAGAGAGTTGATCTTAGAAGAAGGATAGATCTATGCACCAATGAAGTTATGCTGGGATTGTATAAGATATGGACTCAAAAGGATAATAAAATCTACCTGATTCTATCTATTATGGATTTTCTTTTGTATGCAAATGGTATTTTTCTTGTTATTCTATTTTATAATTATCATAAGAGATAAATAGTTTTTTAATGAATTATGTTGGGATATCAATGAATGAACAATGGTTATGAGCTTTTGAATAATGCCTTAGAATTTAGCATTAAAAATGAATTGGATTGTGTGTGTACCACACATTTATTTATTTATAATTTATATCAATTATTTGTTTGATTAATGAATAAAATGGATCAATTGAAATAAATTTCTTTGCATATTTTTCCTCCCTTGGTATATTTTTTGAAGTTTCTTTAAAACACTTAGTTAGGATTAGATCAAAAAAAAATTGCATAGTTTTAATCAAATACTAGCATGCCCCTTGAATATTATAGCTATATTGATTGCTCAACCAGACATCATAGTTGTGACCCAACTCCCAAGACATTGGAAGGTGATTGAGCATACGATAAGTCTCCTTTTTTAGGAGGTGTAAGGTGATATATACCCTACATGTGTCAAATTGGCCATCAACAAGAAGTTGTTTGATCTATGCACTTCATTTTAATTCTAGAATATGTATCAACTATCTCCTTTTGCTTCAATCAAATTTCAAGGTTACTCCATATAAAGAGTTTTCTAGTGTTACTTGGCATTAGGATAGTCAATGTTTTCTTTTGTTACTTTATTATCATTCTAGAGTTGCTCCAACACTTGAGATTTCCTAGTGTTTTTGGCATTAGACTTATCTTGTCCTTTGTTTCTATGATTAAGGTTCTAGAGTTTGCTCCATAGTGCTCTTCTAGTGTTTCTTTGCATAAATTTATCTAATTATAGGGGGTATATATAGTCTCTCTTATTTTCTTTTTATGGAGGGGGACTTTATTGTATTCTTTCTCTCTTTTGGAGAGAAGTTTTGTCACATTGGGTTTTATCTTTTTCTCTTTTTGTGAGAGATTACATTTTTAAATGGGTACCTAAAATGTCCTACTAGTTAGGACCCATCCTTACATCCTTGCATCATTTCCATAGTTTTTTGCCTCCCTAAATTGCACTTAATGGGGGTGTTGGTGTGAATATGGTATTTTACCTAACTAGTTCACTAGTAGGTCCTATTCACATGTTATGTTTACTTACATCCTAGGGAATATTTATAGAAGTCTTAGGTGTCATGTGATATTATCTTATCTTATCTTGGAATTTAATTCTAGTATCCTAGGTCAATTGATAATTCTTGAGGTAGTTGTCTCATTGTACAAGATTAAGACACATGTCATGATCTTGTTTAATCTTATCTCTCAACCTTGTCTTTATAAGAAAGGAATATCATGTACATTTCATATTCAACCAATCAATCTTGCATCCATAATTAAGGAAAATATTATTTCCATTTCTCTCTTGTGGAAGATATTTTGGTTTGGTGGCTAATCCTAGGGTGTTGAAAGTTCACATTCAACTCCTAGAAGGATCAGCCTCAACTACTAGACTAGTGTCAATTCCTATTGTAATATAGTTAGATCTTGACAAAAAATAATAATGATAGAGTATATCATAACATTCAAATGAGACTAATTTACTTGGACTTACCTTGTAAAGATTAGACCCTCAATTTACCTCACATTCTTATAAATACAACCACTCTTAGTAATCAACAACAAATTTGAATGCCCCACATACCAACCCTAAAAGAGTTACTAATTTGACATATAAATGCACATGTAGAATAAATTTACTACACCCCTTGAATGAAAACTAGCTAAAACCTGATATAACAAACAACACATCTGAACCTAAGAATTCCTTGAATCTTGTAAAAAAATTTAATAAAACTGGAGACATGTAAAATGACAAAAAAAGTAATGTCTATTATTGATTTATGAAAAATAATTACAAAGCCATCACAAAAAATTGACATAAATGCGATTTTTCTACATTAATCAAACACCAAATATAATGCAAGTCTACAACCTAACCTAGATTAGCTCCATCACTTTAGATCTTTCCTAAAATGTTGGATAGAGACCAAAGTTTTACAATGCTCAAAGAATTATATTCATAGAAAAGGAAGAAACCCAAATTAGATCTAAAAGTGACATATGGAATGAACTGAAGATCTAGATTTGCAACTACATAAGGGAACAACATAATATATCATGGGATCTTTAGGTTTCTTTTCTTTTTCATTTGAATTTTTTTTTATAAGATCTTGTCCCCATACATGTTACACCTATAATTGAAAATAATTTCACTTGGATAGATTATGCCTTCATTATATTTAGTTTTCTCGCCCATTTGCATTTTGAAAAAAATCTCACTTTGTTGCACATCATAAAAAGGAGGCATCACGATTTAGGATTTCCATCTTGGTGCAAGTTGAGCAAGATGAAGATCACATCACTTTGTTTAATATTTTACCTAGTTCATGTGTGCATGGGAGAGGAAATACCATCTCTCAACAACAAGATCTTTCCTTTACAATCCCTAGGTGACACATAGTATGAAGGGCACACAATCTATTAAGAGGGGGGCAAAGTGAATGAATGACTCAAATCTATTTAAAACTCTTAACTCAATCACACATATCAGAATACTTGAATCTTCACAACTACTAATTAAGCAACACCAAGAGCACACATTCACACAATAGAACACTAGATATACGTGGAAAACCAAGATGAGAAAAAGCACAATGAGAATAGCTTCTTGGATCTACTATCCAAATCCAACCTCATAAATCATGAATATAACAAGTGAATTTTAGAACATGAAGTAGGCACCAACCTACTGGAGACACCAATCCGCAATTGCATTTTCAGGCACCAACCTATTGGAGACACCAATCCTCAATTGTGTTAGTACAACAAGTAGAACACCAGTCCTACCGGATTACACAGATAAAGCTTGTAGACCTTCAATTATAGTTGAACACATCTAAAACACTTTTGAGATGGCTACAAACACTCTTCCATACTCCTTATAATCTTTTGATAATGGTGCACACTTTGAGATGCAACTCTTCCTTGAATAACTCTAGCTTCATAATCATCTCCTTGTATATTCACAACCTTCTCTTCAATTATGCTTCACATTGTGCATCCACACAACTGAGGAATATATATATATATGAAATTTTACTAACACTCTTCCATGTTGGCTAGGGATTCACAAATAACCAAGATGACATAAGGTGGACCTAAATTCAAATTAAATGAAACATGTAACAAGATGGTCCTAAGTCAAATTTATTTCCGCCAAAAGCACATGATGTCGTGCACTTCCATAGGAACCTTAATCAGGTCCTATCTTGACACCACATGCTACTAGCCATTACTACATGGGTCTCAAACACCAACTAGTTGATAGACAAGCACATAGAGTCTTTTGTCATTTCAAACTTCTTACATGTTGAACATATCCTCTAGGAACTTTGGAATATGATAGAACATGTGTAGACATACCCTCCTCTCAAATTGCAGAACCAAAATCACCCTCTGAAAGAAATGCTAACCATAATTGTATTGCCAGAGAAATCTCTTTGCTGTGAAAAGTTGAATTGAAACATTTTGGTGCACCCTTCTAGATTACTTCTATCATAATGAATAGATGAATGCATGATACTACAAGCATACACAAACTAGTACAAAAACAACAATATATGAGTGTAAAAAATACTAAAAATTGCGTTCTCAACATTTCATCATATTTTGTCTCTTAATTTAATAAATCATTATTTATTGGATTAAGTCTTCCCTTCTGTTGATTAAATTAATCAATTTAATTTAATTAATCTTACATCCCTGTTTAATTAAATAAATCATTTTATTTGATTAAAATCTCTAAAGTCCTCTTATTAAATTAAATAAATTAAACCTTATTTGATTTAATCTAACATATTCCTTCTTGGTTAAATAAATCAAATCATTTATTTAATAAATCATTTCCTCTCAATTTTTGACTTAAATCAATTTAAGTTTAAATTGTCACATCATCTAATTTTTCATTAAATTAATCAAAACCATGATTAAGTTAATCTCTCTCACTAAAATCCTCTAAAGAATGCAACTTGCACAATAAATCAATTACTTTGATATATTTAATTCTCTATTTTCCCTCACAAAGCATCAAAAGGGAATATTCCCTCATTTGAATTCAAAAAGTCAAAGTGGACTTGGTCCTTCCAACAAGGCATTTATTTCATCTTACAAGTCCTTTTGCATTGAGCCAAGTGGTCATAACTCCATTTGACTTTTCATCCACCTTGTCATTTCAATATTTCAAAATTCAAATTTATGCATTTATCATGCACATTGGCCAAAATGTGCTCATTCCTCCTCCAATCACATGTGGACAAGTGGCACAATGCCATTGGATTATCTTTTATCCCACATTGTTCAATCTCACTTTCTCTTCCAAATTGAAATCTATAAATTAGAGACTTCTCTCCTCATTTATCATCCACAATCATATGCAAAGTTACTCTCTTCACATTGAGAGCCAATTTTGCCCATTTCACACAACCATTCATCATCTTTCAAGATTTGCAACAAGGTTATGCTCAAATCTCTTTGGAGATTTGACCATTTCTTAATCACATACCATTGCAACTTAGGAATTGGAAAAGGGTCAATTGAAACATCTCATTGACACCAATTCCCCCATAAGATCATCATGCTATTGGCTTAATTAGGATTGAATCTCTTTTATTTAAGTATTGTGTTCTTCATTTTCCTAATTTTAGTTTGAATAGATGGATTTCATGGGGAATCTCTCATACTTGTTTGCATGTATTTGATCTAACAACCTAACATGTTTGTTGCTCTTATGCATTTGTAGGTTTAGGGGTTCACATTTTGGCGCTAGATGGAGGGCTAACTCAAAGAATTAATCAACTTTTTAAAATTTCCGCGCTTCTTAGTATTTTCTTGCAGGTCATGGGAAAACAGCTGCGCAACATCATATTGAGCCGCTTTCATAGGCGCAACGCAATACTTCACCGCTTTCAGGGAAGCGGTGCCATATAGAACTGGGCATAATTTCTTAACCTCGCCGCTTTTCTCTTCCCGTCTGTCATTTTTTTTAATTTCCTAACTATACCGTGCAACGCTATACTGCATCGCCTTCAGCACCGCGATGCCATATCACACCGCGTTTCATCCAAACTCCACCGCTCCTGCTAAAAAATTCAAAATTTTAAATAGGGCTACTTCCAAAATGCGTCGCTTACCCATATTGCGCCACTTTTTCACTCTTTGTTTTTGCAGAGCACCGCCCATAGTCAACCGCGCGATGCTATATAGCGTCGCTTTTACCCAAACTGCACCACTTTTACAAACTGCGCCGCGGCAAAACAATGAGGCCTAAAATTGACATGTGCTTTTTAAATTTAGGATTTTTTAATCTTTGACCTTGTTTGCTGTCTTTTTGCTCTCTGGTTTTCTATCATTTTGCAGGTTGGAGCAAAGGAAGAAGTTCATCATGACATCTACTCATCAAACCCAAAGTGTTTTTAAATACTAAAGTGGTCTTCAACACTCTTTAAGGATTTTAAAATTCTGCTTGTTAAGAGAAATTTATTAATATCTTTGGCCTTAGAAACACTAGATTTACTTTGGGTTTAAAAAGAACAAACAAATTCCCTTTTTTTTTGTTTTCAAGCAAAGTAGGAGATTCATTATGACTCCATGCTCATTATGCCTTAGGAACACTAAACTTTTGGGTTCTAAAATAAACAATCAAATTTCCTTTCAAAAGTTGCCAAGGGGCTAAAACGAACCTTAGACAAACATACTAGATTTTGTTTAAAGGTTAACAATTGAACAAGGCAATCTCACATTTCCTTTGGTGCTTAAAAAGAACTCATTATTGCTTTGAAGGATTTAAAATGAACATGTGTTTTTTGTGCTTTTACTCCTTTTTGCAAAGTAGTGTCATTTAAAAAGGCGTATGCGCTTCTCTCGCACTTCACGATGATCTTGAGAATCAAAAGTTTTTTTGGTGACAATAAGTTGCATAAAAGATTGCCTCCACATTTCAATTTGGGTATCTAACAATTGAACAAAACATGCGAGTGTTCTCCCTTTATTTTTAAACGAAGGTTGATCGAACTACGAATATTTTTATTGGATTTTATTTATCTTAGAGGGTCTGCCTTGGTGGGAAAAAATACTCACCCCAAGGGAATGACCCAACTGGTAACACGCTAAAGCCAAGCGACTTCCAACCGGTATATAAGTGTGGATTCTTGAGGAAAGTTCAAGAATCACGAGGATTATTCCGATGAGATGGACAGAAATGGACTCTCGCCGACGTTGGATAATCCCCCATGAACGAAATACCCTCATTAGAACCCTTTGTTTAGAAAAAGGCCAAAACCTTATCTATTTTGTTGGTGCAAAAGGTCATGTCCTTTGAAGCCGCCCCACGTTATACATGCGGTTTTGTTGTAGAGATGGAAAGTATGCCATGGGAGATTTATGGGTACTAATGTTTGGCTGACCCGACAAGTGTGTGCCGTAGAGGGGGGCCAGTGTGGTCAAGCATTTAGCCATCCACACAAGATATGCACAGTTGGATTCGTCCAAGTGGGAACCCAACAAGATATTGCCTCATCATCCTAAGATTGTAAAAGTGCTTGGAAGTGAAGAATACATTGCTTGGGCCTAAAAAATTTGAAAACGAACATTCACAAGATCTCCAAAATTTCAAACCCCTTTGAGGGGACAAATACCTTTGACGAATTTAAGCACTCTTGCTTTCCCTAGGGATTCTATCCTTAGAGGTTTCTAAGTGCTGAGATTCTATCGTCATTTGTTTTCAATAAGGTTAAACATAGGAGACTTTTGCCCTATTTTCCTTGATTTCCACATAATGGACCTTGTGGGATGAAAAAGATAGCGGGACATTAGACATATAGTTTGAAACATAAGCAAGCAAGTGTCTTTGGTAAAAATAATTCATTAAGCCAAGATAGGAGACAAAATTGAACCTCATATGTGTTGTTCCAAATTATTTCCCGAAAGATCAAGATTCCAAAACCAAGGTTCAAAAGGATAAGTCTAAAAGCCCATGAACAATGCCTTGAAATGTTCCTTGAAGTCAGAGAAAGACTAGTATACAACTTCTACAAAAAGGATTCAAGGAATAATCCAACTTTGTATGCATTCTACTATCAACAAAATCCCAAACTTTTTGAAAGATTTGCTTTCCTCACATAGGAATTCTAGCGTGTTCTTCAACACCGAGGTTTTGTAAAGAGAGTTGTGTCTAGGTTCAAGTCTAGGATCAAATTCGTCATCCCCATCCATCTCTTCATCAATGAAATCTCATCCCATCAACAAACTTCTTGAGAGCTTTAGAAAAATCACTCATGCTAAACTTAAAGGGCTAAACCAACATCATCCTATTTTGGCTTAACACACCTAGCCAAAATAGTCAAAACTCTTGGATGAATTTACCTCTAGGATAACGCAACTTCCTGAGGTTCACTAGTTCACGATCACATTGGCTTAACACACCTAGCCAATTCATCCAATTGTGCAAGTTCCCCTAGGATAACACAACTTCCTAGGACTACAACTTCACTACAATCTTGTTTGACTTAACGCAACTAGTCAAACTATCACAATCAATCTAAGTCCTAACAAGTTTAGCATAACCCTTCAAAAGTTCTCCAAAGGGTTTCACTCACTCACTTCATCCATTTTTCCCATCATCATTACCACCCTTTTTTGATCTTTGACTTCCCTAGTTCTTCTCTTTTGGGCCTAAAAGGTTAGGATCAAGCAATCCCTATTTTTTATGGTTCAAACAAGATCACAATACAAGAAGAACATGGAGAATATCAACGAAATATCAACTTACGTGGACATGAGTTAGTTAACCTCCGAAATAAACCTTGTGGGATCAAGCAATCCCCCAAGTAACTCTCCTTTATCATCACAAAATCCTCAAGAGGAGAGCTATGAAGAGGACATCACAAACAACGACATGGGGATGACACAATCTGAAATGATGAGAATTGTTCAAAATCTAGAGAACCACAAAATTGTTAGTGCCATGTTCAAATACTTAAGCACATTAGTAGAAGGAGGGGTCCAGTTCCCTTCCAACCTTGACACAAGCACTAGTGTGGACATTCCTCTTACAAACGCATCCCCAACGTCAAATATCAATCAAGAAATGCCTCACACCACCTTAGCCATCACACCAGCCTCACTAAATGTAAACAAGGGGAGTGCCATGTTTCGAGAGTTACAAAAGCATCACCTTGTGGCCAAGAAAGAGGTGGTTGTCAACACTGCACCAGATAATTTTGTCCCGGTAATTCCATCCCACCCATATGTCCCACTCACCTTTCATAATCTCGCTGGTTCATCCTCATTCCATGCTACACCGGCATATCAATCGAACATACAAACTTCTCTACCACAAGGAGAAGATGGTTTGTTTGGAACAATCGAAGTCATTGATCCTTTTTCTTTCCAGGGTAGCGTACCACCTCTTCCCCCATTTCCATTCACAACCACATCACCTCTCGGATTGGGTTTTCCTCCCCTAAACACTGATAGTTTCTCATATTCGGGCAATGCGAATATCACATCAAGTTCTCTCTTTTTTCCCGTAGCATCACAACAACAAATCACGACCATTCAAACCACCCCGACAAATACATCAATTGGTCCTCAAATATCCCAAAGCATGCCTTCTCAAGGACCAAACATCTCAACCACTCCTCCAACAACCCAAATCCCAATCACCACCATATCCCTTTCACCTATCACAACGGTTGGCGTCATTCTCATTCCACCACCAATCCCACCAAAAAATAACATAGAAAACTCATTCACCACTCTAATCCAGACCATTCAAAAAGCCAACCAACAGAGGGTACTCAAACAAAAGCAGAAAGCGCAAGCCCAAGCCCAAGTGCAAGCTCAAGCCCAAGTTCAAGCACAAGCTCAATCTCAAGCACAAGCCCAAACGCAAGCCCAAGCCCAAGCGCAAGCTCAAGCTCAAGCACAATACCAAGTGCAACTGCAAGCAATCCATCTGCAAGCATACCAACAAGCCCTGCAAGACTTTCAGGCACAATAACAAGCCAAACAACAAGCTTTGTTGGCACAACATCAGCTTGACCAACAACAAGCTTTGTTGGCACAACAACAGCTAGACCAACAACAAGCCTTGTTAGCTCAACAACAGCTTGACCAACAACAGGCTTCATAGGAACACTAACAGATGGACCAGCAACAAGCGTTCTTGAAACAACAACAACAAGATCAACAACAAGCGTTGTTGACAAAAATGCAAGCATACCAACAAGCCTTGAATGCACAATAGAGCTTGCAGCAAACGCCCACTAGTACTCCTCCCACCCATCAAACACCTCAAACACCTCAAAACACGTTCATTCCACCTCTTGATCCGAACAAAGATGTCGCAAGACAAATCACTGCTTTCGCAGCAAGTGTTGGACTTACAAGCAGGAAAAACAACAAGAACACCGGGCAACTTGTGCCCTTATCCTTTCGACAGAAGTCTCACCATGATACTGTTCCCAAAGGGATTCGAGATCCCCAAATTTGACAAGTATAATGGAACAGGTAACCCTGAAAACCACGTCAGGGAATTTCAGGTGCATTGCATGGAGGTTGCATACGATGACACATATCTAATGTGACTATTCCGCCAGAGTCTAATTGGTCCAACCATGGAATGGTTTTCTCGCCTACTCACGGGCATTAAAACATTTGAGGAAATCATAGGAGATTTCCTTAAGAATTATGCTTCCAACATGGGTGCAGATGTTAGTTTGGAAGAACTATCAATACTCAAACAAACAAAACGAGAGCTATTTGCATCATTTTTGCAAAGGTGGTGATCCAAGGCCAGCTAGAGCAAACGGACCATGCCAGAAGAACAACAATTTTGCACCATCATATCCAATCTAGATGAAAACTTGGCGTTCTACTTGAAAATGCAACGCATCACATCATATGATCAACTGATCCCAAAGGCGCTCAATATCGAAAGAGCCCTTACTGCGCGAGGAGGTGCATCAACATTTACTCCACCACAGGACAACCGCCCATCCAACAACTATAATGATAAACCTCGAACATGGTCGAGGAACAAAAATATCACAAATGATGGCGTGGTCGATGCTAAAGTGGTCATCAGTGCCCCTAAGCAGAATGTACAAACCCATCATCAACTGCAAAATCATAATCGTAACAACATGCAGACTAATGCAGTGGTGGTGCAACCACAACCATCTCCCACCAATCAAATCAATAATTTGGGAAATCAAGGAGGACCACCTCCCCGCAGCAAGTATCCTCCCAAGCGAAAATTCACAGCTCTTGGAGAATCAATTGAGTCCATAATGAAAAAATTGGTCAAAGAAAACCTAATTAAAGTCTCTAACTCCGAGCAGTACACAGAACCCATGACCAAGCCGCCATGGTATAATGAGAACCTCCTTTGTGACTTTCACAAAGTCAAAGGACATACCACTGCCAATTGCATGAGGCTAAAGAACATCATCCAAGACCTCATCGAGGATAAGATTATCAATATCGAGCAGCCAGCTAGAAACCAAGATTTGAAAACATACAGAAATCTGATGCCGAACCACAATCAAGGAAATAATCAGGGGAACAATAAAGGCTACAAATGATGCTTAGCATGGGCTATAATAGAAACAACAACTTTGGAAAGAATAGTGATGGACGTTTGGAGCCCATCATTGCAGAAAGAAGAATGTGGAACCTTGGCCTCGACTGTACTCCTCCAAGTATAACCGTGCGTGGAAGAGGTGCTCCCAGTAGGGCAGTCAGGTCCTCTCTTCAAGTCTCGGCAACCAACCTTAGATTACCCGTATCCACAAGCCTACCTCTTGATAACTTCACGTTTGACATAACCGAGGTTTGTAGTAGAAGTGACGATGATGACACCATAGGTGGCCTACCCAGGCTCTTTCAGGATTCCACCCTAGTAATGATTAATGCTTCCCCAGTCGAGTAAAACCAACAAACCCACCAAATCACCTTAGTATACCCCCAACTCATCGATCACGAACAACAAGGACCGCCAATTCTAGACTCATTCAAAAATGATGAGGCGCTCTCAGAATTCATGGGACTAAGGGATACAGTTTCGTGTGGGGATCACAAGGTAGGCTTCAACATCACATTAGACACCCAGACATATTATGGGGAGACGATTGAGTCTTTCAGTCGCAAAAGGAAAATATCGAGAATAAGCTCAGAGTTATTGAGTGAAAACCACACTGTGGCGCTCTCAAACCACAAAATAGTAAAAATAAAGGATGCATCCAATGGTGAAAACCTCTCTAAGGCATCAGAGGATGAAGGATTCAATCTCCCCCCTACTGCTCTACATCAAGAAAAGTCAGCAGTCTTGGCAGAGCAATGCAATCCTATCAACCTAGGAACGGAAATAGAACCGCAAATCACTTTCTATGCTGAGTCTCTCCTAACAGAGGAACAAGAACTGCTATCGACATTTCTGAAAGAAAGGAAGGTAAACTTTGCATGGACATATGCTGACATGCCAGGTCTAGATCCTGAGGTGGTGGTTCATCATTTGGTTGTTTACCTTGGAGTGAAACCAGTGAGACAAAAGTTAAGAAAAATGCACTCGCAAATAGCCTTGCTCGTCAAGATTGAGTTACAAAAACTCCTGGATGTTGGCTTCATACGCCCAATTGACTATCCAGAATGGGTATCCAACCTTGTACCAGTCTCAAAACTGAAAGGGGGCATCCGCATATGCACAGATTTCAGAGACCTAAACAAAGCATGTCCTAAGGATGAATTTCCACTACCCAACATTGACATGATAGTGGATATGACGAACGAACATGAGATGCTATCCCTAATGGATGGCTTCTCAGAGTACAATCAGATAATGATCGCAAAAGAGGACCAACACAAGTCGACCTTTACATGTCCTTGGGGCACCTACTGCTGGAATGTGATACCATTCAGGTTAAAGAATGTAGGAGCTACATACCAAAGAGCCATGACACTGATCTTCCATGACATGATCCACAAAAATATCGAAGACTATGTGGATGACATATTGGCTAGATCAAAGAAAAGATAGGATCACATAGCGACTCTAAGTGCAATTTTTGATAGGCTGGAAAAATACAAAGTCAGACTCAACCCAAAGAAATGTGTCTTTGGGGTGCAATCAAGAAAGCTGTTGGGATATGTAGTTTCAATGAGAGGGATAGAAATGGATCCCGCAAAGGTAAAATCAATCCTTGAAATGGGAGCGCCAAGAACACTACAGCAACTTAGAGGATTACAAGGTAGACTCCAGTCCATTCAAAGATTCATAGCACCATGGGCAGATAAGCAGATTGCCTATTCACACCTACTCCACAAGGGAGTAGCATTCAGGTGGGACGACAAGTGTGAACAAGCATTCAAAAAAATCAAGGAATATCTACTTACACCACCTGTGTTGATGCCACCGATCGTAGGAAAACCATTAATTCTATACATCTCAGCAACAATGGCCGCCCTTGGTGCCCTTTTAGCCCAACGTGATGAAAAGGGAACCGAGCGAGCGATTTACTATATCAGTAGAACAATGGTGGGGCACGAGCTCAATTACACATCAATAGAAAAGGCTTGCCTGGTAGTGGTGTTTGTAGCCTAGAAATTTAGACACTACATGCTAGCTCATCAAATTAAGTTGATTGCCAAGATAGACCCCCTCAAGTATCTATTGTCAAAAGCAATGCTTACAGGCAGAATGGCTAAATGGGTTATGATACTATCTGAGCACGATATTGAGTATGTAGAGCGAAAAGCGATCAAAGGATAAGTAATTACAGATCAGGTAGCAGAAGCTCCAATATATGCAAACAACCCGCTCATATCAGAGTTTCCAGATGAGTCCCTTTTCAATCTAAGTGCAGCCGACCATTGGAAACTATACTTTGATGGTTCCCACACGCAACATGGATCACGAGCTAGTGTGTTTTTATCACCCCACAAGGAGATTTCATACCAAGATCCTACAAGTTGGCGTTCCCCTGTACAAACAATATTGCAGAGTACGAGGCTTTACCATAGGTCTCAAGATTGCAGTACAGTGACAAATAATGGCACTAAAGGTCTATGGAGATTCACAGCTTATCATTAACCAAGTCAACGGTGAATACCAAACTAAAGATGATAAGCTTACACCATACAAGAAGGTGGTAGAAGGACTCAAGGAATCATTTATTGACATCACTTTTGAGTAGATACCGAGGGCAAACAACAAAGCAGCTGACGCAATGGCAATGATCGGATCCTTGCTAGATATCCTTTGCAATGTCTCAAAACATGAATTCCTCGTAGTACAGCTTCTCGTACCCACTTTCGAGGTACCGGAGTCAGAATACGTGTGCAAACATGTTGGTCCCGATGATCTTTGGTACCATGACATCTACACCTATCTAAGATTAGGAATCCTCCTAGCCAACATGACCCCGAACCTCAAGCAAACCTTTGTCAAAAGGTCCTTACGATTTGTCATCCTAGGAGAAACCCTCTTCCGTAGAAGCATCGATGGAACCCTGTTACGTTGTCTAAAACCCGAGGAGGCCTTGACTACTTTGACTGAGGTACACAATGTCACATGTGGCTCACACTCAAGTGGTATGACCTTGGCTAAGAATTTGCTAAGAACCGGGTACTACTGACCGACAATGGAGAGAGAGGCACACAACATTGTTAGAAGGTGTCTACAATGCTAGCAGCATGGAGATCTCATTCATGCACCAGCTCAAGAACTACATCCCATTGTTACACCATGGCCCTTTTCCCAATGGGGGCTCGATCTCATAGGTAAAATCTCACCCACCTCATCTAACGGCCACAAGTTCATTATCACCACCACTGAATATTTCACAAAGTGGGTCGAAGCAATTCCTATAACCTACATCACTGGAAAGAAAATATCCAAGTTCATCCTGAATTACCTCATTTGCTGATACGGTGTTCCCCAATCCATTATCTGTGATAACGGGACACCTTTCAAGAATCAGGATGTCCATAACTTGTGTGAAAATTTCAAAATCCAACACCGCTTTTCCACACCATATTACCCACAAGGCAATGGCCAAGCAAAAGCCACTAATAAGACTATCTTGAAAATCCTCAAGAAAATAGTCAATGACTCTGGTCGTGACTGGCATCTGCAGCTAAATCCCGCCTTATGGGCCTATCACACCAGCATCCGCATGCCAACATGCGCCACCCCATTTTCCCTGGTCTACGGATCAGAAGCCATCCTCCCAATCGAGATCGAGATCCCATCACTCAGGATATCACTGCAAAACCTCATCACAGATGAGGAATACAGGGTTACAAGGTTGAATGAGCTAGAGTTACTAGATGAGCGATGCATGGATGCCCTAAATCATCTACATGTCTACTAGAATCTCCTAAAACAGAGCTACAACAAGAAGATCAGGCAATGCATCTTCCAAGTCGGTGACCTTGTGCTAAAAGAGAACCAAAAGAATGCACCAAATCTAGAGAGCAAAGGAAAATTTGAGCCCAACTGGCTGGGACCTTTCATCATCATAGCTAGCTATAAATCTAGAGTATATCAATTAGCAACACCAGAAGGTGAGCCTCTGCAGGAGCCCATGAATAGTTGTCATCTCAAAAAGTTTTATGCCTAAGAACTTGCAAGGTATAGAACCAAAAATACAAAAAAAAAAAGTCCTAAAAAAATGGTTACTTTGATGAAAACCTAGCAAACAAGCGTCTTCGCAACAACAAAAATAAAAATACAAAAATCCAAAAAAAATCAGAAAAAGGATTGAGAACAGTAAAGAAAAAAAATCATCCTCTAGTGAAAACCACTTCGGTGGCGCTTTGGACAAGTACCTTGGACAAAACCTGGCAAACAGGCATCAAGTGTAAATAAAGCACTCTCTATCCACCAGGATCGACACAACCCACCCGACCATTCCATCACATTTCATTGATCATCCATCCACCCATCCGCTTGCATCCATAGCATAGCCTGAGCTGACGCCCATATCATATTCCACCATAGTACTACTTGGCATGTTCCCAAGGTCAATTTATCCTGCCTATTTGAAGTAGTCTATCGCTTAACGCTAGGGGCATTTCCTTGAAACTGGCACTGGATCAGATTTGTGTATATTTTTGTGCTCTTCCCAAATCATAAAAAAAATCCAAAAACATCCAAATTATCCAGAATCCAAAAACATGTCGAAATATCAGAAAATCTTTAGAAAATTTCATCATTGAGTCTTGTCAGTCTTTCACCTTGTCTGAACTACGTCGTATCTGAGATTGAACGTAGGCAAGGTTGATCTTTGACCATCCCCCAAGACATTTAGGTCAGTCCTTTAGGCGTTTGTCGCTTTGGCAATCCGTTTGCCCATCTAGTCTACATCTTATGTCAGTCCTTTAAGCAATAAAAAGGGCAATCTGTTTGTCCATTTTATCATCAAATCAGTTTGTCGTCAGTCAAACTACGTGGTCTCTGCGTGTATAACGTAGGCAAGGCTAATCTATGGATTAGCTCCCGAGACCCCTAGGATAGGTCTTTAAGTTAGTTATTTTGTCATAAATCTTGAAAATATCAAAAACATTGAAAATTGAGAAAATACCAAAAACAACCTCAAAATATCTGAAAAATCCAAAATGGTGCATCCATTTCATCTCGCTTTCACCCGCAAATCTTATCACTCATAATAAAATCAATCATCGCCTTCACCCTTTGGTAGGTCAGTCAGAAGCAAGTCTAGCAGGTTCAAAAGTGAACACTCTAATCGTCAGAGCCTTGAAAGTCTAGATCAGTGAGTCAGCAAGTTGGTCAACTCGGAATATCAATAGCTTATCACCCAAATCAGTCCCATCAAAACCCTGATCACAACATGTCCTAGGATGAAGCTTTCCTGTGATGGACATAAGCATCAGGTACCTCATAGTAGTTAGTCTTGACTAGCGGTATGAAGAACATTATCTTTTTTGGTTTGCTTTATTTGGTCTTTTATTGACTTATCTTATTTTGCGCTCATTCCAAGGACCTCTCGATGATGCCTAGATAAAACAGGTTTAGAGAGAATGGAATGGGGGCAATGATCATTATATTTTTTATTTGTTGTACTTGTGGGATACACTTGTAAAATAACTTAGTCATATATGTTTTGTTTGGTTTGTGGAGAGGATGTTTTAGATATCTTGTTGACCACATAGGAAAGCTTGCTTTTCTGTGTTTTGGCCCGAGATGTTTAAAATGTCTGAACTACATCTTGAATGAAGTAGGTATGATATGTGTGAACAAGAATACCCCTATCTGATTGTCAAGTCAAATTCTATCACACTGGGTACCACGCCATCCTGGTCCTTTATACCTTGATTCATCATACCTATGTGTGTTATCAAACATAACGTAATTGACCCTTTGAAAATCCCAACTCCTAGCAATGCAAGCCACCATCATCATAACTAACTCATTAATTCTGCAATTCTTCTATCTTCTTTCCATACTAACATGGTATCATAATAGTGATCAAAACATTACCAATGCATACATCCTACATCCACATGATCATTAGCATAAAAATCACATTGCATCATATCATTATCTTAAGTTATGAGGAATAATATAAATTTGTTATTCTAAGCATCTCAAGAAAGCATTGCATCATACATAATCAGTTGCATCCATTACCATTTGCATATCATTATACCATCATTAACATACATTACATCCATTAGATCATCATTAAAAGCATAGAAAAGATACAAAAATAAATGCATCCATACATATCATAAAAGGAAAACCATCTCATATATCATCAAAAAAATACACTATTATGATACAAATCGGATCAAGTGTGCATCAAAATACATGGTACAATGGGGCAAGACTATGGCCCACATATCAAAACTGAATAAATTGTCTGTGATCAAAAGGGCTAGCCCTGCTGGCTATGCCCCTCACCCTCTCCCACCGGCCTCTCACCGTGATCCTCTGTCGACCGCCGCCTTGTCTGCTGGGAGAAATCTGGCACTCTGCTAGTTGATGGCACTGCCTGTCGGTAGTGCTACCGATAGTACTCGGCCTCTTCGATAGCCTCTCTATACTCCTGAATGTCAACTGATCGGCCCCGAGATGTGGAAGCGACGCTCTCTAGTTGTCTTCGTCAGCCAATCTCTTGATCCCTCTTAGATCGTTCCTGATCTCTTTTAGTCGTAACTGCAATAACCTGTTGTCGGGCCTCATCCTGCTCTGCTGTCAAAGCCTGCACTTGACCCTGCAACTGATGAATCAGTGCATCCCATGGATTCGGTTGTGTTGCTAGTTGTGCTGCCAGCTATACTACTGGCTATTGTTGTGGGACTACCTGGGGCTGCCCATCCTGTCCTACTGGCGGCTGCGTTGGTGGTACACCTCCCCGACCTCTGTTTGTTGCCCTACCTTTGGTTCTCCGACCTGGAAGCACTGCCCCGAGAACTTTCAATCTAAGTGGAGGTCAAAACCATGCCCTGTATGCTGGAGTCACCCCTGCATCTACTGGCCGTTGATCATATGGCCACAACCGAGCCACTAACTGTCTAAATGAGGACACTGCCTCCTTTGTTGGAATCGGTTGCCCCCATGCTGTCTCCTTCATGTTACATGCAAAGAGTGGCATGTACTGATCATCAGGTATATCTTGCACCTCACCAAATTGTTTGGCTACCCTGTTGGGAAGGTACCTCTCTACCATGGAATTATCCCGACCTTGCATGAATCTGTCTTGATGAGCAAAGAAGAGCTGTTGTGCATCATCATACCATAGACCTATACCCATCCACGACCTCCATATGAACACTGTCATCTCATCCAAAACCCACCGCCAATAGGCTATACCATCTGTACCCATGTGGCTAAAGTGAATCTTTGCCCCGCCGTATCGCCACACAACGGGATCATCAATATCTATAACAACTGGTGTCACAATCGAGCAAAGCACTGGGATCCTCTCCCATGCCCAAATGTGTAGAAGAGTCAGTCCGGCCCCAAGAGCTCGACCGTCCAAGTAGGTAAACTCGTGCAAATCTTGGTACAAGGAGGCCAGCAATACTGGTCCCCAAGTAAAGCACACTCGGCAAACACACGTCTGCTGCCATGCCAATCCCCAATTTGGACTAAAATATCGGCCACGCCAATCAGGAGCTACAAGACCAGAAATAATCACAGCCATAATCAACCTGTAGGTAGGAGCGATACCCCGGTATCACTCCAAATCTATCTAACCGTCACAAAGGACAAGCTCAGTAATGCCCATAATATCGAAGCAGGCCTCCCTACCCTCCTCCAGATCATATATCAATTGGTCTCCATGAATGGGTAGTCGTAGGATGCGCCAGACATCCTCAAGGGTAATGGTAGCCTTGCTAGTAGGAAGATGAAAGGATGACGTCTCATTGTGCCACCGCTCGGCCAAGGTGTGCATCATACCTAGATGTGCCCAAACAACAGCGACGTGTGCAACATGCCATAACCCAAAAATCCTGAGTTGCTCCTGGAGGTATACATGCATACCCTATAATCTCTCGACTACTGGCCACCGGTGCTCCCTCGAATGAATGACCTCATGCCTCTCCTGCACAAGAAGGGTGTTGTGTCAGTTTCCCTAGAAAAAATCTGCTACCCGTATCACATTTCGCTTTTGATAAAGCAAAACTGGCACTGTTCTCAAAAGCGACGTTGTTTGTAATGTTCCAAACTGTGCTGTGTGGTTCACTTTGGCACTCCATTTTGGCAAACTACGTTGCGCCGCGCTATTTGTGCAGGTGATCGAGTTTGGTGACCGGAACCCTAAAGCCTAAATTGCGCCGCACGATGCTCTATGCATAAAGCGGTTCTATACAGGACCGTGTGGCTCCAAATTTGTAGTTTCCATGGTGCTCTATCACGTCGCACTACCTAGACCGAACCTAAACCCTAATTAATGCACGAATAACGAGAAAATCAAAAGTCGGATAGAGGTACATACCACTAGTCCTGCGACGACTAGTCGTTGATGCATCGTACCCGCTCCGACACGTGCAAAGAAAGTTGTCATTGTGCCATTTTTTCCAAGACTCGAGAGCTAAAGGTGTCAAATTTTCAAAGGTTAAGATTGCAAATGTATTGAAAGTGACCCCTCAAGGTCTATTTAAGCCTAAAAATTAGGGTTTTTTGACCTAATTTGACCTTCCAACTAGGGTTCTGGTCCCCCGATCATGTTTTCATCCAACCCAAAGTCATTCTGCATCCCTTTTGGCATTTTAATGCATTTTTTGGCATTCCGGGGCATTTCTGGCCTATCAGGCACTTTATACACTTTTTTTTCGCGAGATCATCCAAAAAATCAAAATTTTCATCCAATCTCTCGAGGGGGCAGTATCCAGCAATATCCTTCCGCTGGGGCAGCAGTGGGGCATCCGAAAAATTCGAGAAAATATGTTGAGCGTTTGATCATAGCAGTTTACTCTTTGAATCAATGCAATAGGTACATTGCTTCAAAGAGGGGCAAAATTTAGACATGGAAAATGTACAGTTTTGTTTTGGCACACTTGATCCTGATTACTAACAATATTTCCTCTTAAATCACGTTCTCAACATTTCATCATATTCTGTCTCTTAATTTAATAAATCATTATTTATTGGATTAAGTCTTCCCCTCTGTTGATTAAATTAATCAATTTAATTTAATTAATTTCACATCCCTGTTTAATTAAATAAATCATTTTATTTGATTAAAATCTCTAAAGTCCTCTTATTAAATTAAATAAATTAAACCTTATTTGATTTAATCTAACATATTCCTTCTTGGTTAAATAAATCAAATCATTTATTTAATAAATCATTTCCTCTCAATTTTTGACTTAAATCAATTTAAGTTTAAATTGTCACATCATCTAATTCTTCATTAAATTAATCAAAACCATGATTAAGTTAATCTCTCTCACTAAAATCCTCTAGAGAATGCAACTTGCACAATAAATCAATTACTTTGATATATTTAATTCTCTATTTTCCCTCACAAAGCATCAAAAGGGAATATTCCCTCATTTGAATTCAAAAAGTCAAAGTGGACTTGGTCCTTCCAACAAGGCATTTATTTCATCTTACAAGTCCTTTTGCATTGAGCCAAGTGGTCATAACTCCATTTGACTTTTCATCCACCTTGTCATTTCAATATTTCAAAATTCAAATTTATGCATTTATCATGCACATTGGCCAAAATGTGCTCATTCCTCCTCCAATCACATGTGGACAAGTGGCACAATGCCATTGGATTATCTTTTATCCCACATTGTTCAATCTCACTTTCTCTTCCAAATTGAAATCTATAAATTAGAGACTTCTCTCCTCATTTATCATCCACAATCATATGCAAAGTTACTCTCTTCACATTGAGAGCCAATTTTGCCCATTTCACACAACCATTCATCATCTTTCAAGATTTGCAACAAGGTTATGCTCAAATCTCTTTGGAGATTTGACCATTTCTTAATCACATACCATTGCAACTCAGGAATTGGGAAAGGGTCAATTGAAACATCTCATTGGCACCAATTCCCCCATAAGATCATCATGCTATTGGCTTAATTAGGATTGAATCTCTTTTATTTAAGTATTGTGTTCTTCATTTTCCTAATTTTAGTTTGAATAGATGGATTTCATGGGGAATCTCTCATACTTGTTTGCATGCATTTGATCTAACAACCTAACATGTTTGTTGCTCTTGTGCATTTGCAGGTTTAGGGGTTCACAGATTGCTATAATCTGGTCACTTATTTATTCATTTTTATTCACTAATTTCTATACATAGGTAGTGTATTAATTCATTAATTTTAATCACCATTTTGATCAATTTAGTATTATATTTAGTTATTTTTATTTCATAGGTCATATATTTAGTCATATTTATTCACTGTTCGCTGATTTTTGTTAATTGGTAGTATACTTAGTCATTTTTATTTTATAGGTCATATATTTAGTCATATTTATTCACGGTTCACTAATTTTTATAAATTGGTAGTATATTTAGTCAATTTAATTATTAATTGACATCAATTAGTAGTATAATTAGTCATTTTAATTGATTGATATTTGAGGATTTAAACATAAAACATAGAAATACACATCAATCATCAATTACACACAATAAGACAACCATTGAGAAGGAAAAATCGATAAACTTAATTAATAAAAGAAATATGTTCTAGTTACAACTTAGAAATATAGTATTACAATTTTTATTTTCAGTCACAAGATCGAAAATCTGAGTTACAATATTGCACATAAATGACTGCAAGAAAAAAAATTCTCCATAAAAAATCTATAATGATGGAAACGAATGCTTGGAGCCCTTCAATGCAAGCACATGCCCGTTTCATCTCTTAAAACTTCTACAATGTAGGAAATCTTCTAGGAGCAAGTTGTAACGTGTATAATCCAAGAAGGAGAGTGTTGATTGTGTCCCATAAATGAATCTCTCTCCTTCAATTCATTCAACAGTAACCCAACTAGAATCTTTCCTCCTTTATATGCAACGTGCCATATGATATGAGCAATAGGGTCTTCCTTTTCTGCCATGAATGAAGTTGTGCCTCAATACAACTAACAAAATTACCATTAGTCTCAATTCATAAAGAATAAAAGTGCATTGTATATTGCAAGTTTACAAAAGTAAGTCCAAACACAACAAAAAGATAAATCAATTAAAAAATTGTAGGAGACAGATCACATCCACAAACATGGGAGAGCTATGCAAAATTGGAGAAATTGGCTTGGGAAATGAAGGCAATAGGGTATTTCTAGATTCAAGACTTTTACTTAATGTTGTGGAATAGAAGAAAAAAGAATCATTTATTTGCCACCATAGTGAAAAGTTAGCAATTTCATTTGGTTTGTTAAACATGGCCCCTGGTACAACTATTAGAGTTGTTATGAACCTTCGAGTATGTTCTGATTTTCACACTGCATCTAAATTCATCTCCAAGATTGTTGCAAGAGAAATTGTTCTGAGAGATGTGAACCATTTCCATCATTTTAAATAGGGACAATGTTCTTGTGGAGAATATTGATGATACTAAATGAAATAATCTGAAAAATAAGCTTGCACTATAATAATGTGCATTGCATCATATATCTGAAGGGACATCCATCAAAGCATAACAACAAGGATTTTTTTTGTCATATGTTGTAGTTACAAGTGCCCTACTAGACAAACATGAAAATCTAAGGGATTTTTTTATGGATAGACTAATAAAATCCTATTGTAGGGGATACTCCAAGTACATATGGACCAATTCTAATGACAACTATTATTAAAAGTAAAAAATAGCTTTGGATGTTATTAGTATGTTATTGATATTGAATCATGGACTGGACTATTTGATACCTTATGACTTAAGATCTTGTATCAACGGGAAGAAATGGATCTTGTTGCCACTAATTTACCTAAAGAAAGCCATATGCTAATAGTTGACTTTTGAAATATACTTAGATATTTAATTTCTTGTTTCATGTGCCTCCAAATAGGTGCACCAAATCCTTGAAGGGAATTAACACAGATTTATTCAACAAGAAAAAGTGACTAATTCTATATGATTTTTCTTTATAATTCATTAGAATGTTGATAACGATCAATCTCAGCTTTTCCAAACACAACATCATTAACTAATAAGTTCTTAAAACAATGTTAGGACATGTGCCCTTCCAAACTCATTAACCGCACTATCACAAACTTAATCTAACACCTCTGCAGGGTAGCAATAAGTACCGCTCCACCGCTAGTCACTCCATGAGGCATCGTAGGATGGTGGTAAAGGCCTGAACTCTCACTTGGTGTAATCTGACTTGATGATGACCAAGTTGGGGGTCCACCAGTGAATTTGAGGGACATAATTCTAACAATGAAATTCCATAAATTGTCCAAAATAAATACACATGTATCAAACTCAAGTCACTTAGGCAAATAAGGCATGTGAGACTTCCCACTAAACTAATTCAAATTTTTTGGTGTAAATATATGGCTCTTTTAGCACTACAATTAAGGTGTAAATCACAAATATATAAGCAAGATGTGGCATAACTACCAACCATTGCGATCTATAAATCAAGCACTATTGAAAAGGCAACAAAAAGAGAGATTACATAAAAAATTCTAGCCCAAAGATGACTGTTATTTGAAAATCAACAAAAGGAAAAGCTTAAACTTGTATAACACTATAGAACACCTAACCACCTAGTATACAAAGCAACCTTTTTATATAGATCTTGATCATGGGACATCCACCAAAGTATAACAACATGGATTTTTTGTCATATATTGTAGTTACAAGTGCCCTGCTAGACATACATGAAAATGTGGAAGCATAGACAAGGCAAGTGAACTGCTTCAAAAAATGCCTCAAAGAAATGTGATATCATGGATACCCACTCACCCACAAGCACTTCAAGTAATGCTTGCGATGATGCAGGCCCACATTATCGCAAGCATGACTTGAAGTGCTTGTGGGAGAGCGGGTATCCATGATATCACATTTCTTTGAAGCATTTTTTGAAATAGTTCGCTTGCCTTGTCTATGCTTCCACATTTTCATGTATGTCTAGTAGGGTACTTGTAACTACAACATATGACAAAAAAAAGGATTGCCAAGTCCGATACACTTACTTTGGATTGTGCATTCTTAGTGTATCTTATTCTTGTGGTTGTGAGTGGAAGTTTGGACTATCCAAGTGATGAGTTCATAAATTTCACAATCACAATATGGTGGTCATTGTGAGAGGACTATCATAGTATAGTAAAATTCCAAACAAAGATGATGAAAGGACAATGACCAATTTGATTATGGCAGTGACTTCACAAATGTTGACGGGACAATCCTAGTATCTTTGTTTTGAAGGTCAGCGATTTCAATGTTGGAAGATAGTGCTACAGTTTCTTCCATGCCATCAACTTCGGGAAACAAAACAATTGGTTGAAGGAGCTTCTCATTTTACACAATGCAGTTCACCAAGCTCATTAGAAGTTGCACACAAATATAACAAATTGAAATATGAACCAAAGAATGAATACATATGAGATTATTCTTTACCTCCAAGTGGGACCCTTAGCCCTCAAGACATTATCAATACAGTGGTATGTTTGTAAGGGCAATACTTTCAACCTATAGGGACCTTGCATTGTGACATGAATGGAGGAAGTTGTCTAGCAATCTAGGGTGGTGATGTTCAGGAATTTTATGTCAATAGTGATTTCAATAAGCCATGTTTCATATGCCCTATATGGTTGTTAAATGCTGAGGCATGAATGGAAATTTCTTCAAGTGCTATGCAAGGCCATTGAAATCAAAGATCTTTCCTCTAAGTTATTTGCACATGGTGATTGAGAACACAGTGAGTAAGAAGTAAAAGAGCACTGGATCATAGAACTACAAAATTTTCATGAGTTATGCAATGAAATTCCTCATTCTTTTGATCACAAAGGAGATCAAGATAACAACCAACATACTGATGTGCACGGAGAATGTTCATGGAGGAGTGAAAAATTCCTTTTAAAGTAATTACCACAATAGAATTTGAGGTGAATTGAACCTGTTGTTTTATGCTGATATGAATATGTTCTAACCTATAGTTAATTATTGTAGTGTAACAAATAGGCTAAATAGTTGTTCATGTACCATTGTTTCAAATTCAAAATTGCTATACCTTATTCTAGGAGAAAATCACAGGGGGGGTCTATACATAAGACACCATTGTTTCAAATTCAAAATTGTTGGCTCTTTCACAATTGTTTGCTTCATTTATTTGATCTAAGATAACTTGTTGTATAGAAGATGCTCTCAAAATCACAGTAAAATCCTTTATTCTGGGAAGATTGTTCAGAATATTCCCATCATAACAATGAACAAAATCACTAGTCATTAATCTGAACTTTGCAAGAGTTTCATCAAACTCTACTTTTCTACTCTCTTTTCCATTCTGAATTTTATTCCCAATTTCATCCATGAAGAACTTCCTCAGCCTATAGATCCTATTGTTAACCATAACTTTACCAGGTGTTGAGGATAACTTCGAGTTTTTACCCAAGCATCAATTGAAAAAAATCAACCTTACCAGATACAATGTGTTGAAAATCTCTTTAAAGTTATTATGGAAAAGAGTTCCTGAGAGTATAATGCACAGTTTTGAATTACCCTTTTTGCTTGAATTCCATATCTTTGATTGACTATTTCGAGCTTGATGACCTTCATCAAGAATGAGCAAACTTGTGCTATCTAAAAGTAGTTTTCCAATATCCTTAGCCTCTTTAGGAAGGGTCACATTTGTCTCACAAGTTAGGTATACAAAAAGATTGTAGCCAGTAACAAGCACACTTAAATTTCTTCTATGCTACTCATGAAGCATCACCAAATGCCTCAAATTTTTCAATTTTTTTTCCCATGATCTGGTTGCTCTTAGTCATTTTTATAATTAAAAAGACAAATCCTTACAATTGGACCTCAAATTGGACCAAGCATATTTATGATTTTATCTTTAGAATGTAAGAAGTTTCTCTATCGGAGCTTCACGAACTCAAATTGGATCTCCAATTGGACCAAAAAATTTATGATTTTATCTTTAGAATGTAAGAAATTTCTCTGTTTGATATTCACAACCTCAAATTGGATCTAAATTTGGGCCAATAGATTTATGATTTTCTTTGTCCACCAACATTTGTATTCCTATGCTCAGGTTCTGCTTCTGAGCGAAAACACAAAAAAATGTTTCAAACTAGTTGAAAGTACTCTCCAACCTAGTTATGTCAGTGATAGCAGTCCAATTTTTCTTGAACCATCCATACCCAAATGTTGCATCGCAATCTATTCTTCCTACACATAAAAATGCCACATATTAACCCCTTCTAAATAAAACATTAAATCATAAATAAAACCATAATTAATAAATCATTTCAATTTCAGAAAGAATTCGATGTCATTTACTATCAAAACAAAAGCTGTATAAATCACAAAAAATCCATGAAGCCTCTTAAATGTAGCTTAAAGAAAGTTTACAAGATGGGTTTTTAACATAAGAAGCTTTCTACTACAACTCTCAATGAATGCATTATAAGCAAAAAACAAAATTCTTCACACTCGAAGAAATGCAGTCAAACATTTATTCCAAAAGTATGTCAGTAAGAGTTAATTAAAAACATAATGATTTTTTGCTTGGTTAATTCTTTTATCAATATGTCACGTGGAAATGGAATAATCATTAAGAAACCCTAACAATAAAAAATGAAGTAAAGGATCAAGGAAGGAAATTCCAATGTACTATTGTGTAATGGTGATGAAGGAACTTATATGAGCATGACCTGCATACAAATCCCTACCATTGAATTGCCATCCATCCAAAGAGAAAATAAGAAATGTAAGTCCAAAGGGTTATGTTGTAACGGTAATGGAATCACCATAAGAGAACAACCGAGGAACAAATTCTTGTGACTGTAATTATGTGATCCATAACTCTATTGGTCATGTGGCACAATTGTGCTATAACAAATACATGATGCATTCATGTGTGACCCAAGTTTAATGCGGCTATGTCATGATAGAAATGGAGGCACTCATATGAGCACAATTCATGTACAAATTAATCATGGTTTCAATCATCATTGGGTGCATTCAGGTTGACTCAAGTTTAATATGTTACAATGTAATGATAGCATGATCCAAAAGCGATTACCTCTTGCTTCAATAAAGAGCTTTATAACTCTGGTTGATTTGCAAAGTGGTTGTGTTATATCAATTATGTAGTGCATTCAAGCACAACCCATGTTAATGGGCTATTCTAGAGAGTGATCAAGATTTTCTAAACCTTATGAATGTTACTTAAAAGTGTACAACTTAAACTACAGACCAAGTTTGTTACATACTTGAATGCAATCTTGGGTTACCACAAACTATAATAATGTGATATGCTAATAACCATTATGGGAAGTATTAAAGCAAGACCCATGCTATATAGGATACATTTCCCTGACCAGGTTTACATATCTTAATGATAAAAAACAAGCTTCCCACACACTCTAGGATACAATACAAGATCATACCACAACCTGTCTAGACAACTAATTTTCTGACCCAAGATTTAAGGTTATTTTTAATACCTACAAAAGCATTGATAAGAGAATTACTAGGGTACAAACCCTAGGCCTCTGTAGAATCATAAACCATAACTCTAGTATATTAGTGAGGTTGCAGTACCAAAAAGATTGAGACATTGCAGCCAATAACAAAATCTTGCAATCTAAAGATTGTAGCCAATAACAAGCACACTATGTAGCTCAGTGACATTTGTAAATACAATCTATGGTAAGAAGAATGACAATCACTTGAGGTGTGACAATAAAAAATAGGCTGAGCAGTGACAAGATAATAAAGCTCAAGCCTTGCATAGTAAAGTGGAGATTTTAACAGTGAATTTCCTTACCCCTTTGTTGACCTTAAGGGTTTTTCAAATGTTATTGACAGTGTTAGACAAGGAAAATGCAATCAGGGAATGATTGTCCAAATGAAGTAATAGTGGTAATCACAAGTTCAATGTTTCTTCTTAGCCATTGTATAATGCAGGTAGTGGATTGCATGTTTGAGTAGTGTTTTGAGACTCATCAAAGATGGGAGAATAGTGAATAATACCTTGTGGATTGTGAAGTAGTGACAATAAGGTTGAAGGATCTTAAGACCCACAATACTATGAAACAATGAGTCCCCTATAGTAAGTAAGTAGGGAGTCTATAGGGCATAGCTTGATTTTATAGAAGGATGCTCAAGAAAGGAATCTTCAAGTGACAGCGAGTGAGTTGTTTAAGATTATAGTTGAGGGTGCAATATCCAATCTTAAAGGTAGTTAGCAAAGCAATAAATATGGAAGAAAATCAAACCCTACACAACAAACAATTCACAATGTTATCTTGCTTGATGCCTTGAGTTTGAAGACAAAAATATCATTGTATCTTGATGAAAGTAGTTACCTTAATGGTCAATCACTAGTAACCATGATTTTAAAACATGCTATTGTGTTTATGGAGGCATCATTTTAGGCAAGACAGTGAGTGGTGGTTTGGAACAATGGTAGATATGAAGGACTTTCTTTATATGCATACTATGCAGTCTAGCTTGAGATAACGTTCTTAGAAGAGATTGAAGGTCGATTATGGTTACCATGATAAAAATTAAAGCAAAGATTGAGATCTATTTAAAATCCACTGTCATGAAGATATTAAAGATGTCACATGCACAAACCTAGTAGCTGGAGTAATGAATACAATGCCAAAGAGGACAGTGAGCTGGGGTAGATTTAGGAGATCTCCACATTATCTAATCACATGCAAATACATCATTTATTTATTTTTTAAAATTAAAAGAAATCATTCTAAACCCTATATAGGATACATTGATACTTCAAAAGCATCTAAAGGAATTTGAGATTATGCAAATATATGTCAATTAAATATTTGGATTACAAACAGTAGCGCGAACAATACAACCCTTGTTGAGTAGAGTAGGAATGAGATAAGCAACAATGAATCCTATGCCTCCGGTCACGCACATCTCCTTACCATTCTCTATCATTTTTTACTGAAACACTTCTCCATTTTGGTGAGCTACGCCTGAAAATAAGGTTTCAATGAAGGTTTTAGAGTATGTTTATTAAAATGAAAACTCCATTTTGGCATGCTATGCCTGAAAATAAGATTTCGATGAAAGTTTTAGAGTATTTTTATTAGAGTACTTTGGTGGGCTATAAATTGTGATTCCTTAAATGATTTGCTAAATAAATGACTAACTATTTAGTCATTTTTATTTGTGTGACTAAATATTTTATTATTTAATGACCAAATTAGTCATTTATTTACTCATTTATAGCTGAGTTGCAAAAAATTAATAGAATTTAGTCATTTTTAGTTTTTGTGACTAAAAGTTTTAGTCATCTAGTCATTGATTTGCCAAATTATACTAGTGACATAACTCCTAATATACAACATACTTCTAGAACATAGATACTCCAATATAGCTAGCAACATATATTTATTGAACTCAAAATGATAATATAGTTACCTTTAATTCTCACATATCTCTAATCATCATAAACTCCAATGACAACCTTTGTTCAACTCAGAATAATATGACATTATAATTACCAACACATATAGGTATGATAGTACAAATCCCTGAAAGATAGTGTCACCTCTAATCAAATATTCTTTGACATCAATGACAACCTTTGTTCAACATAATATTCATCAACACATGTGCTTTTTTGGTTCCTTTATGTCCTTAGAATCTATCAAAATTTTGAAGGCCATTTAGATGATTTTTGATATTTTGAGGTCCAAGGAACTTTTCATTAAAGTTTTAGAGGTTCAAGGAAATTTCTAACCTCCAACACCTTATTGTATTTTACCATGTTAGCCTTTTGAAGGTGAGGGGATCTCATGAACCTCTAACATTTAGCTTCATGTAATTATCTCCTATGAAGTTGTTTATGTTTTCGGGACTAGAGTAATCTCCTAACATCTTAACATCCCATTGTTTTCACCTTGTTAGTATTTCAAAGTTAGAATAGCTAGTACACCTTTAACATTGGTCTTATCGATCCAACGAGGAGTTAGAGAACTAAGGAACATGCCAACACAACCTTTAAGAAGATGAATGATCCTCTTATCCCAAAAAATTATATAGGATATCAAGGATCAAGAATACTTCATACTTCATGCCAAAATTAAGTAAATAGGGGGATCTCCACATCTCCAATTTTGAAAGAATGCTTAAAGCGATATGTTAGGGAGTTAGCAATTAGAGAAACATATTAACTCATGCCTCATAGTATGTAGGTAAAATAAATTCAAACTCATAATCTTGACGAGGTATATAGTTAAAAGATTCAAGGGTCATAGTTCAAGGGTATGAAGGATACAGTACTCTTGGAAGGGGATTACTAAAATTTTAGCACCATAAGGAACTTAATGCGAGGATTGGAGACTCAAGGTTTAGATAAAAAGACATGATTTAAAGAAAAAATATGACAACCTAATAAAGATAAAGGAACAAGACAAAGTTGGGTGGAAAGGCATACTAGGAAGGCGTACTCCAAAAGGGATGCAGGGAAGGAAAAATCTAAAAGTCTGAAACTTCGAAAGCTTGCACACTTAAGAATTTCAGTAAAACACATCCATACTTAGATTTTTTTATTTATTTTTAGTTTCCAACACATGTTATAAGTGCATGGGGGATGACAAAAAACATCACAAACAATTTTTGACAAATGAATGCCCACATAGACTTTTTCAGATTGGTTATAAATGGGGCTAAAACAAGGCAATTGCAATAAGGTGGGAAATGACTTGAGATTTTTGCATTTTGAGGTATGTAAAATAAGGCTTCAACAAAATGACTTAATTATGAAGCACCTTTGTCAAGATAAGCTATGCCAATACAATTATTGCACTATTGCAATGCTTAGAAATGATAAAGTGGGCTCAAGACATCTTCTAATAGAATCTATGGTGTGTCAATGTGTAAGAGAAGTTACATTATATTCCCAAAAGATACTATTCATGAGTTAGGTAATTAGAGTTTACTTGGATTTGGGTGTTTAGTTTGGGCCCAAAGTTTTGCATCTATTACTTTGAAAACCACTTGCAATTTTTAACATTTTGTTTGTTCTATATATATTAGCTCGATATGTGATAAAAATTGAATATGGTTATTCACAAGTATTCTTACACTGTCAAAATGTTATCAAATTGAAGAAGATTATAGTAGTTATACTAACACACTCATTTCTACTTGATCATTACAAGCCCAATATCTCTTTAATGATGGAATTTCTTCGCCAAAGATTTAGTCCATATATATTTGATGTCAAATATGTTTTACCTACATTTTATTTTGCAGCGAACCCTCACACTTTGAATGCCTAATCTGATGGAAACATCAAGTAGGACCAACACGACAAAGATGGCCAGCCAGAAAAAATAGACCTCGTTAAACTTTCCCTGTATTTTAACTATCTAAAAATGAAACAGTACCTTTCATCTAGAAAAGCTGGAGAAACAAACTCTGCAGGCGTAGAAAACGATAAAAACTTGTGTGGCCCGCCATATGCTATCTTTAGGGGAAGTCGCTTCCGCCAATTGTATGAACTACCGTTTAAGCAAGTTAAGTTTGTTTTCAAGTGAGAAGCCCTCTTTTCTCTGCAGCACAGACCTATTCAAAGTAGGTAGATAGGATTGAACTCTACTCACATGTCCATATCATGACCAACCAAGTAATTATCATCTTATCTGCAGGCAATCCCCATTCCCCCAAATCTACATATGTGTAAATATTGCAGGCAGTAACATTCAACAAAATGGGTCGTTTAGCAGCGTTCTCAGCATTTGTTTGTGTCCTGTGGGCTGCTGTGGGTTATGGGCAGGAAGTTGGTCATGGTTATCGTCTTGTTTCCATTGAGAAAGGGTCTGATGGGAGCTTGACAGGAAGCTTGGAGGTCATCCAGAACACAGATACTTATGGACCAGATATCCCCCTTCTCCAGCTTTATGTCAAGTAGGGTTTCTTCCTTCTTTTTCTCATCCAGTGCTTATAAATATTTGATATAAATGTCAAGTATTTTTTATTTGATATAAATATCTTGTGAATGGCGTTTTCAGTTTTGGGGATTTGGGTTTTCTCTTTCATAAATATGTTATGAATGGCGTTTTCAGTTTTGGGGATTTGGGTTTTCTCTTTCATATGTTGGGTTTGCTGGTTTTTTTTGAGTATATATTTGATATTGTTTTTGGTTTGAAGTTATTTGGATAGGTTTTGGATTATTGGGTGTTTTTGTTCTGAAAATGATTAATACATATTAAAAAATTATATGTTATGAGTTGGATTTTGAGATGTGACTCTTTCCATTTTTTTATGTGAATATGCGTAATACTATTTTTATAAATGATAATATAGATACTATTCATCAAAATAAAAAAATAAAAAACTTTACATCCATCTTTATTAATGAAAAGTGATCCATCTTTAATATAAGAAACAAAAATTTGACTTTTAAAAAAAAAATTAAACTAATATCAAAAATATATTTAAATTTTAAATTTTAAATATTTTAAATAAACAGTATTCCTCATCCATGATGTAACACTTCTTCAACCATGGAGTGAATTAATTTTAGCTAATAGGAAATTTTAGTTTGGGTTCATGTTCTAATTTTATATTTGTTTTTCATGTTTTGAGTATGGTAAGCTCTTTCTATATATGAATGCTCGCATATTTAGGTGCATGTCATTTGAATAGATACTAATTAAAATCAATGGGTATATATATGTATCTTCAATTTTATGTCAAGTATTGTGTATTTGTGGCTTATGTTTTGATATTTTTTCATGCATTAGTTTTGGGTTCGTATGTGTTGGATCTATGGGTTTTATGAGTTTTGGTTTGATAGTATTTTCTGATTTTTTAGTAATTATGCATTGTAGTTATTTGTCTATTTTGAATGTATTAGGCTCTTTATCTTTATTAATATAGAAAATCTAATATGCTTAGGTTTAAATAATCATTTTTAATTCTACAGTGTATCCTTCATATTTTGATAAATAAGGCAATAAAAATGGACCCCACAACATAGTTGTTGCTAATATACAGCTAAATTCAAATCCATAGTTTTAACCAAATGCTTATTAAAAGCTCAAGCATTAATAAGATTTTTTATTTCCAAATTACACCCAATTGCATATCTCACCAATTTTTTTATTTGGTTATGGTTACTTTTGGGTTGTGTTAAGGACTCAAACACTAATTTATATTGCAGGCATGAAACTGAGGATCGAGTAAGAATCCACTTAACTGATGCAAAGAAGAAGAGATGGGAAGTTCCTTATAATCTACTTCCTAGGCCACAAGTGCCTGATTTGCAAGGAAGACATGGAACCAAAATCTCCAAACCAATGGTTGAATATGTTGAGCTTTCAGGTAATGAGTTGGTCTTCTCCTATACTATCGATCCATTTGGCTTTGCAATTAGTCGCATATCCAATGGGGATGTCCTCTTCAACTCCTCTTATGACAACTTGGTGTTCAAAGACCAATACTTGGAGATCACCACAATCCTTCCCACAGCGGCTTCATTATATGGGCTTGGAGAGAATACACAACCCAATGGAATTAAGGTTGTTCCAAACCAACCTTATACTCTTTATGCAAGTGACATTTCGCCTATAAATTTGTACACAAATTTATATGGGTCTCATCCCTTTTATATGGATTTAAGGGAGGGAGGTGTTGCTCATGGAGTGCTACTACTCAATAGCAATGGGATGGATGTTTTCTATACCAGTAGTATGTTAACATATAAGATCATTGGAGGTGTGCTCGATTTCTACTTCTTTGTAGGGAGTTCTCCATTAGATGTGGTTCAACAATACACTGCCCTCATAGGTCGTCCAGCTGCTATGCCCTATTGGGCTTTTGGTAATTTCCTATGAACTCCACACTACACATTTTTTTCTTTCTTATAAATATACAACCAACCTAAGAGTTAAAACACCATACAAATACATTGGAAAGATAAAATGAGTTGGTTTTGATTTGTTTAATTATGTTTCATATAGTTCTTAAAGATTGCAAATTATACTTTTTAAGTAGAATATGAGGCCAACATTAAGATAACTTTTGGATAGCTTCTTATGTTTGTTTAAATGTACATTTCAACAAGTAAAGTTGGTAGAATTTTCTGTTTTAAGTTTTTTTGTTGGATGTTTTTTATACTCGATGTATTCAATCAAATATTCCTAGAACTTCTTTATATTCAATTCACTTATTTTTAATTTTGTATAGTTCAAGTGGAATGAAGAATAGGATTATTTTTGGCTTTGTTAGTTTAAAATTATAGTAATTGTTTCAAGTACAATATATTAGGAGAAAATTTTGAAGGTTATTTTAGGTTTATTTTATTTTAGATTTAGACTTAGAACATCAATAATTTTTTTATTTATTTTGTACCAAATTAGGTAAATGAAAATTATTATCTAGTTTATAGGTTTTATTTTCTATTATTATTTCAATGAATACTAAAATATAAATGGTTCAATTGTATATTTTATGTTCTTTTATTATTCAATAAAAAAATAAAATTAGAGTACATACTACAATGGATATAAGGTCAGTTTAGAATTAAAATTTATATCTTTTAAATAAGAGCTTATAGTATATTGGATATAGGGGTGGTATAGTATTCAAATTTTGATGTTTCTTATTTTATTATGAGTTTTGCATGTTGAGAATAAAGGTAAGCTATTTTTTATATACTTGATTTAATTATCTATTAGATTTAAGTGAAGGAAAATTATTTGTGTGGGTTGAAATGAATGTTATCAAACATATTCATATTATTAGCATAATTTTTATTATTTTATAAATTATATTATTTTTCCTTAATTATAATAATAAATGTAATACATAGACAAGAGTTTAATCAATTGTTTGGAAAAATGTATACAATATTATATATTAATGGTTGATTTTATCTTTATATGCATAGGCTTTCATCAATGTAAATTTGGGTATAAGAATGTTTCTGAAATAGAATATGTGGTGGACAATTATAATAAATCACAAATACCTTTGGAGGTAATGTGGACTGATGATAACTACATGGATGGGGCTAAGGACTTCACTCTAGATCCTATCAATTTTCCTGAAGAAAAGTTGCGTTCTTTCATTGATCGAATTCATGCCAATGGTCAAAAATATGTTGTCATCATTGATCCAGGTATTTCCTTTCCCTACCCAATCATTTAATTTATCAAAATAGTATTACATATCATATTGTAAGATCTAATTAGAGTATAATTGATTTGATATGTGTCTAGTGTTATAATCTTGATTGAATCCTTAAATAAAATGTCATTAGATCATAAGAATTCATACTTCTAAACAAATTGTACATTATTGAGAAAAGTTCAATAATGCACTCCCTTAAGGGAAAAATCTATTATATTAAGTCACATGTGAATCTCATAAGTTAATGTTTTATGTATATTATCTTTTATGAGTCACTGTGAGGCCTAAGTTTGCTATTTCCTTTTTAAGAATTCTTAATTTTTAAATAAACATAGCAAGAATAAATATTAAACATTAGAAAGATAAGACATAACATGGATTTTTAATGGGTGAATTATTTGGTATTTATGTTGAATTAAGAAGATAAAAAAGTATTTGATACAATCACTAACGACCCTTTCAAAAAAGATCCACTCCATTCCCTTAATTAATACTTCTAATAGAGGTGGAAGCCCAATGTCTTCAAAAAAAAAAGATGTATAATATAGTCAAACATGAGATGTGACTAAGTAATAATATAAAAATAATAATGAAATAGTCAAAATCATTCATTCTTTACCAACAAGGATGATGATAATAGTCAATACCAATGCATCTAATAGTTATGACATGTAAAAATTGGCTCCAAAATTTATTTCATAAGACATTATCTATGAAATCTTGAATTTTAAAAATATGCCAGACTTTCTCCTTCCATAAGAACTATACAAGAAGTACGATTCCTTCAACCATATATACTTGAGTTTAAAGAAATGGTATTTAGGACTATTTTGTATACATCTTTTGTTGATTCTTGTGTAGTGATATTATCTTTATAATAAAATTTCCTATTGATATTGAGTAGAAAATAGTTTTACAATGATGACAGAGAAGACTAAAATGTGTATTTTTTATTAGATAGTTTTATGTGAGTTATTTGTTTTGATTTAATAATTATAAAGTAATTTTAATGGCATTGCCAAGTGAGACACCAATTTGTTTTATGAGACCTCCTACAATCCCACAACAAGATTATTTTTATGTTAATATTACATATTATTCAATGAGTTATACAACTCTACAACCTCCAAATTTGAAGGTTCTTTGACCTCCTTTATGGATCCTACAAGCCTTCACCACTATTCTCACCTAATTTGTATTCTTTCCAGCCAAATATTATGTCCAAAATAAAATACAAATATTTGGTTATGTACTCTTGCCTAACGTATATTGATGCAATGCCAAAGATATTATATGAATCACCCCCTCAACCTATAATATATGAATATATCCTTGTCTTAATGTGTAACTAGATTTCATAAACATTCTAAAGTTTTTTGACAATTTGTTTGGAGTTCCATTGGAACCTTCACCCACAAAGATCCATAAATTGATATATTAAACTAATATCCAACAAAAATTACACTAAGTGATCAAAAGACAAGTTGATGTAAAAATAATATAGATAAAGAATATCTTTATCTATATTGTTTTACCCCATCTATGAAACAATGCATGCATATAACTCATGTTTCCTATTTCAAATTCGACCACAATGCCATGTGAAGAGGGGCTATATTTTTTCTTTATTTTTTCTCTCTACATAGTTATAATAGTCCATTCACTTTTTTGGAGATGCAAGATTAGGTTCCAACTCTACCTTTTCCTCAATGTATATCCCACCATTAGAAGGGAAATATTCATCTAAATAAAATGCATATGCATCCTCAATCCCCTAGAACTCCAAATAGTTAGCATTATTCTTGGAAGATATAGCTAAAATATTAAGAATTTCTGATGACTGCCTCAATAAATTTAAACCATCTGCAAACCAAAACGTGCCAGGAAGGATACCCAAAGCCTGGCTAGCATTACAATAGCAGAAAATTGTTTATATACGGTGCAACACACAGAGAGATGAACTTGCAACGATTATTCAAAAAGATCACACAGGATTCTGGTTACATTTATGTGACAAATAGAAACTCAACGCAACAGGAACCTTCTCAAGATCCATTCATCATGCCAATGATAGAATGGCAGTGAACAAGCAACAATGAAAAGAGCAGAGTTTAAATGCAGACACAGGAAAGTAATTTCCTTCGGCGAAACGAGCAATACTAAGGTTCCAAGTATTGTTTGCCTCTGCCATAGCCTCAACATTCAAGTTTTCAACACCAAATCAAAAGGGCAAGTAACTAGCTAAATATCGAAGGGTGGCATCCTTCCACCAAATTGAAAACTCAAATGATCATTTGGGTTTTTGACATGCCTTAGCCATATGTCTAACTTGTAAATAGTTTCACTAATAAAATACCTATTTATCATAATATAATGGTCATTTCTATATATCTTTTCTAACTCAAATAAAAGGCAAGATTTCATAGTAAGCATATTCCTTTGAGTTTCATTTGATCTAAATAAATTTACTTAATGAATCTCCACTATTTTTCAATTTGGATGAAAGCTAAAAATGGAAAGGAATATTTGGTAGCCTTATCCAAATTATCGATACCTTAAGTTTTTTCAAAATGGGTTAAAGTCTAGAAAACAAGGCTTCAATATCTTTCTCTAAAATCTTAGTTCTATCATCCAATGAATCACATACTATCATAAAAGAACCTTGTGAACATAAATAGATAATAATTAAATATTCCAAAAAAAATATTATGTATATGTGACCTATTTATTCAAATCTAAGAAGTTAAGCCAAAGAGAATTGAAATTATTTATCAATTCCACTTCCATGTAGTGTTTCATTTATTCAACCACCTTTTTACCTAACACCAAGATCAATATTTATGCTAATTAACTCTTCTAAAACCTTCTTTTCTCATCTCAACACTATAATGCAAATCCACAACCCTAGTTCCCCTATAGTGAGCTTATCTTCTCAACCAACATTCACATATGTATTCCCTTAGCCCATTTTTTTTTGGTGATGCAATAATCTTATTCTAGGAATTCACCCCTATTTTGACACCTACTATATTTATATTTTTGGGCATCATTGTTGTTTCCTTGTCTTTAGTAATAATAGCCTCATTCATTTTCTTTGAGAATTGAATAAAACTATCACCCTATTGACTAAAAATATCCTTAGCTTAAGATTCTAATATTCCCCTCTTTCATATCACAATCTCCAAACCTAAATATAGTTGCAATGACCCTTTTGCTATCAGTATTAAAATAGGATTAAATTATGTATTTACCATCATGATTGGAAATTTATTGTACACATTGCATAAAATATTCAATGTTGGTTCACCTATGTTGAGATGCCACACCCTTAAATTAGAGAAAAATTCTCCTTGGTAAGTGGTGTAAATAACATTGGAGATGCATTTTAGTTTGGGTATCACATAAGAATGCATTTATATGGGGCTCACATGAAGAAAAACTATTTTTGACAATTTGTGTTTACCAAGATAATAAGTTAGAATCACTCTTGGGTGTAGATTCAAACTTAGGTTCCCACCTTAGGAAATATCACTTGGTTCCATTGCTTTAGGAACTATATTGGGTTTTCTTGATTCTATGTGGCCTATATCTATAGAGTTACTAGGTTGGTGTCTAGTAAGTTTTAGAAGCTTAGCAAGATATATCCTTAGTATGCTTTCTTGTTGCTCTTTTTCTTATATGTAGAATACTTAGGGTAGTGACTAGTAATTTTTTTAAATCTTGGCAAAATATCTCCTTAATAATTTTTCCCGAATTTTGGTGCCATAACATTGTATTCTCAATAGGAAGTTTCATTTCCAAAGCATGAGCACACTTAGGTGCCCAAAATTCACGACCATTAGTAAACAATGCAACCAATGGGGAGGATGAACACTTAGAAGTAAGAAAACAACTATTGCACTAAATTGTGCATGCATCCACCTTGAACAAAGTGCTAAATTGAACACCCTTCGTGAGGACCATAGCTCCTCTATTCATTTTGTACCCTTTATTCAATAAAACAACCTGCGCACCCATATCATTCAATTTACTTACAAATAAGAGGTTCCATGCTAAACCAGGGATATCTAGAACACCATTGATACCCTTCACTCATACATTAGAGAATCGAATCATGAATTTTGATAGCCAACAATTTGTAGATGAGAATTATCACCCAAGTACAACTCCCCACCATCAAATGCTTCATACTTTGTGAATCAATCCTAATGTGAGATCATGTGAAAAGATGCACCAGAATCAATAAGGCACACATATTATGATTCAAGGGTTGCCAAGGCAAAAAAAAATGCATCATTATCATCTTGAGAGGATTTATCAAAATTTAAATTGGAGGTTTTTTTTTTTTCTTCTTTTTCTCCTCCTTGCACTCCTTATGAAAATTATCAATTTTGTAGCAGTTCCATATATGTCCTCCATTAGAAGGGAAATATTCATCTAAATAAAATTCATATGTATCCTACATTCCCTAGAACTCCAATCACTTAGTATTATTCTTCAAAGATATAGCTTAAATATTGAGAATTTCTTCTTTATTCAAATTTAAGCTTCCTATTTTCAAAATACCTTCATCCTAAGCGAGGCACTCCTTTATTCCTCCCCTTCACCTCATTTTTTAAATTTTACCTTCTCTGGATTACCACCATTATGCCCACGATCTTAAACACCTTTAGAAGTAGTATTGTTTGCCTCCTAGGTCACTCATGAAACATGAAGACTCTATAAATAATTATTTAATGCACTTGAATGGTTTGGGGAAAGATTCATAGTCATTTTTTTTCAAATAGGTCACCCATGCAAATTTTACATCATAACATTAATGTCAACATGTAGAACTCACCCCTTTTGGATGTGGGAAAATACCTAGAGGCATTAGGAAATCCTTCTTGTCATGTTCATTATCATTTCAAGCATGAATATTGTCCATTTATTTGAGTATATAGGATGGAGATGAGCACATTTTAATTCATTACAATTATAACTAGGAGATAACGTGAATACTATTGAGGTATTAAAGATCAATAATTACAACATAAGCACCTTCATCTTTTATTATTATAAATCCATTTGAATCCATGCCCCTAGAACAAATAAGGATTTGTAGGTGGGAGAATCTGACAAGGTAGTTGTAGGGATTTATCAAATCATTAATATTATATGTCCTACACGGAGGTAGATGACAATGAACATTGTAAAACACAAGAGTTTTAAGGTCTTAAGGGTTGAGGGTTGGTGATACCTCATGACTATTACCATTGTTGGGTATCAAATGTATTGTTTACTTCAAGTCTAAAGAAAATTGATAAGGGTATCCTTGCATCTTTGATTCTAAAAGGATATATGAAATAATTTATCACTAGTTAGAGATTAGAGGTGATGCAAGAGTATCACTGGCTGTAAAGCAATCCTAACCAAAACTATTTATTTTCTTTCATTTAGTATGTATTATTTTTAGCAGTTTTGCATAATAGCATATAGCATCTAAACGAGGTCATCTACAACATATCTAGATTTTAGGAGATTTGCATTTGTTTGTAGAAAGTTATCTCTCTCAAAAATTATTGTTAATTCATAGTCAAAGCATTTGGGACTGACCTAGTCCAAAATTCTTTGTGCGGAGCTATTTTGGAGCATGTAGAGCTTAATGGAACATCATACAAGCATTTTAGGTCTAAGGGGATCTTTCTTGGAGATCTGCAATACATTTCATTTCACAAAGGATTATCTTTTTGTTGCAAGTATGAAGGTCTTGTTATTGATGTCAATAGGAAGTCTACTGACTGGTGTTGTCATTGATGTCAACTATGGGATGAAGATATGGAGGATATTGAGAAAATTGTGAAAAAGAGGAAACAAGGTTGTTGCAAGTTGTGCATGTATAGTTGAGATCTCGAGGAAGTGTTGTGAGTACATGGAGCTATCGTTTTTGTAGAATCTGAAGATGAGTTAGAATGAAGTAATGAGCTAAGATGATGTCTCTGGTACTTGGTTTCTAGGTGCTTTTGAGAAAATTTGATAAATAGAGTAAATTATATTGTGTAGGTGTTCATAGTGTGCTCCGGCAATGTGCTCCATGTTTCTTTTGTATTGATCCTATGCCTATGTAGATCTGATATGTTGTTAATGATTGTCAAATGTTGCCATATTCAAAATTTGGGGTTTTGGATTGTTGTACAGAGCGAGATATTTTCACTAGTGTGTGAACCAATCTTTCAGTGATGTTCTCTATGGCTTGGAAGAAATTTATTTGCTCCGCATTTCTCCACTGTTTGGCTTCAAGTTGTGCAGACTTGGGAAGCTGCTTATAATTCTTGTATCTTTCTATATTCAAGGTTTCACTTGATTTGGTGTTCTACAGCGTGAGTTTCATTTGTCAGTATGTGAATAAGGTTTACCAGTTGTTCTGAGTTGGAGTATTTGAATAATGCGAGATTGGATAAAGTATTTGATGAATCTCAAGTAGTTTGTGATTCATTCTAGATCATGTTCAAGTGAATTCTATCATTTGAAAGTTTCAGATTGATTTAAGGAAGAATGTACTTAATGATTATGGTGTTTAGCACGGGTATTGGTCGACCTTCTGTTAACACTACATGTGAGGCTTGTAGAAGTGTGTTAAGGTGCACGTTGGGATCTATTTGGGTCCTAATTAAGGATTTATGTAGGTTACCTTTATTCCTATCCACTGCAGGAATGTTTAGGTGTCGACCTATTTGGAATTTGTATGTATAACAACTAGTAGTTGACATTGGAGAAGGTTCTTGAGGTTGAGGTTGATATAAATATGTGTGGTGTTGTTGTGAGTTGGTGAATGGAATAAGTAAGAAGCAAGATAGATGTGAGATTGATGCGAGTGATGTGTGATGCAAATTTGAGCAGATTAGTGTGAATTTCAGTGTTAGAGTTCCTGAAGGTAGTGAGTTGAAGGCATCCAAAATCTTTCATGCAAGACTACGAAAGTGTGCAAGCAGTTGTGGTGGATTCCTTGTTGCATTGAGAAATATTCTTTGTGTAACATTTCTCTTCTATCTTCTTGTATTCTTTCTATGGCAGTGAGCCCCGACTGTGAGCCTCTTTGGATAGCGTGTCATATTCTAGTAGTGAGCCCTTTATTGGTTTTGCTATTACTTATATTGTGAGCTAATCCTCACCATGGTTTTTTCTTCATTGGGTTTTCCACGTAAATCTAGTGTTCTCTGTTGGCAAGAGACATTGCAAATGTCATTTGGTGTTGTCATTGATGGCAACCCTAGTTAGTGATTCGATCCACATGACAAAAATTGCTCATATTGGAAGTCAGATCGAAGCCTTGTGATTAACTGCCAAGCAAGAACAGAGCATCCGACAGAATTCATCGATTCACATGTAATTTCATGTTATCATTTTGAGTTGTGGATCTCAAGGAAGGTATTTTGGTGTATGCACCATCTTATCCGAGAATCATTAGGGTGTGCATTCATTGGGGTGCAAGTTAGAAGATCTAGTCGATTAATTTCCTATTTATCAGTGCAGAAAGACGACTTGGTGAATATAATATGTTGTGGATATTTGAGTAATTGTTTAAGTGTTTTTGTGCTCAAACATGTTGATTTGGGTCATTACTATGCTATGGTCGACTTTAGTTGGTGTGCATTGAGAATTAATTATGGATTGAGCTAACAGTTTGCAAATTTTTTCATATTCTTGTTGGAGCTGACTTATAGCAATTAAATCTTTAGTTGCAGATATATATAAGTGATCGATCATATCATTTTGATATAGATGTGAAATATATTGATGTGAGTTTTGAATATCAGAAGGATTGTAGAGCGAATATGCACAGTTACACTTGTGCATAAAAGGATTTGTGATGTGAGTCAAAGCAGTCAGAGCAGAAGAGCATAATCAAACAAAAGGTCAAGAATTCGATTGATGTGCTTAACTGAAACTGTAATCAAGCATTAGTAAATGCTATTCTCTTAGTTCAAATCTCTCAGATGGATTTAATATGAATATTCTATAAGACAACGAGTCTTCATTTCTAAGTAGTGAGCTCTAGGCAGTGCGCCTGAATGCAAGTGCATTCCCATTTTGTAAACACTTATTTTTGAGTATACTCATATTTTGGATTGGCCTTCCATTGTGGTTTTTCCTCTAACAAGGTTTCCACATAAAAATCCTTGTGTTATGGTGTTGTGGTTGTTTGTGTTATGTTCATGCATATTTATTTTGGTTGAATGTTACAAGTGCTTTAAGGATCAGATTAATAAAGTTAAAAAGTGCACAACATTGATTCACCCCCCCTCTCAGTGTTCCTTGATTCCAACAATTGGTATCAGAGCCTAGTTCCTTGGAAGAAGTTTAACAGCTTGGGGAAGATCTAGGAAAGTAATTCAATGGATTCAAGCATTCTTCAATAAAAAATTTTGGCGGCCCTAGATGATCTTGATTAGTCAAAATCTAAAGTTTGGGAATTACAAGAAAATCTCATGAACGTTGAGAAATTCATTAAGTCATTGAAAGATAAAATCAATGAGTCCAGAGAGAAGAGAAGGGAACTCTGTGATCAGATCAAGTAGAAAGATAGTAAGGGCATTGAAGATGAACAACTAAATCAAGCCTTGAAAGAAAAAATAGAAGAATGTGAAAAGCTTACCAAAGATAATACAATCCTAAAGCATAAGATGGAATCTATTATGATGAGGATGACCAAAGAGATTGAAGACAAAAAGAAGAATGAAGAGAATCTTGCTTAGTCCTTGAAAGAGAAATTTGAAGAATGCAACAAAATTAATGATGGATTCATTAATCTGGCACTTGAATTGCAACAATCGAGAAACAATGAACAAGAGCTTGAAAGACGGGTTGTTACCCTCAAAGATGAACTTGCTACTACAAATGAATTCAAGGAGAAGTTCAAGATTAGCTCAACCAAGCTCGATGAACTAATTAAATATCAGAGGATTGAAGGTGACAAGCGAGGTCTTGGATATGAGGAAGGAGAAAGTTCCAGATCTAGACAAAGGAGATTTAGGCAAGGAAATCAAATGAACAAATCTGGAAGGTATCTGGTAAGACAAACTAATGCTCAAAGATTCAATGGTTACTATTTTTTTTGTAATAAATTTGTTCATATGGCTTCTCAATGTAGAAGTAGAATGAATTCAAGTGGTTCATCATTCTTCGGTCAGTGCTTTAACTACAACAAGTATGGTCATAAGACAAGTGAATGCAAAAATATGATGAACAACTTTTATAGAGATGTCAAATGCCATACATGCAATAGACTTGGCCATATTGCTAACCAGTGTAGATCAAGAGAAAATCAATGGAACAACTAGTATGGACAAAGAAATGTGGTGTGCTACAATTGTGACAAATCCGGTCACATTGCTAGATTCTGTAGAAGCGAAAAAGGTCTGGTAAATAAAAGGAGAAACATGCAGAAGGATGATAAGGGAAAAGGGAAAGCCACTATAGGTGAGATCAGGAAGCAAATGAAGAAGATATGGGTGAAAAAGAATCCCTCTGTTGCAGAAAATGATTCTACACTAGCACGGGGTTCTGGTAATTCCTCCAGGAATTAGATTAAGGCCTTTGGACTAGGGGGAGTTCTTGGTGCAAGAGAACCTACACCTCATCCTCCAATTGTGTTCATTTGATGGTAAATGGTGATCAATAGGTTAAAAATGGATATTTTGGGTCTTTTTGTCATGAATAAGGTCTAAAAAGACCATCAAGCATGATCTAGGTTGAGTTTTGAGTTTTGAGTCACAATGTGCACAAATGCACTCTTGCATTAAAATGAGTCAACAAGTTGAATTTGTAAGCCTAAAAGGAAAATATGAGAGATTGTATGTAAAATGAGCAAGGGTGAGATCTTAATGAGATAATGGAGTCATTAGTTTAGAGTTATTAGTAGGAAAGTGATAAAAGTTGCAAATTTGTGAGTTGGATAATGCAACAAATTTGTAATTGCAACGGTAATGTGTTTTGAAAGTTGGTTTCTTAGTGGTTAGGGGTGTTGGTCAGTTAGAGGATTAGTTAGAGGAGGATGTGAAAAGATATGTAAATCCTTGAGAGGCTTGAGATGTGGTGGTTGAAGTTTATAGGGTTGAATAAAACTTTGGTTTTGCTATGTTTCTCAATAATTCCTTGGTTTTTCTGTGTTCTCAACCTGTACACAGGCCGTACAAGAAGTTTTTGTATTCAAATTGATGTGATACTGTAGAGTCATGTTCTAACTCTCATTTGCATCTTTGTTTGGTGTTCCTTTCTTCATTTAAAGCCTTAAATCTCAAGTTTTCTCCTAACGGGTTCTTGAATAGGGTATAAGGGTTTTGTAGTTGTTTGATGGCTTGATGCTCATCCCACCTAATGTATGCCAATGTGACTTGATGGGATGACCTATTAGGGTGTAGGGAATGAAGTTTCAATAATGGAAGGCATGGAGGACTAAGTTTTGGAGAGAATGGTGAGAGGAAGGGCTGGAAAATCACATTTTCCTCTTGAATTTGATGGCTCAAACCTATGGAAAGATGTTGTAGAGTTACCTAATGCTAGATGAGTGTTTTTTAAGCATGGGAGGACCTAATGTGAGATTTTTAAGTTGGAGATTGGGTTTGAGTCTATCATTTGATGTTGTTTAAAGAGTTTTGAGGAATCTACAAGAAGTTTTGGGCCTTATTCTCAATTTTGGGTACTTTGAATCAAGAAATTGTGAATGAAAGTTGAAGCCTAGTTATGAGAGAAAACCAAGATTGTTTGAGATTAGTCAAATTGAGTTCTAAGATTGTGAATTTTCTTCCTTTTCTTTGCATCAGTTCTCAAGAAAATCCTTCAAACCCCTTGTTGGTAGTTGGTATCGAGATATGGACGAGTGCAGTGATTGCATTGATGATCCATAGATACTGCTGAAATAGTTGGAGAGAGTATTTTGAAGGTTCAAAGAAGAGTTATCCTTCACATAATATGGAAACAGGGTATCCGGATTTGTTAGGGAAAAATCATTTATTGCGACAAAAAGTTAGGTGTGTGAATGATAAAAGGTCATTTGTATTTTTCATTTGTCACTTTGCACCTTGAGAAGAAGTTTGGAGAGCTCTGAAGTGAACTTTTGCAAAATTTGATGAAGATTCAAGTGTGAAGGCGATTCGGTGATCAAACCCCAAACTGGCGAAAAGGTATTTATCGAGAAAACTTGTGAACTTGTGAATTTGTGAAAATGGATACTTTGATGGTAGTTGATATCAAGGATAAACCCCGTTCGAAATTCAAGTGGCATCCTTTCAAATCTGTTGAGAAAGAGCCCTTAGGTGCATTTTTGTCCGTTTCGTACAACATCTTGCATATTGAAGACATTAGGGCATACATTCATGCAAACATTGAGGAGTTAGGGAGCTCGCAGCTATTGAATTTGTATTCCAAACACATTATAGGAGAGGATTTTTGTGTTAAACCTGAATTCAAAACCCTAGAGGAGAAGAAATTCACGTAGATTGTAAAATTTCTCTTGTTTGAAGAAAGCGAGTGGGTCCGGTATATTTTGAGCCAAGTTCATGCTGAATTTATGTCGTTGAATCAACTCTTTAATATTACAAAAGAAGATATAAGCGTTGTTACTGGTTTAAATTCCTTCAGTGGGTTGCCGATCTTGAAGTCTTTAAAGAATCAGACAGTTACTGATACAACCGATTCCATGTATGATAAAAGAGCTATGACAATTGATGATATTATTGATATGGCTGTCAGATTTGCCTCGATGGTCATTGGTTGCAAAATCTATCATTCCAGCCAAGATAATTCTATATCCAACACAACTATCTATGCAACATATTAGATGGTGAAGGAGAATGCAGAGTATGATCTATGTGAGTTAATTAGAAGCCAATTGATGGAGAATCTTGGTAAAATCAAGAAAGATAAGAAGAATTCCTTCAAATATGGTAATATGTTGTTGTGTTTGTTCTTTTAATTTATGAATGAGGTTCTGGGATTTGGAAAAGTACAATGGCAAGGTAATAAACCTGTAGCTGCTCAAATTAGAGATATCTTGCACAGATTTGCTAATAGTAAGACAATGAATACTGCAATATGGGGTTATTTCAAGAACTTTTAGAGTATGATGCATGCTAGGGAAAGGATTCCCACATCTATTTTGGAGAAGATCATGCCTACATATGTTAAGGATCCATCTGGTTCTCCCTTCGGTGAGCTGACAAAACTTATTAATTCTGTAAGTACTCATTTTGAGTACCTTGAGAAATCAACTAAGGATAAGGTACAAAAGGAGTTTGATGATAAAAGGTTCAGTAGGTTGAAAGGGATGATAGCTAGTGATAAATCCCTAGTAGCTACTTGTGTAAAGAATATTCAAAGTGCTTTGTCTGAAGGTGGTAACATTTATAAGTCATGTCTATCTTTATCTAAGTTCACTAAGGACTTTGAAAAGAAAATAAAAGAATCTGAGAAACAGTTAGCAAATATCACTCAAGCATTCGATCCTCTAACTGTCTCTGTTGGAAAGAAAGAAGGTCAAGTCATATCCTTGCTTGACAAGATCAAAAAGTTTAAAGCATGAAGAAGGTAAAATAGTTGAGCGGGTTTGTGAGCTTAGATGACTAATTGGTCCTAAGATGGAAACAATGTTGGGTGCATTGAAGGAAGCACAAGATGTTATGGTGGTCAGTGATCCGACGAACCTTGAATCTATAAAGATGCAATCTTACCTATTTTGTGGTCACATGATTATCTTGGAGAGTCTCAAGAAGGTTTGGGACATGAGTTTGAGATTTTTGAAGAACAATTTTGCAGATCTATTCAAGCTTATGTAAGTTGTAGAAGTATGTTTGTACACATACAGTTTGTTCATAACAGTTTTGATTGATTTTTGGTATGTGGATTCCTGCCTTTTCCGTTGATGTCAAAGGGGGAGAATGGGACATTGAAAAATGCCTTAATCATCTCAGGGGGAGTTGTGTTTTGGAGTTTTGAAGGTTGGAAGTGTAATTCATGATGGTACTAATCTGACACTTAGTCATTTTTTACTAAGTGTTGCCATCAATGCCAAAGAGGGAGATTGTTGGCAAGAGACACTGCAAATGTCATTTGGTGTTGTCATTGATGGCAACCCTAGTCAGTGATTTGATCCACATGACAACATTTTCTCATACCGAAAGTCAGATCAAAGCCTTGTGATTAACTATCAAGCAAGAACAGAGCATCCGACAGAATTGTGTTCATCGATTCACATGTAATTTCCTGTTATCATTTTGATTTGTGGATCTCAGGGAAGATATTTTGGTGTACGTACTATCTTATCTGAGAATCATCAGGGTGCACATTCATTGTTGTGCAAGTTAGAAGATCCAGTCGATTAATTTCTTATTTATTAGTGCAAAAAGCCGACTTGGTGAATATAATATGTTGTGGATATTTGAGGAGTAATTGTTTAAGTTTTTTTGTGCTCGAACATGGGGGTTATTACTATGCTATGGCCAACTTTGGTTGGTGCACATTGAGAATTAATTATGGATTGAGCCGAAAATTTGCAAATATTTTCATATTCTTGTTGGAGCCGACTTATAGTGATTAAATCTTTAGTTGCGGATATATACATAAGTGATCGATCATATCATTTTGATATAGATGTGAAATATATTGATGTGAGTTGCGAATATCAGAAGGACTGTAGAGTAAGTATGCACAGTTTCACTTGTGCATAAAAGGATTTGTGATGTGAATCAAAGTAGTTAGAGTAGAAGAGAAAAATCAGACAGAAGGTCAAGAATTCGATTGATGTTCTTAACTGGAACTGTAATCAAGCATTAGTAGATGATATTCTCTCAGTTCAAATCTCTTAGATGGCTTTAATATGAATATTATGTAAGACAATGAGTCTTCATTTCTGAGCAGTGCATTTCCATTTCGTAAACACTTATTTCTAAGTATACTCATATTGTGGATTGGCCTTCCACCTTGGTTTTTCCCCTCACGGGGTTTCCACGTAAAAATCCTTGTGTTATGGTGTTATGGTTGTTTAGGTTATGTTCATGCATATTTATTTTGTTTGAATGTTATAAGTGCTTTAAGGATCATATTAATAAAGTTAAAAAGTGCAAAACACTAATTCACCCCCCTCTCAGTGTTCCTTGATTCCAACATTCTCTTGTGTATGGTGTTGTGATTTCAGTTTTTGTTATCTCCATTTCATATTTAATCATACTAATAGAATAAGGGTTTAATGAATGCATGTGGATCTGATTATTGTAGAAGGTTTTGAAGGTTTACTTTGCTACAACTAATTCACCCCCCCTCTCAGTTGTCTTGTTCATTTCAAAAATTGGTATCAAAGCAAGGTTCCTTGGAAAAGAGCTTAACCGATTGAGGTAGATCTAGGATGGCGAACAAGGTTGCTTTGGAATGCACTAGATTCGATGGCACACATTATACATTCTGGAAGACAAAGATGGAAGGATATCTAATAGCTCAGGGATATGAGATTGAAAAGGCTTATCAGACTACATATACTCCACCTTTGAATGGCCCAAGTACAAGTGCATAAATCAAGGCACATGAGATCAATGCTAAGGAAAGATTCATTATTGTGAATAGTCTTTCAAATATTGAATTAGTAAAAGTTATGAGTTTGAAGACTGCCAAAGAGGTTTGGGATAAGCTAGAAAGCATTTACAAAGGAGATGCGAAGGTCAAACAAGAAAAGTTGCAAAACTTGAAGGCACGGTTTGAAATGATGTGAATGTCTGAGGATGAAACAATTAAAGGCTACACACAGAGAGTTGATGAGTTGGTAAGTCCTATGAGAGGCCTTGGTGCAGCTATTAAAGAATCTAAATTAGTAAAGAAATTTATCAAATATCTTATTGATTGTTATAGTGAAAAGGTATCTGCTATTGAGGAAACTACAAATTTTGACAATTATTCTAGAGATCAGTTGATCGGTAGACTAACTGTTTTTGAAATGAAGAAAATTAGTTTGAAGAATGGTACAAAAGTAGAGGTTGTTGTCAAGATTGGTAAATCATAGAAGGTTGAAGATTCAGATGGAGGAGATCTTGATGATGTGGAAGTGAACTTTGTGAGGAAGATGAAAAAGGGCATCGGTAAGTACAAGGGTAAATTACCTTTCAAATGTTTTAGTTGTGGCGACATAGGTCATTATGCCTCAAGATGTCTGAAAAGAGCTATAAACAATAAGAATAAGGAGAACAAAGGAAAGATGATTAAAAGAGCTTACTATGTTAGAGAAGATGTTGGTTTTTCTGATGATGAATCTAATTATGGAGATTTTGATGATAATGAATGCTTGTTTTTGGCTATAAAAGAAGAATTTAGTTTTGCTAACCTTGGAAGTTGTGTGAAGGAAAGTGTTCTAGAAATGAAGGATACGGTTGAAGGTACTTTGGTATCTTCTTTCCATATTAAAGAGGATAAGAATTACTAGGATGTTGATAGTGGTTGCTCTAATCACATGACCAAAGAAAAAAGTAAGTTTTTTAAACTTGAAAAGTATGATGGAGGATTAGTTAAATTTGGAGATGATTCAGGAGCTAAGATTTGTGGAATAGGTTCAATCAATTTTGATGGAAAGCATAATACTAACAATGTTTACTATGTTAAGGGTTTAAGGCATAATATTTTGAGTGTTGGACACATATGCAGTAAATGATATAATCTTGTGTTTAAGGATGAAATATGTGAGATCAAAAAAGGGTCTGAAACTGTAATTGATGTAGGTAAGAGAACAAATGGAAACATCTATCAGCTTAAGGGTGTTTATGGTCATTGCTTTATGTCTCAGATTAATGATAGTTGGTTATGGCACCAGAGGATGTGTCACATGAATTTTGATAATTTGGCAAGAATTAGTTTAGTTCATGTAGTGAGAGAGATTTACCAAGAATCACAAAGCCTATCAATGTTGTTTGCGAGAGTTGTCAATTTGGAAAATAAACAAGGAGTAGTTTTAAAGGAAAGGAACAATCTACTAAAGGACTACTAGAATTATTGCATATAGATCTTTGTGGTCCTACAAGGGTGAGAAGTCTACAAGGTGACAGGTACTTTATGATTTTGATTGATGATTACTCTAGAATGACATGGGTTACTTTTCTTAGAGAAAAATTTAATGCATTAAATAAATTCAAGGCATTTAAAGCTATGGTTGAGAATGAAATGGATTTGAAAATCAAATGTTTGAGGTATGACAAAGGTGGTGAATTCACCTCCAATGATTTTAACATGTTTTGTGAAGTTCATGGAATAAAGAGGCATTTGTCTACCCCTAGAACTCCTCTATAGAATGGAGTTGTTGAAAGGAAACAATGGACTATTCAAGAAGCCACAAGGACTATGATGAAAGAGGAAAATCTACCAGAAGTATACTAGAGAGAATCTATTCATACTATTGTTTACATACTTAACAGAGTTCAAGCTAAAGCTAACAACACAAAGACTCCAGGTATGAGCTATGGTATGGAAGAATTCTTACTGTGAAATACTTTAGAGTATTTGGAAGCAAGTGTTACATCAAAAGAGAAGAAGAAAACTTAGGAAATTTTGATGCAAGGTCTGATGAAGGTATCTTCCTTGGATATTCTACTAGAAGCAAAACTTACAGATGTTACAACAAAAGGCTGAGAAAGATACTTGAAAGTGCAAATGTTAAATTTGATGAAAACTTGCATAATTCAATTGTAGTGGATGGATATGTGTTAGATGAACCTGATTGCAAAGAAGAAGAAGAAAAGGCTGATGAATAAGAAGTGCAGAAAGAAGAGGAAGAAGCTTCAGAGAAGACCCCTAAAACCCCTAAGTATGTGAAAAAGAATCATTTTGAAGATTAGATCATTGGAGACAAGAGGAAATGTGTATTGACAAGAAGAAAAGTTGAGCTAAATTTGAAGTAAAATTGTGTTTACTTTCTAAAATTGAACCAAAAATAGGGAGTGAAGCATGTAAAGATGAACATTGGATGAAAGCAAAGGAAGAAGAACTCATGCATATAGAAAAGAATCAGACTTGGGAATTGGTTCCTAGACCGACAAACAAAAACATAATTGGAACTAAGTGGGTATTTAGAAACAAGATAAATGAGAATGGAGATGTAGTAAGAAACAAGGCAAGACTTATGTGTAAAGGCTACTCAAAAGTGGAATGAATAGTCTTTGAGGAGACTTTTTCTCCTGTGGCTAGGATGGAAGCTATCAAAATGTTTTTGGCATTTGCAAGACATAAAGATTTTAAGGTTTATCATATGGATGTGAAGTTTGATTTTCTGAATGGTGAATTGGAAGAAGGGGTTTTCATGGAACAACAAGAAGGATTTTAGTTGTCAAATCTACCGGATATGCCATGTAAGTTGAAGAAGGATCTATATGGATTCAAGCAAGCTCCCAGAGCTTGGTATGCAAGATTGGACAAGTACTTGATACAACAAGGATTCAATGAAGACACCGTAGATAGTAATCTTTACTTCAAAATTAAGGAAGATAAAATCTTGCTAGTAGTAGTATATGTGGATGATATTATATTTGGTGGAAATGAAGCTATGTGTAAGAAATTTGTTGAAGAGATGCAAAAAGAGTTTGGAATGTCAATGTTTTGGGAGATGAATTTCTTCCTTGGGTTACAAATCAATCAAACAGATAAAGGGATATTCATTTCACAATCTAAGTATGTCAAAGAAATGTTGAAGAAGATTGGAATGGATGACTCCAAACCGGTATGCACTCCTATGGTGACTGGTTGTAAAATAAGAAAAGATGATGAATCACCTAAGGCTGATCAGAGAAAGTATAGATCTATGATTGGTGTGCTGCTATATTTATCTACTACTAGACCAGATATCATGCATGCAAAAGATCCTAGAGAAATAAATGTTGCAGCAATAAAGAGGATATTCATCTATTTAAGAGGCACTCTAGATAATGGCTTGTGGTATCCTAAGGATATTGATTTCACATTAAGTGCTTATATAGATACAGATTGGGTTGGTTGTGTTGATGACAAGAAAAGTACAAGTGGTGGTGCTTTCTTTCTTGGATGTAGATTGGTGTCATGGTTGAGTAAAAAGTAGGATTTAATTTCTTTATCTACTACAGAGGCTGAGTATATTGTAGTAGCATCATGTTGTACACATGTGTTATGGATGAGGCAAACATTGAAGGATATCAAAGTTGTGTGTGATGAGCCTATATCTGTCTTTTGTGATAATACAAGTGGAATTAAAATTTCAAAGAATCTAGTGATGCATTCAAGGAAAAAGCATATATCTATCAGGTATCACTTTTTGAAAGAGAAGGTTGTGGAGAATGAAGTGAAGCTTGAGTATGTACTTACAAAGGATCAGATTGCTGACATATTTACTAAGGCTCTTCCTAAAGATACTTTTGAGTATCTTCAAGAGAAGTTGGGGGTTATTTCCCCTCCTTAATTAAACTAGATGCATATGGAGATGCATCAGTCCAATGGATCTATGGATCTATCTCCTTTTTTGGACTGATGTTGGTGGCTACCTCTCAGGGGGAGTAGGCAGTGTCATGTGTTGTCATTGTTGTAGAGTTGTTGATTTGTTTGGGTGTACTCCTCAGGGGGAGTACTTAGAGCAAGTATTTTGGTTCAGTCTCAAAGGGGGAGAACAATGCAAAACAATTATATCCTTTTTCATTGATGTCTACAGGAAAGAAAGAGAGTTTGTATGTTGTCTTTGATCGTTTTTCACATGTTGTGTTGCCATCAATGACAAATGGGGAGATTTTTGCAAGTATGAAAGTGTTGTAATTGATTTCAAACAGGAAGTCTACTGACTGGTGTTGTCATTGATGTCAACTATTTGATGAAGATATCGAGGATATTGAGAAAATTGTGAAAAAGAAGAAAAAAGGTTGTTGCAAGTTGTACATGTATAGTTGAGATCTTGAGGAAGTGTTGTGAGTACATGGAGCTATTTTTTTTGTAGAGTCTTAAAATGAGTTAGAATGAAGTAATGAGCTGAGATGATGTCTCTGGTACTTGGTTTCCAAGTTCTTTTGAGAAAATTTGATAAATAGAGTAAACTATGTTGTGCAGGTGTTCATAGTGTGCTTCAATATTGTGCTCCACGTTTCTTCTATATTGATCCTATGCATGTGCGGATTTGATATGTTGTTCATGATTGTCAGAGGTTGCTATATTTAGAATTTGGGGTTTTGGATCGTTGTACAGAGCGAGATATTTTCACCAGTGTGTGAAACATCCTTTCAGTGATTTTCTTTGTGGCCTGGGAGAAATGTATTTGCTTTGTGTTTCTTTGTTGTTTTTCTTTAGGTTGTGAAAACTTGGGAAGTCACCTTAAAATCTATTAGGTATTTTACCCTTAAGGTAGTTTCCAATGTGTTTACTCTTTTCATTTAACTCTTTAATCCATTTTCATCATGCTTATTATGTTATCTTCTTGTTATTTCCATTATCCTCTCTTGACCATTTGGTATTGGATTTCAAATGTGATTTTGATTCCACTCCCTTGCCCCAATCCTTATTCTTACTATTGATTAATCACATTGTTTCCTAGAATCCCTCCCATTCCTTGGACCTTACTATCATTCCTTTCACCCACCCTTCCCCTATCAAACCTCCACACATAAACATGAATCTAACCTAGGTCTAGAAGTATTTATTCCTAAAAAATATTGTTCCAAATATTCCCCCTTAGCTTTCCTATCCCTACTTGAATATAGTATAGATGATTCTTGGGGGGTGAAATTTACTAAGGGTTGAATCATCAAATTTTTTCAAGGAGAATAAAATGTTGGTTTTTTTGAGGATTCAAACTCAAGGTGAAGGAAGATGGTATCTTTGTTTCTATATCAATCATGAAGTGCAAAAAGGTCTTGAAGAATAAATGTGGGCCTAATGATATGGAACCTAAAATGGATAAAAAAGATTTCATCCTAGGAATTTGTTATTAAACCTCATCCATTAAGAAGGTGCACTCTTTTTTCACCATTAGTGTGGAAAAACTTGTTGAAATACGTAGAGAAACTATCACCCATCACAAAATGTTAAGATAGTTTCATGCAAAATATAAAAAATTCAAATTCAAAATGTCCCTATTATTTTTAAGAGGTCAGGGGGGCAAGACCTCACCCCTATGAAAATAGAGAAAATTCTCTCCAACTAGTGGGAGAATATAAAAGTTAACAAGCTGAAGGCAAAGACCACAATACAAGACAATGGGATAGTGAATATGGAGAACATTATTTGCATCAAAATTACCCTAGAGAAGGTGGTGGACTATAAAAAACTACTACCTAGAAGATAGAAAAAGGCATCAAACTATGAATTAACAATTGAAAGACCTCTAGAATGAATGGTACAATGCAAATTTTCTCAATCTCTTGGGAACATCTCTATCTTCTTCTTTTTTTAGATTTTTGGTTTTTGTTGCTACTATTTATTTTTATTTTTCTATCTAAGTGTTGGAACTACTATTGTTTAGCTACAACTTTTCTACTATTTGAATGTTGTCTTGCTATTTTTAAGCTCTTGACTATTAAAATTTGGAGGCCCTTTCAAAATATCTATTTTACCTTTAATAAAAAACATCAATACCAAAAAGACACCAAAGTAATCTAAATGTTACCCAATAAAGGAATTAGAATAACGATTAGCTAAGTTATGTGAAAAAATATAAGAAGGAACAAGGAACAAAAAGCTTATATACGAGAAAACCATTGGGAATATTTGTGGCTAAAATAAAGGAAAGGGTGTGACTAATTAGGAGTTTGCTAATATGCTCAAGACCCTAATGTGGTATTTGAACCTTTGTAGGTAGTAAAAAATAGAAATCTATTGGATTTGAGTGTGCACTCTTAACTTATGTGCATCTAGGATTAAGAACAACACTAAATAAATAAAATGTAAGAATAATAATAAATTCATATATTATTATCCTAATGTTTATGGAAAAGGAAAAATTGGGAAGATGTTACAAATATTTCCAAGAGAGATGAAGTAACAAGCAAAAATATGAGGATATATAAGAATGATATAACTTATAATAAACTAAAAATAACCCACCTTACCTTGAGAGGATGATGAAGAAAATGATGGTTGAAGGATCTTAAAACACATTAGAAAGTTTTCTATAACAAAAAATGTCATAAATCAATAAGACAATGGTAATGATGAGCTTTTAAATGGAAAGAGAGAAGGATATAGCAATAATCCTATACATGCAATGGAAGAACAACTTGATTTATTAGCCAAAACAAAACTTACACATAGGGAGAGACAAAGATAATACTAGATATTTGCATGTCTTAGATTTTAATAATGGGCTCCCAAGGGGTTATGGAAGGTGAGGAATGTTTAGATTCTCAATCACAAAGCTATTAGCTACTAAGAACACCATTACAAAATATTTCAATAGTAAAAAGGTGGGAAAATAGTATTTTTAATTTTTAAACCAACGGGACAAAATTGTAGTTACACAAATGTTTGGACATTCACACTATCATCTAGGAGAAAATACCCAAAATGATGTTGGAAAGCTATGTAAATAAAATTAATGATTTTTTTAATGGTAGTGGTATCATTTATCATCATTTTTACATATATATGTATTTTTGAGATAAATTGACACATTTATTTGGTAATTTACAATTCCTAACATACAATTTGTCTAGTGATTTTTTTGTAGTTTCTTAGATATAGGCCAAAACTTATTGGTCAAGAATGTTGCTACATACCCTTTTGTGTATTCTACAAATATATTTTATTTAGTGAAAACACATGAGTGTGGTGGGATGAAGAGGCTCATATACTAGGAGGAATTATTAATGTAGGGATAGTAGTGGAATTATATATTTGAGCACTATAAGTAGGCATTGATACAAGAATTTATATAGGAAAAGTGAGAATTAGTCTCTCCTAAATGATCAAAGGTTTTATAGGAGAGGTGGACATGGGAATGAAACATATGTCCCATAGATTTAAAAAAATCTAAACCATTAGAATTACTAACAAGAAGACTTCATAAAGAATATATGGTAGGATTAGTTACAATAGGAGATGATTCTAATTAGAAATGCCACTTCAGGAGTAGTTGGAAAAGGGGGGAGACTATCAAAGAGATTGTAAATATAATTTGACAATGAAGAATGGATAGAAGAAGAGGCTATACTAGGGTTTATGCATAAAATGACAAAAAATAATAGATGACCCAGCTTGTGTAGTGAAACTAATGAATTAAAGGGAAGAAAATTAATGTTTTATAGGAAATTACATTTGGTTTACCAAAATGAAAGATATTTTAGTTGATTCCTTTCAAAACCTCTAAGCTTTGCCTAACTAAATTTCTAGATGAGATCATTTTATAATAACGATAAATAAAATGGAACTCGTACAGGTAGTGAAGTTGGCTTGGGTCATGGGTTTGCTCCCCATAGGTTCCGGATTCAATTATGAGGCTCGGGCTTACCTAATGCATGTGGTTTGCGAGTGATTGTGTGCATTCCCAAAGGATTAGTCTCACCTCAACTTTCCCCTTGTGGACCCCAACTTGGCAAAAAGTAAGACCAGGGCAAGGCTAGTTGGGCCGCTAGGCTGGGTCACAGGAATACCTCTGGCGCAACAAAAAAAAAAAATAGAAAAAATGGATATATTAGTAATGTATATGATCTTATCAAAGTATATCTGGTAAGTCTATAAACTATGTTTATTTTCTCTAGATCAAAATATAGTTTTTTCTTCAAACTAAGAAAAAATAGAAAAATAAGAAATACATTTGGAAAAAACAATAAGTTGAGAGATGAGAATTAGATAAGATTGTAATCTAGAATAAGAATCAAGAGGGGATAATAATATAAGTGTTAGCATCTTTCTTAGATTCAACAACATGATTGTGATAGTGTTCTTAAAACTATACATGGTTCATTGCAAATAAAATATGTAGTCCATATGAGTAGAAAATCCTATGAAATAAGAACAAGGAGGTAATAGATACTATGGAATAATAATAGCCCTAAAAGATAATGAACTAATATAAATATTACGAAATAAAGGAAATTACATATAAATAAGCTACATAAAGGAAACAAGTGTAATAAGAGAGAAGGAATACAATACCTCTATATAACAAAACCATCAAGAACACCCATGGTTAAAATAGAGACAATGGGGGTAACTACTAGGGAGCTTGTTAAAAAGGTCAAGCCCCTATTTTGGTCTTTTGACCTCCATGAGAAGTCAAAGGAAAAAATAGATTAGAGCTGAGTGTATTGCTCATATTATATGTTTATCTATAACTAAGAGTGACAATAAAAAACATGAGAATAGCAATAAATTGATATATATCACTATCCTAGGGTATAAGGAATAAGACTAGGATATGGAATGGAAAAATATAAAATTTCAATAAATATTTAAAGAAGTATCAAGTTAATTTATAGATATGAGGTTTCATATTGACTATCCAAGAAAGTGGAGAGCATAGAAAACCCTCAACATGATCTAAATGCTCATAATTCAATAAAAAGAAAGAGTTTTATATAACAATAAGAATATATACTGTAATCACATAAACTACAAATGAAAAGATGTTAAGTCTCAAAATAATTGCTTCATCTCCTAGAACCAAACTTCACTCACAAGGCTAGGGTTATTGTCATGCAAGTGAAATCAACTCATCAACAAAACTATGGACTCTGAGCTATCTCTACAAGAGTGGGTTATACCTCCTATACTTTGAGCTTAGCTTAGACTCGAGAGGTTATTCCCAAAGGTATACCATAATAGGTATTCAAATCGCATCAAATGAAAAAATAACAAAATATAGATAGTCAAACCCAAGTTGATGTCTTGGTCCCAAAGATTGTCACTAAACCAAGGAAAATTGGTTACAACAAAAATTCATATATAGATGATGTAACTATGAAAGCATAAATCCACATAAGATAATTTCATTTTGACGTTCACTAAAGATGAATCCTTGGTTACATCACAAGGTTATGAATGCATAGAATGACCAATTACTCCTATACTATTGATTTTTGTTTTGTTGGATGGTGTGAGATTGGTGAGGTTGACTAGAGACTAATGCCTTATTCATTGGGATACAAAGTCATACATAACAAAAAATGAAGGAAACATAGAAGACTAGATACAGGTAGATATGACATCAAACTACAAGCATTACACAAATAGCATACTTATTAATCCAAACTAAAGCGCATAAATCCATATGTAACAAATAGATGATTATTAAAAATCTTTTAATACATTAGAATATTCTCACATGATCAAATTTTTATTACATTTATGTTAAAAATGTTATTGGGGAACCTACACAACAGTGATTATTTTTCAAGAGAAATAAAAACAACATGGAGACATCCTGTGTATAATGTTGATACACTTTAGTTGTCACATGTCTCATTGATTCACCACCCTTCTGCAACTAGAAATGGCATGGTTTAAACTTGGACTAATCCTCACACCTACATAGCCTTTAAACATCACCAACAAAACCAACCCCTCTTCAAAATGATGAAATCATGCCTATAATAGCACCCATGTGTCAACCCTAATTGCTACTCATTATAGCACATTCAAACAAATAACTCATATTTTCTCATGCCCAAAATGGACACTGCAGATGGAAGGATGGGATCTGCAATCAATTTAGGTATTTGTGTGATTATTCTATAGTGATGTCAATAGCTACAATTAAAATCCATGTGCTTTAAAACTTTGGTGCTTCCTACACACTAAAAGTAAGCACCATAGGCTTTGATTTCCTTTGTCGATGATTACATATGAAACAAGAACTATTGAAACCTTCAACCCCAACAAGAAGCTCCACTAATATGTGCATAGTACTCCTTAACACTCTCCCTTTTCCTTCACTTTCATCGGTGATTTAATCTCTATTAGGAACTATCAACACTTTGGCTCTCATTAGGAACTCGTTGGGACTTTTGTTGGTTTTGAGAACCAACAAAATTTCCAATGCATCTTTTCTTACATTTCTCTTTCATCTATCTTCCATTTCACATTCCATCGCCTTCCTTCATCGGTGTCATTCTATGTTGAGGGTTCCATGGGAACTGGGAACCAATGGTTCTTGGTTCCTAGGTTCTTAGTTCCTATTGAACCTCCAACCACTTTTTTGATTTAGGTAATTTTTTTAATTTTGAGTTTGATTAAATAACTAAAGTATATGGAAGGGAAAACCATCAATAACACAATATAAAAATGACCCTTATAGAAACTTCTTAGATTAGTTATTTATGAAGGATAATAATTAATAGTCACACAAAAGAAAGGAACTCAAACCAAATTTAACATAAAAAAATTGAGTTCCGACAAAAGAGATGTAACTCAAAGGAAGAGTTTCAAAATAGGTGAAAATGAGTTGTTCTTACTTAAAGAAGTGTCTAAGAAAATTCAAAAAGCAAGGATTGAAGAATGATAGCAAAGAAAACCTATAAAGTTTCCAAATATTTCATAAATAGATATTTGATAAAATTTAAGTAAAAATCTCATAAGAGAGCTCATAAGTATAGTGAGATATAATTTGTTGTAGCAAGATAAAAAAGTAACATGAGAGTAACTAAAACTGTAACTAGCCTATTTCTTAAGGGTTTTCCAAAGAGAATACCCAATTTTTTTAAATTCATATTTATCTATTGCTATTGTCAGTAAAGAGGCTAGGGGAATCCTATTCAAACTTGATAGAAGCTATGAAAGGGATGGTTACAACCAAAGAGAAGTGAAAACTTCATCATCTTGGCTATCAAATGGAGTTTGTATAACAATACTATTGTAGGATGAAATTTCAATTGTGTATATGTATGCAAAACCATATTTTACTCTTCAAACAAATATATATTAAGAATGTTATAAAATAATCACTAAATAAATTAAATACAAAAATCTTAAAAATACATGAAAAGGAATATAAACACAAAGACACACACAATATGTAACGCCTTGTCATGGAACCCGGGGAATGACACGTCACAACACTAACAATCAAACATTTAATAATAACATGTGATCAACAACTTAACATGAACGTTCTCGGATTCCACAATTACGCTACTAAAGTAAAACAATAAACACAACACATCAAGAACCATATATATATCAAATCACGTAAATAGTCATGTATAGATTACATTACAATAAGTGAGATTATGACAAATCTCAAAACATTTCAAGTATCAATACAATGAAACCTCATGCAACATCATGAGTGTGTACTACAAGAATAAGATCAAGAATAGATGGCGTCCACATCCACAAACTCGTTCGATGAACAACTCCGTGAATGATGTGCATCCAGGATCCTGCCAAGAACAAACATGTCTCTAACAATATCACCTGCAAGGGACCCAATGGAAGATATGGCACGTTCCTCCCAACCATGTGGAACTTGAAAGCCCACCCCCCGTGCTAGGAGATAGAACATGTCCTCAAGTCAAAACAGACATCAAGAAGAACATCATGCAACACATGGTCAACATACATGACATCACAATGACAAGACAACTGATATACTCCCAGAGGTGACTCACAATCACAAGTGACTCAACACAAGAGAACTAACAAGAGTGTCATCAAACAAGCTCGACATGGGTTACCCAATGGGATCTTCATAGGTTATCGACCCCCTTACATGGTTAAACCCTGGAAACCTCAACCTATCCCCGACCCCCACTCTCACTCATGCGGGATCAGCATACCTTTCGAAGGGACAAGACAGTTGATCTTCGCCATTCCAGGCCTTCCCACTCATCCCAAGCCCAAACGAGCACTTGATTCTTGGGTGAGGCTAACTTATCTAAATTAATATGAGATGCTACCCAAACCCCTAAAAGCTTATTTTAGTGATCACTTGATTAACACACTTCCGAGAGGTTACCCCTACAACCACTTCCGGGTCCGGCCCCTAATGGAAGCCACTCCTCCTATGGTACAACTTCCCAAAATGACAAGACTAAAAAGCCAACATGCATGCACAAGAGAACTTCTTTTCCCATAGACCCAACATAGTAAAAAACATACCATGACATTAATTTAACTTAACAACACTCTAAACATGCATGACAAGTCTTTTACGAACAAACACCATTCCATGCCAAGGAATTCAAAATATCCAAAGTAATATCCCAAAAGATATAACGCGCATGGTTCACGTTTCAACTTTGAAAACAAGTCAAAGAACCTCTATAAAAACAAACCATGTTTTATAACAATAAAACAACAATTCCAAAACAACTTTAATATTAAAAGCCTCTGGAAGACTATACCATTAATGACATATTTCATACACAAAATGAATAGTTTATAAAATGAAATAACATTTGAACATAGTTAAAAAGCTTCATTCAAATTTCCCCAATCGCACATGTCTTACGCATTGCACTCAAGCTCATTCACGAAAAGACAATAGATTCTTCCATACATGATAATGTTGTGGAATTCACAATCCTACAAAAGATGATCTTAAGCTTTTTAAAAATCTATAATACAAATGCAAATATTCACTACAACTCAATAAGATAATTCATAATTCTAATTTTGATGATGCTTATGTATTTGAGTTAATAACCATTTCACAAATTTAAATTAGGACTTGAAATTAATTAATTTAATACATATATTCATTACTATTATACATGATAATTCATATGAATTCAACATTATGCGAAAACATCATAGTTCATATGAATTCAACATTATGTGAAAACATCATACATATATGTTTTTGCTAATCATAAGGAGGAATTTAACACCCTATACGTATTTATCTATGCCTTATGCTATTATTTTAAGAATAACCATGATTAAATAAATATCGAAGTATTCACTTGCTTTGTAAACTAATTCTACTACTTTCACTTATTGAAGAATTTAGTTACCATACTATATCAACGTAGTTTTATATACTTTTATCTAAACTTTGAATTTACTAAAAAAAATACCGATTAAGGGATAATTGAAATTAAGTTTAAAGAGAAACACATTGGATAAACATTAATTAAATATCATACGCACGCCTTAAAATAAAACCACTATGTTTATGAGTTAATGGTATCGCTATAATCAGCGAAGTGAGTTTCACCGATCTCTCCATATTTTGAGGTCGATAATTTAAACTGCAATGGTGACTTAAGACAGTTTCAATCGTGATCCCCCTATGGCTAAGTCTATGTTGGGTCTGACATGCAACAAGCAAAGTTGACAGTCAAGTAAACATGCAGACAACATGCAAATAAGACCTCATATCAAGAACTTCAAATCCATAAACCCGCAGCCCAAGACATCCTAAGAAGTTAAGAATAGAATTAAACACTTATTACTACGATAAGGAATGATAGTTAAGTCTGCCTTAAAGTGAACTAGAGGACACCACGAACCACTACACACAGGAAGTTAAGGTTTATGCTAACTGTCGACACACGCATGTTGCATGCTAAAAATCAAGCAATCATAAGGATACACTAACTGACAAGTACCACTGTCAAAGAGAATAGACATCAAAGCAATATGGAAAACTGGACACATGTGATGATAAGAACAAAGGAATATAAACTTGTCTCGACTCACCACCGACCAGGACAACCATGGCATCAATCTCAACAAGACAACAAAGAATAAGCAAAATAGATTATATGGATGAGAATATAAATGCTTGTGCGCGGTGTCTCAGAGGAGAATTCGACATAAGGTGAGATGAGGTATGAATGAAATTTCAGTTTCTATGCATGTATGAGACATGATCAAGATATCAAAGCACCCAAAGTGGCGAACCTAGGAGACACTCTCCATACGAAAGTTTAAGGATCTGAAACATAATGACCATCGACTCAAGATCCAAACTCACATGGCAACAAAGAATGCTAGACCATGCACAACAAAAGTGAATAAAGAATAGGAGAGACTGAAGTTGGACGGATGAAACAATGACAACCATGCAATGAATCAAACGAGGATAAATCCAAAGATAGACTTTATGCCATGCATGGCACCAAATGAGTAAAACGAAGATATCCCATGCACAAATCGAGACTACAATAATGGCCATAGCCTATTACGCATGCGAGTTGCATGCACGATTCACAAAGCAATAGAAAGTTGCAATTCAAACACATAACACAATGACTCTTCTTTATACAATTTACATCTGGAAAAAGCGTCATGTGGTGAATATGCATGCATGTGACAAGCCTGAATGCATGCAATGCAAGCCAGAGAATAGAGAATGTTTATCAGCCGTCATAATGAACAGAGTGCAAGATGGATTAAAATGCTTGTGTGTGAGGACTGGATCAACTGAAACTACTATACCACAGAACGGAGAAAGATAACCCAAAACTTACACGCACCCAACAACAATTTCAACCACAATCGACATAAATAAAGAAGGAATGTTATCATCACTATAAGGTATAGTTTTGACGCAGAGAGCCATAAAGACCAATTTATTATCAGACGTTTCAAAAAGGAATATAGTGAACACAAAAGAATTGTCAGCTGCTCATACACTGAGTCACACAAACCGCCGAACTAGAATGCATGCATAAAATATAGTGAATACGAATAGGAAGAAGGAGGAGGTTCCTAAAGGTCACACAGTAAAAAGATCTAACACTCAGCCGATTCTAACATAAACTCAACGAATGAAGTTCAAGGATGCAAGGATTTCATTTTGTACCAGGACATGCAAAAAGAGTCAACTATCAAAAATGGAGTTTATCAAAATCCTAGACATTGAACTACCATGTGATAGAATCAGTAAAGAAGCCTCTCTCTGAAAAATCATTAACACAATAGCTTATAGTTATTTCGTCGACCCAAAATGAATCTCGGCATGCAAACACATGAAGATTCAAACTACTATTCTCTTATAAATGATAGTATTAAACTCAATCTCATAGTGAATAGTTGATTTTAAAACAAATCGATCTAAGATTCATGCGAATCAAGATTAACCAAGGCAGAAACACAGACCAAGATCTACAGACATTTTCAATGAAAATTGAATCTCATTATTAAGGAAAGCAGTGAATAGAAAAGACTACTAGCTGCGTGAGTCTCAAAGGAGAAGGAAATTTTATCCTTATGCACATGTAATAGGCATTCAAACATAAAACCAAGATCTTAAACGGTACCCACAAGATTGGTTGATTCAAAGAAACACTTAAACAAGCTAAAAGTCAGATCATTAGTACTCGGTAAAAGACAGGTAAAGGATTCCCTTAAGAGATGTGTCTAAACAAAGAGGATTGACATTAGATATGCAGTGATAATCTAATGCACAAGCAACCACTTTACAAAAAGACTCGAAGGCAGAAAATCAAGAACGCAAAAACCCAAAACTCAAGCCATAGTAAAAAAATTTCTCTTCCATTAAGTAAAACTGATCATCAAGTTTTCCACAAACCGAACCAAAATCTCCACGTAGCCAAGATGCAAATAAAGCAAATTCAATTTTATAAAACACAAACCAACTGTGATAGATCTAAGCTTAGTAGGAAAGATTATCTATACTTCCTAATCAGTTTAAGTTTCTTCTTTTATTTTATTATCTAACCTCTAAAGTTTTCAGTTTCTTTTATTGTGCAGGTTCCCAAACAAGGATTCACAACACAACTCCATTAAATTACAGTAATATCCATTGCATGTGACAATTCAGAACAAATATAATTTTTCCAGAAGAAGACCTGAAACGTTTTCTGGATTCGAACGAGGGTGGAGTGAAAACATCCAAACTTCAATCCACATAACATTCACAACACGAATACGGCCTTCAACAATCAATTTTCAACTTTTCATACAAAACCCCAGAAAAATACAGAGATAGTCTTTTCCCGTGAAAACCTCTCTCTCTCCTTTCAAAAATCAGTTGCTCTTTTAAATACAATTTACCCATGCAAATTTCAAATTGCATGCCATTTAATCAGTCAGTTCAAATTTTTGAACACTATTATCAAAGAAGATATTTTGCAACTTAAATCACAACTGGCTGATTAATTTTCGAAAATATCAAACTTGCATAAATAAATCAATTACAAATAACTAACCTTTTGCAAATAATACATTTTAATATTTCACTTTTAATTCCTTAATAATCTAAAAATAACTTTTCCAATTTAAACATTGCAATAAATCATCAATCATATTACCATTAAATCATTAATCAATCTAACATAACATTATACAACATGACAAACATAACATGACGCGACAACAACGAACAATGCAACAAACGAATGAAAAGACATAAAGGTGACAAATTGATACTCGTTCTTTTCAGAACGATGGTTCAGGACAGAGGACAAGTCTATCTCCCTTCAATGATTCCATTGGGCCATGGCACACTCAAACCTAACAAGTAGGTGGAGTCAATGCATGTACTTAAAAGCTGCATCACACTACACGATCAATCGAAACAACATGTATATATATGAAGATACACCATGAAGAAGAATCATGGCATAGCAAGGCACTCACGGATGATATTGCTAAACCGTCTCCTTCACCGAACTGACATAAAACATAACATCTAAAATCAATCACATCATAGTACCATCATAAAAATTTCAGAACAACATATACATCATAATAATGTCATCTCACGAAAGTAAACAGAATATCATAAGTAGAGTGTATCATCAACTAAGTTTCACAACTGGTCATGTAAACCATGACATAATGTCTCAAAGTAACATAGTCTCAAGCAACTAACTTCTAACAAAAACTCAAAACAACTGAAATAGAAATGTCATCAGGAGGGTCACTATACAATATTTGACATCTAGACTCGAAAAAAGGACAATGATAGGCTAAAACGAGTCCAAGAAACATACTATAGGAATGATCGCTAAAATGGATACACTTTCTAATCACAATTATGCTTGTTGACATTACATATTTTTGTAGATGTTGATGTCACATTAAAATACTTTGATACTCTTTGATGTGTGTCAGGTATATTCTTTAATGTGCCCTAAACTCTAAATATTTAAATTAATTAGGATTAATGCTTAAATACAACTCTCTAAGGGTGTAATTAAAAATATTTTGCAGTTCAATTCTAGCACATAATGGCTAAGAGGAGGGAAAATAAGTAGTCCTAATATTTTAATTTAAAATGACAAGATCAAGGATAATTTTTGTAATTACACATTTAATTATTGTTAGATGCACACGATAACTTAGAGGGGGGTGAATCAATTGTACATTAAACATTCAATCCCTCATTAACTTTCAAACCCTTGTTAGCCCTTAAACCTTTATCATGCATTAGCAAAATGTAAACATATGAAACAATAATGCAAACATATCCAAACACATAAGAACACCGGATTTACGTGGAAAACCCTAAGTAGGGAAAACCACAGTGTTGATTAGCTCACATTTATATGAATAATAACACTAAATACAATTAGGCTCATTGCCTAGAAAAAGGAAGAAAGGCTCACTGTTGGGTGGCTCACTTCCAAGAAGAAAGAAGAATAAAAGAAGACTATTACAAAGAGTTTCACTATCTCAGAGTAATAGGAAAATCCACCATTGCAACTTTGTACCATCCACAACCTTCGGCTCACTACCTCCAACAACTTCAATCACACTAAAAATGTAGACACCTTCTGCTCACTACATCCAAAGTCATAGGCATTAAAGCTTGCACTCAAATCACCACACTTGATCAGATTCACATCATTCACACTTTCCACACCCCTCAACACAAAATCCATCTCACATTTATACCATCTGTGACCTAAACAATCTCAATTAGGTTGGCCTTCATGAAATGTATGCACCTCAAATGTGCATCACCGAGATAAGTCGGCATCAAAAACTTCTGTGGTGGAAAGAAGTGAAGGCAGTCCATGCCAAGGGTTAACTAGGACCCAAATATACATCACCATTCCACTCAACACATCCACAATCTACAAGGTACCTCCACAAATTGCGCTAGTAGGCCAAGTCGGACAAACCTGAACTAACACCACAAGTGACCGCATACACGATTCTCTAGGTTACACAAACCACAAAACAACACTTCAAAACATCCACACGACATCCTAAAATTTTCCAACATCATTAAAATATTTTGTAACTCTACCACAACCACCTGAAACAAAGAACACTATCATTTTGTGCAACCAGACACATTGCCACATAACACAACTTACTAACTAACCTTGTGAAACACCTCAACACCTGAATCATCTAAGGAAGTTATAGATAATATAATCAAATTCCCAAATCTGCAAGACAAGAAAACTCACTGTGGAGAAACGCAGAGCAATCTCATTTCTCCCAGACAACCTTCTACAAAAACTGACAAACTGTCAAACACGATATTTATTGCAAAATGATCCAAAAACCTAAAACTCTGGATATAGAACCTCTAAACAAATTTGATCATCATATCCAAACCACACAAGCATATCTTCAACCATGAAGAAATGTGGAGCACAACACTAACACATGTCTATCACACTACACACTCTTTTATTCAAATTTTCTTAAAAGCACTTGGAAACCAAGAGAACTAGTTGCATCAGCAACACCAACAGAACACTACAACACCTTCTCATCATGACTACAATATCTGCAATACCAACAATCTCCACATCCACAATATCTACTCAACACCACACTAGAGGTTGACATCAATGACAACACTAAAGCCAACAGAGTGCAACACGCTCATTGTTGACATCACTACAACAATCTTTCCAATTATACTGAAGGCTGACATTAATGACAATACTAGCAACATACTTGCAACAATCTCCCCCTTTTTCATTGATTGCAACACTACCTCTAAAAAGCCATCGACAACAAAAGCAGCTTTGCATTAAGCAACACTCCCCCGTATTGAGGTAGACTTCACTCTCTCTATTTTACCTCTGTTCTTCAAACACCATTCTCTTTGCAATCTCTCCCCCTATTTGAGGAGCTCTTCAACCATTACTCTATCCTTTGACATCATTCTCTCCTTATGTTTTTCAGACTTCACTCTCTCCCCCCCTTTGATATGAATGGTAATGTAAGGAAGCTAAGGTAGCATAACAACTTCCTACACTAATCTTGAGAGAAGGATAATGCAAAAAAAGTATAGATCTTTAACAGTTACAAAAACTTAGACATAAATAAACACAAATATCACGCATACTACAACTCAATGATTTACATGGTGAAAACCTTTTTGAGAGAAAAACCCCACACTCCAAAATCCACCCAATATATTATTCAACAATCAATAAGATTACAATATACTTTCTTTGCAAGCTTCTCACAAGAGTATCACCACTCAGAGCTCCAGAGGCAACACAACTGCTATCAAACTCTTAGAATACATCGCAATACACAACCATAATACAATGCCCTCATAAAATAGGGTTTCCTTCTAGGGAAAGTCAAGCTAATAAAATTTGAGACGTCGGATATGAGACATATGATGAATGGTCCAGATTTATAATAGTAAAATATAAATAAAATTTTCCTTTCGGGGGTGTTGCCCCTAGACCCCAGCCGGGGGAATGATCTCCCCAGACCCCTCGTGGGGGGGATCCCCCACACCCCCCCCATCGTCGTCGACTAAACAGTACCTTATGTAATTGCAAGGTTGAGACACATTTTCTCAACAAATATCCCACTTGTCGAACACCTTGCAATGACAACATAACAGTGTCATCATCATCTCTTAATTGCTAGGGGTCGAAAGGCCCAAAGTCTCTGAACACCATCTAAACTTATCTATGCTCATAGACTTAGTTAAAGAATCAACAACATTCATCAAAGTCTCTACCTTAACCAACTTCACCCTGCCATCTTCGACCATATCTTTGACAAAATGATACTGTACATCAATGTGCTTGGACTTGGAATGAAATATCGAGTTCCTGGCTAGACATATTGCACTCTGACTATCACAATAAATTGTCACTACACCTTGTTTTATTCCAATATCTGAACACAATATCTTAAGCCAAATGGCTTCTTTACAAGCATGAGTTGATGTCATATACTTTGCTTTAGTAGTGGACAAAGCAACCACAACCTGCCACTTACTCATCCAACTAATTGCACCACTAAATAAAGTGAACACATAAGCACTCGTGGATCTTCTGCTATCAACATCACCTTCCCATTTTGAATCCACCTAACCATGAATATCAAGGGAAATTTTTTCTTCAATCATATTACTGTGATAACATAAGGAATAATTCGAGGTACCGTAGAAATATCTGAAGACTCTTTTAACTGCATCCTAATGAACTCTATTAAGATTAGACATATATCTAGAAAGAACTCCCACTGCTTGGGCAATTTACGGTCTAGTATAAGCCATAACATACATCAAACTTCCAATTGCACTCTGGTAAGACACTATGCTCATGTCTTCCATCTCCGATGGTGATGTTGGACAATTTGAAATAGATAATTTTGTTCCAACTGAAACATGAACACCCAATGGTATACAATTCTACATATCACACCTCTGTAAAATTGAGTTGGCATACTTACTTTGGCCAAGCCATAGCTTTCTATTCACTCTATCTCTTCTAATTTCCATCCCAAGAATGTGTTTAGCTACACCAAGATCTTTCATTTTAAATCTAGCATTAAGTTGATATTTCAGTTCTGAAAATGATAGCTTTCCCTTTACCAATAAATAACATATCATCAACATATAATGCAATAAATAGGAAACAATCACCATCAGTTTTGTAATAAACACAATGATCTAATTTAGAACGCTCAAATCCTAAACTCAACACATATGTATCAAATTTTCAGTACCACATCCTAGGACTATGTTTTAAGCCATACAAAGATTTCTTCAATTTGCAAACCAATTTACTTTTACCTTTCACCACGTAGTGCTCTGACTGTGTCATATAAATATCCTTCTCCAAGTCACCATGAAGGAAAGCAGTTTTCACATCCATTTGCTCAACCTCTAAATCATAAGCAACAACAATAGAAAGCAAAAATCTAATGGATGTCATTTTTGCAATACGAGAAAAAATGTATCACCATAATCAACACCCTCAACTTGAGAGTAACCTTTTGCATCCAACCTTGCTTTGTACTTCTCAATACTTTCATCTAAACCGATCTTTTTTTTGAACACCCATTTGCAACCAACAGGTTTTCTTCCTTCAGGAAATGGTACAAGATCACATATATCATTCTTTTTCAAATATGTCATTTCTTCATCCATAGCAACCTTCCAAGATTTTGCATCATTCATACCTAATGCCTCTTCTACCGATCTAAGTTCATCCATGTTAGTATTCAAAGAAAAAATACATCTCCAATCATTAGGCGAATACCTTTCAAGTGGTTGTCTATTCCTTGTAGACCTTCAAACAAGTTGAGTTGGAGGTTCTTCCTCCTCTTCTGATGATTTAGAGTTGGATGAGCTCTCCTCAACTTCTTGTCTATCCATGGGTCTCGATTCAAATTTCTCAGGTGTAGAAGGAAATTGAATCACATCTTCCTATTTACTTTGTTTTGGCTGCAATGTAATAGAAGAAGGCTTAGTTTCTCTAAAAATAACACTCCTACTATGTATTACCTTCTGTGTAATAGGATCCCAAAGCTTGTATCCTTTCACACCATAACTGTATCTTATGAAGATACATTTCACAACCTTGTTCTCCAACTTTGTCTGCTTCTCCTTTAGCACATGTGCATTTGCCTCACAACCAAAAACTCTAAGATGTCTTAATGAAGGCTTATGGCCCGACCATGCCTCTATAGATGTATTATCAACAAGAGCTAATGTAGGAGACCTATTAATCAGGTAACAAGCAGTGGCAACAACTTCAGCCCAAAACCTTTGTTCTAGACCAACACCACTCAACATACTCCTAGCCTTCTCCATCAATGTCCTGTTCATTCTTTCTACAACTCCATTCTACTGTGGAGAATACGAAGTTGTCTTCTATCTATGAATACCATAATATTACAAAATCTATCAAAATTATTAGAGCAAAATTCACCGCAATTATCAATTCTCAAACATTTTATTTTCTTTCAAGTTTGCAACTTGACCATTGCTTTAAACTCTTTAAATCGACTGAAAACTTCAAATTTACTCTTTCAAAAGTATACCCATGTCCTACTATAATCATCAATAAATGAAACGTAATATGTGGATTTACCAATTGGAGGAACAACTACAGGACCAAACACATCAGAATGAATAAGATCCAATACACCACAAGATTTATGAGAACTTGAGTAAAAATGAACGCAGTTTTATTTTCCATAAATGTAATGCTCACATAAATCAAATTGAAGATTACAATCAGACAAACCTTCAACGAGGTTTTTATTTTTCAAGGTCCTTAGACCCTTTTCTCCAATGTGGCCAAGTCTTTGGTACCATAACATAGTTTTCTCTATAGGTAACTTTGTTTCAGAAGAAAGAGCACCCTTGGGTACCCAAAAGCCATGACCATCTGTTGAAGGTGAAACCCTCACTTCTTCCATAGACTTTCTTTTCATAGAATTACTATTGCACTCAATAGTGCATGCATCAAGCTTATACAATGTGCCATATCTAACACCTCTAGAAATCACCATAGCACCTCTAACAATTTTGCATCCTGCATCAGAAAATACTACATGCACACCTACATCTATTAGTTTGCTCACAAATAACAAATTTCAAGCTAAACCGAGGATATGCAACACACCATTAATCCTTCTTACTCTACCATCAGGAAACTTGATTTTAACTTTACCACGACCAACAATGTCTAAATGAGAATCATCACCCAAGTACACCTTACCTCCATCAAATTCTTTATATTCAAAAAACCAATCTCTATTAAAGGTCAAATGGAAAGATGCACCTAAGTCAATTAACCATGCATCATTACTTGCACGAGTTTCCAAAGCTGCAATGAATGTGTCACCATCTTCCTTCTCGGGCTCAAAATTAGAATCAATTTTTTTTTCTTCTTCTTCTTTTCTTCTTTGTAGTCCTTATGAACATTTCCATGCTTACTGCAATTCCAGCAAATAAGTTTGGACTTTCCAGGAGGGAGACTTGAATTTGTCACACTTCTCATTCTTCTTGCCTTTTTCCTTAGGTCTTCCATGAACATTTAGGGCCTCCTTGGCATTGATGGATACCTTCCTCATTTCTTCAAAAAGAAAAGAACCCACCACATCTTCAGACTTCAATATAACATAAGTACTCCTAATAACCATAACAAGAGAATCCCATGAATTAGGCAAAGAACAAAGCAAGGTTTGACATTTCTCTTTCTCATCCATTTTGACACCAACTGATGCCTATTGAGCCACCAATATATTGAATGCTTCTAGGTTTTCTTTAATTCATCTACCCTCTTCCATTCTCAAGGAATACAATTTCTTCCTCAAGATAATCGTGTTCACTAATGATTTGGCTTGATACATCTCACCAAGATTCTTTCATGGTTTATGTGCAGAGTTATCTTCATGGACATTGATTAAAACAGAGTCTTCCAAGCACAATCTAATTAGACCCTTGGCTTTATAGTCCATAACATCATATTAAGCAGCCTGAGTAGGATTTGTAGGCCTTGAAACATTCTCATCAACAACATCCCATAGATCTTGATCTATCAATAGATCCTCCATCTTCAGCTTCCACATTTCAAAATTATTTCTAGAAAATTTATCTACCTCTATTCTCCTTGATGAACTTTCCATCTGAAAATTCCCACAACAAGATCACAAAGTATCTTCACAACAAGCTCCCATGCAAATATGGATTAGTTCAAAAAACCCAACAACCCACAATTGAAACCAAAGGTGATCGAGCTTTAATATCACTTGTAATGAAGTTAAGGTAGCGAAAAAACTCCCTACACTAATCTTGAGAGGAGGATAATGCAAAAATTTTACAGATCTTTAACAATTATAGAAACTTAGACAAAAATTAACACACATATCATGCATACCACAACACAATGATTTACATGGGGAAAACCCTTTCGGGAGAAAAACCCCACACTCCAAAAGCCACCCAATATATTATTCAGCAATAAAAAAGGTTACAATATACTTGCAAAGCAAGCTTCTCATAGGAGTGTCACCACTCAGAGATCCAAAGGCAACACGACCACTATCACACTCTCAGAATACATCGCAATACATAGTCGTTGTCATTGGTTGAACATTACCTTATGTAATTGCAAGGTTGAGACACATTTTCTCAATGGGCAAGGGGCAACAACTTTCCCTTTTGACAACAGTTGTATTTTCTTTTCTGCTCTCCCCCTTTGACATTTGCATACATCACTTTGACGCCAATAGGAAAATTCTCTCTCTCCATTACTCTTCTCCATACACCTCTCACTACTACACATTTTGCACTACTCATTCTTCAATACTTCCTTTACTACTTGCTCTTTTTTGTACACTCCCCTTAGAGACACAAGATATGTTCCATTCGACTACATCAAAAAACACTACTACCTACTCCTCTTGAGAGGTATCCTTCAACACCAGTCCAGGACCAAGAATGTATCTTGAATGCTCACCTAGATAGATGCGCCAACTTATGTATCTAGTTGAAAGGAGGGGCAATATCCCCTAACTTCTATCAGAGATAATTAAATGTATCTTTAGGAAGAGCCTTGGTGAAAATATTTGCAACTTGATCCTTTGTAGGCACATACTCCAGCTTCACCTCATTCTCTGCAACCTTCTCTCTTAGAAAATGATACTAGATAGAGATATGTTTTTTTTTATTGAATGCATTATTGAGTTCTTTGAATTTTTTATAGCACTTGTGTCATCGCACATGATAGAAATAGGTTCATCATATGATAATATGGAAGGATGGAGGAAGGAATGGATGGAATGGAAAGGAATGGACGATGGACGGATGGATGGAATGGATGGAGGACAGGGAATGGAATGGAATGGTCTGGAATGGAATGGAAATGGACGGAATGGAAATGGACGGAATGGATGGAATGGAAGGAAAGATGGATGGAATGGATGAAGGAGGAATGGATGGAGGAATGGAATGGAATGGATGGATGGAATGGAATGGAAGGAATGGAAGGAATGGATGGATGGACGGATGGATGGAATGGAATGGAATGGAATGGATGGAATGGATGGAATGGAGGATGGAGGGAATGGAATGGATGGATGGACGGATGGAATGGATGGATGGATGGATGGAGGAAGGAGGATGGATGAATGGAAGGAAGGAATGGATGGAATGGATGGAATGGATGGAATGGATGGATGGACGGAATGGACCGGATGGAATGGATGGATGGACGGACAAATATTCAATCCCTCATTAACTTTCAAACCCTTATTAGCCCTTAAATGTTTATCATGCATTGGAAAAATGTAAACATATGAAACAACAATGCAAATACATCCAAACACATAAGACCACCATATATACATGCAAAACCCTAAGTAGGGAAAAACCATGGTGAGGATTAGCTCACATAGATATGAATAACAACACCAAATACAATTAGGCTCACTATCCAAAAGAATAAGAAAGACTCACTGTCGGGTGGCTCATTGCCAAGAAGAAAGAAGAATAGAAGAAGAATATTATAGAGAGATTCACTATCTTAGAGCAACAAAAAAATCCACAACTGCAACTTTGTACCATTTGAAACCTCTGACTCACTGCCTCCAACAACTTCAAGCACACTGAAAATGTAGACACCTTCTGATCACTGCATCTGAATTCATACACATTAAATTTCACACTCAGATCACCACACTTGATCACATTTGCATCATTCACACTTGCCACACACCTCAACACAAACTCCATCTCGCATTAATACCATCCGCGACCTAAACAATCTCAATTAGGTCAGCCTTAATGAAATGTATGCACCTCAAATGTGCATCATCAAGATAGGTCGACACCAAACACTTCCATGGTGGAAATAAGTGAAGGAAGTCCACACCAAGGGTTAACTAGGACCCAAATATACATCACCACACCACTCAACACATCCAAAATCCATGAGGTACCTTCGTAAATAGCATTAGCATGCTAGGTCGACCAAACCTGAACTAACAACACAAGTAGCCACATACATGCTTCTCTAGATCACACAAACCACACATAAATACTTCATAACATCCACACAACATCACAGAATATTCCAACATCATCAAAATAATTTGCAACTTTTCCACAACCACCTAAAACAAAGAACACTATCATTCTATGCAACCAGACACACTGCCAAAGAACACAACTTACTAACCAACCTTGTGGAACACCTCAGCACAAGTGAAACCTTCAGGGAAGGAAGTTACAAACAATATAAGCACATTTCCAAATTCGCAAGACAAGAAACCTCACTACGGAGAAATGCAGAGCAATCTCATTTCTCCCAAACAAACTTCTACACAAACAAACAAACTGACAAACACAACTTTTACTACAGAACAATTCAGAACCTAAAAATATAGATATAGAACCTCTAAACACCTATGATCATCATATCCAAACCACACAAGCATGTCTTCAACCATGAAGAAATGTGGAGCACAACACTGAACACACCTCTATCACACTCCACACTCTTTTATTCAAATTTTCTCAAAAGCACTTGGAAACCAAGTGAACCAACTGCATCAAAAACACCAAAACAACACTACAACACCTTCTCATCATGACTATAGTATATGCAATACAAAAAATCTCCATATCTACAATATCTACTCAACACCACACTAGAGGTTGACATCAGTGACAACACTAAAGACAACATAGTGCAACACACTCACTGCTGGCATCACTACAACAATCTTCTCAATTATACTAGAGGTTGACATCAATGACAACACCAGTAGCATACTTGCAACAATTATAGCCATTAGTCTAATCATAGATCTAACTAAGGCTAGGAGATGGATGAACTTGAAGATCAAAATTAATTCCTAGAAATGTAAATGAAAATAAGTAAATCCTAGATTAGGTGTCAGCTCTAAACAAAAATCATGCCATTGATATAGTTACAATTTCATGAAGAATAACTAGCTAAAGTGAGTCCATAACAAAAAGAGAAATGTAAGTTTATGCAATTTTGACTATTACAATATTGAATACCTTCAATTAGATATATACTTTTTAATACCTTTCAAATAAATGAATTTAAAATACTTATATTAATAAGTTTTCATATCTAAAATAATAATAATTGAATATAAGCTTTCGCATTAAAATTTGAACAATACAAAAAAATCTATAAACTAAAAATAATTTTTAAGTTTTTTAAAATTTCTAACATCTATATAATTTTAATATTAAATAAGAATAAAAATAAAATAAAATAATCCAATTTCTAATGGCACACATTAACATTTTCTAGATGAAATTATAACCACAATAATTCTTCATGGTCAATCTAATAATTTATTAAGATAAGATATTCACTTCACCAATAAGTTGTATAAACACATGTTTATATGTATATAAATGATCGATCCTTTTTTACTATTATAGGGTGGCCACATGTGATTTAAGGATTTTTAATGTATTCATTTGAAGAACTTATGAATTATAAGGATTAAATAAATTTTAGTTTGACTTAATAGTAATTAGTAAAAAAAATAAAGTTCTAATTTGAACATTTACTAAATTTATATAGAATTTTGACTTTTAATGGTTATAGTGTTTCTTAATGTAAATGAACTTTTCTTTATGTTTTTATTTAATTTTTAATATTTAAGTAAAATATTTATTAGATTTTCTAATTGCTTATCAAAATATGTTATATGATTTTAATATTAATTTTAAAAGTAGGTGAAAGCAATGGAAGAATTAGATATGAGAGTAACTAGAAAGTTTATAATAAAAATAATGTATTTAATATCTTTAAAAATTTTAAAATAAGAAATAGTTTAAAATATTAAATATTGTTTCTTTGTTTATAAATTATTTCAACCTTTCACATTGTTAAGTCTTTATTATAAATTTAGGCACATAGAGAATCGACATTATCAGGAAAAAAAGTAAGCAAGATTTATCATATTTGTCACAAGTCTCTTTCTTATTATCATCTCATATATCTTAGTTTTTCATCATATTCATGTGGAAAATAAAAAAATAAGATGAGTAACTTATAAGGACTACCACCATTTCTAGTCTACAAGACCACACTTGTGTCACTACATGAAACCCTATCAACTAAAGGAGTATCCTCCACATATTAATTTCTCTTTCATAGACTTACTAAATGAACAAATTCAATTAAGAGAGAGGGGGCACCTTCCCCTTCCACCTTTAACTTTCGTGGCCATTCCTATCTAACATCCTTACTAGTAAAGACATGAGTTCTCTCATGCCTACTACCTAAGAGTCTAACTTGTCTAAACAAGAGTTGAGAGCATTCTATATCCAATCAAGGAAGGATTTTGTAGAGCCTTGAAGTTTGTTCTTCATATAATCATGGTTGAATTTTTTAGAGATTTAGAATGTTACCGCCTTTGAAGATTTACGCCCAAACCTTTTTTCTTATACCTCATGAATTTTTTTTACATTATTTTATGATGTGAACATCTTATTCTATTTGTACATTAGTCAAAGGAACTACATAAGGAATCAAAGTATTTGAATATAAGTGATTATTATAGAGATGGGAGAGAATATAATTTTGAATTGGCCTCTCTCTTCCCACTTGTACTAGACCATATTATTTTGTCTCCTACCTCTCAAACCTTAAGAATCATGAGAACTTGGATTTTTTGTGTGGATTAATCAAATGAATATCTATAGACTAGATGATTTTAAGAGGAAAATTTGTATGGTAGGGAAAAAGATAATGCCTTGATTATGGAGAGGTTGTGTAATTATAGATATTTAAATTATTGTACAACATATCATATAATATAAAAAATGATACAAATATTTTTTAACATCATGTATTTTCTAATTATTGAATAATTTTATTTCTCTAGAATGTGGTTTTATAAAAGCTTAAGAATAGCATTCTTTGTATGACATGGGTTTCAATATTATGTTTGCACTCAATTTTTCTTATTGAAAAATTATTTCTCATTATTTGACATAATTTACATTTTATTGTAGGAATTAGTGTGAATTCTACTTATGACACCTTTCAACGAGGGATGGCCTCTAATGTCTTCATAAAGCATGATGGTGAACCCTTCATGGGACAAGTATGGCCAGGAGCTGTTTATTTCCCTGACTTCCTCAATCCAAAAACAATTTCATTTTGGGTAGATGAGATATCACAATTCTACAAGATAGTCCCAGTGGATGGCCTTTGGATTGATATGAATGAGATATCTAACTTTTGTAGTGGAAAATGCACCATCCCTACTAATAAAACATGCCCAGGCCCAGGTGTTTTCTTTACATGTTGCCTTGATTGCACCACAATTAATAATACTCAATGGGATAATCCCCCTTACAAGATCAATGTTGATGGAACACATACCCCAATTGGCTCTAAAACGATTGCCACAAGTTGCACCCACTATAATGGTATCCTTGAGTATGATGCACATAACCTCTATGGCTTCTTAGAGGCAATTGCCACACACATTGCTCTTCAAAACATCTTGAATAAACGTCCCTTCATATTGTCAAGGTCTACATTTGTTGGCTCGGGATCATACACAGCTCATTGGACTGGGGATAACCTTGCTTCTTGGGAGCACCTTGGATACTCCATCTCAACCATATTAAGATTTGGAATGTTTGGGATGCCAATGGTTGGGGCTGATATATGTGGATTTTTTGGGGGTACTAATGAGGAATTATGTGCACGATGGATTCAATTGGGAGCATTTTATCCCTTTAGTAGGGACCATTCTAATTTTGATAGCCCACACCAAGAACTTTATTTGTGGGACTCAGTGGCCAAGTCAGCACGTAAAGCATTGGGATTACGTTACAAAATATTGCCTTATATTTATACATTAAATTATGAGGCCCATATGACAGGGGCCCCCATTGCACGACCCATATTTTTCTCTTTTCCAGAGGATGCAGAGACATATAATATAAGTACCCAATTCCTTATTGGTTCAGGTGTCCTAGTGTCCCCTATTCTACAAAAGGAGACTACTACAGTGACTGCTTATTTCCCTAAAGGGAGTTGGTATAGTTTGAATAATATGGAAAACTCCTTGATCTCTATGGGTGAGTATGTGAGTTTAGAGGCCCCAATAGATACTATTAATGTTCATGTTTGTGATGGGATGATTCTTCCCATGCAACAAGGGGGATTGACAACTGTAGAGGCTAGGAAGACTCCATTCACTTTGGTGGTAGCATTTCCAATAGGATTAAACCATAGTGGGGGGAAGGCAAAAGGCCAAACTTTTTAGATAATGGTGAAGATGTGGATATGAAGTTGCAAGAGGGAAGTTCTACTTATGTCATGTTTTTTGGTGAGTCGGATGGAAAAATAATTACAGTCAAGTCTGAGGTACAAATGGGGAAGTATGCTATGGAAGAGGGTTGGGTGGTGAAAAATGTGGTAGTTTTAGGACCCTCCCCTCTTCCTTTAGTTTTCCATGTCAATTTTCTTATAGGAAATAACTTTAATATTACATGGGACATAAACAATATCCAATCATATGTGAGCTATGAAGCTTGAACTCCTATTTTGATGTAACATTTTCCCTATTCCAAATCTAAAAGGTAACTCCTAGTAACACATGCCATTTATGGTGTCTCAAAGTCATGATTTAAGCATTGGATGCATGCATTTATTAAATATCAAATGTTAGATCTTCAATCAAAAATAAAGAAAGCACCAAAGATGTATATTGGTGTATTCTACAAAATAAATTTATGAAGAATATGTATAAAGTGATCTTAAATATTATAGAAATTAAATCAAAATATAACTTGTAAAATGTTTTTTAATTTTTAGAATGCAATTAGCTATGAATTTATGGTTATTATTTAATCATTTAAATTTTGAATTTAGATGACAATGTATATCAATATTTGTTACATGACTATACTATAAGATTTAAATTTATTTTATGTTTCATTTGAACTTAATTATGATAGTATTTATCAATGTATGTATTATTGTGAGTATTTCAGGTCAATTATGTTATTATAATAATCATTAATTTGAATACTTTAGATAATTTAATTTAGATGTTTTCGTATAAGTGATTGAAATTTTTATGAAATTTTACATTTAAGAAAAAACAACATTTTTCTATGTACATTTATTTTCTATACACAAAGCTCATTCTTCATTATTGAATACATAACGAAAGATAATAGATACATGTAATCTATTTTCCTTATATGAAGGTTATCTTCTCTTAAAGTTTCAAATCAGCAACCATAGAAATGAATAGCTAGGAATTCCTTTCTTCTTTCTGTTTTAATCCTTTTTAACAATATATATTTTGAGACATCATATTTTGTGAGGATTTGGTCCTAATTTTTTGGGTTTATAGTCTCTCATTGCTGCCAAAACTATTTATTGTTTTTCATCACATACAAAGTATATATATATATATTACTAGTAATAAAGAATTCATATTTGTGTATGTGATTAAAAGATATGATAAACCAATTATTAATAAATTGATATTTTTAGGTTGAACATTGCTTGAAATCATTGAGAAACTAAAATGAAAACACTAAATCTAAATTAACCATACACAATAAACCAAGACTCTAGAAGAAATTGTATATTTTAATTTCATTAAATAATTAATTTATGATTTAATGGTGTGGATGAAAGAGTTTATATATGATGAACTATTATTTTTATTAATGTGTTTATATGAAATAAAAAAAATATAATTCAAAAATATCTTATTTTATATACTTTCATTGTTGTGTGTAATTAATTTTCATATATTTTTGTGTTATGAAAATCTAAATTGGTTTTTAATTTTAATAAAAAAATGAACATGCAAAAAATGTATTAAAATTAAAAAACTAAAAATTTATACTCTTTATTGTAAGATATTTTAATTAAACCCCATTTATAGGGGTTAGTCATTGATCAGGCTTCAAACCCTAGAAGCAATACTAGATGGGTTCCCCCTAATCAAGGCTAGATCAAAGTTAACTTCAATGGTGCCTCTTGAGGTAATCGAGGCTTATCAAGAGAAAAATGTATAATAAGGGATTGTGAGGGAATTTTTTTGACATTAGTTGCTAAAAAACTCCCAAACAAAACCAACAATGATGTTGAGTTTTAGATGACACTTCTAGAGTTGATAATTTGTAGGAAATTTAACTTTAGAATGAGACTCATAAATTATAATTAATGTCATTTATAAGAAAGACACGTGAGAAATGGTTAATGCTAGTTTGGGAGGCATTAAGCCATATGAATAATTTTCGCATTGCTCATGTGTTCAAAGAGGATAATAATGTGGTGAATCATGTTGTGAATTGGGTGATCTATATGGAAAATAATGAAATGATCTTGGGCTTGACATGCATTTGGCACAAGCGAATATGAGAAGTGAATATGGCCAAAGGGTTAGAGATTATGATTGTAAAGCAAGTGAAGGGATAGTAAATAATGGGAAGAAAGGGATTGTGTGAAATAATATGCCAACATAAAACTTCATAATGGTAGATCCATGTTATATGCGCCCTATAGAAATGGATTTTATTCATTCATGTACCTACAAGATAGATACATATATGTGTGTCAATTCAACTGAAAGCCACTGTGTTAATACACATATCAATATTCATACAGTATTCTCATAATAATCATTTCACAAAGTATTTATAATATTGACAATTTATTAAATAATAAAAAATAAGACCATCAAAGAACTAAGAGAAAAATTGGGTAAAAGATAATAAAAAAACTATTCTTCTAGGAAAATTATCTATATTACACAATGTGAGAACATCCTTATAATTTGGAAGCCAATGAAAATAAAAACTGAACATAAAAATAAAGAATTGATTTTAATTATTGAGAAAATGGAAAATAAGCTAATTTTCTTGTGCCTTGTAAGATTGATTTAAACTATCTTATATTATATTTTAATACCATTCTAATCTCATGGACTTGAATTCTTAGTCTAAATAAATTATCGTTATTTTGTCGCATCTTTTCTTGTCAAATATGTAATATAAAGTGTGCATAAAATATTTGTTGTAAAATAATAATTTTGTTACTATCATGGAATATGAAATCTAGTTTATCAATAATAATGTATTGATAATTAATAAGCTAATTAAATTAGTTTTTGGGCATATAAGAATAATAGTGCAATATATATTTAAGTAATATTGGATTGAATCTTTGGTAGATGATAATAAAAAATAATAATAAAATAGTGTTAGATATTATCACATTATCAATGTATAGATTATTTTAAAATGAGATGAGGATAAGAAATTAATATTGGGAAATAAAATTTAAACTAGAGGAGGGGAGGTGATGAAAGGGTTTGATAGGAAGATAATCACTCATCCTTTGTTACTAATATTGGATGCTCCCTTTTTATTAGGATGGGCTCTATTTATTCTTCTTTTTCATGTTCGGTTACACTTCATCAATTTCTTCTCCTTTTCAATATGTTATGAGATTACCTTGTTTTATTAGTTAGCTTTTATATTATTTTTTAATTTGAATGTGGCTTAAATTGTTTTCCCTTCATAATTATTAATGTCTCATTGTGGGTAAAATTGGTGTAACTAATTAATTTATTTTATTTTATGTTGATTTTTTTCACACTCCTAGGTGGTATAGTTGATAAAAAAATTAGATTTTTTTATGTCAATATTAATTGTGAAGAATGTTGGTGAAAAATTAATGATCTTGGAAAAATAAATATTTAGACTAGTAAAATCCATATAGACGTGCGTTAAGTGTAGAGAAAATGAAAAGGAAAAACTAAGCATGAATCAAAGGTTAGAGATGGATTTGGAGGGGATTGAAAAATCAACTTTAAACAACTTATAATAAGAAAAAATGCTAAGGTTCCTCCTTATCCTCATATACTACATATTAATCTAAATCTTGAAATGATTGATGTGGTTAAGAAAGAAGACTCTAGATAATAAAAAATGCTTTTTTTCCTTTTCTTTTCTAGATAAAGATATGTCTTCCTTCAAGGAAATTTTTTAATACCTAGATTCTAAATGTCTAGGTAAAAAAATGGGGCTTTGTGTTTCTTTTTGTAGAATTATACAAAAATGACTATGTGCTATGTTGTTTCTAAAAATCATAACATGTTTTTGATAAGTAAGTTGCATTTACAAGGTATATTACCCTTTACACCAGGAGCCCAAAGGGCCAAAAAGGATCAAAAGTCAAAAACCATCATTTAACAATCAAGTAGAAGAAACAATAGAAAAACACCAAAAAATTACAGTAACAACTAACCGACAAAAAACATAAAACCCACACACACACATATCCCATTAATTTTCTAAGCCCTCCCATTCCTAGAAAAGGAGATCTGGGATCTCATCACCCACCAATTGCTAGGTCCTTCATCATTCTTTTTGTCCACCTCCTCGCACAACACATCTAACAGAGTAACAAGGAACCTGGGGATAATATGAACTATGAAGTGTGTGAGTCTAGTGAATTTCCTCTCCAACTTTTCCACACGATATCGTAGATTATCGAGCTCCTCCTTCTTCTTAGTCTTTGCCTTTTCCTCATCCTCATTCCTAGCCTAGTGTTTGGTGCAGGAGCACCCTCAAGACTTGATGCCTATAGGAGGAAAAGTTTGAGTTTTTGTCTAGTTTTGTGTTGTTTCATGTAAATAAGGTCATGTGAGACCATTTGGATTAATTCTAGACCATTTTAGAATGTTTTGGAGTCATAAAGCAAAAGTTGTCAAAAAACTATCAAAATTGTAAAAGTTATTGTGAAAGTTGTCAAAAAGTGCATTAAAGTTGCAACTTTGATTAGGAAGTTAGTTGTGGGTGGTTGGTAGTTGTAAAATTATTGGCAAAACATAAATACATGTTGTAAAATAGAATTCCAGGGTTGGAGAAGGTTGGAATGCAAAAAAACTTCATTTTTCCATGTTTTACTTGCATTTTTCTATGTGAAACAACCTGTTATTCACATTGTACGGCCTTGTATGGTTGAGTACGACCCTAAAACCTACATGGATGTAAAGAGAATTCAATTTCATATTTTTTTTCATTCTTACCAATCCTAAAGAAAAGTTAGCTTAGTTGGTCTAATAAGGCAATCTTCTTGGTGGCCCTATTCACAAACTAAGGTTTCCAGTTTGATTAAAAAAATCATTTCTCAAAATCCGTACAATCTGATTTTTGTTGTGAAGTTCTATTTTATGTATCACTAAATTTATGCAAGGTTTCAAGTCCAGGATCAATTGTTTGTGTGATTTATGGAGGACTGCTTATTGTCCTACCACTAAAAACAATCATAAAAACCCTAATGGCTTAGAGGGTTTGTTGAAAATGACCTTATAAGATTGTTTATGAGAAAGGAACAATTTTTTCAGATCATGTGAATTGTGTGGAAGGTGTGTGAACAATCTAGAAACATTTTGAGGCCCAACACCTAGCTGCTGCCAAACCCAAGTGCCTTATTAAGCCTAATTGAAAGGAGGATAGTCAAATTTTGCATCAATCCATACAAAACAACCACACCCCATTCTAAGATATGTGTTATTATGGCCAAAAGGGTACTCAAAACTGGTTTTGTATTTTTATTATCAGGTCTGCACAAAGACTTCTGGTCAAAAAGGCCATTTTGAAGGGCTACAAGGCTTAAGGGAAGTTTGTAAAGGAAGGCTTAGTAGATTGAATGACAATGGTTCTTGTGAGTGATTAGTGACAATGTTTGATTATTTATACCCCTGCTCTACATCAAATTGGTATCAAATCCCAAAGATTTGGACAAGGAAGTTTTGGGAGTTTGAGTATTATCTTTTTAATGGGTTGAAGGAATAACCTGAATACCAAAAGACTAGGGCAAGGGAAAAGAAAGGGGCCCAAGGTGAGGTATAAAAAATACAAGAAGCAATCAATGTTTTTCTTCATCTTTCTCCTTGTTCGAATGCAAGGGATAACATCCATACACTTACCATGTCCTCCCTTCAGATCGTCATCCTCCACTTCATCAATATGTTTCCCCTTAATGATCGATTCCCCCGTCCATTTGTATGTCTTTGCATTCAACATAGTTATCCCCTACACATTGTTTTGTAGAGAAGCTTGACTAACTTGCACTAGTGTATTCAAGTCATCATGAATCTTACTAATCTTCTTCTCAAGAGAAGTAATTATGGATTCATGAATCTTTCCTTAATAAGCCGCACATTAGAGTTATAAGATGGTTCTCCTAAGAATTTCAAGTGGAAAGTAGCATCCAAGGATTATTTATATGATAGTAGTGAGTTTAAACAAACTCTCTTCGGATGTGCATATTAAGGCCACCAATGAACCATTTTTTAATCATTAACTATTTGCAGCATTTTGGAGCCAAGTTCCTTAAAGAATTGATCACATCAACACGTAGACTTGGTTGTTTACTATTTAATCTCCTCAAATGTACTACTATTATAATGAGATATCTTTGGATAGTTGAACCTAGCAAGGAATTTCATCTTGATCTATGCTAAGTTAGCCTTAAGGTCATTTGCATCATAGTGTATGTACCAATCTTGACTACATGCACTCAAAATGATTGCAAACAACCATATTTTCTAGATATCATTAGTGATGTGTTTTCCTTTGTATGAAATTTCACAAGATTTCATTTTTCTTGAACCATCTTCATCCCTCATAAAAGGTCTTATGGATGTTACACCCCGATTTTGTTTTGCAAATTACTTTTAACTATTTACGTTAAAATGTGAATTGATATCTGGTGATGAGTATATGTTATTTAACATTATGATGAGATTAAATGCAATTTATTTATTTTTATTTTAATGATTATTATTATTGAATTAATATTATGATGATGTGATTAATAGAAGTTAACTATTAGATTGGATTTCTAAGTGAAATGCACGACCAATTTCTTACCCTCCATAGGGAGAGGGAGAGTATCACTTGAAAGAGGAATATAGACTTCATAAATAATAAGTTCATGCCAATTGAGTTGATGCACACACACATAGGCCTACCCTAATCCTATCGTTGGGTCAATTATTGTGTTTTGTCTAACTTGGGTCAAGTTGAGTCGAAGGGTTAGGTTTAACCTAATCGAGTCTTGATTTATTTTTATCTCGATTATCATAAAAATGTGTAAATAAAATATATATGTATATAATTATATATACGATATATAGCATATAATAAAATATATATACATATATAAATATAAAGTTAAAGATATATATATATATATATATATATATATATATATATATTATATAAAAGTTATGCTTTCTGGAAAATTTTCCATCCTAGTAAAAGCATGTAATAATATAATTTTAAAACTCTTAAATGTTAGCACTTTGAGAGGTATATAAGCCTCCATGAAAGGCTTGAAAGAAGGCATAAAGTTTGGAATTTAAGCCAAGGTGATGGCCACTAAAGTGGCACCTCAATCCTTAATATTTTTCTAGCCACTAAGTGGTGATTGAAACTGTCATTTAACAACCACTATAAGTTGTGGGATAGAATCTTTTAAATCTTCTTATCTAAGCCTTTATCTAAGGCATTAAAGTTACTATTTTTAGCATGTAATTTATTGTGTGTGGGGCACCAACTATGAAGTAATCAGTTGGTAATTTAATACCAATGAGTTGGAAGGAAACTGTGACTTAAGAAAAGCAAATAGACTTTAATTTTAACATTATTCATTATGCATTTTGGAGTTTTGGGAGAGCAAAGACAAAAATAACTTGGCATGTATTTTCATTGTTGAGTTTTTTTTAGTCTTGGGAGTGAGGCGAAAAATAGAGAGTGTTGCATTATTAACATTCTAGATTGCAATTTGTTTTCCTTTTGATCTATTGTGCAGTGATAGGAAGGAGCAATTTCTTTCTCATTATTTTGATTTTGCATTGTGATTTCCTTGGGAACTATTGTAAGAAGGTAGTGACATAGAGATGTGATAGGATAGAACTATGCATTATCCTTTGTATTATGCTTTAGATTAGTAATAAAGAAGATAATTGGTCAGTATCATTGTAGAGAGTTGTGGCTATTTGTAGCATTGTTCAGGCAAAGTTTCATATGTTTTGAGCTTTGTTGTTGTGTGTTTCAATCTTGTATGTGAACCATACACACATATTACTCTATTTTGAGAAGAGAGACCATTGTTGATATTAGGTTTTGGAATTTTTTAAAGGTATTTTACAAATAAAGTATGTTTTCTTTAACATTTCAAGTTAAGTTTTTTAGGAAAAGTTGTGTCATTCACTATGTTTCTAATTTTTGGAGCTTCAAGTGTAGAGAAGAGAGAGTAACTCAGGCATGTTTTAATATTTATTATTTTTGTGTAAACTCGTATTTTTCATTTTATAATTTCCAATTTTAAAAGAGGGAGATCATTTAACCAATTTGAAGAATGATACAAGTTAAAATAGAGAAAGATTATTCTGAATTTTTCAGTATATAACTAGGATTTCGACAATCTTTCTTTCACTTTGAGATGGACAACAAAGATGGAAAATATTTCTTTGTTGTGTTAAATTGAATGAATTATTTTATTTTCTTAGAAGAGAATAAATCCAGTTTGTTCAATATAAATATTTTTATTTATATATATGCATATATTTGTTCATAACGAAATATATGTATGAATATATATGTATATATGTAGACATTTATATAACATTATGTAAAGGATAAATTATGATATATGTTTATGAAATTAAGAGATAAGCTAGATGCTTTCTCAACTGAGTTAATTGAGTAAAGTCGGCTTAATAAACTGATTTGTTGAATAATTTTCAAACAATTGAACATAGTAAGTATTCTTTCAAACAAAATAAGCTGGTAATTTATATTGTATTTTTACCAGAATTGTTATTGTGTTCTCAAGCATGGAACTATAAGGAAATAAATTGAGAAGTTTGAATTATTATAAAAGAAGAAGTGACCTTTTATTAATGATTAATAGTATATTATTTTACTTATTTGGAAAGTAGTTAATAACTTAAATATGAGACAAAGTGTCTCAAGTCAATGGCATTGTGTTATTATTATTAACCATATGTGCATGAAAATGAGAGAGTAGTTTACTCTCAAGGTTTGAAAGAAAGTACTTGAACAAGTGGAAATTACCAAGTCCCAAGTGGTTACAAGAACAAAACATGGTGTTCAAAGTTAGGAAAGCATATTCATCCTAGTTGTTTATCGACTTAGTGAATTTTATTTTACAAATGAATATCCTTATGAAAGGTCATTCAAGTAAGTTAAATAGTAAGTTAAATAGTCAGTTAAATGGTTTCCAAGTCAAGTTAGAGGTGTGTGAATTTATGACTTTACTTCCTAAGGAAGTGTTTGATATGTTTCAAAAATTTGGCCAAAGTAATGCAAAAGTATTTGCTTGCATTAGTCAGTTCACTGCGATCCAGATTGCATATCCAATCAGATTGATTATATTTAGTTAGAGAAGTCTAAATTTGTATGGTCATTTGGTTATGTAGGACACAACAGTAGAAACTCAAATGGAGTACTTGCAGGTTCCTTAGTCTATACTCTTTGTGAAGGGTAGGTCCACTTTCAGTTGGAAGGTGTGTGGGGGACCGTTGGTCTATGGTTGGAGGTAAAGCACTCAGGTGATGCTCTCTCTCTTGCAGATAACAATGGCGAGGCTTGTGAAATAGAAGCATTTTACATATATGAAAGACTTGACCTTGTATCATTATTGTAATATGTAAACTTGTATACTTGAAATTATATCATGTATGAATTGTAATTGAAAAGTTTAATCATATTTTTTAAGTTGTAAATTTATATAGTTCAATTTCAAAAGTTGTATTTTACATTTATATGCGATCATGTGCAATAAATGATATATAAAAAATTAAATTATTTTTTTAAGCATATATGTTTGCATTTACTTCTATTGTAAAACTTAAGTATTTACTTTGTTGTATGAGTGAGTTTGTTACATATGGTATCAGAGCTACCGGGTTCAACACATGGACTTATGAGCTCATTGCGAAAGTATTTTCTCAAACATTAACAATGAACTAATGTTTGAAAATGTTATTGTGTGAGAATGGTAAGAACAAGGAAAACTTCCAAGAAGTCAATACCAAGAAACTTGCCTATCCTTGTGGCTAGAAAGGAGTCATTTCTAGAGGTAAAACTCCTAAAAAATATCGATTACATCAGGGGTGTATGACTCATTGAATCAAAAACCCCTGCTAAAACACTTGAGTGTATTCAGCTAGAGAAGAAACAATGTGTTAAAGCAATGAAGAAGGTCATTTAATCGTCCCATCTGTCAAACCAATTAAATTGTCTACACATAGGGATATGCCTTTTAGATGTTGTTTTGATGCTCCCAATATAGGAAAGGAGGTCATGGAGGAGTACCTAAGTGTACATCTTGTTGGAAAAACAAGGATAGACAACTGAGAGGAGGGGATGAATCAGTTGTTACAGAAATTAAACGTCTTCAACCTTAATCAACCTTCTTAAATCTGATAATTATCAGTGCAAGCATAAATCAACAACACAACAGAAACACATGAACACCAAGATTTTATACGTGGAAACCCTGTTAGGGGAAAAACCACGGTGGATGTTAGTCCACAAGATTATACCATGTTAGAAAGTATAATGAAAAATGAATAGGGAATGCACATGCATTCAGATGCACTGTCTAGAGCTCATTGCTCAAAGGGAAGGCTCACTACCTTACATAAGACAATCAGATTAAATCCATCTGATGAGGTTGAATTGACAAATTAGCTTCTTGAAAAGCTTGATGACAGTTCTGGTTAGGCACAAGAATACTTCTTTACTCTTCGCTCAAACTTATTCACACTCTGCTCTGCACTCGAATGATCTGGTCTTTATTCACACATACACACCGAGCACACATCAAAATGAGGAAACAATCGGTCTTATATATCCGCTACATAGATTTTCATCAACAACTCTATCGGCCACAAATAAAGAATAAATGAATTACAACTTGTCGACCTCAATACATGAACAAATCTTAATGTGTACCAACCTAATTCGGTCACAATCACATTTTTGTTCATTCAGCTTATTCTGAAAGACCCATTTGGTTCCAATCACATTTTTGTCTTGAGGTCTAGGAAGAAGAATCCATGTATCATTTTTCTCTATCTGCATCAGTTCTTCCTTCATTGCTTCCATCCAATATTCATCTTTACATTCTTCACTGACATTGGTAGGCTTAGTCTTGGATATCAGACAATATTCATCTACAATTCTTATTCTAGTCTGCACACCTTTGTTCTTGTCTCCTATGGTCTAACTTTCAGAATGACTTCTCTTTACATACCTTGGAATTTTGGGTTCTTTTGTTCTTTCTTATGCATTTCCACTATCTTCTCCTTCATGATTTTCTTGATTCACCAGAACAATTTGAACTTGATTTTGTGTCTGTGCATTCTTTCCATTCTCAGTATTATCTTGTTGGTCATCTGAATCATATCCACAATGCCTAGATGATTTGTTAATATCCTCATCCACTCTAACATTTTCACTTTCAACCATCTTCTTCAATCTTTTATTGTAGCACCAATAGGCTTTTCTTGTAATGCCCCGCCAAGTAACCCTAAAGGAAGTTGTAATTAACTACTTCAGCATACAATTTTTTTATTATTAAAAGTGTTATTAACATACACATTCACTTAATAATTGAAAACAACCTCTAAGATTACAAGATTGGGATTACTTAAAACCCAAACATACAACATACTACATCAATAACATATAATTGCATAATGAATCATGTACTCATTCATTCCATATACAATAAAGATACTTCATAACATAAAGAAATATACAACCAACTCCATATTCATTAATTTAATCAAAGGGTTACATCACTCATTCCCAAAATGAGGCAATAATACAAATGTATTACAATATACATAAATCCACCTCAAATACAAATGAGGGGTAAATAATATGATTCAAATTGAAATAAATATATTTCTTGAATTAAAACAAGAACTGTGAGCTCTCCAACTAGATATCCCACCACCAAGTACTGAAGATCAAAGGGGGACCCAACAGTGTATGGTGCATGTTCCACCCAACCAAGTGGTACCCGAAGTCCCACCCCCATGCTAGGAGATAGTAACAACATAACATGGACAAACTCTACAACCACTAGTCATAGGTTGACTCATATTGACACAACCAATCACATGTACAACACAAGTCCAACTCTAACATGGTCACATTGCTTCCAGATATAAAATAGATCAAGTATGTTAAGAAAACCATACATATAAAAAAAATAACAACTGTTGTCCTAGGCAAAGTGTCATCGCACAGCTCGTCATGAGATCTCCTCTGGGAATCTTCATAGGCTCCGGTAATCCTAGTGACCTCAACCGAATCCCTGCCCCCATACTCACTTATGTGGAATCAAATACCTCTCATAAGGACAAGATAGATGAACCTGTCATTCCAGGCCTTCCCACTCATCCCAAGCCTAAACGAGCACTTGTGTCTATGAGTGAGGCTAATTATCTTGATTAGTGTGAAATGCTACCTAATCTTTTAAGTACATTAATTTAGTTATCACTTGATTAAACTAACTCTGAAGGTTATCCAGTTTACCTCTTTGGGCTCTGGCGCCTAACATAAGCCACTCTTCTACTTGACAACATACCATACAATAATAATCACCAAGGGAATCCCAAGTGCATACAACCTAGATAACATAACCACTCCAAACTCTGGAGGCAACAGTTCACATAATCCACTCCTTCCAAAGGAGGCACAAATCATCCCCGTTCGTGGAAATCGAGTAAGTCACTAGCAAGACACCATGCACTACCCAAGGGAAATACAAATGGTTGACATCACATTACAACAACCCCCATCCTCTAGGATCCTCTAGGATCCTCTAGAAGACTTACAATAATAAAGACACAATTCACCCATTTCCCCGAACAAGAACACAAAGGAAATAATTACAAGACAATTGCAAGGAAATAATCTACTTTTGGATATACTAAATCCATTTTCCTTTCCTATTCTATTCACAGTAAGAATAATAGTTGCCCTTTCAAAATAGTTGAAATAACTAATTAATTGCCTCTTAATTTACAGAGAAAGGAAAGACTAGTTTTAATAAATAAATCAAATTCATTGATTACTTTTTAAAAACAGCATAAATCCTCTACAAATTAATTTCTTTCAATTTCCAAATAAATCACATATAATTTAACCAAATTATTTAAAATACCCCTTTCCCTATCAATTTAAACCATGCATACAAATCATTTCCTTTTAAATATCCAATAGTACTAAATTGCATGCAGCAAATAAAATAAAATAAATATTAAATATACAATTAAATGCATATGCCCATGCAATATATACATTAAATATATCTACTATCATCTTACAAAATACCAAATTGTTTTATTTAAAATAAAATAAAACCTTATTAATAATCTCTGAAATAAATATACATATAAATATATTATATATAAATATATATATATATATATATTAAATATAATATATATACATATTTATATATATTATAAATTTAATATTAAAAAAATCTAAGCATTGAAAACCGAGGTCAAATGCAGGGCAGACGGTACTGCCAGCAAATTAAGGTTCAAGGTTCGTCGAATTGTATATTAAGTACAGTCAACCACTATGAAATAAGGGGAGGCAACGCTCCCTATGGGGCAGCGCGTCCCCCTACGAGGTGGGCGCACTACCTCATAGGCAATGCTTCTCCCACCAATAAAGGTGGGTGGTGGGGGTTTGACCTCCCCACCAACCACCATAAAACCTTCACATTTTTTTTATATAAATTCATTTTTTACGAAATTTAATTTCATTTCTCCCAAAACAATTACGTCATACGAACGACGATTTTCACAATTAAAATAAAATCCACAGTAATAAAATGTATATATATTATATGTATATACATATGTATATATATATATATATATATATATATATATATATATATATATATATATATATACAACAATATATATATATATATATATATATATGTATATATAATATATATATTTTAAAAAAAAATTAACTTAATAGTTAAATTGGAGAAGTTTTTCCGAAACATTCATCTATAGGTGAAATTATAAACTTTCCAAAAGATACTCAAATTTACAGAGGATTTTACATTAAACCAACTTAATAGCTTTCTCAAATCTAAACACAGGTAAGGAATCTACTAATTTCTTTTAGAGGTTTACAATCAATAGCTAATATCTTCTGGGTTTCTCCACCGCAAAATTTCTAAACACAGAAGTTTCACAATTTTATTTTTCTACAGAGGTTTAATTTTCTAAAAATCTAAAAAAAAATTCCTCTAGATTGTTTCACAGCTTAAATCTAAAATTCCTCAAATATCACAATTTTTATTCTTTGGTTTTCACTATAACTAAAATTTCCTAATTTTCTTCACGACAATCACAGAAGCTTTAAATTTCCTTTTTCAAAAACAAATTAACTTTCCTTAATAGATCTAGCACAACAATTAACTCGAACAATACAATTTCAATACAAGTTTTAAACAAATCTAATTACACAAGAAAATAACCTGTATCAAGAAGCTTCTGATGTGTTGAGTTTTTGATGTCGAGCCTCTTCCAAAGCTTTCACAGCTTCTTCCCAGGAACACAATTTTCCCAGATCAAAATATGTCTCCAAATTCACAGCAACTATAATAAAACAATTCTCTTAAATTTCCTACAACCAAAAACCTCTACAATCTTCTCTGTTTTCTTTAATTTTTCATTCCTCTCCAAAAATATCTTCCCCCAAAAATATCCTCACACTCCCGTGAAGAAGCTTTCCTCTTCTTTAACCAAAAACCAAAATTCTCTCCGTGAATAAATTTTCAATAACTTCTTAATTAATTAACTCCCACATGCTAGCAATTAACAAATATCTTTTAACAACCTCATTTAATTTCACAATATAATTTAATAATTTAAAATTCCAATTTAATTCCAAATTGAATTTAATTACTTCTAATTCAAATTTAATTCCAAATTGAATTTAATTTCCTTTTAACAACTTTATTAATAAATATTTAATTAATCAATTTTTAATTACTTAATAAATATATTTAACCTCATGGATTAAATTTAATTTACTAAATAAATTTAATTTAATTTATTAATTTAAATGCAAAGCTTCTATCAAAATGTCTAAAATTAATTAAATAAAAACCAACATTATTTAATGCATAATTTTAACATTTATTTTCATAATTATGAACCCTTCAAAATTTAATAATATTAAAACAAGGCAAACGATGACACAACAAATACAACTGACGACACACTGTGGCTAGGGTGTAGACCTAACACATGTTACCTAGCTACTATCTCCCATTCAACTTAACCATTGGGTTGACACGCTCAAACCTGTGAACCCAGGTGGAGTCGATGTCATGTACCTGCAAACCTATAAACGAGATATAACAAAGATCATATAGATAAAAGCAGCATAAAATAAACACTGTGAAGAGGAAATCACAGAATCGTAGGGCGCTCACAAGCGAGTGATGTGATCTTGTCCCCTTCACCAATACACTCATCATAAACTGACAGTTCCATCATAATCCAATATCGCATGTGCAATAAACATGTTATAATAACCATCATTATTACACCTATTAAAGCATGTCAAATAAAGCATGAGATAAGATACATCCCATTAAGCCAATGTTGCTCTATAAATAGCGATAAAATCAAACACACATAATAAATTATAACAAAGTATCTGAATATCCAAAAAGAAACTCAAAGCAAAACAAGGACACACAGTCCAGTCTAGAAAGCAAAATGGAGGGGTATTACATTTCTCTTAGTAGAGTAACCCAGAAAGATTCTTTCATCACTTCTAGCTTCAAACTTTCCTATATCTTCATCTCTTTTGATATAACATCTACTTCCAAAGATTTTGAAATATTTAACAGTAGGCTTACAACCAAACCATAGCTCAAAAGGGGTCTTACCAGAATTACTATTGACATCCACCCGGTTGATAGTATACACAGTAGTGCTTACAACTTCTCTCCAATAGATATGAGGAACATTACCTTCCAACATCATAGTTCTGGCAACATCTAAAATTGTTTTGTTCTTTCTCTCAACAACTCCGTTCTGTTGTGGGGTTGGGGGAGTAGATAACTGTCTTTTTATTCCATGCCCTTCACAAAATGAATCAAACTCCCGGGAAGTGAACTCACCACCTCTGTCTGATCTCAAACATTTGATCTTCAAACCTATCTCATTCTCTACCATAGCTTTGAAGCTTTTGAATTTCTCTAATGCCTCATGTTTTTCTCTTAAGAAAGCAACCCATACCATTCTAGAATAATCATCAATAAGCAACATAAAGTACCTTTCTCCTTGTAGACTTCTGATTCTGGATGGACCACATAGATCAGTATGTACCAAATCTAGTACTCCATTCGAATGATGTTGTTTGCTCTAAAATGAAATTCTTATCTTCTTTCCCATCTGACATTCCTTGCATATAGTGTTAGTAGGCTTCACTAACTTAGGTAGATCTTTGGCTGATTGTGTGGAGCTTATTTTGACAATGTTATCAAAATTCACATGACACAACCTTCTATGCTATAACCAACTTACATCAACTTGAGCAATCAAACAACTTTCACTAGCAACATTTAAGTGAAAAATATTACCTCTTGTCTTTGTACTTGAAGCAATCACATTTCCCGAGCTTCCCAGTATCCTGCATTTACCATCTTTGAACTGAAGATTGTAACCTTTGTCAACCATTTTTCCAACACTCTACAAATTATGCTTCAAACCTTCAACATATAGGACATCATCAGTATTGCATTTACCACCAAGAGAAATAGTGTTTCTGCCACAAATCACACCAACATTGTTCTCTCCAAATCTTACAACACCACCATCGTATTTTTCCAAGCTTAGAAACTTGCTTTTGTCACCAATCATATGATGCGATCATCCAATGTCAATCACCTACTCATCCTTCTCATCAATCCTGGCTGCAAGAACTTTCTTAATATTCTGATTACTAGCTGATTCAGTGGACACCAGACCATTTTCCTTGATAGCAATGAATACCCATTCATCTTCATTTCCAGTTTCTTTATCAGATTCATCATCAGTAACAACTTCTTCAACATAATAACATTTCTTTTGAAATCTAGACTTATCAAGTTTGTATGTAGAAACTCTTTCAGGACACCTTGATGCAAAATGACTTATCTTACTACAAGAGAAACATTTAATAGGCAACTTTCCTTCATACTTACCTTGTCCTTTGGCTTCTCTTTTCACAATCAGTGCTTCTAGTTCTACTAGCTCTCTTTCTACATCTTCAACCAGTTTCATTTCATCTTCATACTTGAATGTCTTCCTGGAACTCTCTCCTGGATCATATCTCTATTGGATTTTTCTGGATACATTAGCTTTGAATGTAGACTTTGTCTTAGGAGAAGATTCACCAAATTAACTCAACTCAAAGGTAGAAAGTTTTCCAATCAACATGTCTCTTGTCACATTTGTTACTGTCATGAGCTCTTCAATAGCATGAGATTTTGTTTTGTAAGAAGTAGGCACAAATATAAGTATTTTAGCCACAATCTCATCTTCTTCCAAGATTCCACCAGCACATCTAATGCCCATCACTAGTTCATTTACCTTTTACGTGAAAGAAAATATATTTTCATCTTCACTCATCTTCATGTTCTCCCACTTGCCTTTCAAACTTTGTAGCTTGGCAACTTTCACTAGTGCATCTCCTTCATACAATGTTTCCAAATTTATCCATATCTCATGTGCAGTCTTCAAACCTATAACATTTTTCATCTTTGAATCTATCAAAGCACTTAGCAATGCTTTTATAGCCCTGGTATTAGTTTTTGCTTCTTTGATCTCATCGGCAGTAGAGGGACCATTCTGAGGAATAGTATATGTATTCTTTGTAATCTTCCAGAAAGGCTCACTAATGCAGTTCAAATGACACTCCACTTTGACTTTCCACAAAGAGTAGTTTGTACCATCGAATCTAGGACTATCCTTCTTGTATGATGCCATCTTAGATCACCTCAAGTTATTAAACTTCTTTAGAGGAACTAGCTCTGATACCAATTGTTGGAAAAACAAGCATAGACAACTGAGAGGGGGAAGTGAATCATTTGTTATAGAAATTACACTTCTTCAACCTTAATCAACATTTAATCTTAGATCTGATAATTAACAGTGCAAGCATAAATCAACAACACATCAGAAACACATGAACACCAAGATTTTATACGTGGAAACTCTATTAGGGGAAAAACCATAGTGGATGTTAGTCCACAATATTATACCCTGTTAGAAGTATAATGAAAAATGAATAGGGAATTCACATGCATTCAGGCACATTGCCTAGAGCTCACTGCTCAAAGGGAAGGCTCACTACCTTACATAAGACAATCAGATTAAATCTATTTGATAAGGTTGAACTAAGAAATTAGCTTCTTGAAAAGCTTGATGACAGTTCCGGTTAGGCACAAGAATACTTCTTTACTCTTCACTCAAACTTCTTCACACTCTGCTCTCCACTCAAATGATCTGGTCTTTATTCGCACATATTTCACACATACACACTGAGCACACATCAAAATGAGGAAACAATCGCTCTTATATATCCGCTACATGAATTTTCATCAACTCTATCAGCCACAAATAAAGAATAAATGAATTACAACTTGTCGACCTCAATACATGAACAAATATTAATGTGCACCAACCTAAGTCGGTCACAACATAGTGATGACCTAAATAAACATCTTTGAACATGCCAAACAATAAAAGACTAATCCATAAGGATCCGCAACACACTACCATCATCATGTCAACCAAGAACATGAATACGCGAATACACAAAGAAAAATCTTCATTCACGAACACGTCGATCAACACGGATGTACCACACTGATAAATAATGATCTAGAAACATCACTAAACATCTCAAGAACATACGCAACAACTCAATTCATCAGAATTGCAATCTCATCTTCCAGAAACGCTTGCTAGAGTAATTGAATAACTATAGGAACACAAAACTTCATAACTTTCTCACTTCTTAATGTGTACCACTAGAAATTTTAGACAACATACTAGATAGGCTCAGTAAAAAACCCACTAATGCGCGCTTTTGAATATCAATGTACAAAACTTGCCATCCTTCTAATCATCACAGCTTCACAGACTGCCTGCAACATATTTATTACAATTTTCCCAATCTCCTCAACATATACAGCCTTCAGAATCATCGATGCTAATAGTGTTGACATCAATGACAACCGCATATCAGCAACACAACCACAACATCCAAAAATATCCCCCTTTGGCATTGATGGTAACACATGATGAAAAAAAATACCATCAACACAACTAGCTCTTCACACAGTACTCTTCTCTTCCTTACATGACTCTTCTCCCCCTTTCTTCAAGAGTTTTTCACATTATTCTTCTCCCCCTTTAACATCAATGGAAAATTTACACATGCTCTGATCCACATATCATATGAATCATCTACCTACTCCCCCTGAGTAGTAGCCACCACAACATCAATCCGAAACAAAATCTAACTATAAGTCCACAGATTCATGCAAAGACTTGCATCTTAGTTTAGATTAGGAGGGGAAATTACCCCTAAATTTCCTCTAAGATACTCAAAAGTATCCTTAGGAAATGGTTTGGTGAAGATATCTACAATTTGTTCCTTTTAAGGCACATATTCTAATTTTACCTCTTTATCACTTACTTTGTCTCTCAAAAAGTGATACTTGATAGATATATGCTTTGTCTTTGAATGTAGCATTGGACTCTTGGAAATGTTTATGGCACTTGAATTGTCACAGAATATAGTAGTAGGCTCATCATACTCAACTCCGATATCTCTCAGCATCTTCTTCATCCACAACACTTGAGTACAATTTTTTTCAGCAGCTATATATTTTGCCTCAGCAGTAGATAAGGAAATGGAATTCTTCTTTTTACTTAGCCAAGACACCAGCTTCTTCCCCAAGAAGAATGCACCACCACTTGTACTTTTCCTATCATTAACATCGCCTGCCTAATTTGCATATGTAAAGGCATTCAGAGTAAGATCATCTTCCTTAGGATACCAAAGACAAAAATCAATTGTTCCTTTTAAGTATTTGAAAATTCTCTTTATTGCAGTCACATGTGATTCCTTTGGATCAGCAAGTGATATCTAGCAACCATGTACACAACATTCATAATGTCTGATCTGGTCTAAGTTAAATATAGCAATCCACCAATCATTGACCTATATCTTTTTTCATTAGCCTTAGGAGAATCATCATTTTGTGTTAGCTTGCATCCGGTTACCATGGGTGTACCAACTAGCTTTGAGTCCTCCATGCCAAACTTTTTTAGTAACAGTTCTCTTACATATTTGGACTGAGATATGAAAATTCCATCATTTAGCTGAGTTATTTGCAATCCTAAAAATAATTTCAGCTCTCATATCATTGACATCTCACATTCACTTTTCATTTCATCAGCAAACTTCATGTATAAGTCATCATCACCTTCAAAAATAACGTCATCAACAAAGATTTCAATGATCAACTCTTTATCCTGATCCATCTTGAAATACATATTGATGTCAGTAGTACCTTTATTGAATCCAAGCTTCAACAATTATTTATCCAGTCTAGCATACAAGGCTCTAGGTGCTTTCTTAAGTCCATATAGAGCTTTCTTCAATCGGCAAACCAAATATTTTTCATCAGTCGGTTGAAATCCATCTGGTTGTTCAATATATACCTCTTCTTCTAATTCGCTATTCAAAAATGTTGACTTCACATCCATTTGATAGACTTTGTAATTCTTGAAAGTAGCATAAGCAAGAAACTACCTTACAACTTCAATTCTAGCAACAAGGGCAAAGGTTTCTTCAAAATCAATACCTTCCATCTGTGAATATCCTTTACATACCAGTCTTGTTTTATTCCTGATCACTTCACCTTATTCTGAAAGACCCATTTGGTTCCAATCACATTTTTGTCTTGAGGTCTAGGAAAAAGAATCCATGTATCATTTTTCTCTATCTGCATCAGTTCTTCCTTCATTGCTTCCATCAAATATTCATCTTTACATGCTTCACTGACATTGCTAGGCTTAGTCTTGGATATTAGACAATATTCATCTACAATTCTTCTTCTAGTTTGCACACATTTGTTCTTGTTTCCTATGGTCTGACTTTCAAAATGACTTATCTTTACATACCTTGGAATTTTGGGTTCTTTTGTTCTTTCTTCTACATTTCCACTATCTTGTCCTTCATGATTTTCTTGATTCACTGGAACAATTTGAACTTGATTATGTGTCTGTGCATTCTTTCCATTCTCAGTATTATCTTGTTGGTCATCTGAATCATATCCACAATGCATAGATGATTTGTTAATATCCTCATCCACTTTGACATTTGCACTTTCAACCATCTTCTTCAATTTTTTATTGTAGCACTGGTAGGATTTTCTCTTAGTAGAGTAACCCAGAAAGATTCTTTCATCACTTCTAGCTTCAAACTTTCCTATAGCTTCATCTTTTTTGATATAACATCTACTTCCAAAGATTTTGAAATATTTAACATTAGCCTTATAACCAAACCATAGCTCAAAAGGGGTCTTACCAGAATTACTATTGACATTCACCCTGTTGATAGTATACACAACAGTGCTTACAACTTCTCTCCAATAGATATGAGGAACATTACCTTCCAACATCATAGTTTTGGAAACATCTAAAATTATTTTGTTCTTTCTCTCAACAACTCTGTTCTGTTGTGGGGTTTGAAGAGTAGATAACTATCTTTTTATTCCATGCCCTTCACAAAATGAATCGAACTCCCGAGAAGTCAATTCACCACCTCTGTTTGATCTCAAACATTTGATCTTCAAACCTATCTCATTCTCTACCATATCTTTGAAGCTTTGAATTTCTCTAATGCCTCATGTTTTTCTCTTAAGAAAGCAACCCATACCATTCTAGAATAATCATCAATAAGCAACATAAAGTACCTTTCTCCTTGTAGACTTTTGATTTTGGATGGACCACATAGATCATCATGTACCAAACCTAGTACTCCATTGGAATGATGTTGTTTTCTCCGAAATGAAATTCTTGTATGCTTTCCCATTTGACATTCCTTGCATATAGTGTTAGTAGGCTTCACTAACTTAGGTAGATCTCTGACTGCTTGTGTGGAGCTTATTTTGACAATGTTATCAAAATTCACATGACACGGCCTTCTATGCCATAACTAGCTTACATCAACTTGAGCAATCAAACAAATTTCACTAGCAACATTGAAGTGAAAAATATTACCTCTTGTCTTTGTACTTGAAGCAATCACATTTCCCGAGCTTCCCAATATCCTACATTTACCATCTTTGAACTGAAGATTGTAACCTTTGTCAACCATCTATCGGACACTCAACAAATTGTGCTTCAAACCTTCAACATATAGGACATCATTATTATTGCATTTGCCACCAAGAGAAATAGTGCCTCTGCTACAAATCACACCAGCATTGTTATCTCCAAATCTTACAACACCACCATCATATTTTTCCAAGCTTAGAAACTTGCTTTTGTCACCAATCATATGATGCGAGCATCCAATGTCAATCACCTACTCAGCCTTCTCATCAATCCTGGCTGCAAGAGCTTTCTTAATATTTTGATTACTAGCTGATTCAGTGGACATCAGACCATTTTCCTTGATAGCAATGAATACCCATTCATCTTCATTTCCAGTTTCTTTATCAGATTCATCATCAGTAACACCTTCTTCACATAATAACATTTATTTTGAAATCTAGACTTATCAGGTTTGTACTTAGAAACTCTTTTAGGACACCTTGATGCAAAATGACCTATCTTACTACAAGAGAAAAATTTAATAGGCAACTTTCCTTTGTACTTACCTTGTCCTCTGGATTCTCTTTTCACAATCAGTGCTTCCAGTTCTACTAGATCTCTTTCTTCATCTTCAATCAATTTCATTTCATCTTCATACTTGAATGTCTTCCTAGAACTCTCTCCTGGATCATATCTCTATTGGCTTTTTCTGGATACATTAGCTTTGAATGCAGACTCTATCTTAGGAGAATATTCACCAAATTCACTCAACTCAAAGGCAACAAGTTTTCCAATCAGCATGTCTCTTGTAACATTTGTTACTGTCCTGAGCTCTTCAATAGCATGAGATTTTGTTTTGTAAGAAGTAGGCACAAATCTAAGTATTTTAGCCACAATCTCATCTTCTTCCAAGATTCCACCGGCACATATAATGCCCATCACTAGTTCATTTACATTCTACATGAAAGAAAATATGTTTTCATCTTCACTCATCTTCATGTTCTCTCACTTGCCTTTCGGACTTTGTAGCTTAGCAACTTTCACTAGTGCATCTCCTTCATACAATGTTTCCAACTTTATCCAGATCTCATGTGCAGTCTACAAACCTATAACATTTTCCATCTCTGAATCTTTCAAAGCACTTAGCAATGCTTTTATAGCCCTGGTATTAGTTTTTGCTTCTTTGATCTCATCGGCAGTAGAGGGACCATTCTGAGGAATAGTATATGCATTCTTTGTAATCTTCTAGAAAGGCTCACCAATGCACTTTAAATGAAACTCCACTCTAACTTTCCACAAAGAGTAGTTTGTACCATCGAATCTAGGACTATCCTTCTTGTATGATGCCATATCAGATCACCTCAAGCTATTAAACTTCTTTAGAGGAACTAGATTTGATACCAATTGTTGGCAAAACAAGCATAGACAACTGAGAGGGGGGAGTGAATTAGTTATAGAAATTAAACTTCTTCAACCTTAATCAACATTTAATCTTAGATCTGATAATTAACAGTGTAAGCATAAATCAACAACACATCAGAAACACATGAACACCAAGATTTTATACGTGGAAACCCTGTTAGGGGAAAAACCACAGTGGATGTTAGTCAACAAGATTTTACCCTATTAGAAGTATAATGAAAAATGAATAGGGAATTCACATGCATTCAGGCACACTGCCTAGAGCTCACTGCTCAAAGGGAAGGCTCACTGCCTTACATATGACAATTAGATCAAATCCATCTGATGAGGTTGAACTGAGAAATTAGCTTCTTCAAAATCTCGATGACAGTTTTGGTCAGGCACAAGAATAATTCTTTACTCTTCACTCAAACTTCTTCACACTCTACTCTGCACTCAAATGATCTAGTCTTTATTCACACATACACATTGAGCACACATCAAAATGAGGAAACAATTGCTCTTATATATCTGCTACATGAATTTTCATCAAAAACTCTATCGGCCACAAATAAAGAATAAATGAATTACAACTTGACGGCCTCAATACATGAACAAATATTAATGTACACCAACCTAAGTCAATCACAACATTGTGAGGACCTAAATCAACATCCTCGAACATTCCAAACAATACAAGATTAATCCATAAGGATCCACAACACGCTACCATCATCATGTCAACCAAGACCATGAAAACTCAAAACACATAAAGAAATATCTTCAATCACGAACACGCCGATCAATGCGGACATAACACACTGATAAAGCACAATCTAGAAACATCATTGAACATCTTAGGAACATACACAACAACTCAATTCATCAGAATTGCAATCTCATCTTCCAAAAACACTTGCTACAGTAAGTGAATAATTGTAGGAACACATAACTTCATAACTTTCTCAATTCTTGATGTGTACCACTAAAAATTTCAGACAACATACTAGATAGGCTCAGCAACAAACCCATTAATGTGTCTTCTGAATATCAACGTACAAAACTTTCCATCATTTTGATCATCACAGCTTCATAGACTACCGGCAACATTTTTATTACAATTTTCTCAATCTCCTCGACATATACAGCCTTCATAATCATCAATGTTAATAGTGTTAACATCAATGACAACTACATATCATTAACACAACCACAACATCCAACACATCCACCCTCCAAATTTTTCCTAGTTGAATTTGAGGGGGAGGAAGAACCCAAGGACAGACCATTATCTAATAGTGACCTATAGTTGCAAATGGTCAAAAGCTTTGTATTAAATAAGGAAGTAATATGAATCCACTAAAATAATATAATAAAGTTTTAATATCCAAATCTCTCTTTAGATTAAGAATAATCTTATAAGCATTGTTAGTGTTTATAATGCAATGTCAAAAATGAGAGGATCTAATTAAATGCATAAAATGAAACCTTAGGTGAAGTAGAAAACAATCATAGTGTGAACTAGAATTAACTCAAAAGGAAGTCAGGAGGTATTCCATCCTTTTGGTAGTCCTAGTACAAAATTGGACCAAATTTTGGCAATGTTGAATGAAACAAGGGATAGGATTGACACTTTGGAGTAGGAGGTTAGGGGCCAAAGTAGGCCCAAAAAGGGAAAAGAAGCATTTCAAGAAGGAGAAGATGAGAGTAGGCATGATCGTACCACCCTAAGTGGGCACAGTGAAAATCATTTTGATTCAAGAGTGGATAATGATCAAAGAATCAGTTATCTCTTGAGTTATCAAGAGATATGAAAAAGGCAATGTCACCAAACTTTGTTGGAATAGTGAGCAATGATGTAGCAAAGGCTTGGTTCACGACAATGGAGAAGTACTTCAAAATAAAGTGATATATTTTTATAAATCAATTTGTATCATCAATTTTCCAATTTTGTTATTAATTAAGTTAAATCGATTATCATAAAAATGTGTTAAATAAAATATATATATATGTATGTATATAAGTATATATATGATATAGCATATATAATCAGGTATATGTATACATATATAGATATAAAGTTGAAGATATATATATTATATATTATATATTATATTATATAAAAGTTATGCTTTCTGGAAAATTTGCCATGCTAGTAAAAGTATGTAATAATATAAATTTAAAACTCTTAAATGTTAACACTTTGAGAGGTATATAAGCCTCCATCAAAGGCTTGAAAGAAGGCATAAAGTTTGGCATTTAAGTCGAGGTGATGGCCACTAAAGTGGTGCCTCAATCCTTAATATTTCTCTAGCCACTAAGTGGCGATTGAAATTGTCATTTAACAACTACTATAAGTTGTGGCATAGAGAGTCTTTTAAAGATATATATGTATATATCTCGATTATCATAAAAATGTGTAAATAAAATATATATGTATATAAGTATATATACGATATATAGCATATAATCAAATATATATAAATATATAAATATAAAGTTAAAGATATATATATATATATTATATAAAAGTTATGCTTTCTGAAAAAATTTCCATGCTAGTAAAAGCATGTAATAATATAATTTTTAAACTCTTAAATGTTAGCACTTTCAGAGGTATATAAGCCTCCATGAAAGGCTTGAAAGAAGGCATAAAGTTTGGCATTTAAGCCAAGGTGATGGCCACTAAAGTGGTGCCTCAATCCTTAATATTTTTCTAGCCACTAAGTGGCGATTGAAACTGTCATTTAACAACCACTATAAGTTGTGGCATAGAGAGTCTTTTAAATCTTCTTAGCTAAGCCTTTATCTAAGGCATTGAAGTTACTATTTTTAGGATGTAATTTATTGTGTGTGGGGCACCAACCATAAAGTAATCAATTGGTAATTTAATACAAATGAGTTGGAAGGAAACTATGACTTAAGAAAAGCAAATAGACTTTAATTTTAACATTATTCATTATGCATTTTGGAGTTTTGGGAGAGCAAAGACAAAAATAACTTGGCATGTATTTTCATTGTTGAGTTTTTTTTAGTCTTGGGAGTGAGGCAAAAAATAGAGAGTGTTTCATTATTAACATTCTAGATTGCAATTTGTTTTCCTTCTGATCTATTGTGCAGTGATAGGAAAGAGCAATTTCTTTCTCATTATTTTGATTTTGCATTGTGATTTCCTTGGGAACTATTGTAAGAAGGTAGTGACATAGAGATGTGATAGGAGAGAACTATGCATTATCCTTTGTATTATGCTTTAGATTAGAAATAGAGAAGATAATTGGTCAGTATCATTGTAGAGAGTTGTGACTATTTTTAGCATTGTTCAGGAAAAGTTTCATATATTTTGAGCTTTGATGTTGTGTGTTTGAGTCTTGTATGTGAATCATACACACATATTACTCTATTTTGAGAAGAGAGACCACTGTTTCTATTAGGTTTTGGTAATTTTTGAAGGTATTTTTCAAACAAAGTATGTTTTCCTTAACATATAAAGCTAAGTTTCTTGGGAAAAGTTGTGTCATTCAATGTCTCTAATTTTGGAGCTTCAAGTGTAGAGAAGAGAGAGTAACTCAGGAATGTTTTAATATTTATTATTTTTGTGTAAACTCATATTTTTCAGTTTATAATTTCCAATTTTAAAAGAGGGAGATTATTTAATCAATTTGAAGAATAATACAAGTTAAAATAGAGAAGGATTATTCTGAATTTTTCAGTATATAACTAGGATTTAGACAATCTTTCTTTCACTTTGAGATGGACAACATAGATGAAAGATATATCTTTGTTGTGTTAAATTGAATGAATTATTTTATTTTATTAGAAGAGAATAAATCTAGTTAGTGATATAAATATTTATATTTATATATATGCATATATTCATTCATAACGAAATATATGTATGAATATATATGTATATATATAGATATTTATATAAGATTATGTAAAAGATAAATTATGATAAATGTTTATGAAATTAAGAGATAAGTTAGATGCTTTCTCAACTAAGGTAACTGAGTAAACTCGGCTTAATAAACTAATTTGTTGAAGAATTTTCAAACTATTGAACATAGTAAGTATTTTTTCAAACAAAATAAGTTGGCAATTTATATTGTATTTTTACAAGAATTGTTATTGTGTTCTCAAGTATGGAACTATAAGGAGAAATATTGAGAAGTATGAATTATTATTAAAGAAGAAGTGGTCTTTTATTAATGATTAATATTATACTAATTTACTTATTTGACAAGTAGTTAATAACTTAAATATGATACAATGTGTCTCGAGTCGATGACATTGTGTTATAATTATTAACCATATGTGCATGAAAATAGGAGAGCAGTTTACTCTCAAGGTTTGAATGCAAGTACTTGAAAAAGTGGCAATTACCAAGTCCCAAGTGGTTACAAGAACATAACATGGTGCTCAAATTTAGGAAAGCACATCCATTCTAGTCGTTTATCGACTTAGTGAATTTTAGTTTACGACTAAATATCCTTATCAAAAGTCATTCAAGTAAGTCAAACAATCAGATCTATGTTAAACCTTAGGTAAAGATGGTTTCCAAGTCAAGTTAGAGGTGTGTAAATTTATGACTTCACTTACTAAGGAAGTGTTTTGATATGTTTCAAAACTTTGGCCAAAGTAATGCAAAATTCTCTGCTTGCATTAGTCGGTTCACCACGATCTAGATTGCATATCCAAACAGATTGATCATATTTAGTGATAGAAGTCTAAAGTTGTATGGTCAATTGGTTATGTAGGACACAACAATAGAAACTCAAATGGAATACTTGTAGGTTCCTTAGTTTATACTCTTTGTGGAGGGTAGGGCCACTTCCAGTTGGAAAGTGTGTGGGGACCGTCGATCTATCGTTGGAGGTAAAGTGCTTGGGTGATGCTCTCCCTCTTATAGACGACAATGGAAAGACTTGTGAAATGGAAGCATTTTCCAGATATGGAAGACTTGACCTTGTTCATTATTGTAATATGTAAACTTGTATGCTTGAGACTATATCATGTATGAATTGTAATTGAAAAGTTGAATCTTATTTTTTAAGTTGGAAATTTATATAGTTCAATTTCAAAAGTTGTATTTTACATTTATATGTGATCATGTGCAATAAATGATGTATAAAAAATAAAATAAAAATTATTCTTATTTTTAATCATATATGTTTGTATTTACTTCTATTGTAAAACCTAAGTATTTACTTTGTTGTATGAGTGAGTTTGTTACATATGGTATTAGAGCTACCACGTTCAACACATGGACCTATGAGCTCATTTCGAAAGTATTTTCTCAAACATTAACAGTGAATTAATGTTTTAAAATGTTCTTGTGTGAGAATTGTAAGAATAAGGAAAACTGCCAGGAAGTCAGTACCAAGAAACTTCCCTATCCTTATGGCTAGAAAGGATTCATCTCTAGAGGTAAAACTCTTAAATAATATCAGTTACACTGGGGGTGTGTGGCTCAGTGACTCCAAAACCATCGCTAACATACTTAAGTGTATTCAGCTAGAGAAGAAATAATGTGTTAAAGAAACGAAGAAGACCATTGTAATCGTCCAATCTGTAAAACCAGTTAAACTGTCTACACATAGGGATATGCCTTTCAGATGTGGTTTTGATGCTCCCAAGATAGGAAAGGAGGTCATGGAGGAGTACCTGAGTGTACATCCACCCTCCAATTTTTTCTTAGTTGACTTTGAGGGGGAGGAAGAACCCGAGGATACAACATTATCTAATAGTGACCTATAGTTACAAATGGTCAAAAACTTTGTATTAAATAAGGATGTAATATGAATCCACTAAAATAATATAATAATTTTTTGATATGTATCCAAATCTCTCTATTAGATTAAGAATAATGTTATGAGTATTGCTAGTGTTTATAATGCAATGTCAAAAATTAGAGGATCTAATTAAATGCATAAAATGAAACCTTAGGTGAAGTAGAAAATAAGCATGGTGTGAACTAGAATTAAGCCGAGAGCAAGCTAGGAGGTATCCCATCCTTCTAGTAATCCTAGTACAAAATTGGACCAAATTTTGGCAATGTTGAATGAAACAAGGGATACGATTGGCACCTTGGAGTAGGAGACCTTAAGTGCCAAAGTAGGACTGAAAAGGGAAAAGAAGCATCTCAAGAAGGAGAACATGAGAGTAGGCATGACTGTACCACCCTAAGTGGGCGTAGTGAAAACCATTTTGATTCAAGAGTGGATAATGATCAATGAATGACTTATCTCTTGAGCTATCAAGAGACATGAAAAAGGAAATGCCACCAAAGTTTGATGGAACAATGAGCGATGATGTAGTAGAGGTTTGGCTCATGAAAATGGAGAAGTACTTCAAAATAAAATTAAAAAAAATTGAAGTTACTAAGGCAATTTAGGGAGCTTACCTGTTAGCAAGAGAAGCATCCACTTGGTAGATGAATAAGAATATGGAGTTAGGGTTAACCCCTTTGAGCTTAACATGGAATCAATTTGTAGTCATCTTTAGGAAAAGATGGTTACCAAAAATTTTATTTGACCAAAAGCTTACTAATTTCCATAATCTATGACAAGGAGACTTGTTTATGGTCAAGTACTGGGAAAGGTTTACAAGTCTTCTAGATTACATACCCCAATACCAAAAAGATGAAAGATTTGGGATAAGGAAATTTATCATGGGGTTGAATGCCCAAATTGGAGGAGAAGTAGATGTCCATGGTCCTACAACAATGGACCAAGTTTATGAGAAATAAATAAAACGGGAGTAAAATTTGACGTCTATTTCTAAGTCTTATTGTGAGAAGAACCATAAGAAGTTCAATTGGTCATAATCATCCTCGTCCTTCAATAAGAGGAATGATAGGAAAAATCACAAGAAGAAAAATGATAAGGGTTTTCGTGATAATCAAAATGATTCCAAGAACAAGAAGAAGAAGAACAATAACTCCAAAAATAATGGAGACAACTCAGGGAAGACTTTTGAAAAGTGAGGACCTCCCGGAAGATGTTTCTCTTGTAGAGGAGATCATTATGTGAATCAATGCCTAAATAAGTCTCAAGGAACTTGGCCACGTGGTAATCCCTTACCTACTCAACAAGCAACATTTTAGCAAAGGATTTATGCAACATTGGATAAGCGGCAAGCGAAGTACTAGATTACTCCTATTGAAGTAGCAAGTACATTATTTGGTGTCCCTATTTCAATTTTAATTGATACTAGAGCACCTAAAAGTTTTATTGCTTCGAGAGTTCTAAATAAATTTCCTAGAAGAATTGGATATATGGTAAAACCCTAGTTAGTAGAATATGCTAATCAGACAAAAGCTCAAGTAGAGCGTTGTCTTTTTGAAGCCAAGGTTTTGAAGTTTTTCAACCGAGGTGAACCTATATGTAGCACCTTTAGGTTCCTATGATGTGGTCTTAAAAATAAATTGGTTGTGGAGGCATAGGGCTAAGGTAGACTGTTTTGCAAAAATAGTAGTGTTTAGATGACTTAGGGAATAAATTTTTCCTTCAAGGCACTCCAAGAGAAGTCCAATTAAGGCAGATATTTGTCGTGCAACTAAAGAGGGCCAAGAAAAAAGGTTTTCAACTCTTTGTAGTCAAGATGGAGAATTCAAAGGATCTCAAGGATTTTATCCTCCAAGATGACTTAATGTACCATGAGTCTCAAAAAATCAAAGGAATTGACTATGGGGATCTTATGGATCAATGAAAACTTGATATGGAGAATTACCTTTTGTAGCAACTCCTCAATTAATCACTAATAAAGTGTGGTAATTAGTGAATAATATGAAGATAATGTATATATAATCTAGGGGAAGTCAAGCATTGACTTAAACTTTTCTTTTACATATGAAATAATTCCATATTTATTACCATTAACATAATCCATGACAATACATAATATGACCATAAAAGTGGATCATTATATAGTATAGATGTTGGTATACATGTCTTTAAACTAGACTGATGAAAAATGCAATAATCCAATTATAGCAATCATGCTCCTTCACAAGTATTCATGTTATAATATTGTAAACATAAATTATAAGTTATTAAGTAAGAGGCATTTATTCAACTCAATCAATAAGACATAAAATAAACAATATATTATCATTTGCATTATAGAACCTACACCATTTACTTCTATATCTTGCAGTGGAAGAAAGAGAGAGAGCACCATCAAAGTGATATCCACCCTACCTTGAAGCATTAGCTTCCTTGTGCAACTCCACTAGAGAAGCCTGGCCCATCACAAAGGATCTAGCAATATGTAGCCAACATGCATGATTGAATCTAGTTCACTATGTGATTCCTTGTCAATAGCATACCTATATGTTCATGCATCACATACCCAATACACATGAATATTTAAAAATATATCATGGAGGATTATGTAAATCAACTAAGGTAACACACTTATGCATGGAAATCAATGAAATTCAATGTTTACAATCTATAAAATCTTAAGCTTCTCACAATAATGCCTTGACATTTTGTAAGATGGGTAAACTAGTAACCGAAAGACTAAGCCTACACTAACATTAGTCAAAATTGTGATTTCAAGATAATAACATTTATCAAATAGAATGGCAATAAGGCTACTCCACATCCCACATGCTCCCTAAGTCCACTCACTACTAGTGATTTAAGAACCTAAGGTCTTATCTCCTCATTGGTAATTTTCAAGCCTAGAAATTTTTCCTGGGCTCCAATAAAAAGCTAAAAAAATATGAATTCATTCATACTTATAATACTATACTCTTAAATAATGATATTAGTCATTAAATTTATATGGTTACATTATATAAATCAATTCACAACTTTCAATCTTCATATTGTAAAAAAAGGGAAGATATTAAATAATTGGGGGCGTAGTCCCCTCCATAGTACCCTGCCCTAAATCATCCAAACTATGCAAAATAAAACCCAACATTTAAAAAGCGTAACATGCCCTATACATAATAAATTGACTGGTTTTAAGTAAATCTACCGATTCATATAATGCACTGCAAAAATGGTATGCAATGCAAATGAGCAGAATGGGAAAATTTATCATCAAATAAGGGTTCAAGACATTTATTTTAACACCCCAACATTTTCTAATCTTGTAGTACTAGTGATAAAGAGAAAAATTTTGATGCTTCGAACTCAAGAGTTACAGAAAAATATATTCAGCTTGTGAAAAAAATTAGCTCACTTATGTGAAGTACCAGATTGAATAGACCACGATAGTCTTCATGCAATTTAGGAAGTGGTAATTAGGCACGTGGAAATCTTTTCCTTGTTTGGTTTTTACTTATTTTTCTGCCTTTATTTGAGGCCTTTAAACAATTTAAAACTTCCTTAATCATTCATTGTTTCCTCATTTTATTTTATCTTATCTTATCTTATTGTCTTTTTAAATGATTTTATCCCCTTTAAAATAAAATTTTAGAACACCAATTTATAAATAAAATACAATATTATTCATTATTATTTTTATATTATCACTAAATAAAGGATGATACTATTATGCATTCACATGCCAATTCACATTTGGTTTGGTTCATTTTGACAGAATGTTTTAAAACAACTACATATCACACAAGTAGCATATCTTTATGCTAATTTGGCTCATCCCAATATTGACATGGGCTCTCCGATTATTTAATTTATCTATATATTTATATAAAGAAAAATATTTTATTCTCATGCAAATATATATAAACACCTATTTAAACAAAAAATAACACAATAATTTAATATAGAAATCCGTTATTTCTAATCTTATGTGTACATGCAACCTCACTACATGAGTCTAAGTGAATGCATGTATTGATTCCATCTTGAGATTTTACTTTTCATCGGTTATAACCTTTTCTTTGATGATACTCTCTCTCCAATCTGAGAGAATGTCACTCATTCTTATTAGACTTGCATCATTAGTTGTTAGTTTAATCATTCTTATTTATGATTCAATAATGATTAACATAATCAAATGTCTTTCTAATTGATTGTAATTAATACAATAATCCAGTGATTAAGCTAAGCTAATGAAATAGGATGTGACATCCTTCCCCCCTAAGGATAGTCATGTCTTGATGACTATATGATATAAAGGTGATCATCACAATGTCAGGTATTCAAAATCAACTCTATTCTACATCATTAAAAAAATATGAAGATTCGTACCTTTTCTTGTCATACCTTTGTAGCTTGATTAAATGACTAAGTTGTCTTCAATTTCTTGACAATGCACCCAACGTGGTGTTTAGGTCTAATCACCAATTAAACTCTTGCGCTGGTGTTAGCTTATCACATAAGATTAAATATCCTATGAAATCCTCAAGGAGTGGACCATTTCAATATTCAACATGATTATATGCAAACAAATTACAATAAAATTTCAATTATCTCACTTTCAAATCATACAATTGAAAGTATCATTAAGATAGATCACAACTTGATCATATATCATTCATAGAATACATGTACTCCCAATAATGTAAGTTATTTATAATAACCTTAGATAATATTACTCAATCAAAACTAGAGAGTAAGTCACGCATTAATATAATATACTTTTTATATGATGTAAATGAAACTTTTAAGATTCTACATAAATTCAAATTTTTCAATCATCCTTTTTCTTATTAAGCATGGTGAGTTGTTATACAACCATTTTATCATCTCAATTCATCCCTTTCTTTTACAATTGTTTAGAAAATAATCTTTTATCCTTCATTAAATGAGAATCTCACTATCTCATTCAAATTTCATGAAATTCCACACAAAAGTATAAATTCTTATTATGCATACCTTCTCATATGTGACACTATAAATGTGTTTATCTATCATGCATGAATGCTCACATGTGACCTGAAGATTCAATGAATTAATATATTCATCTCATTAATCATGTGACCTAGACAATATGTTCATCTAGTCATTCATGCCTACTTGCATGTGACCTAAACAATATGTCCATCTCCTCACAACAAGTGTGGAATCTATGCTACCATGAAGTAACTGACACTTGCAATTTATTTAATTCTTTCTAGCACAAATATCTATGTAAATGTCCTTTTACTCATGAAGTGACTCAAGCTTTGGCCAAAACATTTTATTCTTTATTTACACCCTTAGGATAACCTGGGAGCCACTTAGCACCTTTCCAACACATTCCCCTCTTTTATAAGAAATCACAATTATGTTCGTCTTACCATACATAATTTCTTGTACCTAAACATATATGAATAGTTTCATGATATCTATTGTTCATAAACAAGCAATAGTTCATCCCTAGTTCATTGCCAATTGTGATGTCATACTAGGCATCTCATAACAAGGAATCAATATCATAACTCTTTAACAATTACATCAATGAACTTATCAAGAATTTAAAGTAATGAAATCTTGAACACACTAAATCTACAACATCACCATGAATAATATCATGGACATCACAAGTAGAAGCATTGATACTATTAGCATATAGCCTCATATAATGCATATGACACAATCTTTGGCAAAGATGTCACAACAATAGCATTCATAGAGGCATCTAAACTATACTAATCAGTAGTGTGCAACCATACATAAGGGTCATATCATTTCATAATTCCCCGATTTCTATAGGAAGTGACACCTCACATATACATGGTGACTAGCCCCAACATATGCCACATATACACAAAGTGAGTAGCTCCATTATACATCATGCATACTATTGCTTCATCCCTACCACCTCATCAGCAACCGCCGCAACACAACATTCCCATCCCACAACAAAATATCTTGGCTCCTACGCAACCACCACACCAGGTAACACAAACAACATCCCAGCAGCTGCAACTGCCGCATGGCACTTCAATAGAAGTCCCACAACAACAACATATTCCATCTCACCCATATTACCAACAACAGCCATAGCAGTGACGTCCACCGCAACACATACATATTCCTACGCAAATGCAAAATAATCCTCTTACAAAATATCTTTACCATCCATCTATCACATATACTGCTCCATCCCATCTCAAGTTGAATCCTCATCAGACTAGTCAAAACCAAACGTGGACCCAACCGCCACCTTACACCAATCCTCCACAGTCACATAACCATCCCTACCAGCAACCATCAAATCTACCCCCATACATCACGCGGAAGCCAACCGTTGCACAACAATACCAATCTTATCCATCCTATCTCCAACAACAACAATCCTACCAGCAGGGTGCACCTTCCATCTCTTACTACCAACAACCATTATCATATCAACAAGGGGGTCGTACCTCTTTGTACTACCAAAATCCTACACAACAACAGAGTGCTTCATCCACTTCCTATTACCAATAGTAGCCACCCTACCAACAAATGGCTTTCGCTCATTACAATCTCTCACCTCCTATCTGCCATACATTAATCCACAATCCGCTTATACCAATCAGAACCAATAAACACCTTCGTATACATATCAACCCGTCTATGATCCAACCATTACAGTCCCATCCTCATCATACCAAAAATACTATATGTGCAATCAACCGACTCCGACTCCTGCAACACCCATCAAAAAAGACTTGGAAAAAGTCAAGGTTGTGTTGAAGGATTTACAAGATGGGATGGGCAAACAATCATTCAAATTTGAGGACATTTGTCCCTATCCATTTGATCCCTCCATTTCCTAGGTTCCCTTTGCTAAACACTTTAAAATACCAAAATTCGATAAGTACAAGGGAACCAAAGACCCCAAAGCTCATCTGCAAGAGTTGTATACCCACTGCCAAGAGGTCATGCACAATGACAACTACCTCATCTGACTATTCCCTAAGAGCCTACAGGGAGTCGCCCTTAACTAGTTCATGGGCCTTGAAAAGGGATCCATCAAATCCTTCACGCAACTATCAAGATAATTTTTCTCGCACTTCTCTTTTAATCTAGAGAAGGATATTGACACGCTTGATCTCCTAAAAGAAAAATAGTGTGATGGAGAGACTTTTGCAAGCTATCTGCAAAGATGGCAAGCCTTAGCCAGTCGGATGAAATCCCCACTACAAGAAAAAGACATGGTTACATTGTTTATCAAAAATTCCCATCTGAACATGGCTCACAACTTTCGACTCCACTACATCACCACCTTAGTGACACTAGTGGAGAAGGGTCCTATCTTGGAAAGAGCTCTTGTTGCCAAAGGGCAAGTCAAAATTTTCAATTCTGATTAAGAGAGATCCTCTGGGGATAAACCACGTTATTGGAATAAGAATAAGAATGTTGTTAATTATGGTGTCACTGAAACCAAACATGTCCAGGTCACTACCACCTCACAAAAATATCCTCCTCAACAACAACAATCAATCCCAAATGACATATATGTGCCCCAAGGAGCACCTCGGCAATAGTCAAATCAAAACAACCAAGGGGGAAATAAACGACAGTTTACTCAGTTGGGAGAACCCCTTAGCATCATGTTTAACAAGCTCCTCCAAGCTAGCTACTCCATCACTTATCATGTAACCAAGCCCCTTGATGAGTCCAAGCCCAATTCGACTTGGTTCAAAGAAAACGAGTATTGTCAATTTCACAAGATTAAGGGACACACATTGGATAAGTGCCAAAATCTGAAAACGTATGTCCAAAATCTCATAGATCGAGGTGAAATCCATGTGGATGCTAACACGGAAACTTCATCTAATGCTCAGCTTCAAATATATCAAGATGTTTTCCACAAGCATAATCAGGGTCCTAGTACCTCCAACTCCAATCTTGGACCTAGCAACAACAACAACCAGAATAACAACACAAATAACATCAATTATAAAAATGTGCCATACAATTGCCAAGGTGTCATCACTTATGTAGAACAAGTGGAGTCATGTGTATCCGTGATACGTGTCAAAGGAAAAAATCCACAATGTGTTATTACTACTCGTTGAACCCGCATCACGGTCCCAACAGCTCCTGCATCTACCCAGCTACAATCTGTCAGTTTGCAGTACAACATCCTTGATCAATTAGGCAAGATCTCAGCTCAGATTTCTATCCTAGATTTGCTTAAGTATTCCCCCGTGCATCAGGACATCCTAAATAAGGCCTTACAGAGCACCCAAGTCCAGAACAACATAGATCCTACACAATTCCAAGAATTGGTAGGAAATCTATCCACAACTTACCAATTAGGTTTCAGTCAAAAGGATATGCCATGCCTTGACTCAAATCATAATTGTCCCCTTCACCTTGAGGTTGGGGTGAATTGTCATAAAGTGAAAAGGGTACTGGTAGATAATAGTTCTGCCCTAAATCTTTGTACATTAAAGTTTATACAATAGGTGGGATACACCCAGGCTGACCTAAATAATCAGGTTATCACCATTAAAGCATATAATAATGCAGAGCGAGATTCTGAGGGCACTATTTGTCTTCCTATTTAGGTGGGCCCCATTGTGTAGTATAATATGTGTCATGTTTTGAACCTAGAGCTTCCATATAACATCCTTCTTGGCGGCCCATGGATTCATTCTATGCAATTTGTCACATCAACCTACCACCAATGTCTGAAATTCCCATTTCAAGGAATGGAAATAACCATACAAGTTACCCTCAATCATTTGAATATTGTCATGCCCTAAGGCTTCCTTTCCATATTCTCATTATTTCCTGAGGTTAGAAATGAGGGCATCTCAGGCATCAGATTCTCATTCATCCACCAACATACTAAACACCACTTCATCCACGCCATCATCCACACCTAGTTCCACCATCACTAAGGTCTAGATCATTGACAAGGGATGTGGTGAGTACGAAATGCGTACAACATTAAATGTGGAAACAATTCCACCCTCACCATGTACATATGGTCAACCATCTCAATCAATTCCAAAAGATGAAGAGAAGACAATCATCCTCAATGCTCCAAATATAGGGTCTAGCACTTTTCATTCCCCCGGATTGCGATAAGAGACACCTGAAGATGACATCGGCTAGTGGGTGTACCATGAAGAACCTGAACGATCTCCCCCTTAAAATAATACTTCCAAGAGGCATATCCCTGGCCTTCCAAGTTTGCTAAAAAACATAACTATCTGGGGGGAGGCCTTGGTGTAACTGAACAAGGTAGACGACAACCAATAGAAGATTTTTTTCGTCCGAAGAAGATGGGCTTAGGCTATGATACTGAACAAAAGAGTCTTGTGGCATCCTCTAGCACTTCTAACAATGTTAGTGTCGATGACGGTTCCCTCGAGGATATACCAAAGGAGGAGTCCATCATACATGTGTACGATGATGTTGATCACATTGACCTCCCTTCCATGTTTGAATGCCTATCCGTTTGCACCATCACCTTATCCATCAAACACCCTGAGCTTAAAGATTATGACCTACAAGGCATCGCACCTCCCAACACCTTTCCCTCAGTGGACCAATATGTGAATCTCATGGGGTTGGGGGAAGATGAGCGCCCCAGCCACAAAAATAAAAAGAAACAAAATCAAAATGGGTCACTTAGTGAAAACCTCCCTGAGGCACTTTATGATTGTGAAAAAGTAAAAACAAAGGGCGTATCTACTAGTGAAAACCTCAAAGAGGTGCTAGAATATGGGGACGTTCATCTTCCCCTTGTAGGGACTCAACTATTTGGTCGATCATCCATCTTGATCGAAGAAAGACAAGCAGTAAACTTGGGAACCGGGGAAAGCCCCAAGATCACCTATGTGGCTAAGGCATTATCAAAAGAAGAACACTCTACCATCACCAAGCTCCTTAAATAAGGAATCATCAACTTCGCCTGGACATACTCAGCCATGCCCGACCTTGATCCAGCTTTGGTGGTACATCACCTAGATGTCAATCCCGATGCAAAACCTGTCAAGTAGAAGCTTTGCAAAATGCACCCTCAAGTGGCCCTATTGGTTAAGAAAGAATTAGAAAAGTTGTTGGAGGTAGGATTCATCAGACCAATTGAATACTCTTGCTAGATCTCCAATATAGTCCCAGATGCTAAGCCCAATAGAGATATCAGAATTTGTACAGATTTCTGAGACCTTAACAAAGCTTGTCCTAAGGATGACTTCCCTTTACCAAATATTGATATGTTGGTTGACCTCACCGCAAGACATGAGATGTTGTCCCTCATCGATGGTTTCTCTAGCTACAACCAAATTAAAATTGCCCCTAAGGACCAACACAATACTTCCTTCACAACACCTTGGGGTACATTTTGTTATAATGTCATGCATTTTAGCCTCAAGAATGCGGGGGCAACATATCAATGTGCCATGACAGTTATCTTCCACGACCTCATCCACATAATAATGGAAGACTATGTTGACAATCTGTTAGGAAAATCAAGAATGAGGGAAGAGCACCATGCAATCCTCAAAAATATCTTTGAATGTCTGGAACAGTAAAATCTAGGCCTCAATCCGAAGAAATTTGTTTTCGGTGTCACATCCAGAAAGCTCTTAAGGTTCATTGTCTCCCACAAAGGAATTGAGCTTGATCCTGCTAAGGTCAAGGCAATCATGGAAATGCCTCCACCTCGCAATCTAAAACAACTAAGAAGTATGCAAGGTAAACTCCAATCTATCTGAAGGTTCATTGCTCAACTATCCAACAAGTGTCAGTCGTTCACACACCTCCTGAAGAAAGATACCACATTTAAGTGGAACCCACAATGTCAACTTGAATTTGATCAAATCAAAGAATATTTAGCTCACCCACCTATTCTCATGCCACCTATTCTAAGAAAACTTCTCCTCCTTTATATTTTAGCTACTTCCATGGTACTGGGGGTATTGTTAGCACAACACGATGAGTCATCCAAAGAAAGAGAAATTTACTACATCAATCGGACTTTGGTAGGTTATGAGCTCAATTATTCCCTAATGGAGAAGGCTTGCCTTGCCATAGTTTTCAGCTCATAGAAAATCAGACACTACATGCTTAGTCATCCGGTCAAGCTAATCTCTAAGGTTGATCAGCTCAAATATTTGTTATCAAGATCAACACTCACTGGCCACATGGATAAATGGGTCATGCTACTAAGTGAATTGTACATAGAGTATGTGGATCGTAAAGCAATCAAAGGATAAGTAATTGTGGATCAACTACTAGATGCTCCACCCGTGGATGCTTATCCTTTAGAACCAGAGTTTCTAGATGAAGGGATCTTTTCAGTTTCGAAAGCCACCACATGGACACTATACTTTGATGGGTCACACACTAACAATGGATCAGGAGCAAGAGTCTTGCTCATCACCCCCCAAGGTGACTACATACTAAAGTCATTTAGATTGGCCTTTCCTTGCACCAACAACATTGTTGAGTATGAAGCTCTTCTCGTAGGCCTTAAGATTGTAGTCCAATGGAATATCTCTCACCTACACATCTTTGGTGACTCCCAACTAGTTATCAAGCAGGTTAATGATGAGTTCCTAACAAAAGATAACAATTTGTTACCTTACAAACGAATGGTAGATGACTTCAAGAATTATTTCTCCTCCATCCAATTCGATCAAATACCTAGAGTTCAAAATAAAGCAACTCATGCCATGGCCACCATCGGTTCTCTCCTGGACATGACCAGAGATCATACTGAATGTGAGTTCCTTGTAGAGAAACTATTAATCCCTGCATATGAAATCCCTGAGAGTGAAATGGTATGTGGCATTGTAGGTCCTAAATCCCCTAGTACCTAGACATCTACATTATCTTCATGACAATACCTTACCATCTAACCTCACATGTAACCAGCGAAAAGCATTTATCCAACACACAACCCATTACACCATCATAGGTGATATGCTTTATCGATGTGGGTATGATGGAACCCTCCTCCTCTATTTAAACGAGACCAAATCCCACACTGCATTAGTAGAAGTGCATAGCGGTATCTGTGGGGCCCATTCTAATGGTATGGCCTTAGCCAAGAGGATTCTCAAAGGAGGATATTACTGGCCTACTATGGAACATGATTCTTGCGAGTTTTTCAAAAGGTGTCTTCCTTGTCAACAACATGCAGATTTGATCCATGCCCCTGCACAAGAATTACAACCCATCACAACACCATGGTCATTTTCACAATGGGGTTTTGATTTGGTCAGCAAGATTTACCCTCCGTCCTTCGACGGTCATACTTTCATCATCATAGCCACTGAATACTTTACTAAGTGGGTGGAAGCCATACCACTCACCCAAATTACTGATGTTCAGATATCCAAATTCATCCTTTACCATATCCTCTGTAGGTATGAAATCCTCTCCACCATCATTACTGACAATGGAAATCCATTCAAAAAAAATTTCATGAAATTCCTCTGCGAGACTTATCATATCCAACATCATTGGTCTACCCCCTATTACTCCAGGGTAATGGTCAAGCAGAAGCCACAAAAAAAACCTTAATTAAAATCATTAAGAAGATGGTTAATAGCATTGGTCAAGATTGGCATCTCCACTTCCATCCTGCCCTTTAGGCCTACCGCACTTCCATCTGCACCCCCACCAATGCCACTCCATACTCACTAGTCTATGGTGTTGAAGCTATCTTGCCGATCCAAGTCAAAATCTCATCACTTCGCATATCTCTTAAGAATCTGATCACTGACGAAGACACCTAGGTTGCACGACTTGCTCAGTTTGAACTCCTAGATTAAAAATGGGTCAAAGCCTACAACCATCTACAAGCCTATCAACATTGGCTCAAGAGAAGCTACAATAAGAAGGTCCACCCTCGTCAATTCAATGTTGGCGATTTAGTCCTTAAAGAAAATCATCAGAATTAGCAAGATCAAGATAAGAAGGGAAAATTTTAAGCTAATTGGTTAGGCCCTTACATCGTCACCACAAAATATGGTTCTAGAGCATACAAGCTATCTACACCTGAAGGAGAGCCCTTAGAAGAACCCATCAATATCATGCATCTGAAGAATTTTTATACTTAGGTCAGCTAGGGTATCCTTCTTGGTAAAATCTCAAAAATAAAAAAAAAAGTAAAAAATTATCAAAATCGAAAACTCCAAAAAATAGTAGAGAAATAATTCATCCTATGGTGAAAACCACCCCTGTGTGGTACCTTGGATATCTACGATTGGTGAAAACCTGGCCATAGGCGCCATTTGTATAGGGCTTAATCATTATCTGCCTCACGTCCTAGTTACTTTATGATTTATCCATCCAGATCTCAATATCCTTACCATCCTATCGACCCTATCCTCCCATCCGCTTGCATCATCTAGTCGCTTGGTATATTTTTGGTTGAGCATTGGATGAATATCATCCGCTATCTGACATCCTGAGCTTTTATCCTAATCTGAGCTTGTGTCGCCTCGTCGCTTTGGTTATCTCAATCTAAGATCATTCATCATGTATGTTTCCATCTAGATCTCATCTCCTCTTTGGTGAACTACATTCCCCTGCGCTTTCACATAAGCAAGGTCGATCAGTTGATCTGCCCCTAGGGTTGTTTTGTTGTCTTTTTCCCTCTTGTCGTTTGTCCTTGTCCTTGTCGAACTATGTTTCCCCTATGCTTGCACATGGGCAAGGCTGATCACTTGATCCGCCCCCGGGATATTTTTTCCATCATCATCTGTCACCATTGTCCTCTTTTTTATCTTATTCATCATTGGTCTTTCGTCCTTGTCGAACTACGTTGCCACTACACTTGCACATAGGCAAGGCTGATCACTTGATCCGCCCCCGGGGTATTTTTTCCATCAACATATGTCACCATTATCCTCTTTTTGATCTTATTCATCATTGTTCTTTAATCCTTTTCAAACTACGTTGCCCCTGTGCTTCCACGTAGGCAAGGCTAATCATTTGATCCGCCCTCGAGGCTTTCCTTTGCTTTTCTTTTGTGGTTGTTCTATCTGATCTTTGTCCTTCATCATCCTATTTCTGCTTTTATCATGGTCTTTTCTTGAACTATGAGGGCAAGGCGCTTTCACGTAGGCAAGGCTGATCTTTGATCAACCCCCGAGCCCCTAGGTCTTTAAGGTGTGTCAGTCTTGTGTCTTATGTGTTGGGAAACTCTACCTCAACTTTCTGGTCTTTTCCCTTGAAGAAATGGTATTTTCCTTCATGTTCTGGCCTTTACCGTGGTGTATGGCTTGGTCTTGGCGATGTCTATCTAGCGGTTACCACCTTACCCCACGTGGTGAGTTCACTCACCATGGTGGCGTGGTAAGGCCATCTGCAGCTTGCCCTGGTGGTTACTGCCTTACCGCGCATGGTGAGTTCTCTCATCGCAGTGGCATGGTAAGGCTGCTAGCGACCTGGCTCGACGATTACCACCATACCTCAAGTGGTGGTTCCTCTCATCGTGGTGTTCGTGGTGAGACCGCTAGTGGTGGGCTCAGTGGTTATAGCCATATCGTAGGCAGTGGTTCCTCTCATTGTGATGTTCGCAATGAGACCGCCAGCGGTGGGCTCGATGGTTATTGCCATACCGTAGGCGATGGGTCCTCTCACCGTGGTGGCTGCGGTAGCGGTTGGCCTGGCAGTTACCACCACACCGCAGGAAGGCTTTGGAAGGTCAGCGGTAGCATGGTGGAGATGGCGGACAGCGCAAGCAGTTACCGCCATACCACAGGGTGGCCAAACGAGCTCGGTGGTAGCACGGTGTTGTCAAGGTCTAGGCTTGGTGATGACTTGGGTGTGTTCGTCTGAGCTCACCGCCTTATCGTGAGGTGACTCGGATAGCGGCACGGCTGTGCAGTGGAGTCAAGGTGCGAGCCCGGATGGCTTACCGCCATACTGCGAGGTGAGTCCGCCAGGGCAGCAATAGCAAGGTAGAAGGCTCAGTGAGCTCGGGCAAGCTCACCGTTGTACCGCGGTTGGGTCGTGTGAGCTCGACGGTAAAGCGGTGAGAGCTCGGACGAGCTCAGAACTCGGTTGACCGAGTTGGACAGGTTTGACCAGTTGTCAAGAGCGATAAGCGAATGGAATGGTGACACGTGGCAGATTTTTAACATCTCATTAGTAGAAGTTTTTTTCAGATGTGCGATTGAGCTTCATTATTGAAGCAAGGTTGACGGACATGTCTGAGATCGATTTATTGCTACGCGGCTCGATGCATGCTGAATAAGCGGTGCACATTATCAGAAATGGAAAGCTTGCAGGTGGATAATTTATTATCCTGATGACCATTGCTGGAGGGATGGGCTGAACAGGTAAGCACACAATGTGAGATTATATGTAATCTTGTGTGCAGTCAGATCGAGAAGGATGAGCAAAAAGAGAGAGAGGCTGAGAGTGTTTAAGCGGTATTTTTACCGTGAACACTTAGACTCTCAGATCTATAAGGATGTGAACCTGTGGAGGCCAAGAGGCTGGGCTGGCCTTGAGGTTGGCTGTTACAGTCATTTGTGAGGAGCTGAAGGGAATCTAAACAGTATGTCATGAGGACATTGTAACTATGTGAAGATTCTATTTTGTGTTGCTTGTATTATTCTCCAGATGAACAAGATGTAATCTCCTAAAGAGCATAGCTCTAGTTTTCTATTGTAACAGTTTTAGTTACTGAATAATACATGTGAGCTGAGTTTTTAAGAGGGTGCGGTTTTTACCCGAAAGGGTTTTCCCCACATAAATCTGTGTGTTCATTGTTTTGTCTTTCATGGTTGTTTGATTCTGCAAACTGAATTTGTTCTTGTGTTGAATCTGTTATAAGTTAAGCATTTACTTTTCTCAGAGGATCAATGGGGGATCAACTATGCCTGCTTCTACTTTATGGCATAGTTTTTTGTGTCTTTGAAGTGATAAAAATGAAAAACACTAAGGCACTGTTGTTTTAGATGTGTTCTATGATGACAGAACCGAACTCTGTATCCCCAACAAGTGGTATCAAAGCTAGTTGTAGGAGGTTGAGGCTTGATGATACCAACAAGTGGTGTCAAAGCCTTCTCCTGGTTACTGAAGTTATGGGTATTTCTGCTGTGATGATTTCTTAGCTTGGAAAGCTTGAGGAAATTTGGAGAAATCAGTTGGTGATTGATCCTTTGATGAGTGGAAGTTGCTTCTTTGATTCAACGCACAGTTTTGAAAGACACTGGAGTTTCTTGGAGTTGATCATATTGTTGCAATATGATCTGAGGCTCCTAGCTCACAGCAAATGTTCCTGATGCAAAGGGCATGAGATGTGCTTGTGGTTGTGTTGCAGCAAAGCGTGGTTTCATATTAGGTGTCTGTGTGAGAGGCTCCCTGGTGGTATGGAGTTGCTTTTGTTGTTATTCAGCCATGGAGTATTGTGCTTGTGTTGGGTGTTCTAACTTAGCATTGAAGGTGGTTTCTACGTTGCTCTGATTGCATGGAGGCTATGAAGGCTATGAAGTTGATCATGGTGGTCTGCAACTTCTAAATACCCTGGCTCTCTCATATGCTTGTGCATGACTATGGTTTTTGGAACTGCTCTGAAAGGGACCTGATGTTCCGTTCTTACCTGTGTCTTGCACTCATATGGTTTAGATTCATGTCTTTGGCTCTAGCGGTTTTCTATAGATTTTCCTAAAAAGTCTATCATGTATATTCATGTTTCTTTTCATTGTTCTAGTTAACCGTGATGGTTGTGTGCAGACTCCTAAGTCGTCTAGATGAGCACTGAATATGGAGATGCATGAGTGTTTTATAAACACTGTGGTTTTTTAGATTTTACATGGTTAAGGAAAACTTGTGGTGTGTGTAGCTATTGTTTAGCTATTTTTCTAGACCCTGGTTTCTGGGGTGTGACTGGATGAGATAGTTACAGTTCAACATGTATCTTGAGGAGGTGTGATGTCTTCTCTACATGAGAGTGTTGGTATGAGTTTCTCTTTCAGCATTCTTGTGGTGTGCTTGTTCATTCCCTAGACTATAGTGCTTGATTTGTGGACGTTATTGGTGAATCGGATCTATTGTTGATTTGGTGTTTGAGTCATGTTGTCTACGTGGGTTGTTCTCTTCGATTATCTCATTTTTGCAGTTTCCAGTGTGGTGATAGATTTGTAGGGTTTTTCATTAAAGTGGATCTACGAGTTGTGCATTTTTGTGGGTTGTCTTTACCTACATGTTTTTCTTGAGTCAACTTGGAAGTGGACTGTCATTATCCATGAGGTTGCTTATGTGATGGTGTAGATCTGTTAGCTGACCTTGTCTGTGGTCACTTGTGCATTGGCGTGGCTATTTTGTGATGAGAGGAGGAATTGCGTTTGAGTACCTGAATATTCAGTGATGGAGACCTTAAGCATGTGAATCACGATGTCATGGAGAGCTTGATACACTGGCTAGTGTAAGCTTTTGATAGTGATGGGGTGGTCGGTCATGGTGCTTGGAAATCTCGGTGTCACAGTTTAGTGGAAGCTTTAGCAATGACTGTGGATTCATCACTTAGTGGTGAATGATCTTCTTTGGTGTTGTAGATGCTTCTTGAAGACTCTTAGATCCTGTTGCTACAGAAGATTTCTTTCGCATCTGCATGGTCACTATTTGAAGATGTGCAACATCTTGGAGCCATGGAGGACTTTGTTAGTTTTTGGCTAAGATGCTGGTGGTGCTTGATAGGTGATGTTGGTTTAGATTTTGTTTGCTTTATGTCATGGTATACTCTTGCTTGTGCATTAGGGTTTTGGCATGTTGCTTTGCTCTTGAGACCATGGATAGTTCACCTAAAGCATGGTATCTCCTAAGGGGGATGTGTAAGATCATGGTGTCATGATAAGTTCCTGTCCTACGTTTTGGAGCTTTGACAGTGGTCTGGAGTTTCTCTTTGTTTTGAGTACATTGGTCATATGCTGGAGGACTTCATATTTAGTGCAGTAATGCAGTTTGGAGTTAGCATGAAATGATAGGTTGTTGGTGCTCATGGATGCATGGAGAATAAGGTGAGGCTGGAATTCTTTTGAGAATGTTGTTGTTACAGCTAAAAGTCTGAGCAGCCTGCACCTTGGTTGAACGTGAGTTCAACAAAGACCATGAAGGAAATTTCTCTTGGGTAAGTCATGGTGACTTGTATATCTTAGAGGAGCATCTTTTCTTTTCTTCTTGGTCTGCTCGGCAGTAAATTTTATTTGAAAGGTATTCACCCATTATACCTTTCAGATGTGTGTTATGCTTGCTTTCATGATATGAATCTTGAGTTTTTTTGAGATTCTGGAGGATTCATAATGAAAGGTGGACAACATTGTGTATCTCCTTGTGCTTTTAAGGACTGATAGGAGATGGTTATATGGGTTAGTCTGATCTTCTTTGAGGTGCTTACATCCATGGGGTTGTTGGGTGTTGTTATGACTTTTCCCTTTGGGATGTGAAGAAGATCTCTCTTGACACAACTGACATTTAGAAGTGTATGTAGGAGGATGCTACATGTTATGATTTGTTGTTTACTCTCTAATTTGGTCTTTTTCTTCCTGAATGTTCATTTGACTTTAGATGCATGTGGAGCCATGGTGTTTCCTTCTTCAGTCAAATATGGAACCTTGGAAGAATGTTGAAGAATGTTGAGAGAAATGTTTCTTGCAGCAAGTGGTGTAGATCAGTGTGGTTGTTCCTCAGAACTACATGGTTCCTCATTTCTTCGTGCAGGTGATTCGTGGACTTGGTATGCCTGGATCACGTGTGATGGTGCTATGTTTGTATTCATCTGGATAGTACCCTTGCAGTGGGAGTACCTGGACATGTTTGGTCATTTTGATTGGTTGACACATGGTGCTTGTTCTTGGTTGTTGATGGGTTGGTTATGTGATGGCATGAGTTTACTATTGGTCATACCTTTGTGGTATGGGTGGTTGGATGATTCAGCACAAGTTGTGGGTGTTGGTTTTCAAACACATGGGTTTGGTCAGTTGGATAAGGGTAGTCAGTTTTTGGTTGCCTTTTTGGCTGATGGTTTATCTTGTTTTGGAGAATAGTTTCTCATTCTGTGTTCGCATTGTGCTTTGTTGCTGCTGTTGTGCCTTTGCCACCTGAAGGATCAAATGTTTGCGTTCCTGAGACTGGTGCTTTTTCACCTTGGCGTGTTCCTGTGTTTAGAGTTGTTGCCTAAGATGGTGGACATTTTTGATGTCGTTGCAGGGGTCTTGGTTGGAGCATGGAAGCATGGTGTTGGTCCTTCTTCGAGTGTTTGGAGGAAGCCAGAAAGTATTCAACAAGTGGGAGATTGTTGGTAAAGTTTGCCTCAACTTTATGGTCTTTTCCCTTGAAGACTTGGCATTCATGTTCTGGCCTTTACCGTGGTGGTCTGGCTTGGTCTTGGTGGTGTCTGTCTAGCGGTAAGGCCACCTGTAGCCTGCGCTGGTAGTTACCGCCTTACTGCGTGGGGTTAGTGCTCTCACCACGGTGGCGCGGTAAGGCCGCCAATGGCCTGGCTTGGCAGTTACCGCCATACCGTAGGCAGTGGTTCCTTTCACTACAGTGTCTACAGTGAGACCGCCAGTGGTGGGCTCGGTGGTTATCGCCATACTGTAGGTGGTGGTTCCTCTCACCGCGGTGTCCACGGTGAGACTGCCAATGGTTGGCTTGGCGGTTACCGCCATACCACAAGCAGTGGGTCCTCTCACCACGATGGTCGTGGTGAGACTGCCAACGGTCATCCTGGGGGTTACCACCACACCGCAGGAAGGCTTTGGAAGGTCAGCAGTAGCGTGGTGGAGATGGCGATCGGCATAGGCAGTTACCACCATACCATGGGGTGGCCAAATGACCTCAATGATAATGCGGTGTTGTTAAGGTCTGGGCTCAGTGATGACTTGGGTGTGCTCGGCTGAGCTCATTGCCTTACGGCGAGGCGACTCGAACAGGGGCGCGATAGTGCGGCGAAGTCAAGGTGAGAGCCCAGATGGCTTACCGCCACACTGCAAGGTGAGGTAGAAGGCTAGGTGAGCTTGGGCGAGCTCATCATTGTACTGTTGTTGGGTCGTGTGAGCTCGACAGTAACGCGATAAGAGCTCGGAACTCGGTTGACCGAGTTGGACAGGTTTTACCAGTTGTCAGGAGCAATAGTCGAATGGAATGTTGACACGTGGTAGATCTTTAAGATCTCATTGGCAGAAGTTGTCTTTTTTTTATGTGTGATTGAGCTGCATTATTGAAGCAAGGTTGATGGACATGTTTGAAACCGATTTAATGTTGTGCGGCTCGATGCATGTTGAATAAGCGGTGCACATTATCAGAAATGGAAAGCTTGCAGTTGGATAATTTATTATCCTGATGACTGTTGCTGGAGGGATGGGCTGAACAGGTAAGCACATATTGTGAGATTATATGTAATCCCGTGTGCAGTCAGATCGAGAAGGATGACCAAAAAGAGAGAGAGTTTGAGAGTGTTTGAGTGGCATTTTTACCGTGAACACTTAGAATCTCAGATCTACAAGGATGTGAACCTGTGGAGGCTAAGAGGCTGGGCTAGCCATGAGGCTGGCTGTGACAATCATTTGTGAGGAGCTAAAGGGAATCTACATAGTATGTCATATGAGGAAATTATAACTGTGTGAAGATTCTATTTTGTGTTGCATGTATTATTCTCCAAATGAACAAGATTTAATCTCCTGAAGAGCATAGCTCTGGTTTTGTATTGTAACCATTTTAGTTACTGAATAATACATGTGAGTTGTGTGTTTTGGAGGGTGGGGTTTTTACCCAAAAGGGTTTTCCCCACGTAAATCTGTGTGTTCATTGCTTTGTCTTTCATGGTTGTTTGATTCTGCAAATTGAATATGTGCTTGTGTTGAATCTGTTATAAGTTAAGCATTTAATTTTCTCAAAGGATCAATGGGGGATCAACTGTGCCTGCTTCCTCTTTATGGCATAGTTGTTTGTGTCTTTGAAGTGATAAAAATGAAAATCACTAAAGCATTGTTGTCTTAGACGTGTTCTATGATGATAGAACCAAACTCTATATCCCAACATTGTGTCATGTTGTCAAGGTATATCCTTATCTAGCTGGTACTTCACAAATGGAATCCATTTGTGTCACGAGATTTAATTAGTTTTTGAATATCTTGCATCATTATCAATCTTTTAGTTTAGCATCCATATTTGGTCTCAACAGGATGTATCCTTCCTAACAGACTGCATCAACCCCATCCATCATCTTGATCCTATGGCAAAGGACATTTTGAAATTGATTGCAATCTTTTGATGCTTTTGGTTTTGGTTTATCATTTGAGCTCCCTATCATCACTCATCAAAACCGCCATAATCTCTCATATTATGGTGTGTTTTGACTAGTTTATATAGGGGCATATCTTGATTTTTCTTTTGTTTGTTGTTTTCCTTGTTGTCCCACATAATACCCACGAATACCCCTGAGGTCTTGCATTACGCTGGGACATTCTTTTGTGCTTGTGTTTATTGTGTTTGTTTATGCATTAGACACTAATCTGCCTTGGTGCATATACCGTGGTATCTGGTGTCTTATACTATAGAAAAAATCAATGCTCTAAACATGGAAAATTACATTAGGATTGCATATCATTTTCTCCTCCATTGCAGTCATGTATCCTTCATCCTTTCTTTTCCCATGACCTAGGATTTTGGTTGTGCAAACAGGGATTCCTTCCATCTTCCCTTTCCCCTCAGGATTCTTATGGTTCTTGATAGGTGCGGTTACACACCCATCACCTTCTTCGCTTCCATCCTTATGTAGGCCCTTATTTACATTTAAGATCACATTGCATTTCATTTACATGTTAACATTCTCATTCTAGGTTCATTAAATTGCGTTATATATGCATAATCATTTTAAGTTATGTAGGATAATTTTAATTAATTATTCTATGCATCTTAAAACTCATTTATTAGCATATTCACTTTAGTTCATATCATTAGGTTCATTTCCACATCATAAACATTAAACATCATACATATCCCATGTTGCATCCTAAGTGTTAGACATCATGCATATCATAATAATCATTCACATAAAAATAATCATAATTCATCCATCACATCTTGCATCATAAACATTAGGCATCAACATAATCATCATGCATCATAATCATACATCCATATAAGCATAAACATAAATCCATATAGGCATATTCATACATCACATCATCCTTAAACCATACCATAACCATACATGTGCATAAATAAATCATCCATCACATAGTGTCAATAAGGGCTCTCGCATATCATATCAAAAAAATCACAAAAATACAATATCCAGCATGACATCCATAATAATGTCCATTATAATACATCGCAATACATATCCATCATCTATCATCAAAAATAAAGTACAAGAACAAGGTTATGGCTCTGCTCTAATCTCTAGTGTCCCATCCTGTACCTATCAATAATCGAGATCTTGTCCCTCTGATCCTCTAAACCATGAGCTACATGCATCTGATCTCTGTGGAGACTCTGGCACTAGCACTCTACGTGGAGGTGTCTCTCTCATGCTACTATATCCTCGGGTATGTGTCCCTGCTAACTGGGATGGAGCTCACATTTGTGGTGGCGCTCAAAAATACGTGGGTACCCGTTGTGTTGGATCCAGCACTACCAAATAATAGGCACACATTTAGTAGCTTGCCTCTCTCATTTACTCCTCTCTCTCTCCAATCTATTGTTTGGTCGAGTCTCACTCTACCTTGTACCTATCTCGATATCCACAAATGGACCTCCTCTCCTGTGCCCATGCACCTCACACCAACCGTAGTTGCTCAATCCTTGATCCCATCCATGACACCTGCTCCAGGGCTCTATCTCTCTCCTCTTGCATAACATGTACCTACACCTGCAGTATCTGACCCCCCTCCCTTGTCTCACCACCTTGTGTTGTCGGTACCTGCCCCTACATTGCATCTCTCTCCATAGCCTATACATATGTCATTGTTGCATCCCTCTCCCCCTGTAGGACCTGCACCTATTACTATAAGGCATCCCTCTCGGTCTCCATCACCTATACCCAAGCCCTCATGGTATCCTCCCTCTCTTGCATATCTCTCACTATCTCCTCTACTACCTCAACCCTTTCACGAAGCTCATCTCACTCCTACCTCAACTCCCTCCTCTCTCTTAGCAATACCTCTACATGCCTCCTCAAGTCCTCCATATGCCTCTCTTCCTCTGCCAACACCTCTATCGATATCTACTCTGTCCCTATGCCAAACTCTCGTTGGCCCCCTGCCTGCAGTATCATCAAATTAGCCTCTAATATGTCCCTCTTCCATCTTGCTGACTCTCAAGACTCATGCTCCCTCGCCACCTCTCCCTCCAAATGAGTTACCTATGATCGCAACTCACTCACCTCTGCTCATAGCTCCTCTATCTCTGCCTGCAGCCTCTCTCCCTCCCTCTGCATCTTCGTCTCATGTCGCGACATCGCATCAGCCACCACCCGGAACTCCCTCTCTCTCTGCTAGTTGGGCTCGCAACACAAGCACCTTCACCTCCAATCTACTCCTTGCCACCTCTAAGTCTCTCAACCTCTACTCAAAAATATGTAATCTCGCCTTAGCTCCTCTCAATCATGTAGCCAAATCCACTGTTGTCGGTGGCATCATAGCCAATGGACGAATATCATATACCTCTATGTCCATCTCCTCCACTCCTCCCTCATCTCCTATGTCCATTGCCTCGACCTCATACCTCTCCCCCATCACCTTTGTGTCTTGTCTCTCCTCCTCGGGCTCGTCCTGTGCTCTTCATCTCCTCCTCCTCCTACCTGCCCTCCACTGACCTCCAGCCTCATCCTCCCCTACCCTCTCTCCCATAGCTCTGTTTCTCTAGCTACCTCTAGCACTCTCCTTCACCAACCTCCTGCTATAGCTGCCCCTGGCTGCTCTCCTCCTGCTCTAGCTGCCCCTAGCTATTCTCCTCCTGCTCGGGCTACCCTTGCCCCTCTCCTCCATTGTCCCCCGACCTTGCCTGCCTCTGCCTCCTCCTCCTCCCTCCCCCCTCTCTTTCCAATCTGATCTCATCCTCTAGGTTGAACCCTAATGCCTCCCTGATCGGCTCCTCCAGCATAATTTGTATAGATTGGTGTCGCATAAACCATGTTGCATATCTCACAGTGATCTCTGCATCTACCAACCCTAAAGACCTCCCTGGGTACTCAACTATCTCCCACACTAGTGTCGCTCAGTGCTCCCGTGCAAACTCTGCTCAAATCGGCTCACCCCATGGTCACTCCCGTGTAATCCTTCTAAACCTATTCAAAGCACCTGGAATATCCTTTATCAACCCATACTGCCTCATCACTCATTCTGGCATGTGTGACTCCACTATCTGAGGCTCCTTCCCAACTATGTAACATTGGGTCATGAAGTATCATCTATGTTTATCCACATCCCGCCTCCACTTCATAAAGTGTCGTGTCATATACAGCCTCCACACTATATCCTCCTCCTCCAGATCATCAAACAATCTCCTCCACCCATCTAAGTCTCCTGAACCCTGATACCTCCACACCCAGTCATACTCTGCACTGTACCAATAAGCCACCGTCAATGTCGTATCCTGCTAACCCACTCTCACCACATCTAGCTTGGACACATAGATGTGCTCCCAGGCCCATACCTGAAGCAATGTCACATGACACACATTGATCCCCTCCTGATAGCAGACCACATGCATATCTCTGTACAACTGCACCAAGATGCATGCTCCCCATACAAACTCCCCATCCCTCCCTTTGACAATGTGTTGGATAACCTCCATGTAGCTAAGGCTGCAGAATCTACCACTCGTATCTGGTATGAGTATCCCGCTAATCAACCCACACAAGTACAATGACAGTGGTGGTACTCTCAATCCCGAGCATCTATCCATGTCCAACGCATTCTTCTCCACCAGCAGGTCCTCTCACCCAAATAAAATTCACACGGTCGGATCCAATGCCTCTCCCTCTTACCTCGTGGCACTCACCATATGCCCTACTATGGGCAGCCTCAATATCCGCCAAACAACCTCCAACGTCACTGTCATCTCCCCTATCAGGAGATGGAACACCGAAGTCACTAAATCCTAGAACTCAATCAGGGCTATCAGCATCGCTCGATGTGCCTTGATGGATGGATACCCTAGCATGTGCAAAAGCCCCGCCTGGGCCAGAGTCTGATGATCCGCTCCCATCATCATCTGTTGTGTTGCCTCCATCACCTCAGATCTCCTCTCTCGAGTTTGCAAGCTATCAAACTGCTGCAACCATACCACAAAACCTGTCAGTCACCGAATCCTGGCCCCAAGATCATTTTCATACTAACTTCTTCTAACCCTCCTCCCTAGACAATTTTTTTCTAAGTTATCACACTTATTTTCTTTTTAACATCGTCTTTGTCTTCTTCTTGGCCCCACCCCCATTTTTTGGGCCCAGTCGCCCCTTAGGGCGCAACCGCCCCTTTTGGGGCACGGTTGCCCCCTGTCGGGGCGCGACCGCTTGCCCATGGGGTGTGACCGCCGCTCTGGGGCGTGGCCGCCCATCCAGGGGGCACGACCGCCCATCTAGGTGGTGCGATCGCCTCTCCAGGGCGTGGCCACTCTTCCATGGGGTGCGACCGCCCCTCCTTGGGGCACGACCGCCCCTGTGTGAGGTCAAACCCCAATTTATTTCCTCTATTCTACCTTCTTTTTTTTCCTACAACCCCTATTTTTCCTCCATGCCACTATTTGACGTTTCTTCCCACCTATTAGGTGAAATTAATATATGCCCTCTACCCATTTTTCTAACCTACCTCTACTCCCAAACCCAGATTTTTCAAATTGCATTTAAATTCAAAAATATATTCTAAAATGCTAAAAATCACAAAGGGGGTTTGAACCTAACCTGGCATGGGACCGTGCACTCATGGTAAAAGCTCCTCACCTCGTCCCCGTGGTGGATGATGTCATCGTTGTAATCCTCTGGCATATTCTCTCTCCTTCTCTTTCCTCTTATTTCCTCTCTCTCTCAACTGTCAGCTATCCAAATGAGGAATAGTAATTCTAAATTTACTATTTAAACCTTCCCTCTTTTTCCCCCTTTTAAAATAGAGGGTATTTTTTCCCTCTATTTAACTTTTTTCTCCTTCGATTAATCCTCCAACTTCCCCAGGCTGTCATTTGTGCCCCGTGTGTCCGTTTGGCTCCATTCAAAAGCCATTATTCATGGTTTTTTGAGCTCTATCCAACGGTACCTTTCATTTCTTCATATCGATAAGTCACCTGTGGCCCTTTTTTCTTCCCCTAAAACCCTCTCAAGGGGGCATACCCTACCAAATCCATCCATACCTCCTTCTTGGTCATTTTCCTGCATGATTGGGGAATCTCCCTTCACTCCCCTCCATTTGAACAGCTCACGTAACTTCTCCTGCGTTGGGGCATCTTTCTCTAGTCACTTCTTCTATAGAGTCATCTGCATTTATTTTTCTTCAAAACACTATTATTCTAACAATATTTCGAAGAGGGACAAAATGTAGACACCTAAATTTGACCACTTCCATATGGTCAAAATCCTATCATTTATTCATCTAATTCGTCTATATTAATTAAATGACATATTTAATTAATATTATCCCCTTTCTAAGGTTCCCAAAAGTATTTAATTAAATATTTTATCCTTGACCATTTCCTCTCTAATTTAGTCAATTATCCTCTTCATTTTTAAATTCATTCTTTTTATCTCATTGTCCCATCCTCCATAACTTTTTCACTAATCTGGGTTAATCTAATTAAATCAATTCACAACTTTCAATCTTCATATTGTAAAAAAAGGGAAGATATTAAATAATTGGGGGCGTAGTCCCCTCCATAGTACCCTGCCCTAAATCATCCAAACTATGCAAAATAAAACCCAACATTTAAAAAGCGTAACATGCCCTATACATAATAAATTGACTGGTTTTAAGTAAATCTACCGATTCATATAATGCACTGCAAAAATGGTATGCAATGCAAATGAGCAGAATGGGAAAATTTATCATCAAATAAGGGTTCAAGACATTTATTTTAACACCCCAACATTTTCTAATCTTGTAGTACTAATGATAAAGAGAAAAATTTTGATGCTTCGAACTCAAGAGTTACAGAAAAATATATTCAGCTTGTGAAAAAAATTAGCTCACTTATGTGAAGTACCAGATTGAATAGACCACGATAGTCTTCATGCAATTTAGGAAGTGGTAATTAGGCACGTGGAAATCTTTTCCTTGTTTGGTTTTTACTTATTTTTCTGCCTTTATTTGAGGCCTTTAAACAATTTAAAACTTCCTTAATCATTCATTGTTTCCTCTTTATTTTATTTTATTTTATCTTATTCTATTTTTAAATGATTTTTAGAATAAAATTTAAGAACACCAATTTATAAATAAAATAAAATATTATTCATTATTTATTTTTTCTTCTTTTTTTATTATATAAGCACTAAATAAAGGATGATATTATTTTGCATTCACATGTCAATTCACATTTTGTTTGGTTCATTTTGATAGAACGTTTTAAAACAATTAGATACCACACAAGTAGCATATTTTTATGTTAATTTGGCTCATCCCAATATTGGAATGGGCTCTATGATTATTTAATTTATGTATATATCTATATAAAGATAATTATTTTATTCTCATGCATATATATATATAAACAGCTATTTAAACATAAAACAACGCAATCCTTTAATATAGAAATATGTTATTTCTAATCTTATACATACACATGCAACCTAACTACATAAGTCTAAGTGAATGCATGTATTGATTACATCAAGACATGTTACTTTTCATTGGCTAGAACCTTTTCGTTGATGATACTCTCTCTCTCTCTCTCCAACCTGAGAGAGTGTCACCCATTCTTGTCAAACTTGCACCATTAGTTGTTATTTTAATCATTCTTATTTATGCTTCAATAACTATTAACATAATCAAATGCATTTCCTAATTCATTGTGATTAATACAATAATCTATTGATTAAGCTAAGCTAATGAAACGGGATGTGACATCCTTCCCCTAAGGATAGTCATGTATCGATGACTATATGATATAAAGGTGATCATCACAATGACAACTATTTCCAACATCAGCAATTTGTTCTTCAACATTTAAGAGAGCACAAATTGTATGGAAAGTTCTCAAAAGGCACATTCTTTCAAAAAGAAGTACAACATTTGGGTCATGTAATTTTAGTTGAGGGAATTGCACTAGATCTAGCGAAGAACAAATCCATTCTAGAATGGCCAACATTGAAAAATGTACATGAAGTTTGTAGTTTCATGGGTTTAGCAAGCTACTATTAAAATTTTTTGTCTAACTTTTCTAAGATCGCCAACCCTATCACTTCTCTGCAAAGAAAATGAAAATGATTTTATAGGTCAAAAAATACCAAGAGGCATTTGATCAAATAAAAGAGAAGTTAACTTTAGCTCCAATACTAAAATTCCTTAATCCAGAAGGTCAATTTGTAGATGTCATTGATGCCTCAAGAGAAGGATTAGGTAGGGTGCTTATGCAAGAAGCTTTGTTTATAGCCTATGAGTCAAGGAAATTAAAGACATATAAGTAGAATTATGATTTGCATGATCTTGAACTAGCAGCAGTTGTGCATGTATTGTAGATGTGGTAACATTATTTGTTAGGAAAACCTTTTGAGTTAAGGTCAAACCATCAAGGTCTTAAATATTTATTCACCCAACTGTATCTCAATTCTCCATAGAGAAGATGGTTAGAGTTGATATATGACTATGATTTTGAGATAATCTATATTAAGGGCGAGGAAAACCTAGTGGATGCTTTGAGTCAAAGGAGACACATTTCTTTGATGATCTATATTCACTCGGATTTTAAAAACTAGGTATTGTAGAACTCCATGGGAGATGAGTGTAGGAGTATATGGTGAACTTCTCAAACGCCCCAAGATCACTTGAAAGATAAATTGACTTCCACAAGAGAGAAATGGCAGAAATATCATGTTATCAAATTAAGGATGCAAGAATGCCAAACTGAATATGACAGAGTACATATGATGCCTTGCTTATAAAGGCAAGGTGGTGAATGGGATTAGACAAGATCATGAAAAGTGTCTTAATCCTATCACATGAGACAACTAAGTCTTAATAACCTAGGATAAGATAAGTTCTAGAAAAGGCAACTCATCCTTCTAGAAGGAATCTTAGAGCCTAAGTAAATTTAACATGTGAATATGTTCCCTAATTATCTAGTGGGTGAATTAACCAAGTACAAGACATTTATTCACACCAACAACCCCCCTCCTTAAGTACAACTTAGGAGAAAATATTATTATGCAAATGACACAAAGATGGGTTACGGCTACTAGGCCATGTTAGGCACCCATGTACATATGCAAATGCAATCTCTCACAAACGGAGAAAAGGAGGAAACCTAGTGGGATAAAAAATCTCTCCAAAAGAGAAATACAATAATGATATACATCACAAATCCAATCAATATCTATCCACTTAAAGGATAACAAGAGAGATCATACAACCCCCTCATAATGAGATAAATTGTTGTAAAGAAGCATTGGAAGCACACTTGTGGAGTAACACTAGAATCCTGAATTCGACAAGCAAGGAAAGATAATTTTGTTTGATAGAAACCATATTAGAGTCACTCAAGGACTCAGGTCAGAATTGTAATAAGAAATAGTAGACCCGATGCCAAGGAACACTAGAAAACTTGCAAACTGACACAACTATGGAATCTATGAAGCAATAGTTGATTGACAAATGATTTGGAACTGAAATGAAGTGCAGAGAAAAGGCAAACCTAATGCACACAAAAAAGGAAATAGTGCATGCACTGATGAATGTTCACATATGCCTTCATGAATAAAAATGACCTTAGATCAATGAGTGGAAGCTAGATTTTTTAAGCAAAAATGAAAACGGTTCCAATAGAAATCTGCTTGCCAAATTTGAGCTTCAAACCTTTGTAGATTTGACAAAATATGTCAAATTTTGATCAAATGAAATTCAATCTTGACTTTCTCTAATGCCATGGATTTAATGGCAAGGCTCTCAAGACCCTAACTTGCACCCAGAAAAATTTCATGCCAAGATTGGTCCCTTGGATTTGGGAAGAAGTTAACAGCTCTGATACCATGTAGGATTTTATGGTGAACTTCTCAAACACCCTAGGGTCACCTGCAAGACAAATTAAATTCCACAAGAGAGAAATGGAAGAAATATCATGATATCATTAAGGATGCAAGAATGCCAAATTGAATATGACAAAGTACATATGATGCCTTGCTTATAAAGGCAAGGTGGTGAATAGGATTAGACAAGATCATGACAAGTGTCTTAATCCTATCACATGAGACAACTAAGTCCTAACAACCTAGGATAAGATAAGTTCTAGAAAATACAACTCATCCTTCTAGAAGGAATCTTAGAGTCTAAGTAAACTTAACATGTGAATATGTCCCCTAATTACCTAGTGAGTGAATTAACTAGGTTCAAGACATTTATTCACACCAACAATGAGTACTATGAGAAAGTAAAAATATCCCTCTCAAACAATCCTCAAGATTTAAGGTATGGTAGGTTCTATTGTGAACCAGAAGGAATATTAAGGTTCACAAGAACATACATTCCAAACTCTAAGGAGCTAAGGAGCTAAGAAATATCGTGTGGAAAGAAGTTCATTCTACACCATATTCAGGACATCCTGGAGTGACAAAACTCCCAACAGATGTGAAACCACTATATTTCTGAAAAAGAATGAAGAGGGATGTTGCAAGATTTGTAGTCGGATGTCTAGAATTCCAAAGGATAAAGATGAACATCATCACCCGATAGGACTTTTGTATCCTCATGAGATTTTGGAGTGGAAGTGGTAAATCATCAGTATGGATTTTGAACAAGGTCTTCATGTGTCTATAAATAGGAATAATTCTATTTTGGTAGTGGTGGATAGACTCACCAAGGAAGCCCACTTTATACCTAGGAATCTAACGAATGGAGCACTGATCATAGCTCATAAGTTTGTTCAAGAAGTGTTTAGGTTGTATGGAGTTCCTAAGAAAATCATCTTAGATAGGATGCACACATGACATCAAGTTTTGGGAAAAACTTATTTTCTTCACTTTGAACTCAATTGAATATAATCTCACCTTATCACCCCAAGACAAATGGTCAAACTGGAAGGGTAAACCAAGTTTTGGAAGATTTGTTGAGGATGTATCGCATGGATCAACAATACAAGTAGGAGGATTATCTTCCGCTTGTATAATTTTCTTACAAACATTCCTATCATTCCATAATAAAGATGGCTCCATTTGAAGCATTATATGGAAGAAAGTGTTGAACTCCTATAAGTTTGGTTAAGCTAGAAGATAATATTAGCCTTGGCCTGAAAATGTTGTCAAAAATGGAAGAGAAAATAAAGTTGATCAAGAAAATATCGGCAGAGGTGAATGATAGACATAAAATCTATGTTGATGCTAAGTGTGCACCGAGATAGTTCTCAGTAGGAGGAAAATTTATTTTGAGAGTCAAACCCCATAAGATTCAATAAAGTTTGTAAAGTCATCCAAACTAGCTCCTAGATTTGTGGATCCCTTTGAAGTTCTCGAAATGATTAACTTTGTTGCCTACAAAATTTCTCTACCACCATCTCTTGTTTGGGTGCACAATGTTTTTCATGTGTCTTATCTTAAAAAGTATATAAGAGGTGCTAATCATATACTTGATAGGAATACATTGTAGGTACAGGACCTAGGAATGGTAACGATCAAGCCTCTAAAGGTGCTCGAAACATGCAAGCTCCACCTATGTAATAGAGAGGTTACTTAGTGCAAGGTCCAGTGAGACCCGTATGTAGATGACAGTGCTACATGGGAGGACTATAATGAAATTTTCCAAAAATTTCCTCATTTATTTCATGCTTCTTAAGTTGCTAAAGAAAAACTTGTTTAAGGTTTTGTTATGACACATTGAATCATCGGTGATGATGATCTTTATGGGGGGAGATATGTTCACCAAGATATTTTTTTGTAAATTACTTTTAACTGTTTACATTAAAATGTGATTAGATATTTGATGATGATTATATGTTATTTGACATTGTAACGAGATTAAATGCAATACAATGTAGTTTAATTTTGATGATTATTATTATCGTTATTGAATTAAGAGTAGGATGATGTTGTGATTAATAATGGCTAACTATTTGATTGGATTTCTAAGTGAAATGTACGACCAATTTCTTACCCTCTAGAGAGAGCGAGAGTATCACCAGAGAGAATAATATAGACTTCAAAAATAACAAGTTTATTTCAATTGAGTTGATGCACAAACTCACATAGGTCGACCCTAATCCTATCATTGGGTCAATTATTATGTTTTGTCTAAGTTGGGTCGAGTCGAGTTGAAGGGTTAGGTTTAGCCTATTTGAGTCTTGATTTATTTTTATCTTGATAAAGGAAAATAAAGTGATATATGTTCATAGATTAAGTTGTATATTTGATTTGCCAATCTTGTTATTAATCAATTTAAATTGATTATCATAAAAATATGATATATATATATATATATATATATATATAAAGTTGAAGATATATGTATATATAAAAGTTATGTTTGTTGGCAGATTTACCATGCTGGTAAAAACATGTAATAATGTAAATTTAAAACTCTTAAATGTTAGCACATTGAGAGGCATATAAGCCTACATCAAAGGCTTGAAAGAAGGCATAAAGTTTGGCATTTAAGTCGAGGTGATAGCCACTAAAGTGGCACCTCAATCCTTAATGTTTTCCCAACCATTAAGTGGCAGTTGAAAATGCCATTTAAATGCCTATTAACAACCACTATAAGTCGTGGCATGGAGTCTTTTAAATCTGCTTAACCGAGCCTTTATGTAAGGCGTTGAAGTTACTATTTTAGCATGCAATTTATTATGTATGGAGCACCAACCATAAAGAAATCAGTTGTTAATTTAATACTAATGAGTTGGAAGGAAACAATGGCTTGAGAAAAGCAAATGGACTTTTATTTCAACATTATTCATTATGCATTTTGGAGTTTTGGGAGAGCAGCGACAAAAATAACTTGGGCATTTATTTTTATTGCTGAGCTTTTTTGGTCTTGGGAGTGAGGTAACAAATAGAGTGTTGCATTGTTAACATTCTGGATTGTATTGTGTTTTCATTCTGATCTATTGTGCAGTGATAGGAAAGAGTAATTGCTTTCTTATTATTCTGATTTCCTTGGGAACTATTGTAAGAAGGAAGTGATATAGAGATGTGATAGGGGATAAGTGTGAATTATCTTTTATAGTATGATTTAGATTAGAAATAGAGAGGAGAATTGGTCATTATCATTGCGAAGAGTTTTGGTTGTTTGTAGCACTGTTCAGGCAAAGTTTCATATGTTTTGAGCTTTGTTGCTATGTGTTTGAGTCTTGTATGTGAATCATACATAGAGATTAGACTTTATTTTGAGCAGAGAGACCATTGTTGTTGTTAGTTTTTGGTATTTTTTAAGGTATTTTGCAAACAAAGTTTGTGTTTTCTTCAACATTTCAATCTAAGTTTTTTGGGAAAAGTTGTCATTAATTGTGATTGTGATTTTTGGAGCTTTTAAGTGCAAAGCAGAGAGAGTAACTTAGGCATGTTTTAATATTTATTATTTTTGTGTAAACTCATAGTTTTCACTTTATAATTTCCAATTTTAAAAATAGGAAGATTATTTAATCATTTTGAAGAATAATATAACTTAAAATAGAGAAAGATTATTCTAAATTTTCCATTATATAACTAGGATTTAGACAATTTTTCTTTCACTCTGAGATGGATACAGAGATGAAAGATATTTCTTTGTTTTTGAAATGGGTAAGTAGTGTTTTGAAAGGTCCCTAACCCTTGTAGAAGAAAATATGTGTCATGAAGCTCTACCAACAACAACTAGCAACAAAAAACACTAGACATCAGAAGGAACAACAAGACAAATAAACCAACCAACCCACCAAAATCATGGTGGTTTAAAAATTGTTCCAAAGAACTTTGTTTTATCTCAAAATAGGGATCCTTCTCCCCCAAAAAAACTTTTTTGTGGGAAAGAAGAGGCATACAATCACTTGAAGAACCTTCCCCCATCCTCAAAGAAATAGACGAGGGGTCCAACAACGAACAATCTAATGGGGGAAACTCTTTGAGATCAACTTTCAGAACTTCCTAACAAATAGGAGAAAAAGAGTCCTCCTTAGCAGCTTGTTGATTTTCTATCTTGCTCGAACTAGGAGAAAAAGAGTCCTCCTTAGCATCTTGTTGATTATCTTTCTTCTTCCAAACAAATTTTTGTTTCTTGTTATTAAGACAAGTAGTGGAAGAATGACCCACTTTACCACAAGAAAGACATATTACAAGGGAGTCTTCAAAGTCTAATTTCTAAACCCAAACACCAAATTTAGAGGACAAGGTAACCTGAGTGGGAAGCTACTAATTTTTCTCCATAAACACACAAAATCTAGCGTATAACAACTACTTCCTTAATTCCATGATCTTATCAGTAGCACAATATTGCCCAATAGAGTTAGCAATAGAGATGAAAACCTTTTCATTCCAAAATTCCAAGGGAATCCCATGTAGACAAAACCAAATAGGAAACTTGAAAGAATCAACCAAAGGATTAAACCTAGGCAACTAGCTTTGAAGACTTAAACTATTTAAACCCAAAAACCAAGGGCCATCAAGTAGGACCTTAGTACAATCCTCCTTACAAGAGAAGGAAAAAAGAAAAAAACCATTCAACATAGTAGATACTTGAACCTTGCCATGAAACTTCCAAATCTGAGAGATCCATTTGCAAATAGTGTCAATGTTGGGATGATTACCACAAAATCTTCCAACAAGCGAGCACCTTAACCAATCAATTGTCTCCTCTTGAGGAGAGAATCAAGATCATCAATAGAAATCTATACAACCTCCATAACCTTTAGGGTATTCTAATCCTCATTAGATCAACCTTCCTCCACCCCTCTAGGGGTAAGAATAGGAGTGACAACCATAGGAGCAGTAGACTCAGAAATGATAGTTGGCAGAGGGGCAGTAACTAAAGAAGAAGCAACAACTTCTTCAGCCAACAATTGAGATCTACACACCTCTAGAGTAGGAGCCTCCATAACCATCAAGGTGTTGGAATCATCATTAGGACAACCTTCTTTCACCCCTCTAGGGGTAAGAATAGGAGTAGCAACCATAAGAATGACAGACTAAAAAATAACAATCGACAAAAGGGAAACAACTAGAGAAGAATCAACCAATGGCTGAGATCTGCACACCTCCAAAGCAGGAGAGATGGGAGAGGAAAGGATGAGATCCAAGCTATCCTTTAAGTATGGCAAGGCACCCTTATAAGTAAAAAGGAAACCTTTCCTCAAACCTAGAAACTTCGCACTATCAATGGCCTCAGCCACTAACACCTCAACAAGCTTATTCACCTTCTGATGAGCATCCAATAAGAGATCCATGAGGAACTCCTCTTCATCTATGGAATCCCCATCATAAGACACTATAGGATGGGAAACAAGATCTTCCAACTCCTACCAAACATTTGTCTCATCGCAACCCAGATCAGAAGCACAGGTAGACTCAACACCCATAGCCTCAGAAAGAGTAGCAACCCCCACAAGAGAAATAATTCCATCACCTTCTCCATGTTCATCTTCATCTTCGTCTAAGGAGAAAACAACAAAAATTAGGGATTTTTTTGTTGAACTGTGTACCTGCATGTGTGCCCTTCTTTGCTCTGCCCATTTGAATTTGCAATAATGTTAAGATATTTCTCTGTTGTATTAGATTGAATGAATTATTTCATTTTTCAGAAAGAGAATACATCCAGTTTGTGATATACATATTTATATTTATATATATGCATATATTCATTCATAACAAATTATATATATGGATATATATGTATATATAGATATTTATATAAGATCATGTAAGAGATAAGTTGGATGCTTTCTCAACTGAGTTAACTAAGTAAAGTCAACTTAATAAACTAATTTGTTGAAGAATTTTCAAACACTTGAACATAGTATTCTTTCGAACAAAATAAGTTGGTAATTTACATTGTATTTTTACCAATATTGTCATTGTGTTCTCGAGCATAGAAATATAATGAAAAACATTGAAAAGTTTGAATTATTATAAAAGAAGAAGTGATCTTTTATTAATGATTAATATTATATTATTTTACTTATTTAACAAGTAATTAAGAACTTAAATATGAGATAAAGTGTCTCGAGTTGATGACATTGTGTTATCATTATTAACCATATGTGCATGAAAATAGGAGATTAGTTTACTCTCAAGGTTTGAATACAAGTACTTGAACTAGTGTAGTTGTCAAGTCCCAAGTGGCTACGAAAATGTAACATGGGTGTTCAAAGTCAGGAAAGCATATCCATCCTAGTCGTTGACTGAATTAGTGTATTATTATTTTACAATTGAATATCCTTATGAAAGTTCATTCAAGTAAGTCAAACAATCAGTTTTCTGTTAAACCTTAGGTCAAGGTGGTTTCCAAGTCGAGTTAGAGGTGTGTGAACTTAGGATTTCACTTCCTAAGTGTTTGATATGTTTCAAAACTTTGGCCAAAGTAACGTAAAATTCTCTGCTTGCAAATTAGTCGATTCACCATGATCCAGATTGCATATCCAATCATATTGATCATACTTAGTTAGAGAAGTCTAAAGTTGTATGGTCGATTGGTTATGTAGGACACAACACTAGAAACTTAGATGCCATACTTGTAGTTTCCTTAGTCTATACTCTTCATGAAGGGTAGGGCCACTTCCAGTTGGAAGGTGTGCGAGGGACCACTAGTCTATGGTTGGAGGTAAAGCACACAAGTGATGTTCTCCCTCTTGTAGATGACAACATTGAGGCTTGTGAAATAGAAGCATTTTCCAAATATGGAAGACTTGACCTTGTATCATTATTGTAATATGTAAACTTGTATACTTGAAAGTATATCATGTATGAATCGTAATTGAAAAGTTTAATCTTATTTTTCAAGTTGGAAATTTATATAGTTCAATTTCAAAAGTTATATTTTATATTTATATTTGATCATGTGCAATAAAAGATGTATGAAAAAGAATTTTTTTTACATTCCTATTTTAAGCATACATCCTATTTCCATGGCAAAAACCTAAGTATTTACTTTGTCATATGAGTGAGTTTGTTATAATGGAGGTAAGCTTGTGTATGTAAATGTTTACAAAATTCTACATTATGTTAATTTGTGTGGTTAGAAATGCTTGCATGATTAACTTGTCTAGTTGCAAACTTGTAGATATAGAAAAACCCTTAAAGTTCTAAATAATTTGACTAAGAATATTATCACTAAGAACACTATCTCAAGTAGGTTCTAATAGTTTTTCTATAATACCTAAATGGGCCTATTGTTGAAGCATACACATAGAAAATTTATGTGCTTCCTCACTATCACCTAGGAGGTTTCTTCTTGTTTTACTTTTATGCAAGGTGGTCATCTCTAACTACAATTTGGTTCATCTACATCAAAAAAAAATATACTTAACCTCCACAACACCAATTTTAGGTTCATAACTAGGTATGCCATTTAGAAAAGTGTTGATCATCACATAGTCATGCTCAACACATCCATCTTCAAAAGATGCATGTACATTATCTTTCTTGACAATGTTTTCATATTTAGGTCACCTCCTTTGTATATGGTGTATCTTTCTAGGTCCATCTACCATTACTTCTGGTAATATAGATTCTTAATCTCTTTTGTATGTCTTATAATGCATTCTACATTCAACACTATTATCGGTCTCTGATGTAGGAGCATCCTAGGTGTAAGATCAATCTTGCATCACCCAAAAAAAAAAAATTATTTTAATGTTCAATAAGGGCTTATGGGTTAGAAAATAATAAATTAATTAATTTACAAGTTCGTAATCTTCCTTGTGGAAAAATTATAAATATAATTTCTAGGAATTATGTTCTGGTAAATGTTTCTAAAAAATAAATGGGACAATATTATATTTGGGCATCCCATTTCTAGGTGGAGACCACTTGGTATGCATGTGCTTGCATGTTCAATTGCATTTTTGCATGCATTTGCATGTTGGGGTCACAAGCTTTGCATGTTGTTGCATGTGTATTTGGATCCATTGGAGACGTTGAGAATCAATGGAGGTGTCATAGTTGACCAAGATGATTGGTCAAGAGTTAGGTGCCCATGTGAAGGGCCATGTAAGCAATGAGTTATTTTATATTTTATATTTTATCTCTCCTCAAAGTGGGTGTGGGATTTTGAGGTGGTAAATATTGGTTGTTTTGAAAATGAATAATGTTTTTCTCCTCACACATTCTCTATATATTGATGCTTGTTCATTTAGAGAGGGGACTTTTGGAGAAGTCGTGGTTGCATACCCAGATGTTGTCAAAATAAAGCCAAAATGTTGAAGACATTATGTTGCAGATTTTTGTATGTATGAAGCCCAAATTGTAAGGAATCCCGTGAGCTTCATGTTTATGTAATCCATTTTCAGATTTTGAATATAATATATGTTGTAGGTTTATCTTCCATAAGTTGTGTTACATTGTAATTTTCTACCATCTTGCATAGTCTATGGTGTGTGTTTGTTTTCAAATTTGAAAGGGAGAGTATCTCTTTCATTGGTCTCCATGGTAATCTTGTGTGCTCCTTCATGAACTAGTCCTGCCTTCAACCACCTACCCTTTAATACGATAGGAAGGTTACTACATTAAAGGAGCTCTAATCATTTTTTCCACTAGCACAATATTTACCCAAAATAAAAGATATTTAAGCAAATTGTGATGAATAAGTGTAAGAAAATTACTCAACACTTCTTTTATAGACGATTAGATTATCACAAGAAACTAAAGAATGTACGAATCAATTTCACCTTTCACAAACACATACACAATGTGAGTCCATGTGAGATCTACATGCATTAGTGAAGCAATCAATTCAAGGCTCCAAGAAACAAATCACTAATGTTTGCTTTAGTATTGTTAAAACCATATAGATACTAAATCAAAAACAACACCACCCAAAACTTTGTATATAGATCATCACCAAACTACTCTTCTTTGGACTTTACACTAGATATCTCTACTTCAATGAATCCTTCAAAGAATAAAATAGAGAAGAATGAAAAGAAGAAACTCGTTGAACACCACATATCATTACATTTGTACTAAGACATTTTCTACAACTAAATTGGCATGAACATTTCAAAATCACCATTACAACAATGTGTTAGGTGAGTGTATTTATTTGTGTCTCTATTGAAAATGGTACATGTTTGATCTCATAGTTATGGATCAATTTCACAAGGGACAAATCTACTTGGTAACCCACATATCTAATGTAGTAAAATGTGTACTTCTACTATTCAATTTGCTCCAATCTCTACGCTCTATTGACATGTAAGGATTAGTAGTATTTAGAAATACCTTGGGGAAATTGCTAAATTATGAGGGTCCACATTTTTCTCAATTAACCTCCTTAAATGATTGTTTTATAGTCTTAGCAAGTGTACAAGTGATCTACAATACAAATACCAATTCAAGTACTATTCTTTTTAATGCACCAACTCAAAATGCTAGTACTGAATGTTGCTTGATGTTCTAGGATTTTGAATGATAATTAGGTGTTAATTAATGCTCAAACAAATGTTTATAAATACTAGGACATATCAAGCCATTGCATAAATGTATACCAAATCAATTCCTAATGATTATGAGGATAGGCTAGGAGCCGATAATTTGAATTTTTTAAATTTCAAATCAAATCAGAGAATTCTTCTACTTTGTCGCACCCTAGCACATCAATTCTAACTATTCATTTACACAAGATATGATTACCGCTATCATTATCAATAAAAGACTGAAATGTGAATCCTATTTTGTTCCACAATATCACTTTAGAATGTCGAAAGATAGCTTTTTAGAAAGGGTAAACACTTTTGACCCAAAACTATGAACCAACGAGGTCACAAATGATGAACCTCATCCCCAATTTGAACATTCAACAATTACACCCCAGGGGGGGTTTGAACCTTGATGGCAAGAACAACACAACAACTTAACCATCAAACCATGCCACTATTGACTAGAATGTCGGAAGATTGATCCAAAAAGAAAAATGTCAATCTCATAATTAAAAATAGATATAAACAAACTTGAGTTAATAATGACAAATATGTGAAAATTATAAATGTGTAAAAATTAGTATAATATAAAGTAAGAATAAGATACATATAAAAATGATATAAATGAGAATGAAAAGAAGAAACTAAACTGAACACCAAAATAGGCCACCCATTTTCTACAACTAAAACATGTCAAATTCACCATTACAACAATGGGTTAGGTGAGTGTATTTCTATGTGTGACTGTATTGAAAATGGTACATGTCTGTCCAAGACACAGAGAGGACAATTATGTACAACTCTCATCATTGCCAAGAGATTGATGGGCAAAGGTGAGAATAAAGACAAAAGGGTGAATGCACATGCTAAATGTTAAAGACAGGGAAGCTTCTTATTATCACCTCAATCAATTCAAAGAACTCACCGGATTCCTTCCCTTCCCTTCCCTTCCCTATAAATTAGGTATTCTAAGTAATCTCTATTCCCAATTCATAAGACTTTGACAGATTCCACATAACAAGAATAGTTTGACAGACACCATAATAATGGCTTCTGTTTATGTGCTCCCTAACGTGGCTCCAACAGTCTCTGTACGGACGGTATGGATTCACTCCGAGCATTGTGGGCTGTATCTGCCCGAACCTGATCGTCGGTGTAGACAGGAAGAATAATTAGTGGGAATTGGTACAGCTATAATTAGGGTTTGGAGATATCAAATCATCCCCGAAAAACCCACCAAATCAAACAGTCAAATAACATTTGAAAGAGTACAGAAAAACCGGCAACTATTCTTTTTGTGACTCAGCCCACAGTAATTGAAATAAAACAAACTCTAGGAAATTTGCATACAAAGATCCAAAATCTTCATCAAATGCCTACATTCTCCATTCACACTTAGTTTCTTTTCTTTTTTTCCGTATATTTATTCTTAATTTTAGAATACATTAGCCCACAAACTTGCACTTATTTGATCTAGGTTTTACTCTATGCTTATTTGAATGCATCTTATTGGTTTAAGCATCTTATTGGTTTAGCTTAGATCAACACTAAGAAAGTTTATTTTTCTTTAAAATAAGTAAATACAAATAAAGATTTAAGTTTATAAAAGTGTAAAGAAAAAAATAACATTTTTCTAAACTTAATCTAGGTTAATCCAAAAAGATATAAATTTATACACATAAACTAACCTAGATTAATTGAATAATAGTTACGGGTAATATTTAATTCAAAATTAAATGTTAAAATAAGAGAGTAAATGAGAGTATTATTAATACTTAGCTCAACGATCAAAGATGAGCGACTTTGATGAAGATTTTAAAATTTGATTGTCTCCATTCACAAAATAGTAATCTTTATTTGTGTATCTCCTCCAATTTTGGGCAAGTCCTACATGCTATCTTAGGTTGAGTTCACAATTAGGGGTTACTTTCATTTCCCTATATGTGTCCTCTACTACACAAATTTGGTCATGTTGGTTATGCACTCCTCTTTGATTCATCAAATTTATCTCTACACTCTACTATTCGGATCAAATCCCTTTAAAGGAATGGCAAACCACCACATGACAAGTTCTCCTAGGTCAACTCCTAGAAAAGAATAGGCTTTATGGTCAGGTTAATGATAAGAAAATAATCTTTAGGTGCACAATTGTTCCTAATATGAATATCCAAATTTTGTGTCTTTTTCATGCACCAATTGAAAATTTTATTTTAATTATTGATCCTTTGGATGTGGGTGATCCCACAATAGTGGGTTACACTTTTTGGCTTAACTTGACATTGAACTGAATTTTTTAAACTAAATCTTCACTTTTAGGCACCTATAGCTGCTAAAGCATGAGGAATTTGAAGATGATGCAAACTAGTGATTTGTGACATTTTGTCTGTAGAATCTAAATATATATATTTTTTTTAAATGGAATCAAATTGCATTTCTTTTTCCATCTCCTTCGAAAACTAGTTTTTAACAATAAACACCATTTTTTAAGAGTGGTATGTATTTGCTAACACATAATTTTTTTCTATGAAAGATAAAATTCTAATTTTTTCGAATTTAGATTCGTAACTACAATATCTAGTGCATGCAATTGGTTTCATAGTGTTTTATTTTATATTTTTTCTTAATTAAGTTTTGAAGTCAAACCAGTTACAATTTAGACATAGGCTTACTTGCTAACACATAATTTTTTTTATATGTATCGAAATTCAATTTTTTTTGTATCGAAATTCAATTTTTTTTGTTGGATCAAGGACATCAATATGTAGTGCATAGATATTTCTCAATTTTTTTGTTAATCTACTATTTTTCCACATGTGCAGAACAAAGAGCTTGATTTTCAATAAAAACTTATGTTTAATTAAACTGAAAAAAATACATAATAAAACCAAAATATATTAAAATTATATTTGATGGATAGCTCATTCCAAGGACTACCATCTTCTAGTTGGTTCTGTGAATTTGATTCCATCTTCATCTTCAACCCAAGCTCGAAAAGGGGAAATTTTGCAGAAAACGAGGAGAGGAGGGGGAGAAGGGAAAAAAGGGGGGGTCAAGCGAACCCCCCTTCGAGTGAACCCCCCCTGGACCCCTTTGAGCAAAGTGGGGTCCGCTCGAACCCCCCATTTTTTTACCATTTCCCATTGATTGCATTTTTAAAAAACCCGCCAAATGGGTTTTCATCACAAAGGGGTTCGCTTGAACTCCCCTTCAAGTGAACCCCTAATAAACTGAAATTATTTTCATGGGAGAGTTTTGGCAATTTTTCTTCGTGAAGGGAATTGTAACCCACTATTGTGGGATCACCAATGTGAATTGTGCAAATTAATACCTTTAAATACTTACAAAAATATAAAATTAACACAGACTTGTGTTTAGTCTACTCACAATAACTAGTAGAATGGGTGGGATTTGACTATATTTAAATTTACTTATTTTAAATTTAGGGGTTAGATCTATGGATGTGGGATTGATCCCATGTCCATAGAAATGACTCACAAAGATGGAACAATCAATTTTATGGAGGGAATGAAATTCTAACCACAATGGGTGTAATAAATGTGTAATGTATGGGAATATATGTAGAGAAGGATAAGGTGTTGGTAAATGTATTGGAAGGTGAGTATATGGTGATGGATAAAGGATAGAGGAATGAGCATAACTTTGCACGAGATTATACCATTTTTTGATATGTAATTGTAAGACATTCTCTCAAAATATGCATAGATATAAATGAGAATTAACATGGGTATGCTAATTTCACCATTACATTTTACATCCACTTTTAGGTGCATGTGAATCCTAGAATGATCACATATCATAGAGTATATAGCACGCATAACATGCATGTAAAGTAAATATTTAGACATAGAAGGATATCTACAATCCATATAAAGTAGTATATCTCATCAAGAATGTCATGATTTAATTTCATCCTTCAGTGTGCACAAAATAGAAAGCAATAATACTTTGCCTCACTTGGTAGTCATAAATGCATAAGGCAGTATCATGTAATGTGATAATTTATTGTCTTGTCATGGTGATGAATCTATGTGTAGAACATATCACCACCTAAAAGATATATCATAAGAATATTAGTGTCAATGTATGCCCACTATAATTAGTTACATATCTAAAATAAAATAGGATATATAAAATAATAAAGTATGCAAATCATGTGGACTAGAGATGAATCTTAGGGTAGAAGTTCCCCCTAGCATGAGCAATGTGAAAATGGTTATGTGTCCCTCAATGGGAAGATGCTCCTCTATTGGTATATAAGGCAATAGGATAGGAATATGCCCTCAATGTGTCATTTAATAGCATGAGCACACATTAATAAAAGTAATACAATAGGTACCTAGTGTTGACATAAGTGTTTTGATAGTAATGGTGACAAAGGAAGGCTCGATACCCATCAAATATAAAAGATGTAAAGGAAGGATGTCAGAGAAATAGAGTGGTCAAGGCATGATGCCCCTAGTTAAAATAGTATGAAAAGACAACGTGGGGAAGCCATAATATTTATCTAATGTATAGATAAAGTAATAAAAGCATAAGATATAAAATAGGGGGGATCATGGTGCCCCCAATATAATGTGATAACTCTAAAAATATGATAAGGTAATAAAAGCTATATAGTGTGATATGATAATATAGGTGCAATATGTAGGCTCTAAAAATATAGTATTATAATAGAGGATCATGAGAAGTTAGTAATAGTCATAGGATACAAAGTATAATCATCATAGGTATATGGTGTATGCATGGTAAGTATCATAATCATGATATCAAATGTGGTCAAGCATGAGGATAAAAAATAAAACATCAAAAGAAGCCAAAATGATAATTGAATGTCATCAAAATACAAAGCAAACACAAGGATGGAAAATATGAAATCTTAGTGTAAAAAGAGTCTCCATCCATCTAGTTATCTTTTATTCATGTGCTAGCTTAAGTTCACTTAGTGGTTTAGTTGTCTCATATCATAGGAATATGGCACATGCTCTTGCACTTGTCCCAAGTGTTCTACTTGTTTCACATCTCTTAGATGGTTAGTTAATATTTATGTTTCACCTTATTACTCCCTCATTGTCCTATACATACAAGGAGAGTATGGTGTACATTTTACGATAGTTTCTTGGTTAATCTATTATCCTTGATACTTTTGTGTAAGTTCTACATTTTGCATTCATTGTCTGCTACTCTAACATGGTATCAAGTGTTGAATTGCAAGTTCCTTCTCATTTTTTCATAAATTTAGCACTAATCCCTATCAATAAAGTGTTGTGGATCTAAATGGACATCATTGTTGCATCTTGAAGGCCCAAGAATAAAAATAGTAACTTTGAAGTTTTACAAAAAAAATTGCTTGTTGTTGTATGGTTTTATGACCATAATTGTACAAAATTCCATATGTATGGATTTATTGTAAAAATTACATAAAAAAAAATTGTATAGGGTAATTTTGCCCCTGCAAATTCCTCCATTTTGGTTACAAATTTGTTCTTTTGGCTTGTTTTTTGGCCCCAAATGACCTATTTTAAGGGTTTTCCCCTTACAATTTATAGGTCTAGGAATTTTTTTAGTACAAAGCATTCTCCTAGTGGTCGAAATTGGTTTATTTTTAAGTTTTTCGAGTGACATTTTCCAAGCTCGTGGTATATTACAAGTCTTTATTTGGTCCTAATCAGTTGTCTTTTGTTTTAGAAGATCTTGCTATTAGGTTTTACTCTTATTGTAGGGTTTAAATCTTCTTCAAAGCCTTTTTGGGGTGCACCCCTTATTATAGTTATGGCATTCCAACATACTTACTTTTTTATTTTCCAAGAGTGACTTGTGGCTAGAGGTGTTGTTGGAGTTAGGGTTTAAAATTTGCACACACCCTCCATTTCTCATGTGCGACCATTAATTCATTATCTTTGTAGGCATTTGTGTCATAAATTAATTCAATATAATTTGTTGAAGGAATCCACAAGGATCTAGAGTGTTTGTAGCAAGCATGTGGTCTTCTTCTTAGTAGTAGGCATGGAGTTTGCAAATCCACAACATGCGACACTAGGACCTGCACATTTCAAAGCAACATCATCCCTTTCATTAGTCTTCTCCAGTTAAGGGGTTCACAATATTCTTCCTACAAACTCTACCATGTTTCTTGCAATGACATCAAAATAGAGGGTGTGCACTATGTATTCCTGGCCAAGACCCAATCTAGACATGACACATAAAAGAATTCTAATTAGTGGAGAAGTATTCTTTCATCACCAATGTAGAAGGTTATGGCATGATGTTGTAGGAGCATCCAATGGTGTAGGGGCAGTCTCACATCACCCAAAAAAATTGCTTTTTCTTATTTTCTTTAGTTTTTTTGAGTCACATGATGACACTTAAGGGGTGTAAGATAGTTAGAAGTTCGAAAATGGTAAAAAATCATCATTTATTATTTTTAGTAAGTTAGCCTAAATGGGCACATATGGACCTAAAAATTTACCCCAATGAGTGGAACTTAAAAACGTATCTAATGGTAGAAGAATCATCTCAATATCATGTACCATTAAGAGATATTAAAGTTTTTATCCTAGAAAATGTCTCCAATATAAATTCAAACTCAAATTTGAAGTCCTTATAAGCCTCAAAAAATCTCAAAAAATGAATGAAATGATCTAAAGATTATTGCTCTATTGTAGATCTCTTCAAAAGCTTTCCAATGATATATTATAATATTAAATTGAACACCTGATTCAAAAGTTATGGCTTTGGGAAGTTATGCTATCAAAATGTGAATTTCAAGAAATATCTTCCTAGGTAGGAAAATGAATGGTTGGACTTTTGGGCGCCAAAACAAAAGGGGGAGTTATACTTTCTAGAACATTATAAGGAAGTTATTGGTGCAAAATAAAGGGATGAATAGAGGTTACAAAGGCGGTTCCATTTTTGTAGATTGTGGCTCTAAATAATAGATCTTTTCTTACAAAGTTGATTTTACTTGTAGTGAATCAAGCCCATGTGCTTGTAGCATTGTAATTTATGAATCGACAATTTTATTTTCTGAAAGTAATCGAAAGTGGGTTGTTTTATGTCCTGTATTTTCTATGTTGATATTTTTTGCTATGTTTTGTGTGGGTGTTGGGTGGAGTAGCCCCTCATCACATGATTAGAGTATTATTTATGCTAAAGTAAATGTTTCAATATTACTTATTAGTCTTGAGAAATAAATCATTTGTTGACAAATTCCTCAATATTGTGCATTGCCTCCCAAATTGCATGGAACACTTTGAGATTTTTTTTTCCACCATTGGCTATTATAGGATTAACAAAAGATAATGTGCATTTTGTTAAGTTGCCTAGTGGAGCAAAGTTTAAAGATAATCAAAGATCTTTGGGATTTATTCAAGACTTAGTCTTGCAATTTTCCCATTCCTACACACCTTCCATCATTCTTTGCAACATTACAATGATCCCTTTTTTAAATGTTAGGATTTTCACATAATTGTTATATTGTTAAATATTTTTGTTAGCATAGTATGTTAGCATTTTATGCTAGCACTTTATCTTAAACTTTATACTCCAATAGTTAACTAGTTAATTTTTCAATCTACATAAGTTGTAAACTCATAGTGCTTAAAGGAGGGTAGCTTTTGTTTTGTCATAAGTGGTAAAATGGGGGGTCATTTTTTTGCAAAATGTGTAGTCAATGGGAAGCTCATTCAATCACCGGCATAGTGGTTAATTTTTTTCTAAAAATATTATTATTTTTATCTATTTTTCAACCTTTGAAAATCAATGTTATTTGTTCAACTTTTGAGGAGGCATAAATTTCACCCTGTTTGTCAAAAAATGATGAGTTTTTTTAAAAATTCATCAAAATTTCACAAGGATTTTATATTTTTACTCAAATTTAACTTTTGTATAGCCTATTTTTCTAAAATTTTAAAAAACAATGAGTTATAAATGGATCATTTGATATCCAAACTTAACAAAAACTTGTAAATCTTGTCTTGCATCTTTCTAGGGGGTTCGATATTTAGATATAATACAATTTTAGGGTGTTTTTCAAGATACAATTCAAGTGCCTCATGTGTGTGCATCATGGATCTTAAAATAGATTTGTTAACTCCACATAATTTCCACACATGAAAAGTAAAATTACAACTTCTTCAATCTAAGGGATTATGAAAAACGGTCAATGGACATCAAATGTAGTTACAAGGGATTATGAATGATTTAATTATCAAAACAAGTTAGATGAGGCAATGGGTATAAAATTAGTCTCCTTATATTTGATAACTTACAATTTCACATTGCTAATTCCATAACTCTTAAGCAAATATTGGACAAGTTTAATGAACTATTTGGTAAAGTTGATGAATTCATATTACTTCAATTGGATGTTGAATTAACAATATTGTCTTCTGATATATTCATTTCTATTGAAGATTTCTTGGTCCAGTTTAAGTCTCTACTTTCTCAAGCTTAAGGGTTGTGGTAAAATAAAAATAGATAAAGAGTGTTTTTTTTCAATGCTAAAAGGTTCTTATCAGATCTTTGCTTCTTCATTATACTCTACAATGAATTCTCTTGGAACAATATTTGTAATGCATTCTTTTGAATAGTTTTATGATATACTCACACAAGTGTTGGAGATTTGTTGGTGTTGTCATTGATGTCAACCTCTAGTATGGTAAAGTAGATTGTTGGAGATTGTTGGAGATTGTTGCATTATGTTGGCATTAGTGTTGTGATTTAATGTCAACCTCTAGTGTGGTCATGTTGAGAAGTGTTTGAGGTATTGAAAAGGTGTTGCATATGTTGTAGATATGTTGAGCAGGTATTTTTGGTGTTGCTAATGTAGCTGGTTCACTTGGTTTCCAAGTGCTTTTGAGAAAATTTGAATAAAAGAGTGTGTAGTGTGATAGAGGTGTTCTCAATGTTGTGATCCGTATTTCTTCATGGTTGAAGATATTCTTGTGCAGTTTGGATGTAATGGCTAGAGACATTCAAAGGTGTTATATCAAGAGTTTCAGGTTTTGGATCGCACGATAGTGGAAGTTGTGTTTGACAGTGTGTTTCCTATGAAGAAGGTTGTCTGGGAGAAATGAGATTGATTCGCATTTGTCCACATTGAGGTTTCTCATCTTGCGTAAATTTGGGAACATGGTCAGATTGGTTGTATCTACCTTTCCTTGGAGTATCTGGTGTTCATTTGTTTCACAAGGTTGGTGAGTGAGTTGTATGTTTTTGGTAGTGTGGTTGGTTGCACATAATGAAAGTGTTCTTTAGTTTTAGGTGGTTGTGGTAGTATTGTTGAATATTTTGATGGTGTTGGAATATTCTTGGATGTTGTGGAATGTTTCTATGTGGTTTGTATGGTATTTTTGGACCTGGAAAGGCATGTATGTGGTCGCTTGTTAGTGTTAGTAAAGGTTTGGATGACCTAGTGTGCTAGTACTAATTATGGAGGTTGTTTGTTGTTTGTAGAAGGGTGGTGAAGCATTTTGATGTTGATTTGAGTCCTAGTTAACCCTTAGTATGGTTTGTCTTCACTTCTTTCCATCATGGAAGTGTTTGGTGCTAACCTATTTGTTGGTTGCACATTTGAGGTGCATACATTTCATTAAGGCCAACATGGAGAAATGTTTTGAGGTTGTGGAGGAAATATATATATATATATATATATATATATATATATATATATAAGCAAGGTTAATTATTGGAGATGTGTGTGGGTGTTGTACGATGTGAATGTGATCAAGTGTGGTAATCTAAGTGCAAGCTTAAACGCCTAAGGCTACTAGATGTAGTGAGTAGAAGGTGTCTACATTTTTAGTGTGCCTGAAGTTGCTAGAGGTAGTGAGTTGAAGGTTGTGGATGGTGCAAAGTTGCAGTGGTGGATTTTTCCTATTGCTTTGAGATAGTGAATCACTTTGTAACAATATTCTTCTATTCTTCTTTCTTCAAGACAATGAGTCCTTTGGGTAGTGAGCCATTCTTCTCTTTTGGGTAGTGATCCCTTCTAGCAAAGAGAAATTCTTCACTTTTGGGCAATGAGATCTTCTAGTAGTGAGCTCACAATATATAGTAATTTCAACACCAAATATAATAGGCTCATTGTCAAAGAGCTCACTTCCCAAAAGAAAGAAGGGTTCACTTCTAGATTAAAAAGAAGAAGATAGAATACTATTACGATGAGAAATCAATCTCAAAGCAACAGAAAAGATCCACCATTACTTAACCAAAACATTCACACTCTCTGCAAAATGTAGACACCTTCTACTCACTACTTCCAGTAGTCTTGGGCATTAAAGCTCACATTGCATTTCATGATTTCACACTTTACATCTCAACACTTTGTATCACACACCTTACACACCTTCCCCATCAATTCATCAAACATATATATGATCCTCAATATTGAAAACAATCTACAAGGTGGGTTATGCACCTCAAACGTGCAAATTCCAATCAGGTTAGCACCAAAACATTCTTGCGATGGAGAGGAATGAAGGTGGACCACATCACACCTTAACTCAGGCCTAAATCCATATATACATGCCACACTATGTTTCCACAAACACCAAGGCATATCCACAATTAGTGTAAATACCCAAGGTCGGTCAAACCTATGTTAGCACCATTAATCATTTAACTACACACTTCCTCAAGTCCAAAGATGACTCACAAACCACACACAATAATTAAACACAATCTAGAATATTCCATCAACACCCTGAAGTCCAACAAATCCTTCACAACATCATACACCTGAAGAACATACTCATTTTGTACACCCAGTTATCCTTGTTACCCAATTTCACTATTAGCTCAATCAGGTAGAGCTCTTGGAGTTTTTAAATAAAAGAAAGGTTCATTTTAGTACTGCTATATTCATTTATTTGTGTAAAAACGATAAAAAAAAGGAAGATTACATTATTGAACTACATTTATGCTTATGCATACAATGTAAGAAAGATTGTACAAATCTTTTCAAAGTGGTCTTTATTGACAATGTAAATGTATAAGGTCTCACACAAGTCGTGAGACTAACTACTTTAATGCAAATAAAATAAAATATTATACATTCATAGATATTGCAAATGAATGCACGTATAGGGAAGAGAGACCAGCCATTGCCTAAATGACTGGTTCTAGTTGAGTTGTCGCATCTTGGTCAGTCTTTCGCTCATCTTGCATCCAGCTATCGTTTCCTTTCCGCTCCTAATTGCCTGCATCTAAGAGAAGGTTTTTTTAGAGAAATGGAAGGTCTTTAATCCATACATACACATACCTCTATAAACATACAATATGATCCTGCAGTGCACTAAAGCGGCTAGTATCATGAAGACTTTCAGGAAACAAAAAAATATAAAACATCTCTGTCAAATGCACATATTTTTTTAACTTTTTTGCTTCATGTGCAGGTATAGGAAAAGTAATTTTGTTGTTTTGTTTTATCTAATTTCAGCAGTTAAAATGTGGCTCCCACAAGGGTTAAGCCCAACATATTGCTTTATTGTGCTTTGAAGAAGCATGGAAAGGTAATTCATTTCTTTATGGTTTCGTCAAGAAGCCATGCATCATCTATGATAATGAGTTTTCAGTTAGTGTCATGGGTGACATATACCTATTCAAAGTAATCATAAGAATGTAGGCATGTCATGTATCAAAAGAGATTAAGGAAATGCATTTACGTACTCTTTTATGAAGGTGTGACATGAACATAAATGAAATGGAATTTCAATTGCAAATAAACCATGTAGCAGAAGAGACAGCCAAGAATAAGGAAAGTTATGATAAGTGATGAGGTGCATTTTGAAGAGGGTATATCCTAGCACAATTATCAAGAGCACAGTTGATAGTGATAGGTACCTTTAGTAGCCTTGACATAGAAACTCAAAAGGAGGAATGGGTATTGAAACCTAGAATACTACATTTATCTACCAGGGGTGTCGACATGAAGTACAAAATTCCCTTATTTGCATCACCAAATAAGTACAAAAGGAAGAGATTCCTCTATCTTTTTTTGCATAGGTCGAGCAAATATATCCATTATTACTACATGTAGGCTTATTTGGTGTCATATATAAAACTGAGAGGAAGCATTGAGCAACACAACCACAGTCTCATATTACAAAAATGTAAGTTTTTCATGATTTTTTGCCTAAGTGAGAACAAAAACATCATTTCTATGCACAAAAGAGCGAAATACAGAGTGTATGGTCATGACTAGAGGGGTTATTTCTATGTATTAAATGCATGAAATATAAGACTTTTCAGATAACTCGAGCTAATAAATAGGGGGGTATCGTTTCTTTGCAAGTGTATGCATAGGAATGCCAGAGAATGGAGCTCTAAACAAAGGAAATTATGCAGAGAATAACAATGAAGGCTCAGCATAATAAAACAACCATAGAAATAAAATATTTAGAATTTTCTAAAGATGATTGAGTTATGAACTGAGAGTGAAGCATGGAGTAAAATACATTTATGGAGCCAAACCCTAAGCATAAAAAGCAAACCAAGAATGGTGGAGTATGAGGGTTATCATATCGGTCTTTCGGCTGAACAGGATTTTATAATTTGTTGAAGGACACATGGACGTGACCTTCATGTTTCCATAAATTTACTTTTTTACTCAGAAATGCAACCAAGAAGGAAACCCAGAACAAGTTTCACGGCCATAAAGAGAAGAGTTTGGCCTTCAGACAAATAGCATGAAAATACAAAGCCTAGGAAATCTTTTTCTTTTCAAATGTTAAACCCATTTGGGGTTTCACAATGAAGAACAATACAAAAGGCATAGGAACGTTTTTACAGGGGTCAACCATGAATTTGACAACAGAAATCGAGGGTTTGATAGCCCATTTCAGATACATGATAAATACATAGAAGTGAAATTCCATTTGCTTGTTTCTTCATGAAATACTCAAGATATACACAAGAAATAAACATTTCATCATTTTTGCACACAAGAGCTTGAAATGAGCATTTTATTTACAGAAAATGAAAGGAAGATGTAAGGGTTTTGTTTACATAAATGCTTACCCAGCTCTGGTGTCTATTTTGTTCTTAAATATTCCTATCAAAAATGCTTTCACAAGTTTCGATACTTGGTTTCCATGGCAGCTAGATAGAAGAGATTACAAGCAGAGAAAGAAAACATATGGAATTCATCAGAAAAAATGCATGTCGTGGCCTGTAAGGCCCAAAATCATCAATGCAGAACTTCTACTTCAAGATTACTTTCCAAAACGACTTACCAGTTTTGTTTCCTTGGGATAAATCAACAGAAAATGCAAGTCTTATGCTTCTAAAGCTTGCAGAAATCCACTAGAAAGTCTATAGCAGAGCTCCACAAACCCTTGGTAGCGGTCGAGCTTCCTCCAGAAGCTTCAAACAAATGAAATGAATATTTCATTTTTGCTTTTGGTTTTTTCTTAGGGTTTTTCCCTAATACATACCGATGGAAGTTGAGGCTTTTTGCCTAATTTTTTTAAATGAAATGTCAACTAATGGAACCCGTGGCCTCTTTGTGCCTTATCACTTTCAATACCTTAGGAGATTTCATAATATTTTGGGTGTTTTTTCCTTGTATATGCCATGTCATAAGTCTTTATGACTTTTTAAAGTATTTGTATTGACTTCTTATGGCTGAATCATGGGCCTTTCTAAATTTTGCATTCTTTGAAATGTAAAAAATTTACTTTAGTGATGTTTATAAATCACTTAATGTATGAATGTTCTTTAAATGCAAAATTAAATGAAGGAGCCACTCATACATTCGGTTAAGGAGAGAAGATATGCTTTGATTTATGGCATGGAGATCATATAGGGGGATGGATAAAACAGTTTGCCAACATATGCTAAAGATATAGGAGCTGTTTTTTACTCATTTATGAACATTGTGAGAGCATCTTGGAGCATTTTTTGCATGTTTTTATGGTGGACTTGATCAAATTTGACCTTTTCATGCTTATGGAAGCTTTTTGGAGTGGATATAGTTGCTAGATTTTAGGCTTTATTGGTGCATCTGACCTAAGAAGTTTCTAGAAGCTATTTTGATGGGTTTTGTTAGAAGTTGGATATAGTCACTTGAGTGACTCTTTTACACTCAGTTCTTGATATGTACTTTTTTGTCTTGTGACTTTTGCAGTCCTTTGGAGATTACAATATGTTTTTGTAACTCATTTTGGAGTATGATATATAGATAATACCTTGGATACCAATTATTATGTTATTTTTCCTTCGCGTTCTTGCAGCGTTGTGTATTATCAGGTGATTGATCAAGTTACTTGTGAGATTTTTCTATTTCCTTGTAGCTTTGTCTCATGTCATTTTTTCCTTTTCTACAAAAGTATGGTTATGCAGGTTGTAAAATGTGTTCTTAAGTTGTATATGACCTTTTAAATTGTGAAAGTTATATTTCCTTCTTGAAAGTGTATGCAAGTCAAACCATTTTTAAAAATATTTATGCATAAGCCTACAGTAACATGTGCAGTTTTATATCTGTAATCAATGACCAAGTGTATGCAATTTTGAATGTTCATAGCCCTTGTTATTTTGGTCTATCACCCTTTCATTTTTCAATTTTTTTTTAATTTCTCATTCTAAGCATTCCTTTTTTCCCTTTTCTCTGCAAATTAGTAGTATAGGTGATACCATAGGAGCCAACCTTCTCTAGAGATTCACTCCAAATTTTAGGTGAACCACAGCCTAGGAGTGATTCCATGTTTTCTCTGGAGTGCTAAGTCCTACAACTTAACTTGTTAAATCATGCAGCTTATCTAGGGTGCAATTCTAGAAGAAAACAATCCTTCCACACACTATAACATATGAATCCAAGTTTGCAAAGCACTAAAGTACAAAAAACTCCAACTGAAGATAGATATGAAAAATATAAGCACACTTCCAAATCCACAAAACCAAAAACCACAACACAGAGAAATGTGAAGAAAAACCATTTCTCCTAGACATCACAGTTCACACACTGGTGAAAACAAATTATTTTGTCATTCCATCTAGAACAAGAAAATTTGCATATAACACCTTTGAATACCTTTGATAAACATATCTGAACCACACAATCATATCTTCAAGCATGAAGAAATGTGGAGGAAAACACTGAACACCACTCTACCACACTGAACACTCTTTACCACACTGTTTCCTCATTTATTCAAATTTTATCAAAAGCACTTGGAAACCAAGCACCACAAATACCATCTCAACATCTACAACACTCCTCTTATCATCTCAATTACACAAGAGGTTGAACATCCACAAACATATGCTCATCAAAGCAACACTAGAGGTTGACATCAATGAGACTACTAATGACAACATAATTCAACCAATCATAACATCTCCATAGGTTGACATCAATGACCAAAAAAAACTTCCAATAATCTCCCCCTTTGTCATTGATGGGAACACATGATACGAAAAACCATCAACAACAAAAAGCAACTTTGATCACTTCTATATATATTGCACACCAATGCACGCTACTCCCCCTTACACAAGCATCAACTCTTTCCAACACTTTCTCTTTTACAAGACTTCTCTCCACTTTCTTCATATGATTTTTTATTTAAATCTCTCCCCTTTTGACATTAATGGAAAAGGACAACACATATTTTCTTTTCTTTGCTTCCCCTTTGACATCAATCACATATACTTTCCCTCCTCCAAGGGCAACACCTACAAGGGAAAACAACTGCTCTGCAACCTCAGCTTTCACTTCCTTTGAAAACACCAACATACAACACAATGACAACACTTACTCTCCCTAGTTGTAACAACTGACAATGCCACTACCTACTCCCCCTAAGAGGTAGCCACCAACATCAATCTAGAACAAGGAATGAATCTTGAAATCCATTGGACTGATGCATAACCTTATGCATCTAATTGAAAGGAGGGGAACTAACCCCTAACTTCTCCTAGAGATACTCAAAATTATCCTTAGGAAGAGCCTTTATGAAGATATTTGCAACCTCATCTTTAGTAGGCACATACTCCAACTTCACTTCATTTTCTGCAACCTTTTCCCTTAGAAAGTGATACCGAATTGAGATATAATTTGTTCTTGAATGCATTACCAGATTCTTTGAAATAATGATAGCACTTGTGTTATCAGATAAGATAGGAATTGGTTCATCATATGATACTCTGATATCCTTCAATGTTTTTTTCATCCATAACACCTGTGTGCAACATGATGTTGCAACAATGTACTTTGCCTCTATAGTAGATAATGACATTGAATCATGCTTCTTGCTTAACCAAGACACCAACTTGTTTCCAAGAAATAAATCACCACCACTTGTACTTCTCCTATCATCCACACAACTTGCACAATCTATATCTGTATAAGCAATTAGAGAGAAATTAATATCCTTTGGATACCATAAACCATGTTTCAAAGTGCCTTTCAAGTATCTAAATATTCTTTTTACTTCTGCCACATGTGACTCATTGGGATCTTATTGAAATATAGCCACAAGACAAATTGCATGCATGATATCTAATCTAGTAGCAGTTAAATATAGCAATCCTCCAATCATTGATCTATACTTGCTCTAATCAGCCTTAGGAGATTCTTCATTATTACTCAACTTGTGACTAGTAAGCATAGGAGTATATATTGGTTTAGAGTCTTACATTCTAAACTTCTTCAGCATTTCCTTGACATAATTTGATTGTGAAATGAATATACCTTTCTCTATCCAATTGATTTGAAGCCCAAGGAAGAAATTCATCTCCCCAAACAACATAGACATCTCAAAATCTTTTTGCATCTCTTCTACAAATCTCTTGCACATTCCCTCCAAAGATTATATCATCAACATGCACAACCACAATCAAGATTTGATCTTTCTCAACTTTAAAATAAATATTGTTATTTGTGCTACCTTTATGGAATCCCTACTGCAACAAGTACTTATCCAATCTTGCATACCAAGCTATAGGAGCTTGCTCGAGTCCATATAATGCCTTCTTCAATCTACATACCATATTAGGATCTTCTGACAACTGAAATCCTTCCAATTTTTCAATGTAAACTTTTTCCAACTCACCATTCAAAAATGCAGACTTCACATCCATCTATAAACTTTGAAATCCTTATGTGATGCAAAATCCAAAACATCTTAATAGCTTCCATCCTTGTCACTAGAGCAAATGTCATTTCAAAGTCTATTCCTTTTACTTGTGAGTAGCCTATACACACAAGACTTGCCTTGTTCCTAACAACTTCTCCATTCTCATTCAGCTTGTTCTGGAACACCCACTTAGTTTCAATCACATTCTTATTTACTAGTCTTGGGACAAGTTCCCAAGTTTGATTCTTCTTAATCTGCATCAATTCTTCTTCCACAGTATTAATCCAAAATTCATCTTTGCATGCCTCAATCACTATTTTAGGTTCAAATTTGGAAAGTAAACATAAATTTACTTGTTCTTTTGTCTTAGCAACCTTTCTTCTTGTCAATACACCTCTACTTTTATCACCAATGATCTGATCTCTAGGATGGTTCTTCTTCACATACTTAGGGGTCTTAGGGATCCTTTCTAGAGCTTCTTCCTCTTCAACCCACACTTCTTTTTCCTTACCATCATCTTTCTCTTATTCTCTTCAAGAAGACTCATCTGATTCATATCCTTCTATCAACACTAAGCTTTTATGTAATTCTTCATCCACTTTGACACTTTCACTTTCAACAGTCCTTTTTAGCCTCTTGTTGTAGCACCAGTAAGCCTTTCTCTTTGTAGACTATCCAAGGAAGATTCCTTCATTAGATCTTGCATCAAAATTTCCTAAGTTTTATTCATCTCTTTTGATATAGCACTTTCTTCCAAACACTGAAATATTTGACAGTAGGATTTCTTCCATACCACAACTCATAGGGGGTATTTGAACTGTTTGTCCTTGATTGTGCTCTATTAAGTGTGTAGACTACAATATGAATTTATTCTCTCTAGTAGACATTCGGTATATTTGCTTCCTTCATCATTGTCCTTGTTGCTTCCTAAATAGTCTTATTCTTCCTTTCCACCACTTTATTTTTCTAAGGAGTCCTAGGAGATAACAAATGTCTGTTTATTCCATTATCTTCACAAAATCTATTAAAATCATTGGAGGTGAACTCCCCACCTCCATTAGATCTTAAACATTTGATTTTTGTATCCATTTCATCCTCAACCATAGATTTAAATCCCTTAAACTTATCTAGAGCTTCTAATTTTTCTTTGAGAAAAGTTACCTAAGTCATTCTAGAGTAATAAGATCAATCAATAATAGAAATACCTATCACCTTGAAAACTTCTTGTTTTTGTAGGTCCACAAAGGTTTGTATGCACCAACTCCAAAGGTCCTGCAGTAGAATATTCTTTGATATTGAACCTTTTTCTATTTTTCTTCACAACTTGAAATTCCTTGCAAACTGCATCTATGGGCTTTATAATCTTTGGCAGACCTATCATAGCTTGAGCAGAGCCAATTCTAACTAGGCTATCAAAATTGATGTGATACATTCTTCTATATCATATCAACCTTTCATTAATTTAAGTCATAAAGCACATACCATTAGCTCCCTTAAGTTGATAAACATTTCCATATGTCCTTCCTGCAATAACTAGAGTTTCAGAGCCTTTCCTGATCTCACAACCACCATCCTGAAATACAAGATTATATCCTTCGCTACACATTTTTCCTACACTTGTAAGATTATGTCAGAGCCCCTTAACATAAAGAACATCATCTATATTATTCTTTCCATCAAAACTGATTTAACCTTTTCCACATATCTTAGCAAATGCATCATCTCCAAGCTTAACAAGACCACCTTCAAAATTATCAAATTTAATAAACTTACTCTTATAATTTGTCATGTGATTTGAGCCTCCATTTTTAACAATTCAGTAGTTTTTGTCCTCTCTAGCATGAAAAGCAATCACCATAGTTCCATTATGACATCCTTCTAGAGTAACTTCATACATCTCTTAGAGTTAGTAGAATTAGTTCCAACATTTAGATTCATGAACACACATTCATCATTTTCATCATCCAGGTAATCAGATTCATCATCAAATATACTAGCATCTTCTTTAACATAATTCTTGGAAATGAAGGTAATATTGTACAGCTTAAAACTTGTAAAACTATGAGACTGTAGATCTAATTAAGTGTTCTTTGTCACAATTATTTGTGTATGATTAATTTGTTTAGATCAATTTTACCAATTGTAGAAGAATGTGACAAGAAGATAGAAGTGACACGACATATACGTGGAGAAACGCTTTCATAAAAAACTCCACTAGAATCAATAGTGCTTGTATTATTTAACCTTAGAACAAGATTGCAATAATACTGTATCAATCCTTGATTGATATGCTCCCTTTTCTTCAACAATTCTTCTTCACAACCTGCAAAAAACTCTCAGAACTCTCATACACTTGCTGCAATTAATAGACAACAATGAGCATGTCAACTCACAAGAGTTATACAATACAAGAGCATAAAGCTCCTCACAAAAATCTACACCTATATTGGGCAAGTAGAGTTCCACAATGTAATTTTAAGTCAAACCAAAGTCTTCCTTAGTTTAGGCACCCCAAACTGAACACTTAATTTAACTTTGGTCAAGAAGATATCTTGCAAACTTCACCTTAAATTTGGCACCCAAGAATGGGCCCACTTGACTAAGCCTTGTAAATATCTTCTCATGTAAAATGTGTTAACTGAAAGATTCCAACTTGGGCGCCCAAGGTGGACCCAAGTCAATCTTAGTTAATTGAAATATATCTCTCCACCAATTCATGCAAACATTATGCATGATTGATCATCCCCACTTAACTAAAAGTATCCTTCTGTTATCTATCATTAGTCATGCAACTCGAGTCAACTAGCACTAAACTCAAAATGACTACATGCAACTGAAGATAATTGAACCATAACTGAACTGAATTGAACTGATACTGAACTGATAGTGCCACTCCACTCATGTAAATATCAATCCCTAATTTGTATGATCTAAACATGCATTACTGAAGTATTATCAATCCTCCAAACAGTTAACTGAAGCAAGGTGGGTTCCACCTTCCATGTGGGTGCCCCGTGTGCTCCTATCTTGTAGGAGCTCTTCTTGTACGTCCCCACATGTTCCTATTATTTAGGAATAATTACAAATGTCAATTTACATGTTCATTTCATTCGAATTTAATCTCTTTCTAATCCTAGTGTTGGGGAACATTTTCCGAGGACTTAGGAGATACATGAAATATGTTTAGGATTGCAATTAAATGGAATCCTATTCCCAAAATTCTCCCACTTGACATTATACATTGCAATTATTCTAAACAAGGAATCATTATTGTAAATCAAGTACAAGACTCAAGGCCAATGACCTTCCTACACCAAAAGAACTTATCTGTAGGAACTGGTTCCATAAGATAATTTGCAACATTGATCAAAGTGTTAACTTTCTCAATCAATACATTCCCACTCTCAACTATTTCTCACATAAAGTGATACTGAACATCAACATGCTTAGTACAAGCATGATACATAATATTTTTGGCTAAACAAATAGCACTTTGAATATCACATTCAAGTCTAATTTTCTTGCAATTAAAACCAATACCTTTTCCAAGTCTTTGTAACCAAACTGCCTCTCTAGAGGCATGTGTAGCAGCCATGTACTCTGCTTCTGTGGTGGACAAAGAAACCATGGGTTGCCTCTTACTCATCCAACTAACTGTAGCTCCAAACAAAGTAAACACATAGCCATTTGTCGACCTCTGACTGTCCAGGTCTTCTGCCCAATCTGAATCAACAAAACCATGTATGTCCAATGATCTGTGCATAATATCAATATCATTTGCACCATGATAAACCAAATAGTAATCAAAAGTACCTCATAAATATCTAAACACCCTCTTAACATTAGTCCAATGTTCTTTACTAGGGTTAGACATAAACCTACTTAGAACTCCCACTGCTTGGGATATTTTTAGTCTTGTACAGACCATTACATACATCAAACTACCAACTGCACTAGCATATGGAATTTCAGACATTTCCTCAAGATCAAAATCAGATTTAGGACCCATGTCTAAACTTAACTTCGTGCCAACTGGTAAAGGAATATTAATTGGTTTACTATCATGCATGTTAAACTATTTCAAAATAGTATCAACATAATTGCTTTGACTTAAGCAAAGCTTTATGTTACCTCTATCTATGTTGATATCCATACCAAGGATATATTTTGCAGCCCCTAGATATTTCATCTCAAATGTGCTAGAGTGTTGTGCTTTCAATTCTTTGATCATTACCTTGTTGTTACCAATAAACAACATGTCATCAACATACAAGATAATAATTAAAAGTTGATCATCAATAAATTTTATGTAAACACAATGATCTTCCTCACTCCTAACATAACCAATTTTCAATGCAAAAGCATCAAACTTCTGGTACCACATTCTAGGTGACTGTTTCAATCCATATAAAGATCTCTTTAACCTACAAACCAATAATTATTTTCCTTTTACAACAAAACCATCAGGTTGCCTCATATAAATCTCCTCATCAAGATCCCCATGTAAGAAAGCAATTTTCACATCCATTTGCTCTATCTCAAAATCATAAGCAACAACAATAGATAAAAAAAATCTAATAGAAGTTAATTTAGCAATAGGAGAGAATATTTTATTAAAGTCAACTCCCTCTCTTTGGGAGTAGCCCTTGGCTACTAATCTAGCCTTGTACCTTTCAAGATTACCATCTGCTCCAATTTTCTTTTTAAAGATCCATTTACAACCAATGACCTTTCTTCCTTTGGGAAAACTCTCAAGATCTCATTTGTCACAAGTATCCAAGGAAACCATTTCCTCATGCAAAGCTTGTGACCAAAGCTTGTTCTCATCTGAAGACAAAGCTTCCCTATAAGATCTAGGTTCATCATTAGTATTCATCAAATAAAATATAAAATGAAAATTAGATGGGCTATACCTATCAAAGGGATTCCGTTGTCTTGTGGATCTTCTCAAAGAAGGTTCTTCTTGTTCCTCAATATGCTCACCATGAGCATCTATCTCAAAACTCTATGAACTCTCCTCATCCAATCCATCCAATTTTTCTTCAACATGTGCATCTTCATGCTTCTCAATATTTGTCTCAAAATGCACTATTCGAGAAGTATCCTTCTCCTTTGGTTGTTCTTCTCCAGTATAAGATCTAAATTCCCTGAAAAATCACATCTCTAGATAAAGTAATTTTTTCGGTTAGAGGATTCCAAAGCTTGTAACCTTTTACATTTTCACCATAACCTATGAATATGCATTTATGTGCTTTTGGATCCAACTTAGACTACTTTTCTTTAGGAACGTGAACAAAATCCTCACAACCAAAGATCCTTAAATGTGCAATGCTAGGTTTCCTACCTAACCACATTTCATAAGGGGTTTTATCTTCAATAGATGAACTAGGAGATCTATTGATTAAATAACAAGAAGTACTTACAACCTCGGCCCAAAGGCACCAATCTAGCTTAGTACTACTTAACATACTCCTAGCTCTTTCCATTAAGGTTCGGTTCATCCTTTCTACTACTCCATTTTGTTGAGGTGTATATGGAGTAGTTTTCTATCTCATAATTCCTGCATGCTTACAATAATCATCAAATTCCTTAGAACAATATTCACCACCATTATCTGATCTCAACACTTTTATCTTATGATTTGATTGTTTCTCAACTAAAGCCTTAAATTGTTTAAACTTATTGAACACATCAGATTTGTTATGCATAAAATAGATCCAAGTGTATCTTGAGACATCATCAATAAATGTGACATAATATCTAGATTTTCCAATGAGTCAATATCCATAGGACCCATAACATATGAATGAATGATTTCTAATAATCTTTTAGCTTTATTTGTTTCATTAGGAAATGAAGATCTAGATTGCTTTCCAAACACACAATGCTCACAAAAATCATTTTTGTCAATATTATAATAAAAAATACCGTCAACCAATTTCTTATTAAGAATGGTCCTAAGACCTTTTTCACCAATGTGGTCCAATCTATGGTGCCACAACATACATGTATTTTTAGCGTCAGTTAGATTGGCTGATTTATTCAAATTAGAGGTATTAATCTTAAACAAAGTCCCAATCCGAGATCCTTTAGCAACCAGCATATTCCCTTTCACCAATCTGCAACCACCTTTGTCAAATGTCACATGCATTCCATAATCATTGAACTTAGATACATAAAGTATATTTCTAGCAAGTCCTGGAATATGTAAAACATCATTAAGGGTCTTAACCCTACCATCATTGAAACACAACTTTAACTCTCCTTTTCCCACAATCTTTGTTGTGCTATTATCACCCTAACTCTCCTTTTCTCACAATCTTTGTTGTGCTTTTATCTCCAAAGAAGAAATTCCCTCCATCATATGCAATATACTTAATGAACCACTCCTTGTTAGGAGTCATATGATAGGATCAACCTGAATCAATAAGCCAAGAGTCATCACTAACATTTTTACATGAAATAATCAATGCATCATTACCATCATCTGAGGATTTCTCTATAGAAGCATCAAAACTCTTCTTTTGGTTTTTACAATCCTTTTTTACATGTCCTGGGTTCCCATAGTTCCAACACTTTACCTTACTCTTACCAAGGGTTTTAGACCATCCTTTGGACTTACCCTTTCCTTTCTTGTCTCCCTTAGGTTCCTTTTCCTTAGGCCTACCTCTTACAAACAAGACATCTTGGGATCCCATTTTAGACTTCCTCCTCATCTCCTCTGATAGGAGAGTAGGAATTATATTGTCCATCTTAGGATCTACACCACTACCACTAATAGCAACAATTAGATTTTCCCAAGACTCTAGTAAAGAATAAAGTAACAAAATGCATTTATCTTCATTTTCTAGCTTTACATCTACAGATGCTAACTAACTTAGAATCAAATTGAAAGAACTTAAATGGTGTGCAACATAATCACCATATTTCATCTTTAAAGAATACAACTGTCTTTTTCATATACAACTTATTATTAAGACTTTTGGTTTGATAGATATCACCTATTCTCTTCCATAATTTATATGCAGTAGCTTGATCTGAAACATTCAAGAGAACAACATCAACATGACATAACCTTATCGTCCTTCTTGCCTTCTTATCAAGCTTAGCCCAATCCTCATTCGACATCATTGTAGATGGATTTTTCTCATTACAAACAACTAACCATGGATCTCTCTCTTCAAGGAGATCCTCCATTTTCAGTTTCCACATCTCATAACTAGATCCATTGAATCTTTCAATATCTAGACGATAAGTAGAACTCATTGTAACACAATAGTAAAAGCTCCCACTACAGCCAAAAACCTTCAAACTTTTAAGAGAATGGCATCCCAAACCCTAACCAACCATTATCTTTAATACCAAATGTTGGAAATTAAGGTAATATTGTAGCTTAAAACTTGTAAAACTATGAGACTGTAGATCTAATTAAGTGTTCTTTGTCACAATTCTTTGTGTATGATTAATTTGTTTAGATCAATTTTACCAATTGTAGAAAGAGACGGAAGATTGTAGAAGAATGAGACAAGAAGATAAAAGTGACACAACATATACGTGGAGAAACCAAGTTTCGAGATAAACTCCACCAAAATCAATAGTGCTTGTATTATTTAACCTTAGAATAAGATTACAATAATATTGTATCAATCCTTGATTGATATGCTTCCTTTTCTTCAACAATCCTTCTTCGCAACCTACAAAAAATTTGCATAGAACTCTCATACACTTGCTGCAATTAATAGACAATAATGAGCATGTCAACTCATAAGACTTATACAATACAAGAGCATAAAGCTCCTCACAAAAATCTACGTCTATATTAGGTGAGTAGAGTTCCACAATGTAATATGAAGTCAAACCAAAGTCTTCCTCAATTTAGGCTGCCCAAACTGAACTTTGGTCAATAAGATATCTTGCAAAATTCACCTCAAAGCTGGTTCCCAAGAATGGGCCCACTTGACTGAGCCTTGTAAATATCTTCTCATCCAAAAGGTGTTAACTGAAAGATGCCAACTTGGGCACCCAAGGTGGACCCAAGTCAATCTTAGTTAACTGAAACATATCTATCCACCAATTCATGAAAACATTGTGCATAATTGATCATCCCCACTTAATTAAAATTATTCACCTGTTATTTGTCATGCAACTAAAGTCATTAGTCATGCAACTCAATTCAACTAGCATTCAACTCAAAATAACTACATGCAATCGAAGATAACTGAACCATAACTAAACTGAACTAAACTAAACTAAACTAAACTAAATTGAACTAAACTGAATTGAATTGAACTGATATTGAACTGATAGTGCCACTCCACTCATGTAAATATCAATCCCTAATTTGTAGGATCTAAACTTGCATTACTAAAGTGTTATCAATCCTCCAAACAGTTAACTGAATCAAGGTGGGTTCCACCTTCCATGTGGGTGCCACATGTGCTCCTATCTTGTAGGAGCTCTTCTTGGACATCCCCACATGTTCCTATTATTTAGGAATAATCACAAATGTCAATTTACATGTTCATTTCATTCAAATTTAAGCTCTTTCTAATCCTAGTGTTGGGGAACACTTTCCAAGGACTTAGGAGATACATGAAATATGTTTAGGATTGCAATTAAATGACATCCTATTCCCAACAATAATAACTTCTCTTAATTGATTTACCTTTATTCTCCTTAAATCTTTCATTTGAAGCTTTGACTAGACATCTTGAAGCATAATGACCTATCTTTCCACAATTGAAACATTTGAAAGGTAACTTATGTATTTTCCAGTGCCCTTTTTTATTCTCCTCACAAAGTTTTCTTCTAGCTCATCAAACTCTTTTGGGTCAGATTCCTCATTCTTCTATGCTTTGCCAACTTTAAAAGAAAAATCTTCTCTTGAATCACTTGGACCAAATTCTCTCAATTCAAAAGTAGTTAAAGCACCAAAAAACCGATCTCCAAAATAATGATTTAAACTTTGAGCTTCTTGAATAGAAAAAAACTTATGACTATAATAAGATTTAGGAAGAGTTCTTAATACATTCTTTACCACCTCATTTTCTTCAAGTTTTCCACCAAGGCCTCTGATGGAATTGACAACTTCATCCACTCTATGCATGTAGCCTATAATATATTCGTATTATGTCATCCTTAGGGTTTCAAGTTCTTAGTCTTCAGATTTTGCATATTTTCTTGCTTGACCTTATAATCTCCTTCATAGATACTTTCTAGCTTTTTTCTAGATCTCACCAATGGTTTTAAGACTCATAACTTTCACAAGTTCTGAATTAGAAAGACCACTCAGAAGAGCATACCTTGCTTTGCCATTTTTTCTCATATGCCTTGATCTCATCATTAGTACTCAAACTATTTGTAAGCAGTGTATATTTAGTTTCAACAAACTTCCAAAATCCAAACCCTAGAGAAATAAAGAAACCTTCAATCCTGGTTTTCCAGAATACATAATCTAATCCATCAAACAAAGGAGCCTCCTTCTTGTGTGTCATCCCAAATCTACCTCAAGCGGTTAAGCTTTCTTCTAAGGAACCTTGATCTGATACCAATTGTTGAATGCATAAGACAACTGAGAGGGGGGGTGAATCAGTTGTACATGAAAACATGAAAACCCTCATTAACATTCAGATCTACTTTAATCCTTAAACCCTTAACAACTTTTAAACCCTTATCATACATTAACATAATATAAATATGAGAAATAGTAATGCAAACACATCCATACACATGAGAACACTATATTTACATGGAAAACCCAAGAAGGGAAAAACCATAGTGAGGATTAGCTCACAATATAAAGTAATTGCAACACTGAATATAATAGGCTCATTGTCAGAGGGGTCACTATCCAAAAGAAAGAAGGGATTGCTGCCAGATTAGAAAGAAGATAGAAAATTGTTACAATGAGAAATCCATCTTAGAGCAACAAAAAAGATCCACCACTACTTCACCAGAACATTCACACTCTCTGTAGAATGTAGACACCTTCTGCTCATTGCTTTCGGTAGTCTTAGGCATTAAAGCTCAGTCTTAGGCATTGAAGCTCACACTGCATTTCACACTTTCACACTTTGCATCTCAACACTTCACGTCACACACCTTACACACCTTCCCCCCATCAATTCATCACACATATATATATCATCTTCAACCTTGAAAACAATCTATAAGGTTGGCTATGCACCTCAAACGTGCAAATTCAAATTAGGTTGACACAAAAACATTCTTGAAATGGAGAGGAATGAAGGTAGACCACATCACACCTTAACTTGGACCTAAATCCGCATATACACACCACACCACGCTTCCACAAACATGGAAGCATATTCGTAATTAGTGTAAACACCCAAGTTCGGTTGAACCTGTGTTAACATCATTAAACATTTAAGTACATGCTTCCTCACATACAAAGATGACTCACATACCACACAACACTTAAACACAATCTAGAATATTCCATTAACACCCTAAAGTCTAAAAAATCCTTCACAACATCATACATGAGAAGAACATACTCATTCTGTATACCCAATTAACCTTCCACACATTGTAATGTATATGAATCCAACCTTGCGGAGCACCAAAGCACAAACAACTCAAACTAAAGATAGATATGAACAATATAAGAACACTTCTAGATCCACAAAACCAAAAACCACAACATAGAGAAATGCGGAGCATAACCATTTCTCCCAAATAACACTACATCACATCTCACACACTGGTGAACACAAATTTTGTCAAACGATCCAAAATAATAAACTCTACATATAACACCTCTGAACACCTTTGATAAACATATACGAACCACACAAGCAGATCTTCAACCATGAAGAAATGCAGAGTAAAACAATGAACACCATTCTGCCACACTGAACACTCTTTACCACATTGTTTCCTCTTTTATTCAAATTTTCTCAGAACCACTTGGAAACCAAGCACCACAAACACCATCTCAACATCTGCAACACTCCTCTTATCATCTCAACCACACAAGAGGTTTAACATCCACAAACATATGCTCGTCGAAGCAACACTAGAGGTTGACATCAATGAGACTACTAATGACAACATAATGCAACCAATCAAAGCATCTCCATAGGTTGAAATCAATAAAACAACAAAGATCAATTGACATCAATGACAACACAAACTTCCAACATTGTATAAATATAAGTAAATTAATGAATTGAGTGAGCCTCTACCTATTTTGAGCTTTGTGATGGCCCTTCATTGCTAAGATTCTTACTAGTGTTATATTTAATAATATTTTTGTTGAGCAATGTCTTTGACCTTTGCAACATATACTCAATCTTTTCTTTGATATTTGGCATTTCCTCATTTGCCCAATTAATGGGTGGAAAGGGTAGCATTTTAATTAATTTCTCATAGAAAAGAACAATATATCACTACAATCACTTGATTTTCTTTAATTTATCCATTTTGAATTGAATTCTTTCAATTGATCTAAACCCATTTTCATCTAGTTTCTTTTTCTAACCTTAAAGTCATTCTCACTCCTCCCAATAGTTCTCCATTTACAAAATGTGATGATACTGTGCACCAAGTTTAAGGTTATTATTTACATATTCTTTTTTATCAAATGGGAACTTCTTAACATAAAAAATTGCATCATCATTTTAATGAGAATCATTTCAATATCTTGTGCATTATATGAATAATTACATATGTACTCATTGAGACCAATAGGGAACTAAATTGTAACTATGTTCTTTTTCTTACATCATTTATCAAATTCCCTAATTACCTACATATTTCAATGAGGACAATCTTGTCATTGACAAAGAGGAGGAATTTGTATAGAGCACCTTCAAAACAACATATTTGGATACAAGTGAATATGAGAGATTAAATGAAGTGACTTTTGTATTTTGTAATCAATGAGGTTGATTTAATAAAAAAATTGAATCTAATAACCTCATTTAGTTCTCTCATAGTTAACATTGTGAACGTGCCATTCACCCTCCTAATATGTATGTTGTTTTTCTTTAACACCAATTGAGGGAACTAAGCATAAATTTGAGTTGTTTCATCAAATACACCTTAAGTAATTAAGGTTAGGCCATGCCTTATTACTCGCTATTATATAAAATAGATATGAGGACATGGTAAAATGTTGGGTCTTCTAAAGATTGACCAATGACATGGTCAATATTTTGCAAATGACATGGTCAATATTTTGAAAATGACATGGTCAATATTATGAAAATGACATGGTCAATATTTTGCCTAGTTTAGGGAATAAGTTATTTGGTCAAAATGAAGGGGAAAGGAACTTCATTGAAACCTTCAATTTTGACTAAGTATAAAAATGAAAGGGCTTGAAATTTGGAACTTAATCAACAAAAGGGAAAATGAGGAAAAAGATAATTTAAATCAAAATATTTTATTTTGTTTGAACAATACCATCAACAAGTAGAGAAAAGGAATATAAACATAAGCCTAATTTCATATTCAAAAATCAAATCAATTACACATCATCCATCACAAAATAAAAGCATTTAAACATTATTATAAATCCTAGATCAAAATAATAATATATCTCATTAGTTTTCATTCTAAATATCTTAGTATCCAACATGTCTTCAATCTTATGAAGAAAATCTGTAAGAATTTGGCTATAGCATAAGGGAATATCAAATTTGAACACTTCACTACTTGTACTTTGCAATTTGAACACTTTTAGCTAAAGGAAAACAAAGTAACATCTCAAAGCTATATAAATCATAATGGATTTAATGGATTCTCTTGTAAACTATACTCTCTTTAAGTTTTTTATTATGATCTCTTGAGATGTGCCCAACCATTTCTATACTCTTATAAAAAAAATTTCTTTTATTAATATAAATTATGATCTCTTCCAATCATTTTGGTTGGGATGTGCCCAACCATTTTTATACTCTTATAAAAAAAAAAATTAAAGAAAATTTACAAAGACCACCATTGACCAGTACAAGAATCCCAACTATGGATTTTTATACTCTTTGGGTCCTTGCCCTAATATTATGTTCACGTTCCTCTTCAACAAGTACTGCTCATCATGGAATTGGAGGTCGTCGATATAAACGAATAACAGTACACATTTATCCCCACCCCTTTCTTTTTACAGATTCCGTTTTGGAATTATATAAAGCGGCTCAAATGGCTGGTTTAGTGAGGGTACAGATTCGTTCCGAACAGCTTGGAATGAATCTGCACCCCCAGGGGCCACCACTTTCATGTACGCTATGCAGTACAGTTTTTGCATCTCTGAGACTGTCCCCGAATACAAACAACCCCTGGAGGCTGGGCCCTCCCCTCCTCTTGGATTGATTTCTCAACATTTATTTATTTACTTCACATCTGGTTAAAATAGACACTGATAATGAAAAAATGTCCAGAATGAATAAATAAGGTGACAATGTAGAGTAAAAGACACCAGGACTTAGCGTGTATATTGCCACAAGTTATACTGCATAAAACCGTACAGGCTAACTTATAACATTAATTCCATGAAAGTATTACAGATTTTCGAAATTACAGGCTAACTTATAACATTAATTCCATGAAAGTATTACAGATTTTCGAAATTACAGGCTAACTTATAACATTAATTAAGAGACAAGTTTTAGTATTGAAGGGCTCTGAATTCATAGTCTAGGCTCGCATGAGATCAAAAAACGGTTCATATACACGGTAATGAAAACCCAGATTTGAGAAAATGGTGATCTTTCGTTACCCTAAATATTGCATTTTAAATATTGTTTTGGCTTACAGAATCATATCCGTTTCCGCCATTCATTGTACAACTATACAACGATTCAGTGTTTGAAAAGAAAAGAAAAAACCAGTACACAAAATGCAAGGGGGGGCTGGGCTCCTGTGTATCTTCATCATCCATTTCTAAAATGAGAGATGGTCATTAACAGCGGCATCCTTCACCTGCCAAATATCGTCCTCCCACAAGCTCCCTGAGACCTCCGTGTAGTCATGGATAAGACCATAATTCGTACCACAATAAACGGCCATCAAATCCTCGTCGCAGAAATCGAAGTAATTCATGTGAAGCTCATCTGCAGCATCCAAAAGGGGATTATAGTCGAACTCATTATTTTCCATGTCGCCATTAGAAGAGGACGAGTCCTTTACACTCGTTTCATCTTCCACCGAATTCTTAACGACTCGCTCCTCCTCAATATAGTCGTCCATTTCAAAGATTTTGTCGAGCAGTGCCATGAGATCTGCATCCTGCGCAGGCCCGCTGCAAGGCCGCTTGGCCTCGGGTGCTATATCCAAATCAACATTCTTACTGTTGATTGAATCTTCTGTTTCTTCTTCTTCTTCTTCATGATCTCTTGGTCTCTTGCAGAGGGGGCTGCAAGCATACAAATTCTCCTCTGCCATTTTTTCTGCAGACGAAATGGAAACAAGGGGTGCTATATATACACACAAATAGAGACGACGTCGGAGATATATAGACACAAAGTATACAACGCAAGTCTGGATAATGTGTGCAAGCATCTGCTATTTTTATATTAGGGAAAGAGTGGAGAAATGATAATAAAGCGCGCATGCAGAAGATGTTTCGGAAGATGACACGTGGATGAAGTACCCCCGTCAACGAACTCTATCAACAGAGACTGCGTGGAAATGGTGGACCTCCACCTCCACTCGAAATACGTGTTAAAACTGATTTAATTGGCTGTCAAATAGTCCCTGCTCGGCACCTCTCCTGGGCCCCACCGGGTTACCTGTTGTACGACCGGCAACTCAACAGCTAATCTCCCTGCCTTTAGCGGCACGTCAACCCATTATGGCCTTTCCCGCTTTGTCAGGGGAAACAAAATATCCGTTTCCTCGGTAGGTGAAGCCGTCAGTTTCAAGGGGAACGCGCTTTCGAATTCAGGGTAGATAGTTTTAATATGAACCTTCAAAGAAATATACAAACTAATGATGAAGTGACGACTTTTAATTTAATTTAGATATTTTTAATTTTAATATACAAAATATCATAATATTTTTGAATTTTGATTATGTCATTTTTTTATCATTTTGATATCATAGAAAGCAAATTTCATGTTTTTAATGTAAAATATCATTAAAGTTGTATTTAAAAATTTTAACTAATATTTTCAAGAATATTTAATAATAAAGATTTTTAAGGTCTGATTTTTAAGGTTATTTAGATTAATGTAAAATTTTAAATTATACATATGAAATTTTTATATATTAATAAGATTTTTAATCAGAAATCAATTATTTAAATTATTTAATATAAATTAAAAAGTTATCTTTTAAATTAATTTTAAAGTATTATTTATGTAAGAAATTATTTTATAACAAAAAATATAATATAAACTAATAAATACAATATAAATAGCATTAAGTACTTTTAGAATATCTCATAGATATATATTTAAATTCTTCTTATTAAAAGTTCTTCAATATTATTTAAATTATGAAATTTAAGTAAATTTACTTTTCATAATATTAAATTTAATTTTAATAATATTTATTAAATATTGTTTTTGATTTTTTTAAAATATTTATAAAAATTAAGTTTAAACAATTATATATATGATTATGATAAAAAAAACAATTTATAGATTTTTTCAATATAAATATTTCAAGTAAACAATTTATATAATAAACAAATGAATTTTATATTATCATATATATATATTTGTCACATAAAAGTATATAAACATTTGGAGAAGGATATCTCTAGCATTTGTGGTGCAACATGTAAGACATTAGATGAATTAAATCAAGGATTAACAATAAGATTAGAGATAAATTTAAAATTAAGATTAAAGTTATTCAATTTTAATCCAGAAATATGTTAATTTAATCAGAAACTATGATTAGGAGATCAAGTTGCAAGGAGTTGAAAATAAATGTAAATAAGTTATGATTAAAGTTAAAATTAAAAAAATTATAGTTAAAGATTAAAATTATGATTAAGAAAACAGACAAATTTTTACTTTTGTAATAAACAAAAGAATTATATATTAAATTTTAATTCAGAAATACATTAATATAATCGGAAACTATGATTAGGAGATCAAGTTGCAAGGAGTTGAAAATAAATGTAAATAAAGTTATGATTAAAGTTAGAATTAAAAAAATTATAATTAAGAAAACACTGACAAATTTTTACTTTTGTAATAAATAAAAGAATTATATATTAAATTTTAATCTAGAAATACATTAATATAATCGGAAACTATGATTACGAGATCAAGTTGCAAGGAGTTGAAACTAAATGTAAATAATGGTTGACTAAATAACGTGAGTGGGCACGAGCGTGAAGGCCCAGTTATAGGCGGCAACCGACCGTAAATTAAGGCGAGAGGGGCTAAGTACCCGTGAAATTTAAACATAGTAAGTTACGGAAACGGATGTGAGGTTGCGGCAGATACCCGACCCGGCCGTACCAAACCACGGGTGCGAGCGTTGTTTACGTGGCAGAAACTCTGGGAGGCTCACGGAAAGCGCATGAGTAAAGAAACCAACTCTGACTCTAACTCTACCCGCAGTTTTATTCTCTGCCACGCCGAAACGGTGGAAGGTGGGACCCGCCACAACTTACGTGTTCCGAGGCGGCAGGTGACGGTGTCTATACATTCAACGGCGTTAATGCCGTGAACGGTGACCACTCAGCGGTGAACAGTAATCGGTAACGTTGAACTGCCAACTGTCGCCACTCGCTGGCAGTTAGATATCGATTGACGCTGACAGCACATTTATCGATTGTCGTGCTTACACACCCACATGTTTCGGGATTTTCTTAAAAGGCAATGATGGGCCCCACTTCAATTATTTAATACTGTTTGTGTACAGCTCAGTTTATTTTGGGATGCTGTGCCGCAAAGATGTGTACAGATAACACTGCGTCAACATCATTTTTATCGCTTCTTATTCGCAGTACAGTTGCATTTCTCCAATCAAATTTCTCGACGTTGACGTGATATATTTTGGGACCCACCGTGACAGCCAAGCACACGTAGGATAGAAGTACCTAACAAATTAATTTGCTCCTTTCAATTACAACAACTTGCATTAGGTCACTGTTAGTTAGACGAGCACGAGAGTTTAACTTGCAAATGGATTTTATCACACACCTAAGTTGGTGACTGATATTTAGCCAAGTTTTTCAATTACCAACAATTTTTTGAAACACACAAGTCAAATCTTACTAAAAAACAAGCGACATCTCAATAATAATAATGAGTGTTGGAGGGTTTCTTAATAAAGCAAACTTTAGGATTTGTAAGGCTTATTTGTACACCTAACATTGGAGTAGGTGCAGAGGATTTGAATACTGGTTTACAAGTTATAAATATATATACAACGCACGCTTTTGCGTTGCTTCAACGATTTAGAAATTGCGTTGGGGTATTTAGGGTTAATTGTTAGGTGGGAGGTAGTCGTAACGTATGAGGCCCACAAGTCGAGTAGCGAGTGTATTGCACGGATTCAAAGGTTTGTGATAAATGAATGCCCAACTCACAACCCTAAAATCTTGTCCACATCCACCATTTATAGGTGGAAATATTTTCTCTTCCACATATATACTAACCATGGCCAAGTTAAAGTTGGGTTTACGGTAAGTATAAATTTATAATAAAAATAAATTGTGGACATTAAGAAAACCATTTTATGTATATCTAGGGTTTAATAAATAAAATAATGAATGACATAATGAGATTAAATCTTAAATAAATAAATGGTGAGATTTGGTGAGTGATAAGTAAATGAGAGGTTAGAATAGTTATAGTTTTTTTGAAATTGAATTGAAAATTTGTTTTTTATTATATAAAGAGCGTTTATAGGATTTAATAAATGTTAAATGAGATAATGAAATTAAATCTTAAATAAATAAAAGCTGAGATTGGTGAGTGGTACCTCTTTAGGTATATTTAGGATTTAATAAAACAATAAATGAGATAATGAAATTAATTCTTAAATAAATAAAAGCTGAGATTGGTGAGTGATGAGTAAATGAGAGGTTAGGATAGTCTTAGTTTTGTTTTTTATTAAATAAGGGTATCTAGGGTTTAATGAAACAATAAATGAGATAATGAAATTATATTTTAAATAAATAAAAGGTGAGATTGGTGAGTGATAAGTAAGTCAAGGTTAGAATAGTCTTAGTTTTATTTTTAATTGAATTGGGATTTTGTTAATATAGAAGATATGGTTATATAAAGTGTTTAACGATGAGTTATCTAATTTTATAAGAAGAAAAATAAATATGTTGAAAATAGTAAATTATAAAGAATTTTCAAAGAATTAGATTTATATTATATTATTTTGTAATAAATTTGTTTTTGATATTTATTTTGTGTTTAGATGGTATTTTATGTGATTTTGTTTTGGTGTGGTGTGATCATTTATATTGTCACAATTTCATTATTTGCTATTACAAGTTTTTGGTACTTATGTACTTTTGAAACAATGAGACACTAAGATGTACCTTTGAAGACATGTTATAAGAGGTTTGAAGTACAAAGCCTCCTTGATTAAATAATAAACAATTACATAAGACTTTGTCTTATTCATAGACCCATGTTACCTAATCTACACAAACATACATACGAGACATTAGTAGAACCTACACCAAACATAAATAATTATAATCATTTTGCATTTATGTAATTGCAACTCATCGAATGTACATTAATTGAACCTACACCAAACATAAATAATTATAATAATTGCATTTATGTAATTGCAACTCATCAAATGTACATTAATTGAACCTACACCAAACATTAAAAATGATTATCATTTTGCATTTATGTAATTGCATCACTCATCAAATTTAAAAGTAATCGGTGAAGGTGTCACTTTAACCAAAAAGGGGTTGTGTAGGACCCATGGAGGTGTCACTTAAAAAAACGTAGCAATGTTAATGTAGGACCCATGAAGTTGCCACTTTAATCAAAATGTGTCAATATTGGTGTACGACTTTGAAGGTGTCACTCTAACCAAAATGTATAAAAACTTTAATGTTGGACCCATAAAGGGTTCATTTTAACAAGTTGTGTGTGTAAAAATGTAAGAATGTATCGCCCCTTGAAATTAGACGTATAATAACACAATGGATTCAACTTGAGAAGAGGAAAATGTAAAATGGGCACACATATTTAATCAAATTGTATCAATATTGGTGTAAGATCTATGAAGTTGTCACTTTAACCAAAATGTATAAACACTTCAATATTGGACCCATAAAGGGGTCATTTTAATCATTTATGTGAGTATAAATGTAAAGAGTATACAGTCCTGTAAAATTAGGCATCATAAATAACATAAAAAATTCAATTTGAGGAGAGAAAAATGTAAAATGGTCACACATATCCATGTGTTGGCCCTTGTGTATAAGTAAAAATAAATGCATGAAAGCTCACTTGAAAGGGGAATAAAATACTACCCCCAAGTGTCATACTAAAGATAAAACATGTAAGTGTAAAAGTGTACAAGTATGTGAGCATGTCATGTATGATATAAATATTTAAAATGAAATAGACAACTACTAAATATATAAGAGTTGAGATTGACAAGCGGTCAAGTAAATGAGAGGTTAGAATCACTTAGTTCTTTTGTTGAATTAGAATTGTCAATGCAGAAGATATAGTTGTATAAAATGTTTGATGATCATATTTGTAAATTTAGAATTGGATTTCCATTGTGCACTTTATTATAGACTTGTCTTCAACCCAACCTTGCTTCTAGATAATGTCACACATGATTTAACCTTGGAGTGGTGTTATCATCCATACTATCATGATTTTATTATTTCTCATTACAAACTTCTAAAACTTGTGTAATTGTGAAGATATATGCCTTTAGAATAATGATACATTAACAAAGGCATTTGGGGGTTTTTTAGAAGACCTGGTACTGAAGTATGAAACATCTTTAACTTTGAGTCAAACCATCAATGCTATTGTTAGGTAAAATATATTTGGCTATAGGTAGTTGTAACATAAGAAAGCCATAAGTCAAGTGGTAAGTGCCTTGCATAGATATAAATATTTATAATAAAGAACTTCTATGTGAGCAACACCAACCTCAAAATTCTTGTCCACATCGACCATTTATAATAGTAAATATGGGTTTAAATATTAAAGATCTTCCATAAATAAATATACTTACCATGTTCAAGTAAGAGTTATGTTTATTGTAGGTTAAATATAAGTTTATTAAAAAAATTGTCAAATTATTGTAGAGATAAAAGTAACATTTCTATATATACCTAGGGTTTAATAAAATAATAAATGAGATAATATAATTAAATCCTAAACATATAAGAGTTAATATATTGACAAGTGATAAAGAAAATGAGAAGTTAGAATCACTTAGTTCTTTTGTTGAATTAGAATTGTCAATGTAGGAGATATAGTTGTGTAAAGTGTTCAATGATTGGATATCCAAATTTAGAAATATATTTATATTATATACTTTGTTATAGACCTATCCTTGACCTCTACCTTATGTCTAGATGATATTGTACATGATTCAATCATATTGTGTGATCATCTTTATCATTATGATTCATCAAACTTACCATTACAAACTATTAAAATTTACCCCTATGAAGATATATGCTTTTAAAATAATGAGTCACTAAGAAATACATTTAGGGTTTGTTATAAGAGGTTTGAATTATGAAACCTCTATTGGGATTAGGTGATATCTATTTTACAAATCCTAGTGTCTAATGTGTAATTGTATGTGTAGGATAATTAATTTATTTGTTTCTTATTACATGGAATGGATGAATTTGGATTTCCATGTGTAGTGGGGACAAAAATATTAATTATTCTCTAATTATTTGGAATTATTATCACAAGAAGACATAGAAAGAGGAAAGGACGATGAAATGCCACTTTTGAATATGAAGAGTCATTCCTTGTAAATAGAGCCTTCATGCGGTGCTTGGGAATTACAAGTTAAATTCTTCATGCATAATGGTATGGGTTACATACTTGGGAGTTACTTTTTATTCTTGAAAGGTTCTCTTCATGAATGTGGCATTATAATTTTTACTTGGATATGGGTGCCTATTTTGGGCTCATAATTTTGATCAATTATTTTGTAAACCATTTATGGCTTCTTGTTTCCATTTGCTCTATACATTAGAGGCTTGAAATAGATTTTTAGTATGGTTACTTTGTACATAATGTAATGTTTCCAAAATGTCATTAGACTATAGAAGATAGAGTGGATCCTACTATTGTAGAGATTTATTCTTGATTAGTAGAGGTTTATTATGGTTATTTTGTATGTAATGTAAGGTTTCTATAATTTTATTAGACTATAAAAGATATAATGAATCCTATCATTGTAGATATTATCTTGATTAATACAAGCTCAATATCTCTTTGGTGTTGTAGTCTTTTCTTGAAAGATATAATGAATCCTATCATTGTAGATATTATCTCTTTGGTATATCCAATGTTACGATTGTTTGCTAATTTAATTTCCTATTATATGTGTTTTTCTATGTTACATTTTAAAGTTTAGTAATGGTTAATCATATATTTATCTATTTTGGATAAGAAGATTTTAGTGCTTTATGCATAAATTATCATTGTAATTGTTCACCAATTTCTCAATATTTAGTAGTAAGCCTTATGATTTATATCAAGAGGGATTCCTTTCTAGAAGTGTTGTGAGGTTTTCTATTTTAGTGGGAGTATTTAATTTAGTGGGATTTTTCATATCTATTTGTGGTTGATTCCATGTATAACATATCTAGGTTAGCAATTAAGAAATTTAATGGTTCTAGGTACAAGGTATGGAAGTTGAAAATGGGGGATCTCTTGGAAGAAAGAGATAAGTAGAAGGAAGAATTGGCATGGCTATGTTTGATGAAAATTTTATAAAGTTGGACAAGAAGGCATGGGGAATCATTTGATTGTGTCTTCCAAAAAATAATGTCTTGAATGTTTCAGAGGAGGCTACCACATCCAACTTGTGTAAGAGAATATGTAATATTTATGAAACAAAGAGTTTTCTTAGTAAGTTTTACCTTAGAAGAAAAAAATATTCATTAAAAATGGAGGAAGACATGAAAAGCATCTTAATTATTTCAATATAACTTTGATTCAACTAGGTTCCATTGATGTTAATCTAAATGAGGATACATGTATTTAATTTCTTTATTCTTCACTTAAATCTTGGGAAAATATAATTATTGCTTTGATTAGTTCTATTTTAAATCCTATAATAGATACCCTTATTGCTAATTTTCTTAGTGAAGAGATGAGAGAATTCATGGATGAGGACTCAAAAGATGCATAACATGTTTAGAGAAGGCTTGAGAATAATGGTAGATAAAAAATGAAATTATAGAAATTAAAATTACCAAATCTAAAGGATAGTCCAAAACCATTAGAAAGAGTGGAGTTAAGTATTAGAAATGCAAAAATTAGGGCCATGTGAAGAAGCAATATAGAAACATGTAAAAACTTAGATAATTTATCCACTAAGAAATTTTATGATTATGAAAACAATGATGCTTTATTTATTTTTGCTAATGTTACTAGTGATGACTCTTAGCTTATTGATTTAGGTTGCTCGTACCATATAAATCCCCATAAGGAGTGGTTACCATCTTACTAACTTTATTATGGAGAAGATTTATTCCTTGGTGACAATAGTTAACATTGGATTGTTGACCATGGGAAGATAAAATTATGTTTCAATGACTAGAGAGTGAAAACTCTCAATGGTGTTTTGCATGTTCTAAGACGAGATAAATATTATTTCTATATCAAAATTAAATGACTTTGGAATCCATCTGACATTTGATAAGTCTAGATGTAAGTTGGCTAGGGGAACTTTGATGATAGTGAGGATCACAATGTGCATCTTTGTTTAAGTTTGATGCTTCTACATTTTGTAATGTTTTCAATGTAACATAAACTTTGAAAAATACATGTATCTTGTGTCACCAAGTTTGGGCAACATGAGAAAAAAGGGTCTATCAAGAATTATTAATAAAGATGGTTGAAATTTTTAATTATTCTAATGAGTTTGATTTTTGTGATCATTGTGTGATTAGAAAACATATAAATATTTTATTTTCATGTTGGAAGTACAAGAGTAAAAAGTGTTCTAGAATTTATTCACTTGGTTGTGTTTGCTTGAGTGGATGTTGGTTTTACTGGTAAAACATAATATTATGTTTCATTCATCAATGATTATACTTAGGATACACTTGGGTTTATTTTCTTATATCAAAATTTTAATTTTTATATAATGTTTAAGGATTCTAAGAACTTGTTGAGAAGCAATTAGATGAGGAAAAAAAGTGTTGAGATCCAATAATGGAGGTGAATTTTATCTACAAAATTTGAATATTTCTATAGACATGCATGCATTGTGAGACAAAAGACTACCCTCTATATGCCACATCAAAATAGGGTTGTAGAGAGAATCGATTAGACCTTGATGGAAAGAGCTAATTTACGATGAGTGGTACATAGTTGGATTGGTGATTTTGGGTTGAAGCTATGAGTACTAACTGCTACTTGGTTAATAAATCTTCTTATTTGTCTCTTGTTGATAAAACTCCTTATGAGGCATGGACATGTAAGAATACCTTGATTTTACATTTGAGGGTGTTTGGTTGTGAGGATTTTTTCATGTGCTTAGAGAAAAGCTATCTAAGTTGTATCCAAAAGATTTGAATATATATAATTTTTAAAATGGTGAGAAAGTTAAGGTTTACATTCACCCATTTATTCCCTCATTCAAGTTTGGAGTTTCAAAACAAATACATATTATATTTAGCTAAATGCATGCATGGTTTTTTCTCTCTTAGTCTAACCTTCAATGATGAAACCTTGCATCATCTAGTTGAATGGAGTTAGACTAAAGGGGTGACATCCCTTCAAAAAAGCATAAAAAGAAATATAAAGAAAAAATCATGCACAAATAAAAGAAATTAACAGAAAAACCAAATCTTATAAAGAAATATATTTTTGTTAAGAAATGCACTCCACTTGGTTGATTTGTCATTCTTCTTCTATTCCTTTTCTTTTTATTTTCTCCATAGCTTAATATAGGATTGAAATATTGAGTTCGAGATGCCTTTGTATCCTTTATTTGGGTTTTTTATGGAATTGGACTCCTAATTTATCATATCACCCCATCCCTTCAAACTCTACCCTTTTGTTTGTCTTCCATGTTTCCCTTAAAATCCTTGATTACACATTAGCTAGTTCCTTGAAACATTCATAGTGAGACCTACTTGACATTCCATATTGCATCCTATATCCTATAATTCCATTTTATATATATCCTTGCTTTTCCATCCACATGGTATTCATACAATTTATAATTAAGACAAAATTCTTTACCCTCTCGATGCATAAGCTTAGGATAGTGTTACAAAATATACTTAGGTCTATGTTGTGACCCTCATCCTTATGTCTCTTGTCTAATAAATATTCTTATTCAAGTATTTTACATCTCTACCTTTCTAGTTTCCTATTATCACTTCTATTCTCTTATTACTCTTCTCTTTTCTATGTCATATTCAATTGTATAATTTTTTCTAATATTTCACTTCTCTAACCTTAGGGATATTGTATTAATTATTCCTTTAATCTTAGATCTCAACATATTTCCTACATAATTATCATATCATCCCTTGTTGGGCACCTTCCTTATCTCCCCTTGGTGATCTACTTTACCAATATCATTTCTTTACTCCCACACCTTCTTGTCCCATCTATGAATTTTATCATTTTCTATTTCCTTCAAATTATTTATCTTCCCCCTATCACTAAGGGTATATTATCATCTTACCATACTCTATCTTCATTATATGCCTCCAAATTATCCACTTATCCACACACTCTCTCTCATCGTCTACCCATCCAACGAGTATATTTTTCCTACTAGCACTTGGGGGTATAGCCTAAATATTCTCTTATATTCTTCCTTCCTCCTCCATTGTCCTAACTTATCAAAATCATTGTCATTTTCCTTTCTCCCCTTATCATTTTTCTTAAATTGATTAGACATAATTTTTATATTATCTTTGTTTCCAATCAATTTAAGGGGGGCATATATTATATATCCTCTAATCTCTTTACATAAACATGATGACAATAAAATTGAACACAACTTAGACCTATCTTAGCTTCTTATCCAATTGGGTGGCTACCACATTAACAAAATCATCAATTTTTTTTTACCTTTTTGCACTTTTACTTTTGGCTTGGATTGGACTTGTTATGGGTGGAAACCATACAATCAAGAGTGTGGCAACAACATTCATTATTAAGTGTGGTAGTCACAAAGATGTTATAATGGGTTATTGCTGAAGAAAAATTATCATTTACCATTTTGATCATCATCATTAGTCTTTCATGATTAGCTTAGCCTATACTTACTTTGGTTGGGAATCTTACAATCATTATCATAATGACTATTATTTAGTCTCTACTATCTAGTTTTTATAATCATATGTTTTCCTTTTTCAAGGTGCTCTTTGTGCATCCAACCTCTCTCATCTCCCATTTTTCCTCTAGGGTATTCTTCAATTCCTTCCTATAAAACTAGAGTGTTTCCTCATTTTCCCCTTGTGTGTGAAACTAAAAATGTGGGTATGCTTAGCCTAGGCGATGTCTTTCCATGGTATTTACATTGTGCAAATTTCATTTTGTATGTCTCTATGATTTCATGTGCCTATGTTATATTTCTATTATTGTTTCCATTTTTAGTATATTATGATATTTCCATTTCCTTTATGTTGTTTAACATTGCTCTTGTATGTGTACAATGACTAGTTTCCTTAGATGTATTTATAAAAAAGTACACATTCTTGAACAAAGAATAAGAATTGGCATTAAAAGATTGGCATTTCTCATTTTTATATACACTATTTACATGATTATATATTTTTACTATACTCTTTTACTTTGGCATGCTACTTCTCCTTTAGTGTCATCAATTTATGAATGGGGATAGAAGATAATTAAAGTCAACTGGACATCACTATATGGAGGTGGAGAGGGGTGATGAAGGAGATAGGTTTACAAATATAGGGTTATTTGAGCCATCAGGTGTGGGGTCATTAGGGGTAGGTGGGCATATGGTGGAGAGATTGGCCAAAATATTTATACCAAGGATGGAAAAATATCCCACTTGCAATGGGCGAGAGACTATTGATAGGTAGAGTGGGAAAACCTTCATGTGCAACTTGGGATAGTGCATGCAAATAAATATGGGTTGTAGACATAGTTGGGGACTACCCAAGTAGAGCATGATAGATTATAGGTGTAGTTGACCACAACTTAGGCACAACTATTTGTAGCACAGGGAGAGAGGGATGGATTGATGATAGAGAGTGACAAAGCATATATAGATGTACAAAGGTTATGTAAAAAGAGGGACATAGCCAAAGGGTTTTTGGAAATATAGGCGTTAGCATAATATTTTTCACAAATGCATAATGTGATGAGGGATTCTTAGAGAATACTAAGGGAGGCCTAGTACTACATGTACTTATATGAGTAGGTAGTATCAATAAAGCACTAGGAACCTGCATTTATAGAGTAGACAAGCTCTTGTGTGATAATGTCAAGTATCAAATCTATAGGGATGTGGCCACCTATGATGAGGCTACCCTCACCACCAATTGAACCACCACTAAGGGAGAGCATTGGTGGTAATGCTAGCTAGAATTGAGATAGATATGCATAGATGGATGTGATTTTTTGGATGATCATTGGTCATAATATATATGATGAGGCCATATGGAATTTGGATATATGATGTATTTTGAGACACAAGGATGTATAAACATTTGATGTGTATATATGGATTCATTTTTTGTGCAATGTACCATTTGTATACATATGATTGGATGATATATCATTGATTATTATGTATTTTTTAGTTATTATGATGCATGTTTTTGTGTTGATAGACATGGATTATGGATTGATAGTTTCTCCTATGTTTGCATGTTGTCATGATCTGATATGATATTACTTATATGTATGAAAATTAGGAAATTATGTTATTAAATGGATGAAATGGTATTGGATTATGAAATGAAAATAGATATGATGTGTATTGACAATGATATGAATTTTGTGTTATTTGTGTGGTGTGGATGATAGGTATATGCTAGGAAGTTTTTGGAGGAAATATATGTAGATACTGAAAATGTGAATTATATAAAATAATAGCAATACAATTTGAAAGTACCAAATTCACACTTCAACAATCACTAATGAAGCTTAAGATCTTGGCTTAGCATGAAATAACACACAATGTCATCATAGCAAAGACCTTGATTTGCTCCATTGTGGATTGCTCTTCAAAGTAACATAACCATGAAAGAACAATGATGGTATGATAGAAATGATAATGATAGATGCTTAAAGATGTATGATACCTTTTCTTGATAATGATAATGATACCTTGCTTTCTTGATAATGTTTGATAGTGATAGTTTTCCTGCTTGATAATGCTCTTGATCATAATGTAAGTTGGTTAGTGTTCTAGAGGATATGAATGAATGAAAACCTTTTATTTATATACTTATCTTGATATTTGATCAATGGTGGAGATTAATTAGAAAGATCAATGGATAGGAAAAATCAAGATAGGGTAAGAGCTAAATTTTGAATTTGATAAAGGAGGGAAAGTTAAAAGAATTAAATAAATAAATGTATTTAATCTATAAGGGTGTAGTTGGGGAATAAACAAAAATTAATTTATTTAATTTAGAGGGAAAGATTTAATTTAAATTAATAATTTTAATTTATGTAATTTGAGGGAGGAGTGTCAGCTAATTAAATATTTTTTGAAAATTATTTAATTAAAGTGGAGAAAAAGATAATTTGAATTTGATTTTAATAAATATTAGAGGGAAAATAATAAGTATGAATTAATTAAATAATTAAAAACTATTTAATTAATATAGATATAATAAAAATATTAAGATAATTAGATAATAAAATATATTTAATTATTATGGATGAAAAGGGAGAAATACTAGCTTAATTAAATAATTAAAAACGATTTAATTAACATAGATAAGAAAATTAATAAGAATAATGATGACATAACAAGATGAAAAAATATTCATCATTTTTAGGTGTTTACATTTTGTCAATATTTGGGACAATGTGTTTTATAGTATTGTTTCAAAGAAATAAGGCTGATATGAAAATCTATTGGTGACTTGTCCTAATGTGGCCCAATGATAATTAGGAATGAAGTTACGATGCCCCCTTAAGAGATTGGCCAAAGAAAATAATTTTTCAATCAGGCTCACGAAAGGATGGATAGGCTAGGCTAAGCAGGACATGGTTGACAAAGAAGCCAAAAAAGACATAAGGATATAAAAGAAATGGCTAAGGAGGGCTAGGGATGAAAAATTAGGGCTAAGAGGGATATATATAGGGATGAGAAGGTCAAAAGAGCTCATTTTCACTCTCACACTCTTGAGAATCTAGAGCTTCCCAAGCATTCTGGAGTAGAGTAGTTGACGTGATGGCGAGCATTTTTTAGGGAAAATCATTGAGCAGAGTGCATGTGGGTCTTCAGACGGCTAGTCGATGTAGGACCAACAATGAGTGCCTATCCCTAGGGTCTTGACAGGTAGATTTAGGTACATTTATTAGGGCTAAAAGTAGGTCAAAGAAAAAGCACAACTATAGGGTAAAACTATGTAAATGATGTGATGTTGCACAAATGATGAGCAGTGTTGTGCAATTGATGTGCAACTACACATTTGTAAGGAAATGTTACACAAATGATGGATAACATGGTGCAAATGCATGATAAAACTAAATAATTGATGAAATTGTGCAATTGATGGAAAATACAACGATATTGATAGAAATTACTACATAATTGATGAAAGTGCATAAATAAGGGCTTAAGTTAAGTAAATGATACAAAGCTAGGGTAGACTAGAAAAAATTGATTTATGTAAAGGCTAATATTGTGCAATTGGTGAATGTAGGATGATATAGACCAAATTATGCCACAAGAGCGTCATCCACTGACTATGTTAATGAGATCATAGTTGAGCAAGATGAATGAGGCTTTCTTAGGAGCGATTGGCCTATGACATGTTACTTATATGCCCAAAATTAGGGCTAACCTAGCCATGATGACAACACTAGTTGAGAAATGACATAGTGACCATAACACCTTCATGCTACCTATTGGTGAGGCGACTATTACCCTAAAGGATGTTTATTAGGATTCTCTGGATCCTGATCCATGGAGAGTGAGTGATCTATGATACTAACCATGAAAAGAGTGCATTGGGTAGGGTCTTTCTAATAGATGACCTTGGGATAGAGGATGGAGAGATGGACCTATGATGGGTGATGGGCCAATTCAACCCATTACCACTAGTACTAGCTAGAGTGATTGGGGGATACTAGTGATTGATTGACGATCCCAAGGATTTTCCATTGGTTGGGGGAGAGTTTTGGAGAGGATGATGGAGGAGGGATTGGTATATGCATGGGGACCATGTGTACAGGCACAACTATACTACGACATGAATTAGGTACTAGACAAATATGAGGTGAAATTGGCATACAAGGTCACATTGCTACATATATGGGCATGGGAATATATCATTGTGACATGACCAGTGACTTATAGGGTTTAGGTTGTAGGGTAGCCCTATGTATACATGTATTTTATGATGGTGACACAAAGGAGGCTAAGAAATATATGGTATTGGCAAAGGGAGTTTGATGATTTGGATAGATTCATATGGAGGCCATGATGAGATGTTTAGGTGTGAGAGGAGGATGCTAAGAAAATACCTTACTGTAGACAATCAGAATATTTAATTGGTAGGACAACCCACATTATAGAGAGGTATATGCATGATTGGGTGTGGGGATAGTTTGGGCAAAGGCAGGGGCAGTCAATAGGAGAGTTTTTTTTTACTAGGACTCTCCCTTGGTGGATGCTTATCCCTTGGTGGACGAATTTCTTGATGAGTCAATGTTTGTTGTCTCAAAAAATGAGCATTGGAAGCTTTATTTTGATGGATCATACACACAACATGGTGCAAGTGTGAGAATCCTTTTCGTCACCCCTCAAGGTGAATTCATCCCCAAGTCCTTCAAATTGGATTTCCCATGCACTAACAACATTGCAAGCTTTGATCATGTGGATTTGAGGATTGTTGTACAATGGAATATTAACCAGTTGCATGTCTATGGAGACTTACAACTTATAATCAAACATGTCAATGATGAATTCCAAACCAAAGATGACAAGCTTCTCCCTTATAAATGTATGACGGATGATTTTAAGTACTTTGGTTATATCCATTTTGAACAAGCACCTAGATTACAAAACAAAGCTGTAGATGCAATGACTACAATTGGATCTCTCTTTGATATGCCTTGATATTTTTCTAAATGTGAGTTCTTAGTTGAGAAACTATTGATCCTTGCATATGATCTCCCTGAAATAGAAATGGTGTGAAACATCGTTGGTCCCCAATCACCTTGGTATCATGACATTTATGCCTACCTCCATGACAATATCCTCCCACCTGACCTTATACGTAACCAATGTTGATCATTCATCCAATGATCATCTCATTACACTATCCTTTGAGACACTCTTTACTATAGGGGGTATGATGATTGTCTTCTATGATGTCCAAATGATACAAAACCTTAATTAGCTTTGAACAAAGTGCATAGTGGTATTTATGGGGCTCATACTAGTGGGATGGTCTTTGTGAAGAAGCTTCTTAGAATTGGTTATTATTGGCCCACTATGCAGCACGATGCATGTGAATTTGTTAAGAAATGTGTTCCATGTCAGCATCATGCGGATTTGATACATGCTCCCTCACAAGTGTTGCAACTGATTGATTCACCACAACCGTTTTCACAATGAGGTCTAGACTTAGTTGGCAAGATACACCCTTCATCTTCCAATGGCTATTCATTCATAATTAATGCCACTGAGTATTTCACTAAGTGGGTGGAAGCCATTCCACTCTCTCTCATCACCTACATCCAAATTTCCAATTTCATCCTATATCATATCATCTACTGATATGGTATTCCTTCCACCATCATCACAAATAATGGAAATCCTTTCAAGAACCAACATGTATGCTAATTTTTTGAATGATTCCATATCCAACATCATTGGTCTACTCCCTATTACCCCCAAGGTAATGGCCAGGCTGAGGCAACTAACAAAACTTTAATCAAAATACTAAAGAAAGTTGTCAATGAAATTGCTCATGATTGGCACCTCCATTTGAACCTCTCCCTTTGGGCTTACCACACTTCCATCTGCACTCCAATGATGCCACTACATATTCCCTCGTTTATGGTGTCTAAGCTATCTTGTCGATAGAGGTTGAACTCCCATCACTCCATGTTTCTTTGAAAAATCTAATCAATGATAAGGAGTATCATGTTGCATGCTTAAGTCAACTGGAGCTTCTTGATGAACAATGCCTCAATGCCTATAATCACCTTTAGGCTTATCAACATCGGTTAAAGAGAAGTTATAATAAGAAATTTTGTCCCCATCAATTTTTGGTTGGTGATCTTGTTCTCAAGGAAAATTAGTGCACCCAATAGGATCAAGAGAAGAAAGTTAAATCTAAGGAAAATTGGTTAGGTCCATATGTCATAACTACAAGATATGGTTTTGAAGCATATCAACTAGCTACACCCAAAGGGGAACCCTTGGATGAGCCTATAAACATCATTCATCTCAAGCAGTTCTATGCCTGAATCATTTGAGTTATCCCACCTTACAAAAATACCAAAAAAAGAAAAAAATCTTAAAGATACAAAAAAATCAAAATGTCAAAAAATAAAAAAAGATATGGTCAATAGTAATGAGAAGTAAATCATCCTATTATAGTATGCCCATTGTTCTACCCAATAATTTTACTATATTTTACCCAGAAGCCAACACTTAGCAATAAATTTTTTCTTTTCTATCCAATCACAATATGCACATTTGAAATAACCTCATTCCAAACTTTCTCATTGCATTACAATGAAACATTACAAAAACCCAAGAATGATTTCATATTACATAATTTCATGATAACATTTCACAATTATAATTTCCATAGAGATGGATACGTGATTACATACATAACTTCTAGAAGCTTACTGAAATAGAGATACGAATGGTCCTAATGTCCTTCCTCAAATCTTGGCTGCCAATTGCATGAGGGAGAGCATCACTCAAATTTTTTTTTTCCAATCACAAACTTATTGCAGTCCCCCACACATCTACCTAACTGGTAAGATGACCCTACCCTTCGGCAAAGAGATTGGTTTGGTAACCTCAAAATACTAGCCTTCCTGGAGCATGGAGTTGTTTCCTACATGACTAGAGCTTCCATACAGTGGCTACAACCTACACATATGACATTCCCTACCTAGTATGCAAGCCTAGATCACAATAAACTGACTGTGTAAATAGTGGCTACTTACACTACTTTGGCCAAAGTATTCATCGCAAAAAATTTAGAGTGGAGGTCACACACTCACCCACCTTTCTAGCTCGATTTGGTTTTGACCATTTATACTCTTTACATACATTCCATTTTAAAAGAAAGTGATGACATAATAAATTGACTAACTAGGTTACACCATTTCCCATGGATTATTCTAACCCCAGGAAAAACCAAGCCAACCACTTATGTCAAGTAACATTTCCATCTAAAGTACTTCAAGATATTAACATATTTCACATTTCATATTTCATGCTACTTACATATGGTATTGACAAGCTATGTATTGTTAAATAGAAACACAATCATATAAATTCCAATATAGAATAACCCAAATAAAGAGGTTTCACCAAAACAAGACTCAACCAAGAAACATGTAAGCTTATTCAAAGTAAGAAATAACCAAGTTCATAAAATTAACTTAACATGTATTTAAATCAATCCTTTCCAAACAAGACATTCGTAAACAAATAACCTTCAATCATAAAATAATTAAGGAATAGAAATTAGCATGCCTATATTTAAAAGCTCCAACTGATATTACTTCTCCCTAGCCCAACTTCCACAAGCTTGCTTGCTACTCCTTCTAAGTTCAACCTATCTTCAACCTCTAGCCTCTTACCAATTCTCTCAACAATTGCAAAATCACAAAACAACTCTCTATCTCACAAAGGCTCTCGAAAATACTCTTGCACAAAAAATATAGGTGAATAACAATGAATAAATTCAAATGAAAAGTGTAACAAATGGTAGAGAGAATATCTATATGTACTAAAATATGAGCATCTTAATGCTACAAACAAGCTAACAAATTTTCCACCTTCCTATTCCAATGTATTGACTCAACTCAAAATGTGAGAGGTGGCTAGTTCAAAAATTGGTTTACAACACATACACATTCCAACTTCTTAGTTGAGAATGAGTCGCCCATAACTTGATGACAACAATGTTTTAAACTTAAAAAAACAAGCTATAGGTTTCTATATTGTATTATAAGTCGACTATCTTAATCAGTTCATGGCAATTGACTTAGTCTCATTCTTCCTATATGCTTATGCGTTGGTTTAAAGCACAGTAACAGACTTCTAAAATCTTTAGATTTCATTTAACATAGCGCCACCTTGCGCCTTATTTGTTAAGCGCAACTGACAAAGTTAGCAACGTGATCATATAATTCTCTTTGCAAATGATTTGATGCAAAATACTTTATGCACTATTTTAAAGGCTTTGAGACTTAATCTCTTATATGTGCTTCATACGCACAACCTTCTTACTTAGTCATTTCATTCCATATGAAAAATCTTTATTTATATGTGCTTTACTTTATTCAAAACATTTTTGAATGCTTATCATAACATAATATATATATCATTAATATATGTATATATTATAATCATTATAATATATATATTAATATATAAATATATTTATATTCACATGATATCAAATACATTACTTGCCAATCAATATATATATATATATATATATATAACATTTTAATATCCTTACTTAAACACATATATTCATATATTCATCGATTGACATATATAAATGAAGTGTGTGTGTGTATGTCACATGTGTCCAATTGATATTCCCATGTACATATGGGTTATCCGTTCATGAGCATGTGTAGATATGTCTACCACGTATACTCATGAACATATTTACTCACATGTATGAGTTATCGTAGACACGTACATATATACATATATACATATATATATTCTATGTATATACTTCATCGATTAATATATAAATATGAACACATAAGGAAGAAATTTCATTTGACAGACAATAACATTTTCCCAATCAAGAACATTCAAAGACTGAAACCATAAATCAATACAAAACATTCCCAAACCAAAACTGAAGATCACTTACCAATTCCTAGAACTAACTTGACTCAACTTAGACCAACTAGGATGTGAGTGTGTGTATGCTCAGTTAGGCTCATTAAGGGTTACCAAACCAAGTTCTTCTCCTGAGTGATACTCCCCCTCTCTTTCGAAGGTATGAATTTGTTCTTGCATCCAGCTAGTACATCACAATAGTAGTTAGCTGATAACAATACATTCATATGCATCATATATTTTATCTTCAAAAAATTTAAAACATCATATTGAAATGCACATTCATTTACCACATTATCCATCAAGATTCATATACAAAACACAATCATTTATTAAAGTATTTTAACTCAACAAGGTGACAGTAAATAGGTAATAACACAACGGGGTGTAACACCTATGGTGAAAACCACCCTTGGTGGCACCTTGGATAAGAACATTTGGTGAAAAATAGTAACATGCCCCATTCGTAGAGGGCTTAATCATTATCTACCTGGCATCTAGCTTTTCTACATGTTTATGTTTCATTGTATCCATCCAATTCGTCCTATCCACACTAGCCATATCAAATCTGTTATCCCTTCCCATCCCATTACCTATCACATGGTATATCTTGATTGAGCATTAGATATATTAGATCTACTATCCCTATTCTTGAGATCTATCCATTTGTTTTGGGATGCACCCGCAATATCCTAACATAGTCCTATGATTCATTATCCTCCTATCGGTTAGGCTTTTGTTGGTCGTTGTTGATTGTATATAGTGTACATACGGTTGGTCTTGTGTCCTCATCTAGGTTCAATCATTATAAATACTTGTCACTAGGTCTCGTCTTTGTTTTCGTTGTGTCACCAAGAGTTCCTATCCAACTGGTTCCTATAGTGAAATTCACTATCCCCCTGAGGTTTCAATTCATCTTAGATATCCATTGGCATGTTGATCCTAGACTTTACCCATCCATCTTTGGTCCTTGCAGGATATATCGTTCCTCACATCATACCACATCAATTTTTTCACCCACCATCCTCATGGAAAAGGATATTTGAGATTTATTGTTATTTCTTGGTACTTTTGCATTTTATTTTTATCTTTGAGCTTCCTACTATACCTACTCGAGGTCGCCACAATCCATCATATCATGGTGTGCTTTGACTAGTAGAAACGGGGGCATATCTTGGTTTTTCATGATCATTTTTTCTTGGTTGTCTCGTGTTGTACCTACCAAGATCCTTTGCAATCTTGTGTTATGTTGGGGCATCCTCTTGTGTTTGTGGTTTTCCAACATTGGGTCCAACAAAGCCTTGTGTGACTTTGTGAGATGTTGGACTAACCTTTTTGTTTGTTGTGTCATTCCTATGCATGTGATACAAAGTCACCTTGGTTCCTCATACCCTAGTGCGTAGTATCCCATTCTATATAAAATTAAGTGCTCACTACATGACAACATAATGCATAACATTAAATTGCTCAATTCCTCCCATCCTTCAATCTATCATTCCTATCATCTATAATTTCCCCCCATCATTTCCATTTCCTTTCTTATCATTTTCTTTCTTAATCACTAGGTTTTGATTGTGCAAGTAAGTCCCCCATTGCCTTCCTCATCAAGTTGATTCAGTTTTGGTTGGTATACTATGGTGACACCTACCATTTGTTCATCTTTTCATCATTGCATTATCATCTCATTAGCATTAAAGTTGTTTAGGATAATATAGATTTGTTATTCTAAGCTTATTTTCATCATTGCATTATCATCTCATTATCATTAAAGTTGTTTAGGATAATATAGATTTGTTATTCTAATCAACTTTTCATCATTGCATTATCATCTCGTCATCATTAAAGTTGTTTAGGATAATATAGATTTGTTATTCTAAGCATCCTTTCATCATTGCATTATCATCCCATTATCATTAAAGTTGTTTAATATAATATAGATTTGTTATTCTAAGCATCTTTTCATCATCACATTATCATCTCATTATCATTAAAGTTATTTAGGATAATATATATTTGTTATTCTAAGCATCTTTTCATCATTGCATTATCATCTCATTATCATTAAAGTTGTTTAGGATAATATAGATTTGTTATTCTAAGCATATTTTTATCATTGCATTATCATCTCATTAACATTAAATTTATTTAGGATAATATAGATTTTTTATTCTAAGCATCATTGCATTTTTATTTCATTATCATTAAGTTGTTTACAATAATATAGATTTGTTATTCTAAGCATCTTTTTTTCGTTTCATTCTCATTTCATTTTCATAAAGTTGTTTAAAGTCTACGGTTTTAAACATCTTATCATTAATTCATTCCCATTTTAAATTGTATTGTATTATTAGGTTTATTTACCTTTCATTCCATTAGGTTGCATTCAGTTCATTTTTACTGCATTACATATAAATCAATTTGCATTTTATTATGCATCCATCATATGTCATCAATAAACATCATAAATATCCATCATACCATACATTATCATTAGAGATTATCACATATATATACATGTCCATCCTGCATCAAACACATTAGTCTTCATCATATCCTGCATCGCAAATGGTTAGAGTCACACATCATAATCATCATATACATACATACATCTATCCATATACATCACATCATATACACATAAAAATCAAACATAATACATGTCATACATCATAAACATAATCATCCATACATCATAAATAAACCATACATAAATGCATACATGTCATAAGCATCCATATTCATAACCATCAACATAATCACCATGGTTCATCTCATATATCATATCAAAATAATAATATCCATCATCAATATCCATAAGTGTCATCAAACTAATATGAATGTCCATGTATAGGTATGTCATAAACAAAGTCCATATACATATGATCAATATGAATCCAATAATGACTAAATAAGGTCATTAGGACTTACGTCCTATTCCATGAATCGCTAGCACCTATACATTGTATATCCTCCACAAAAAACTTGTGTATCAGTCAAAATTGGTGCCTAAATCCCCTTGTGTCTCATTTACCTGCTGCTCTCGATATCTAAATGAGTGGGGGATCCACTCAGTCCTCCTCCTCCTCCATACCGTGGTGGTCCCATCGACCCCTTGCTCCTCACTGATCCTGACCTCAAGGAAGCACTTCGCTCCTTGCTCACTACTTGTGAAAAGGTGGGTGCTCTCTCTACTACAGGCACTATTGCATGGTAAAGGTCCCAATAATATTGGGCCTCCCTATTCAACCACATCACAATCCATATATCTACTGTCAAGGCCCTCACAGTGTCTCTTTCCCAATGGTACTTGTCCCTATCCACCTATATCTGAGCCCTCTCCACCCCATGCATCCCTCGCCAGTCGTAAACTATCTCTCTTTGCTATAACAGTGGCTAGGTCCCCTTGTACAATATCCATCTATGCTCAGAGGCTATCCCTCTTATATTCACCAGCTCTTCTAGTAGCCTCCTCACCTCCACCTATAGGTTGTCCCACTCTACGGTAATACTCGCCACACCCCCTTGCTGCCCATCAACCTATGTTTGTATGTTTTCACGCTCTACAGTCCTCTGTAAGTCCTTTGCGGCTCATCTCATAGGCCCCTACAATTGTGCAATCTAGCTCTATAGTTGTGGCATCTCAGGATCCACCTCCAAGGAATCTTTCTCTCCCTCTCTATCCTCCTCATCTCCTCATTCCCACTCTCCTCTCCATCCTCCCCACTCTCATTAGTCTCCTCCTCATCCACTTCCTCCTTTGCTACATCTACCTCCTCCATCTCCTGCTCCCCCTCTTGGTGCTGCTCCCTACACACTTCCTCCTAAAAACCCTCTATCCTTGTGGTCCACCTGCAACCTCCTCCTATCCAACTACCGGTACCTATGCTGGTATTCACATATGTACCGCTTGTCCCCATGGAGGCATCACTACCCTCGGCCTCTTGTTCCTCCACCACTCAGCGTATCGCTGAGTCACATCAAGATCATCCACTACTCTTGAATCCCACATGACCTCCCCTAGATCTCTCCATGATGTTATAGTTGTACACTATGGAATTTGCAGGCTCCATAATCTTGTCTCTTGCATCACTCTGGTAAACCTCTCCTCGAGCTCAGCTATGTCCTATGTCACGTTGAACTGTCGAATTACCCTATCCACCCTATACAACTCGATAATAAACCATTCTCTTGATCAAGTAACACCTATTGAACATGTACCTATAGTACACCCTCTCTGCTCCATCCCAATCCTACATCTCCCTGTATGGCCTCCATACGATTTCGCCATCCTGGAGCTCATCCATCCTCCTCCGCCATGGAGCCATACTCTTGATATCCTCATAATACAACACACCTCTCCATGTCCATACTAAGGGATCTTTTATAGCCCTCTTTGCTCTCTCTCCCACTAGCCTAATGACACTTATGTGCTCCCAAGCCCATACCTGCAAGAGTGTGATGTGTGTCAGTGCTCTACCAATATAGTCAACATGGTATGTGTGCCCTCAATGCCAACATCATGGCTACATATGATAATCCACATGAGTCAATCACTCCCCACTCTACCATATCAAATCCCCTAGCTAGTTGTAGGACTGTTGACCGTCGCTCCCAAGTTTGTAAACTCGCTATGCTCTGCATCCATCCAATCATCACTACATGTTAGGTCTTTCTGTTCAATTTTTATTCTATCATTCATCTTTCTTCTTATTGGAAAATTTTATTTTTCAACACATCTTCCCATCCACATAGTGGATTCACCTTTCAGTGTATCCATCCCTCCTCATGCACATCCACCCCTGCAGGTTATTGTGCAATGGTGTATCCACCCATCTATTCTTGGATTCTCCTGTCTAGTGGACCCACCCTTCTTCTTTCACATTCGCCCTTGTAGGAGATGCAAATTTGTCGATGCCTATTCATAGATGAATCCAACCCTATATATTCAGGTGTACATCTACTCATCTTCAAGCACATCTGCCCCTAGGGGGCTATTGTGCATCTGCTTGTCTATGAGCAGATCCGAGCCTATCACTAAGATCCACCCTTGCTCCCTAGCCACTCATCCCAAAATAAATTTTCCTATCATAGAATTTCCTTTCTACTAGTGGATCTATGTCTTTATAGGTGCATTTTCCCATCCTCGAGTGTAACCACCTATTGGTGCGTCTACCTATGATGTGGTGGATCTACCCTTCTAGGATGCATCCACCTATGCACCTTCATGGGTGGATCCACCCGATCGTGGACTTTAACTCATAATAAATGCAACAAATTACAAAGTATGAAGAAAAGTCAAGGGTTGTACCTGCTCAAGGCGCTCTCCTCTCTGAAATCGTGCTTGTACCGTGTCCAATCAGTGAGGAATGATCTATCCACATGGAATTTTTTCTCTCAGTGCTCTCTATGATCTCTCAAATTCTCAAGGTAAAAATGAATAGTAATTTTCCCTAATTACTATTTATAGGTTCCCCTAAACCCTAATTTCTTCTTTTCACTCTCATTTGCATCTCATAACTCTATTTTCCTCCATTCTTTTTCCATTCTTCATCATTTTTCATTGTGGTCCTACTAATCCCTTCCTTTTTCATCTACCAAGACATCGCCTAAGGCCCTTTTTTTCCCATCTGCCCTCTCAAGTGGGCATCATCCTACCATATTCTATTTTTTCTTCTACATCATCTTTTCCTCTATGTTGGGGCATCTCATCACCTATTTTCTTCTATCAAGTCTTCTATATTTTATTTTTCTTCAAAACATCATATTTTAATGATATTTCAAAGAAGGGCAAAATGTAGACATCTAAATTTGACCATTCATATTTGGTCAAATTTACCTTTTATTTCATCTATTATCCCTTTCCATCTATATTAATTATATAATATTGTTATTATTTGATGAATATCGATCATTTTCGTAAAGTCCCTTAAGGTATTTAATTAAATAATTAAATACTTTATCTTTACCCTTCCTCTCTAAATTAAATAAATAGACCAATTTATTTAATTTATTCATTTATCCTATGGGAATTAAGTTCAATTATTAATTCCCTACTTTTTCTCACCTTGTCACATCCTCCATAATCCTCCCCTAATCCTAATCCCCTTGCTAATCCCACCATTAGAATGTGCATACTCCTGATTAGGAGGTGTCACATCTTCCAACATTTGCAAGTGGCTCCTAATTTCTCTCCATTAACCTAATCTCCCACCTAACCCTCTCACTTGCACAACTTAATCTCATGATTAAACTGACCTAATCCCCTTGCCATTTATGACATGCACTTTAGTTAACCTCCACATAAATGCTTTCTCCTTTTGGAGAAGAAAGTTCCATGCCCTCATGGAATTTTTAATTGCATTTTATTTCTCCAATACCCTCCAGGGAATTTTTAATTCCTTTTGCCTTCCCCATGTGGATTAAAAGGGAATTTTTAATTCCCTTTGTTCCATTCTCCCAATGATTTGGGGAGATTGGACAAGAAATCCCTTTATGAAGATCTTGTCCAAATCCCCATGGTACCTACCAAGTACCTCCCCCTCTCTCATGCATTCTCATGATGGTAAGTGTCATCACCATGGAGGTTGAGATGCCTCAACCCTTGATCTTTTCTTCCCTTCATCCTAGCCGTCCATTTCCTCTCTCCCCTTGGTAAATGACTAACTTAGTCATTTTTGAGAGATTATCCATTATGGACATTCAAGCCTTCATGCAACCAAGCCATTTTCATGGGTTGTAGGACATAATAACCTAGCCAAAATAACCCGGTCACAATAACCTAAGGACAAAATAACCCAGGGTCATAATAGCCCAAGCCAAAATAACTCGTGGTTAGAATAACCTGTGGAAAAAATATCCCCGTAATAATCTTTTGTCATGCTTGTTTATGTTCCTTGTAATCATATTTATAATTTAGTTTAATAGATAGTTTTTGTGACTATTTATGGTCATTTGGGCACATGAAGAGATAGCAATTCAAATTGGAGAAAAAAATTGGTATAAGAATTGGAAAAATATCTAAATTCTAATGTTCTAATTGATTTTATGTCATTTCTAGTTTACTAGCTTGATCTAAAATGATCATGGGTTATTCTGTCCATGGGTTATTTTGTCCATGGGTTATTATGACCCTGGGTTATTTTGTCCTTGGGTTATTATGACAGGATTATTGTGTCTAGGGTTATTTTGGCTGGGTTATTATGTCCAGATACCATTTTCATGCCATCTTCCAACCAAAATTGAGAAAAATCAAGGTGTTATGCTACCAAAATCAATATTGAGCACACATCTAACTACATCAATGGGGCAATCATGACAACAAGCTCGACTTCAAGGCCATTTTCAACCATTTAGGTGCATGTTTGAGATTATTTTGCCCTTATCTTGAGTGTTTGCTTGATTTTTGCTTTTGCTTGCTTTTATTGTGTTTCTTTGCATTTTTATAAGCAAAAAATCACTCCACACATTAAGCAAAGAATCTAAAAGTAGGCTTTTTGTTTTAAAAACAAAGAAAAGAAAAGAAGTTGATAAGATTGAAATGAAAAATAGAATTATATTTGATTAATATTTCAATTCTAATAAAATTAAAATTAGTTCAACTTTTTTATTTAATTATTTATTAACTTAACATTTTGACTTTGCATTTAGTTTATTTTACTTTAATTTTTAATTTGGATTTAATTTTTAAAATTTAATTTATATCTTATGAAATTACACAAAATAATTAATAGTTATTAGAATTAATTTCATTTATAAGTAGTTGCCTTATTAAATTTTTAACTATTGTAGAATAATTATATTTCAAATTTTTATTTTTATTTATTAAAACTTAAAATCTAAATTAAAACTTTTAGAGTGAGAGAGAGTCTAACTTTTGATCATTTGTTTCGTACCAACAATCCAATGATAGCACATGTCCCTAGGGATTTTTGCTCAAGGTAGCATGTCATTTAATTAATGATATGATCATTCACTTTTAAGACCTCTGCAGCATACCCATTGCACCCTTTAGAGAGAAAAGAAATAGGAAGAGAGAAGGAAGAGGGAGATAGAGATAAGATATATAGAGGCAAAGGGAGAAAAAAAGAAAGAAATATATATATATAGAGAGAGAGAGATGGGAACAAAAAGAGAGATCTTTATATCTTTGTCTCCCTCTCTCTTTATTTTGCTCATTATTTCTCAATCTCTCTCTTCCTCTCTCTCCCCTATTTCTCTATATTTTTTTGCCCTTCTATCTTTCTCTTTTTTCCTTTCTCCCCCCCCCCCTCTCTCTCTCTCTCTCTCTCTCTCTCTCTCTCATTACTCTTTTTTTCTATCCCTATTTGTCTCTTCCCTCTCTCCCTCTCTCCCTCTTTATCTCTCTCTATCTCTCTCTATATATCACTTCTTATCTCTATTTTTCTACCCCCCCTCTCTTTCTCTCCCTTTCCTTTTCCCTCTCCTTCTCCCTCTCTTTGTCTCTCCCTCTTTGTATCTCTATTTCTCCATCTCCCTCCTCTCCTTCCATCTCTCCCTCTCTCCCTCTCTATATATCAATCCCTATCTCCATCTTCATCTCCATCACTATCTCTATCTTCCTCTCTATCTCTCTCCCATACCTCTATCTCCTTACCTCTTCTTGTATCTTTCTCTTACCCTATCTTTCCCATTAATATATGTATCTCTCTATCTCTCCCTATCTCTCCCTCCCTCTCTATCTCCCCCTCTTTCTATATCACTCTACTTCTCTATCCTCTCTCTATTTCTCTCCCTCTTCCCCCCTTCCTTTCTTTCTATTCAAATATGTATCTCTTTCCCTCTCTATCTCCATCTCCATATCTCTCTCATTCACACACACACACTCCTTGTTCCCCCCTCCCTATCTCTATCTCTATATCTCTCTCACTCTCACTCTCACACACACTCCTTGTTTCTCCTTCCCTATCTCTATCTCTCTCTATCTCTATATTACCTATCTCTATCATCTCCTTTATCTCTTACTCTTGTCCCCTCTATCTCTATATTCCCATCTCTCCCTCCCTCTCTCTCTCCCCCCTATCACTCTCTACTTCTCTCTCCTCTCTCTATTTCTCTCTCCATCTCTCCCTCCCTATCGCCTATATATCTATTTATCTCTACCTCTCTCCCTTTATCTATCTCTCTTTCTCTTCCTGTATATCTCTCTCTCCCTCTCTCTCTCCCCCTATTTCTTTCTCCCTGCCTCTGTCTCTATCTATGTCTCTATCTCTCTCTTTGTATATATATCCTTATATCTCAATCTTTATCTCACCACTCACCATCTATATGTCTCTCTATCTCTATCTCCCTCTCCCTCCCCCCTCTCTCTCTCTTCATCTCTCCCTCTACCTCTCTCTATCTCTCTATTTATTTATGTCCTCCCGCTCTCGCTCTATCTTCATATTCACCTCTATCTTCCTTTCTCCCCCTCTATTCTTAGACATGTATCCCTCTCTCTATCCACCCATCTCTCTCTCTCTCTCTCTCTCTCTCTCTCTCTCTCCATACCCCTTTCCTTCTCCATCTCCATATCCATCTCCATCTCCATCTATATCTTTATCTTCCTCTCTATCTCTATCTCTTTACCCACCTCTATCTCTCCCTCTTTGTATCCCTATCTCTCCCTCTCTCTCCCTATTACAAACATAACATGACTCTCTTGGTAATGCAACCTAATTATCTTTTTGATTCAGAGGTTTTATTCTGTCTGGATCCTTGTAAGTGGATGCATACTTGATTTGAAGTTGCTTCTCCATTGAGACCTTTGTTGCACAAACAACCCTATTTGCTAATTGACCTCATGTATTGTAAAAATGTATGAAAAAAATAGTCCAAAATTTTACCTAATTGACCTTCGACACTTTTCGATGTACCCTAATACACACCAAGGTGTGATTGCTAGTATACATGTATCAAAATTTCCTTAAGATAAAAACAAAACTAATATTGAGAGACATTTCAATGAAACTTAATTTGAAACGAAATTTGTATAAATAATTTAAGATTAAAAAAACGAAAAATCAAACCTACCTATTTATAGCATAATAAGAAGTCGAATATGGACGAGCAAAATACGGAAACAGCTGATGATCCATCTTTGTTTTATTGCAATTATGGTGGGTTAAGTGGAAAGTCCAGTTTTCCCACAAAAAGAATAGTCTCCTGTTTTCCTGTTCACTTTCTAATCTCATTGATTTGGTGGGTTTTTCGGGGATGATTTGATATCCCAAGTACGATTCTCCAAACCCTAATTATAGCTGTACCAATTCCCACTAATTATTATTCCTGTCTACACCGACGATCAGGTTCGGGCAGATACAGTCCACAATGCTCGGAGTAAATCCATACCGTCCGTACAGAGACTGTTGGAGCCACGTTAGGGAGCACATAAACAGAAGCCATTATTATGGTGTCTGTCAAACTATTCTTGTTATGTGGAAGCTGTCAAAGTCTTATGAATTGGGAGTAGAGATTACTTAGAATACCTAATTTATAGGGAAGGGAAGGGAAGGGAAGGAATCCGGTGAGTTCTTTGAATTGATTGAGGTGATAATAAGAAGCTTCCCTGTCTTTAACATTTAGCATGTGCATTCACCCTTTTGTCTTTATTCTCACCTTTCCCCATCAATCTCTTGGCAATGATGAGAGTTGTACATAATTGTCCTCTCTGTGTCTTGGACAGACATGTACCATTTTCAATACAGTCACACATAGAAATACACTCACCTAGCCCATTGTTGTAATGGTGAATTTGACATGTTTTAGTTGTAGAAAATGGGTGGCCTATTTTGGTGTTCAGTTTAGTTTCTTCTTTTCATTCTCATTTATATCATTTTTATATGTATCTTATTCTTACTTTATATTATACTAATTTTTACACATTTACAATTTTCACATATTTGTCATTATTAACTCAAGTTTGTTTATATCTATTTTTAATTATGAGATTCCGACATTCTAGTCAATAGTGGCATGGTTTGATGGTTAAGTTGTTGTGTTGTTCTTGCCATCAAGGTTCAAACCCCACCGGGGGTGTAATTGTTGAATGTTCAAATTAGAGATGAGGTTCCTCATTTGTGACCTCACTGGTTCATAGCTTTGGGTCAAGAGTGTTTACCCCTTTCTAAAAAAGAAAATCTTTCGACATTCTAAAGTGATATTGTGGAACAAAATAGGATTCACATTTCAGTCTTTTATTGATAATGATAGTGGTAATCATATCTCGTGTAAATGAATAGTTAGAATTGATGTGCTAGGGTGCGACATAGTAGAAGAATTCTCTGATTTGATTTGAAATTTAAAAATTCAAATTATCGGCTCCTAGCCTATCCTCATAATCATTAGGAATTGATTCGGTATACATTTATGCAATGGCTTGATATGTCCTAGTATTTATAAACATTTGTTTGAGCATTAATTAACACCTAATTATCATTCAAAATCCTAAAACATCAAGCAACATTCAGTACTAGCATTTTGAGTTGGTGCATTAAAAAGAATAGTACTTGAATTGGTAATTGTATTGTAGATCACTTGCACACTTGCTAAGACTATAAAACAATCATTTAAGGAGGTTAATTGAGAAAAATGTGGACCCTCATAATTTAGCAATTTCCCCAAGGTATTTCTAAATACTACTAATCCTTACATGTCAATAGAGTGTAGAGCTTGGAGCAAATCGAATAGTAGAAGTACACATTTCCTACATTTGATATATGGGTTACCAAGTAGATTTGTCTCATGTGAAATTGATCCATAGCTACGAGATAAATCCATAGAGAGGTCTAGGCTACACAAATTCTCAAATGTTTACCACAATAAGGGTATCTATTTTTTTTGTATCTAAGTGACTAAGTTTTGCATCACATCAAGTTGATTTACCATTATAGTTATGAGAGCTAATTACATTCTCCATTCACATTTAATTTCACAAATATCATTTCAATTATCCATTCTTATTTGCTAATGGTTAATTAATGTAGGTTGATTCATCCTTATTTAAGTGCATTCATTTAATTAACCTAGATTACAATAAGGAAATTGCATATTTCTCTTACATTTTGGTGAACCCGTTTGTGTTGTGAAAATTTATAGTACAAATTAAATAGAGGAAAAACAATAAGAAAAAAAAACACAAATTTATGTGGAAAACCTAGGAAAAATTATATCAAGAAAAACCATGGGCAAAGATCTTTTGTATTTTATTTCTCAGGAAAAAAATGTTGATACAACAATCATCAAAATGCATAGAAAGAATGACTTCACATCACATAAGAAATCTAATTTGCAGAGTCCTTTCGAAGTGTGACTCATGCAACTACATGTCAAACATTTGTCAAAATTACCATAAATAGTAAGTCCAAAAAAAAGTGGCTTCATTGAAAATGCCTTTGACGCGACAATTCCCCATGGTAATCAATGGCAACTATTTGTCACTACAAGAATAACAAGAAAATTGACTTAATATTCCAACAATTTGATCTTACCTTACACTCAGGCTTTGCTTTAGGGTTTATACCTTCATTATTTTTTAGGCTTTTAGATCTATATTTTTCATTAGGTTATAATATTTTAGATCTTGTTAAGGTTTGTGTTTATTTTTTTAAATTTTTATATACAAGTCTTCTTTAGGTATGTGTCATATTGTGTGATCTTCCTTTAGGGTTTGTTGATTTTAAATGAGTAGTTTCCTACATTTCAATTTTTATTTCTATAGTGCATTGTTTATGCCATGAGCTATTGATGATCTTAATCTTCTTTTAGGGAGTGCTCATTTAAACCCTACTATGGCTTCCCATTCTAATAATAAATTGAATGGTCACATTGAGAACCACTTGGTTGATCCAAAGGCTATGATCATGAGGCCTGCTTGGCTAAGAAATATTTCTCACTTATTAGGCATGCACTAATTGATGCATTTACTCAAGTCAAGTCTCCTCATTAATTAGGAAGTCTCTTTTATAAAACATTAGAAGTGATCCCATTTGTCACATATATGTTAGAGTAATCATGCATTAGCTAATAATTAATTAATTTTTAATTGATTATTAGTCTATTTTATTCTCATGTACTTAAGCTAAACTTAGGAGTTCTTTATTGACTTAACTAAGTGCTTTTTTATGTTAACTGAAGTGAGCTATTATTAGATCATTTTGTCTCATCGCATGTGATGTTGACACTTGTCCTGATCTAATCCCTTTACCATTTAGGGTTTCTCCTATATAGCACTCAACCTCATTGTATTATCTCTTGAGCTTTCATATCATTTTGATGGTCTCTTGCATTATGTAGCTTTTTCTTATTGAGGAATATTGCATATATTGTTTGCAGATCTCTTGCGTGGAAGGTGTTTTTGTTCATTTTTTGATCTTGTGGCTTGTGTTTTTCATAATTCTAACATGGTACTAGAGCCTTGATTCAGTGAACCCCTTCTCAATTTATGAGGTTTTTTCTTCAACAAGGGTTACATGTGTCAGATCTGAATCCCCTTTATTTTTTTGCAAATTTTGGAGGTGGGAAAATTTTGTGTATGTAGGATCAAAACAAAGTCTTTTGTTGGATTCATAGCTATCAAGAAAGTCATATTTTCCTTTTTTTTGGCCTGACTTGGATTCCTGAGGTTAGATCTGCAAGGGTTTGAAGCGGTTTCTTTTTTCAAATCTAGAGGGTGGCTGCATTTTTTATGCATTTTGGCATGAAACAGACCCCACTATTGGATTCAGGAGGCCGATTCGATGAATATTGACTATAAATTTGCCCTATTTCAATGTCAAGAGATTTTGAGGCAAAAAAACTGTCTTAAGGGTTGTACGACTCTTGTATGGCCCCTTCAACATGAAAAATGAAAAATGAATAAAATAAAAGGGCAAAACCAAGGTCGATGGTTTTATTTTATAAATTTTGCTTTTTCAAAAAAAAAAATCTTTGCAATCTTTAATTTTTTAAAAAAGGTTTCTTAAAAAGTTTTTGGGGTGGCATAATTTTTTGGTACTTGCAGTACCCTGCATTAGCAGGCCCGCAGGCCCCATGGATGCTAATTGTCGGCAACGACCCTTCCCTGCCTTGTCGACACCTTTTTCTAGCCTCGGTCATGCTCCACTATTTCGACAATGCTTTTGCCCACCAATGACCCTGCAATCCAAAAACCTGATGGTCAAAAAAATGTTACCGACAGCCAAAACGTTTATCGATGACTTTTCCACGTTTTTTGACACAGTCCATGTTTTTTGAAACGATGACTTTTTTCCAACAATAGGAGGTTTTTTCCAACAATTTTTTTTCTTTTCAAGCACCAATTTTTTTTTGGCAACATGGGAATATTCTTGTTGACATCATGTTGACGTCAATATGACATCATCCGTATGTATGTTGACGAAAATCGTACAAATGCTTGTGCAAGGCCCCTTCAAGACCCCTTTGTGTCTTAAAGGGGGTCTTTTTTTCTTTCGGCCATAACTTGGGTGTATGATATCATTTTTTGACGAACGAGATATCATCAAAAAGTTGGTTCTGCCAAATTTCTAGTGGTGTGGGTCTCATCACCTATTTTTGATGTTGGTGCATTCTATAGCCTTTTGAAGTCAAAAATGTTGTTTTCAGTCTTGAGCTCATAAATTTTGACCAATTTTTTTATTTTTCATGATTCCAATGGTGTTGGGATGATTTTTTAGAGCTCTTCAGAACCATCCATTCACTTTTTTTAGATTGATCTCCAGGTACATTTTATTTAGTTTTTTTTCTTTTCACACTCTAGTGAATTACTTGGATGTCTTGGCTCTTGAAAACTTTTCGTTTGTATGGGATGACTCATTTTTGGCTGTACTGTATGTATTTCCACTATTATGTCCTATTTGGGCATTGTAGACATATTTTGTATGCACATCTTGTTGTGCCTTTTGTATTTGCACTATGATATAAAGTTTCATGGGGGGTTGATGTTTGCCTTTGGTTTTCCATCACACCTTTGTCAAGTGAGTGTCCCTTCCATGACAACAATGAATTCTAGCGATTCTTGCCTCATGCATGTGTGCCTTAGTTTGCACACCCTTTTATTTGCAGGTTGTTTCTCCTACACACACTTATTGGTTTTACACAATTTTAGTTTACATGTCTTGGCTCTCCCTTTTTCAACACTATGGGGGGGGTTTACTATTGGTGCTAATGCTTCCTTAGTTTTGTGATTTTGAGTGATCTACATAGGGTAAACCCACAATAGTGGGTTACAATTTTTTCCATGAAGAAAATTAGAAATTCCCATCAAAAAATTTAAAATGGCTTACCCCTTCTAATGAAGGGGGTTCGAATGAAATGAACCCCCCCTTCGAATGAACTCCCCCTTCTAATGAACCCCCATCCCCTTCTAATGAATCCCCACTTGCACCATATAGGGGGGTTCATTTGAAACCCCTTTCTAATGAACCCCCCTTTTTTCACCTCCCCCTCCACCATTTCAAAATTTATGCATTTTTTGACTATCGAAGCCTGAGAAGAAGGTGCAAATGGATTTGACTTGATAAACCAAGGTGGAAGATTGTAGTGATCGAAACATGCTTTCCAACAACTATGAATTTAATATATTCTATTTTTATTTTATATTTTATTTTTTAGTTTTACTAAACATAGGTTTTTCATCAAACATTAAGTTCGGTAAAAAATAATTGTGGAAAAATAGTAAATTTGATATTTACTATAGAAAATAATATATGCACTAGGTATTGATGTTCCCGTTCCAACAAAAAATAAAAATTGAATTTCAATACATACCAAAAACATTATGCGAGCCGAAGTGCACCTATGTCTAAATTGTAATTGGTTTGACTTCAAAACTTAATTAAAAGAAAAATATTCAACAAAAAGTTATGAAACAAAATGAAAGCACTAGATATTAGTGTTACCAACCTAAATTCAAAATAATTAGAATTTTATCCTTTCTAGAAAAAAATTCATGCAAGCCCAAGTACACACCACTTTTTAGAAATGTTGTTTACTATTAAAAACTAGTTATCAAAGGAGATACAAAAAAAATAAAATAAAATTCAGATGTAGTGTACATCAACGACTGGTTACATGCATTTTAGTGCAATGGATCATTTACCATATGGATACTCTTGCATTCCTGGTTTTGGAGGTTCTTCATTTCTGTAGACATGGAAAATTGACCAACACACTTGATCCCAATTACTAACGTAATTTCTTCCTAAATCATACTCTCAGCTTATCATCACTTTTCATCTCTTAATTAGATAAATCATTATTTATTTAATTAGGTCTTTCTCCCTTGTTGATTAAACTAATCAATTTAATTTAATTAATCTTCTATCTCTATTCATTTAAATAATTCATTTTATTTAAATTGAGTTTCTAAAGTCTTCTTATTAAATTGAATAAATTAAACCTTATTTGATTTAATCTAACATTACCCCTTTATTTAAATAAATCAAAACATTTATTTAATTAAACCCTTCCTCTCAATTTGATTTAAATCAATACATAAATTTAAGTCAAAGTTGTACATCTCTTAATTCCTCATTAAATTAATTAACCCATGATTAATTTAATCTTAATCTATGTCACATCCTTTAGAGAATGCAACTTGTACAATAAATCAATTACGTTGATTTATTAAATCTCCTACTTTCCCTCACATGGAATAAAAGGAGGAATATTTCTTCAAATTTGAATTCAAATCCAAGTGGATTTGTCCTTCCAACAAAGCATTCACTCCTCTTACATGTCCTTGTGCATTGAGCCAAGTGGAATTTATTTAATTCTTTTTTCCCTCTCACATGTCATTTCCTCAATTTCAAATTCCACCTAATGTCATTTATTGACACTTTGATCAAAATATGCACAATCATCAACCATTCACATCTTGACAAGTGGCACTTGGCCATTGGATGTTGAATGATCCTACATTGCTCACATTCACTCATTCTTCCAATTTGGAAATCTATAAATGAGAGACTCTTCCCTTTATTCTAACATACACAATCCAAGCAAGTATACTATACTTCATTTCATCCACAACTTATCTATTTTATATCAATTTTTCATCATTTTCATGATTTCATAGCAAGGTTATGCCAAAATTTCATCAAGGAGCTTCAATCATCTACAAATCTTCATCAACGCTTGCATAGGAGTTGGGAAAGGGCCAATTTCTATATGTATAATTGGCACCAATTCCCCCATGGGATCAAGAGTTTGCATTGCTTAATTAGGATTTCATTTATCTTTTATGTTTGTTCTTCATTTTTCCTATTATTGAGCATAGCAAATGGATTTCATGGAGAATCCTTGTTTTATCTTGCATATGAACTTACTAATGTGTTTGTTTCTTGTATTTGTGCAGGTATAGGATTGGGGTTCACATTTTGGCACTAGAAGGAGGGCAAATCAAAGATTTCAACACATTTTTTTCAAAAATTATGTGGTTTTTTGTTAAATTTTGTGTCTACAGGAAATTGCACCGCTATCAGTTTAGCGACACCATATTGCACCGCTACCAGTTCAACGGTGCTATATCGCACCACTCCAAACTCCAAACTCCATCGCTGGAGTCTTCCCGGCCACAAATTTGAATTTCCAACCTATGCCACGGGTTCCTAAATTCCAAATTGCGTCGCTGGGTGGAAATAGGTCTGCCTTTGCACTCTCTGTCTTGCTGCAGAGTGCCACTCTCAGTTGTCAGCGGTGCTATATTGCACCGCTGGAGTTTCTAAACTCCACCACATTTGCTAACTGCGCCGCTGAGTGACAGTAAAATGTTCAAATTTGTTTTTTTTTTAACATGTGCCTTTTTGTTTTCAACTTTTTGAACTATTAACGTATTTGTTGTCTCTGTATCTTCTGGTTTTCATCATTTTTGCAGGTTAGGGCAAGGAGGAAAGAAAAGTGGAAGGCTATATTATGGCATCATTCTTATCTTATAGCAAGTTTTTTAAACACTTTAGTGTTGTTTAACACTCTTAGAGAATTCTCAAATCTCTATTAAGAAATTTGTTATTTTTCATGCTTTAGGGAACACTAAATTTCCTTTTGGGCTCTAAAAAGAACAATATAATTTTTTTTAATTTTTTTTTTTCAAAATTTGCAAACGAAGGGCTTAAAAAGAACTTTAGAACAATTTACTATATTTGGTTTAAAGTTTAAAAATTGAACAAGGCAAATCCCACATTTGATTTGGTGCTATAAAAAGAATTCATTTTTTCTTTGTGGACTTAAAATGAACAAGTGTTGTTTTGTTTTGTAATTATTTACTCAAAGTAATATCATCAAAAGGACGTATGTGCTTCTCTCGCACCTCACGACAATCTTGAGAATCAAAATCTCTTTTGGTGATCTTAATTTGAGTAAAATAATTGCCTCCACATTTCATTTTGGGATTAAAATTGAACCAATCTTGCGAGTGTGAGCATGGTATATTGCGAGTGTTCTCCCTTTGTTTTTTAATGAAGGTCGATTGAACTACAAGATATGCTTGCTTGATTTTGTTTATCTTAGCGGGCCTACCTTGTGGGAAAAAGTAATTGTTGATGGTGAAAATGACACAAACAACGTTAAACAAAATATCTCTACTCTATTTCTCCTGAAAAAGAAAGACAACATATAGTAGCCAAACTCCCAAGGTCTTGGTAGTTGGTTTTCAACTATTTGGTGTCACTCAATTGGTCCATGCAACTGTAATATTCAAGGGGCCTTTGCTGGTAATAAGGAATGCAAGCAATGATAGATTCATCAATCTGTACTTAACAAAAAGGGGTTTTTAAATAAAAAGAAAAAAGATAGATTAGGGCATGCATTAGTGAAACATGAACAAAATTATCTAATATCCAGACATATATTTTCAACAATGAATGTTCCTCCAATAGATCAAGAAAACCATAGCATAATGCAATCTACAGAACAACCCATACCATTGCATGCATCTATGGTGCTTAGTTTAACCCTCACAATCACACATCATAGTATTTTAAAGATTCAAAATGAAAGAACAAACTCTCATTCATTGCTAAAATCATAGATCAACAAACATTCAATAATTCAATCCATAGATAATTTAATGAAATAACCTTTAAATTTGGTTTCTTCTATTGATTCTCATCAAATAAGAAACATTTATGCTTCAGCCAACCACTAGCATACAGACAAATTATGATTCATTAACCTCATCTAGTAAAATCAATTCAAAATAATATTGCATAGAAACCTATATTTGTATTCAACTGTAACTGAAAAAAACAATAAAGTATCTCTGTAAGAAAAAAACTATGAAAAATCCTATCTGCTACTATCAGGTGGCTAATCTTATTCTCATCAGCCGCCCTTTACAATATGGTACCCTACAGGTATTTATAGATGTACAAAATATGAAGTCCTCTCTATCTAAAGTCGAGATCTACCTTTTTAGGAACTTAAATTTCCTTGGAAACTTAGATCAGTTGATCTCTAGTTCCTATATTGATCATCTAGTAAACTAGAGAGAAAAAGAGAGAGGAGAAAAGAAAGCCATGCACCCATAAGACTGTCAGTCATGCATGTAGAGTTTTCTCTGAAGTGTACTCACCATAACTAGAGAAGACTTGTTGAAGCATATCCAAATCTGGTTCATCAATCCAACTGTCTTCGAACTTGATCCTCTTCAATTCAGCAGCAACAAACTCTCTCATGTCTCTCAACTTTGTCAACTCCCTTCTAGCAGCATTTCTCTTTTAACTGACTTAAAGGCAAACCTTCCTTCATCGGTATATCAACATTCACTAGAATAGAAATAACAACTTCTAGTTCATCAAGTTGTTCATTTAGATCCTTGCTAGAATCCTGAACTTCATTCTTATGTTTGTACAAAAAGTCAGATCTAAACTGGATTATACTGGAGGCCTTTTCCAAGAAATCTGTGTTGTCCTCTTCAAGGATTGACTGCTCCAGAAGAGTGGATTTCGGCAATTTATTGATCTCTTTTAGCTTCTGGATATACCCTCTATACTCCTCCTCTTGTTCTCCCAATGCTTTAGCATGCTGACTCATTTCTTCTATTAAATTCAAAGCTTTCTCATGAACCTCATAACTACTTCCTAGCACCTCACCTACTTCTTGATTAAGCTTGTCGGTCCTATCCATCATCCCAACCTTACTCCTTATTTGCACCAAATCATCCACACCTCTCTTGCTAAGCAAAACTGGTGTCTCTATGGTTGTAATTTTTTGTGACCTCGGAGAAGAAAAATTCTTCAAGAAGGTGTGTAATTGATCCAATCGAGCCTTAAGCTCATCCTTTCTCTGTTTATCCTTTATCATCCTTGATTTGGTGGATGATGCTACCACATCAATTAAGTTCATTTGCTGATTTCTTGTGGGTCTTCCCCAAATTGACCGTGCCCAACTGGTAATCAGTTAGCTGCATATCTCCCACATCCTTATCCATCACTAGTATTGCACATTCAACAACAATTTATCCTCCTTCAGTGAGTCTAGTGGAATGCAGAATTTTAGCCTTCTTCTTGGGTCTTTCTTTTTCGATTTCTTTCATCATATCATCCCAATTAAGAGGTTGTGAGGGTGTCACTGGTCTCTTTTGAAGATCAAGCTTTAACCAAGTGGGAGCACTTGGAGTAGTGGCCATCACAGTAGAAGAGGAAGTGATAGTTGTAGAGGATAAAGGTTGTAGCACATTAACCTTAGGTTGAGGATCAACCTCTTGTACATCTCGTTGTTCTTGCTCTACATTTTCTTGTGCAAGCTTTCAGCTTCTTCCTTGTCCTTTTGTTCTTGCATCTTCTTGTCTTGTTGTTCCTTCCAAGTTTTTCCTCTTCCAACCTTTTCTCCTCAAGTAGCTTGTTTCTCTCTTCTTCCAACGCTTTAACTCTGTCTGAGGCTTCCTTTTCCTTTTGTAGCTACTTGGCCAGCTCCTCAACATCTTTCTCTTTTTCTGTGCGTTATTCTTCCTCCTTCTTATAAGCTTCTTCAATTATTTTAAACTTAGCCTCAAGGGCTTCTCTTTCCCTCCTTTGCTTGGATTTTTCTTCTTCTAACTCATGAATCTTTTGCACCATTTCTAGTTTGTCATTATCTTCTTTGGTCTTGAGCTCCTACTCCTTTTGCCTTTGTTGCTTCAACACTTCATCAACTCTTTGCCTGGCTTCCATTTGTTGTTGTTGAAGTAAGGCATCTTCTTGTGCCTTAGCATCTATTAGCTTTTGCTTCTCCATTACTTCTACATGTGCTTTAGCATATGAAGCTTTCTTTGCTTCCTCAAACAATGCCCATTCATCTTCTTCACTTAACACATGTTGAGTTTCTAGAGACATCTCCTCTTGCACATCCTTTTATGACAAGGTCTCATCAGAATCTGTTGCAATATCATGAATTTCCATTTTTGCCTCTTTTCCCTTCAAGGTCTCAGTTGTATCATGAAGAGTGCCTCTAAGCATCTCTTCACCTTGCTGCTCTATATGTGGGACTTGGGCAGATGACTCTCCTTCAAATGATACTGGAGCCATCGCTCTTGTTGGAACATTTTCCTCCAGTGCCTCAGGTTCATCTGAGCTGAAGCTTCCATCTCAATCTCTTCTATGTCAAGAGGGAAGAACTCTAATGGTTCTTTAGGTGGCACTCTCCTCTTAGTTCTTTTGTATCCTTTTCCCTTCTTGGGAGTTGTACCTCCAAGAGCTTTAGCTCTGAGAACAACCCATTGAATACTCCTATCTAGTACAGGTCTTGCTATACGTTTGATATCAATAGTTTCCTCAACATCCCAATCCACTGGATCCGAACTTTTTGTACCTATGCTTTGTGCCTCATAGGATGGATCCAACACTACCCCATCATCAGATAGTGCATCAGGAACATCAGTTGTCACTCCAAATTCCACCATGAGTGAAACATGTAACCTCTCATAATTCCTCTTTCTGAGGTCATACTCATCTTGGAGATCACTCCAAAAGTCTTCCAGCAAGTTGAAGTGTTTATCGAAGACTAAAGCCAGCGAAGAATTCATCTTCTTCCTTGGATCAAAATATTTTTGAGCAGTGTATAAGCCCAACTTCAAATGCACCAATTCACTACAAATCACTTTAGCTCCCACAAGATGTGGGCAACTATACTCACCCAATTGCATGGGGAACTTGTGACAGCTAGGTTTGTGTTTTATTGCCAGTCGGGAATTGACCCCCAGAGCTTGGTAGACAAACTCCATCAAAATCATCCTGTTGCTGTAGCATCTTGGAAGTAAGTGGGGATGACCCTCAAATCCTACCAACCTAAAATAAGTGAACCTGGGGTATTGGATATACCAACATCCCCATTATGTGATAAAGGCCATGGCCTCCTGACTTAACCTATACCCTGCATCTCCTATAAGTTGGTTAATGATTACATACAAGAATGCATCATTAACCCTTCTAAAATGTGACTCAGACACATGTAGGGATAGCTGGTCATAGTGGTCCCATACTCTCTTCTTTCCATCAGCTTCCCCTAATATCCCTACTCTGTTCAATACTGGGAAGATGCCTCCTCTAGTTGCTGCATAGACCACATAAAAATTCATAAAGAAACTCTTAGTTTCCCTTATACTGACCAGTTGATTATGTATGCTATTAGATATAATCATTGACCAATCAAATTGTTGTCTCCCATCCAAGATTGTCTGAATAAAGGGAAACATCCATTCTTTGAAGTGAAAGGCATCCCGCTTTCCAAAGACCCTAGATAGCATCATTATAATGTCTGCCACTTCCTTGTAAAAATCTGCCCTCTTTGGCTGATCTAAAAGCTTTGTTAGAGACTTCTTCTCTGTTCTTAACCATTTCTTGTTTAAGTGGGCTCTATTAGTTTCCTTGTGGTTGCTATGTATTTCCAAGGCTTTTGCCTCATTCAACAGTCCCAGGTTCTTTGGATTAGGGACATTAAACATATATTGAAACATCTGAGGTGTCAAGTCTATGATAACATTGTCCTGTGAATCCACACACTGCCTGGTGGCAGGATTGTAAGCCCTAGCTGCTGTCATGATCAATTATAGGCATTGGATGGATAGTGGAAATACAACAATGTGGGCTAGGCCAGACTCAACTATTCGTTGTGTTCTTCCTGTCACCTCTTCAACAAAATTCTCTGAATACAACTCCTCATAGTTGAATGGACCCAAGTTGGTATCAGTTATATCAGCCCATTTAGATTCCACTTTACTGGCTGTGACAACAAGACCCTTATGAGTATACCTCAAGGTATAAAGCAGTTGCTCCGGTTTGATCTTCTTGGTCTTAGTTGATGCCTTTGAAGTTTCTGCAGGCTGACTCCTCTGAGAAGCTTCTCCTGATATTCCTGACATTCTTTAGCTTCCTACGACAAAACCTTAAATTAGATCCTTAAACAAATATAACAAAATATGCTTTAAGATCTTACCCTTCTTATATATACCAGAGGCAGAACTAGGCACAAAACACTCTAAATAGTCTCTTTTAAAACACTGTCCAGATCAGAGTCAAAACAATTATTGAGATTATAGTAATAACAAGGCGGGACTGGAGTTAGAGTTGGAATGGTAACCAGAATCAAAATCAGAATGGAAACCAATTTGGTTCCATGAAGATTTTCTAATTTTATATTCAGTTCCGGTTTCGCTTCTGCCTGGGTTATAGTATTTTGAAAGCCTGCTTCTTATTGTAAGCGGAGCTAGAGACGAGATGAAAATGGAATCAATAATTTATACAAAACATGGTTCAAAGTCTAAATCGATTCCAATCTCGCTTTCGCTTAAAATAACCATGACGTCGTAAATGCTTTCGACAAGATAATAAACACTAAGATCTAAGAACTAGGTCGTATGAAAATGAAAAGGGCTTAAAAATAATCTTTAAAAGAACTACCCAAATGACCAAAAGACAACCATACCAATTTGGGCATCATATTTAAAAAATGGAAAATGCACCAAAACCCTAACTCACAAAACCTTGACCTCTAACAACCTAGGGCATGAATTTTAACCTAATTCAAAATAACTAGACGATGCGCAAAAAATGTCTTAAGTAAAATCATAATTTATCAAACCCTACCAATGTAAAAATAGTAACTAATCTATGCCATTTAAAAACTAAGGCATCACAATACAATCACAATTAAAATGTGAAACCAACCGTGACAAAACAAACAAACGAGAAACTAAACACCAGAAAAGCCAAAACGAAAGCAAGAAAATAGAACACAAGAGAAGAAAAACGAACAACAAAGCTCACAAGAAAACTGAGAGTCATGAATTCATGAGCAAGCAACAGCCAAACAAAAATGACCAATGATATCAAATGAAAGAGAAGAACGAAAACCCTACCTCAAATGCAAACAAATAGGTTAGCGCTCTGAAGTGATTCCGCGCATAATTATCTCCCTTTCGATCGAATCACACGCCCAAACGCTCCACTACAACCTTAATTCACTCTTGATCTTTTAAACAACAGCGGAAGTAACTCTCGGGTTAAACCCTAATTAAGGTAAAAACTCTGACTTCTATGGGTGCCAAAGCTCCTGCAATTAATACCATAAATGTAGGCGAGTCGCGGTGTGAGAGCTGCTGTTCAGCACATTCTTGTTGTCTTGTTAAAGGTCAGCGATAAAACAAGCGAGGCTTGAGTCGAGGAGTTTGAAAGTTGATTTATGAAACTTTTTCCAAGTTTCCGCATTTGGTCCCCATTAGACTCTGGTTTTGCTAACAACAAAAGGCGGTGCAAACAAAGGTCAAAATAAACAGATGATTAAAATGAGAAATTCCAACATAAAAGAAACCTAAGTCTAGCGAAATGAAACAAAATCAGGAGGCTGAGATGGAAGAGAATCGAGATTTGAATCTTGAACTAAGTTAGGGATTAACTTCTACTCAAGCTGGAGCTCAGATAAGAATAGAACTAAAAATACTAAAGGAACAAACAAATGGGGCGGGATCGAGGTAAGTCTTTGAGAGTTCCAAAGGCAGATTTGGATTCTGGTTCCGTGACAATACAAAATGAAGTGTTTTGAAAGAATTACTCCACCTTGTTTGAAATCAATAATGACAAAAATAAAAGGGGGGACTCATTTTGACCGAGGGGAAAAGATGGGGTGGAAGAGGCATAATAGTGGCCTCCTACTTAAGGAGTGACCAACCGATTATACAAGTGTGGATTCTCGAGGAAAGTTCGAGAATCACGATGATTATTTTGATGAGAAGGGCAACAATGGTCTCTCGCCACATGGATAGTCCCCCACGAATGAAATGCCCACATTAAAACCCCTTGTCTAACAAAGGCCAAAATCCTAATCTATTTGTTGGTGCAAAAGGTCATGTCGCTGAAAGGCGCTATGTATACATCTTGATTCTGTGTAGAGATGAAAAGTGTATGCCATGGGAAGTTGTAGAATGGCGATAGCAGCTAACTTGAGAAGCTGAGTGCATGTAAAGGGAGGGCACAGTCAATAATCTAATCATCACTTGAATATGTACAGGCGGTTATCTAAGTGAGACAACAAATATTGTCTTTTCATTAGGATTACATGTTCTCGAAACAAAACACTTTGGATCTAAAACTTTTGGAAACAAACATTCACAAAAGCTTCAAAATTTCAAACCCTTTGGAGGAAACAAATACCTTTGAAGAATCCATGTGCTCTTGCTTACCCTAGGGATTCTATCCTTAGAGGTTTCTAAGTGCTTGGGTTTAATCATTATTTATTTTCACTAAAGTAAACATAGGAAACTGTGCTCCTGAAACCTTGATTTTCACATAATGGACCTTGTGGGATGAAAAGGAATTAAGGCATAGAAATTTAGTTTGAAATCATAATCAAGCAAACTCATTAAGAAAAGATAAGAAAAATTGGACCTCACATGTGTTCTCTCAAATGATTTCCCGTAAAATCAAAATCCAAAAACCAAGGTTCAAGAAGCTTAGTCCAAAGGCTCGTGAAGAGCGTCTTTCCATGATTTGTGAGGTTAGAGAAATATTGGTATATAATTTCTACAAGAAGGATTCAAAAAACAACCCTAGTTTGTATGAGTTTTATTATCAACAGAATCCAACTCTTTTTCAAAGGTTTGCTTTTCTCACATATGAAGTATGGCATGTTCTTCAATACCGAGGTCTTGTAAGAAAGAGTCTTGTATAGGTCAAGTCTAGGATCAAAAACATCACTCTCAGCCATCCCTCCATCATTAAAATCAAATCTCATCTCACTAAAAAAATCTTGAGAACTTTGAAACATCATTCATGCTAAACTTAAAGGAAAAATCAACATCACTTTGTTTGACTTAATACACTTAGTCAAATTATCAATCCTCTTGAATGAATCTACCTCTAGGATAGCACAACTTCCTAATGTCTACAAGTTCATAGTCACTTTTATTGGCTTAACACACTTAGTCAAATCATTCTCTTGTACGAATTTACTCTAGGATAACACAACTTCCAAAGGTTTACAAGTTCATTATCATCTTGTTTGGCTTAACACACCTAGTCAAACTATCAAAATCAAATCAATTCAAGCCTTAAAAATTTTAGCATCCCCCCCCAAGGTTCTTCAAAAGTTTCAATCATCTGCATCATCCATCTTCCATTGATCTCATCCCCATCATCACTTTTGATCCTTAGATTTTCCTGGTTCTTCTCATTTTGTGCCTAAGATTAAGATCAAATGATCTCTATTTTATGGTGCAAACAAGATCACAACACAAGAGGAACATGGAAATCACTAAGGAAACATCAACTTCAAGTGACCTAAGTCAAATGACCTCTGAAGTAAACCTTGTAGGATCAAGCAACCCTCCAAACAACTCCCCTCTGCCATAACAAAACCCTCAAGAGGAGGACCATGTAGAGGACATCACCGATGATGACTTGTGAATGACACAAGAGGAAATAACTAAAATGGTTCAGAATCTTGAGAATCATAGAATCGTCAATGCCATGTTGAAACTTAATCCTTCTCTATATAAACGTGCGTTAACAAAAAAGGGGGCTAAAATCCCTTCTAAATTTGACATGAGTATCAATATGGGAAGGCCTCTTGCGACCATACCCCCAATATCACTTCCAAACATCACTCAAGATATTCCCCAAATCATATCAACAATCGCTTCAACCCCGCCAGTTGTTAACAAGGGAAGCACCATGTTTCACGAATTAAAAAAGAATCGCCTTGTAAACAACAGAGAGATAAATATCAACACCACACCGAATAACTTCATCCTGGTAAATTCATTACACCCGTATGTTCCACTTACTTTCCATAATCATGCAGACTCATTTCATGCAATGCCAACCTATCCGTTGAACATACAAACTTTTCTCCCCATGATTTCACAAGGAGAGGGTGGGTTATTCGGGATAGGGGGAGTCATTGATCCTTCCTTGTCATCACTTTTCCAAGGGAACACACCACCACTCCCTCCATTGCCTCTGACATCTGTATCACCTTTTGGGTTGGGCCTTCCCCCCTACCTGCCACCAATCTACCAAACCAAAACAATCTAAGCATCACGTCAAACCCCCTCTTTTTTCCATCAGTATCACAACATATGACAACCATTCAAGCCACCACAACGGTCAACACATCAACTAGTCCCCAAATCTATGAAAGCTTGGTTTCCCAAGGACCAAGCGTCTCAATCACACCACCCACAACCCAAACCCCGATCACCAACATGACCCTTCCACTCACCACAACGGTCAACACCGTTCCCAATCCACCATCAATTCCACCAAAAGCTAATATGATAAATTCATTCATCACCATGATTTAGGCAGTTCAAAAAGCCACCCACCAAAGAGTACTTCAACAAAACCAACAAGTTGCACAATTGGCTGCTCAGTAAGTGCAAGCGCAATTAGCCACCCAACAAGCCACACAAGCCCAACAAGCTGCACAAGTAGCCAACAAGCACAAGCTCAAGCTCAATCCCAACACCAGGCTCAACAAGCACAAGCACAATATCACACACAACTGCAAGCAATCCATCAATAGACATACCAACAAGCCCTGCAAGATTTTTTGGCGCAACAACAAGCTAAACAACAAGCTTTGTTAGCACAACAAAAACTAGACCAAGAACAAGCTTTGTTGGCGCAACATCAGCTAGAACAACAACAAGATTTTTTGGCGCAACAACAACTAGACCAACAACAAGCTTTGTGGGAACAACATCAACAGGACCAATGACAAGCTTTGTTGGAACAACAGCAGCAGGACCAACAACAAGCATTGTTGGCACAAATACAGGCATATTAGTAGACCTTAAACACACAACAAAGCTTGTAGAAAATCCCCACCAATATCCCACTCGTCAATCAAACACCATAAACGCCTCAAAACACATTCATCCCACCTCCTGATCCATAAAATGATGTTGCAACACAAATCAAATTGCTCTTGCAACAAGTACTGGACCTTTAGTCAGGAAAAACAACCAGAACACCAGGAAATTTGTGCCCCTATCCTTTTGATAGAAGTCTTACAATGGTACCATTCTCGAAGGGATTTGAAATCCCCAAATTTGATAAATATAATGGGACAAGAAACCCTGAAAATCACGTCAGGGAGTTTCAAGTGCATTGCATGGAAGTTACATATGATGACATGTATCTAATGCGACTATTTCCTCAGAGTCTGACTGGTCCTGCCATAGAATGGTTCTCTCGCCTACCCACATGCATCAAAACATTCCATGAAATGGTGGATGCATTCCTCAAAAACTATGCATTCAACATGGGTACAAATATTAGTCTGGAGGAATTATCGGCCTGAAACAAAGAAAATGAGAGATATTCACCTCCTTCTTGCAAAGATGGCAATCCAAGGCCAATCAGAGCAAGTGGACCATGCCAGAAGAACAACAAGTTTGCACAATCATAGCCAATCTGGACGAAAACTTAGCATTCTATCTAAAAATGCAATACATTAAAACATATTATCAGTTGATCCCAAAGGTGTTGAATATTGAAAGAGCCCTTACTACACAAGGGGGTACATCGACATTTCCTGCACAATAGGATAACCGCCTATCCACCAGTTATAACGATAAACCTCACACATGGTCAAGAAACAAAAATGTCACAAACAACGGAGTGGTCGATGCTAAGGTTGTCATCAATGCTCCCAAGAAAAATAATCAAACCCATCATCAATCACAAAATCACAACCACAAAAATGTGCAAACCAATACAGTAGTACAACACCAACCAATTTTGAACAATGAAATCAATAACTTGAACAATCAAGGAGGACCGCCTCCCCGAAACAAGTATCCTCCCAAGCGGAAGTTCACGACCCTTGGAGAGTCAATCAAATATATAATGAAGAAGCTGGTTAAAGAGAACCTTATCAAAATCTCCAATTTGGAGCAATATGCGGAACCCATGAAAAAACCACCATGGTACAATGAAAACCTCCTTTGCGATTTTCATAAAATCAAAGGGAAAACAATAAAAAATTACATGAGATTGAAAAACATCATCCAAGATCTTATTGAGGACAAAATCATAAATTTTGAGCAACCCGCTGTAAATCAAGACCTCAAAATATACACGAATCTGATCCCTAATCATAATTAGGGATATAATCAAGGAAATAACCAAGGGAACAATGAAGGGAAAAAAAGTATGCTAGTGCAAACCTTGTATAAGAAGACATCGTTGCATGCATAGACGAAATGGTCACTGCCATTAGTGTCAAAGGAGCCAATGTTGATTGTTGAGTCACCACACATGGTGGCAAGGTTACTATTTTAGGGGCATCACAACCATCTAAGACCCCATCTCAATCCAAACGTCATTCCCTATGATTATAACATCATTGACCAACTAAAATGAACCCCCACTCAAATCTTCATCATGGAGTTATTGAAAATTTACGCCACCCACAGGAAAATCCTTGATGAAGCATTAGCTGTCTCCATTATCTTTGCTACCCTTGATATAGAACAATTCTAGGCTATGGTTGGTAACATCGTCACCCCAAATCTCCTCACCTATTCTGATCAAGACTTTCCTACCTAACCATCTCACAATTGTGCACTTCACCTTCAAGTACTGGTTCACAAGAAAAAGGTCAAAAGGGTCCTAGTGGATGGAGGCATGGGCCTCAATATTTTTTCTCTTAAACTCATAAAGAACCTGGGGATCTCAGAGGACTCCATCGACAAAAAAAGAGGCATCACCATCAGAGCATATGATGACCAGGAAAGAGTGTCTCAAGGCACTATCAAGATCCCAATCCAAGTAGGGCCAGCTACCATGGAAACCACATGTCAGGTCCTCGGCCTTGATTTTCTCTACAATATCCTCCTAGGACGCCCTTGGATCCATTGAATGAAAGCGATCACCTCAAAATTTCAGCAATGTGTAAAATTTTCATATCATAATGAGGAATTCACAATCCATGGTGACCCTGAACCTTTTTCCTATTGCAAAAACTTGGAAGCCAAGTTCTACAAAATTCCCCAAGTGCCAAAAAATGATGAGGGACCATCCTCTCCCTAGATAGATCCATCTAACCTTGCCTCCACTTTTGCGACAAATATACCCTCCATCCCTGATATATCCGACATCAAGCTCATGATCTAGGAGAATGGGTGTGGAGATTATAGAATGAAGAGAAATGCTTTTCTTGTTGGAGAGTTACCGCAATCTCCTAGGTCACATGGGCAACCCCAACTAGTTGAAACACCTATCCACACTTTTAGGGAAAACCCTTCTAGATTTCACTGATGGGGGGATCTAAGTCGGGTAAATTTAGATGAAAGAGACATTTCAAGTTCACTTTACCAAGATGAAAGACCCACACCCACCCTACCCATGGATGAAGCCAACAAAGGATTGCAAATGATGTTTGGTATGGGCTACAACAGAAATGAAAGCCTTGGAAAGAGCAATGATGGATGCCTGGATCCCATCATTGTAGAAAATGAATGAGAAATCTTGGCCTTGGATGTACCCCTCTGAGTATAACCGTAAGTGGCAAAGGTACCCTTAATAGAACAGTCAGGTCTCCTCCTTAGTTATCAACGACCACCCTTCAATTACCTGTATCAATAGGTCTGCCCCTAGATAATTTCACCTTCGACATAACTGATGTCTATAGTAGTAGTGATGATGAGGATACCATAACCAACCTACCCACACTTTTTGAAGACTCCTCCTTACTCATGATTAGTGCCTCACCCGTTGAGTCAGACCACCAAACTCACAAAATAAACCTAGTTTACCCCCAACTCATCGACTACGACCAATGAGGACCACCGGTTCTAGACACATTCGAAAACGATGAGGTACTCTCATAATTCATGGGACTAAGGAATACAATACCATGTAGAGATCATAAAGTTGGATTCAACATCACACTGGACACACAGGCTTATTATGGGGAGACGATTGAGTCCTTCAGTCGCAAAAGCAAAAGAATGAGAATAAGCTTAGGATCATTGAGTGAAAACCACACTATGGCACTCTCTAACCATAGAATAGTAAAAATAAAGGATGCATCCAATGGTGAAAACCTCTATGAGGTGCTGGAGGATGAAGGATTCAATCTTCCCCCTACTGCACTTCATCAAGAGAAATCAACAGTCTTAGCAGAACAATGCAATTTTGTCAATCTAGGAACAGAAGCAACACCACATATCACCTTCTACGCTGAATCACTCCTCATAGAAGAACAAGAACTCTTAGTGGCATTCCTAAGAGAAAGAAATGTGAAATTTGAATGGACCTATGCTGACATGCCGGGTCTTGATCCAAAAGTCGTGGTTCATCACTTAGTCGTCTACCCAGGGGAAAAGCTAGTAAGACAAAAGTTGAGAAAGATGCACCCTTAGATAGCCTTACTAGTCAAGGTGGAATTACAAAAAATCTTGGATGCTGGCTTTATACGCCCAATTGATTATCCAGAATGGGTGTCAAATCTTGTACTAGTTTCAAAACTGAATGGGGGCATCCGTATCTGCACTAATTTTAGAGACCTAAACAAAGCATTTCCTAAGGATGATTTTCCACTACCCAACATTGATATGATAGTGGACATGATGGATGGACATGAGATACTATCACTGATGGATGGGTTCTCAGGGTACAACCAGATTATGATAGCAAAGAAAGACCATCATAAGATAAAATTTACATGTCAATGAGGCATCTACTGCTGGAACATGATGCCATTTGGGCTAAAGAATATAGGAGCGACATATCAAAGGGCCATGACACTAATTTTTCATGATATGATTCACAAAACTATGGAAGATTATGTGGATTATATATTGGCCAAGTCAAGGAAAATATAGGATCACATAACACCTCTAAGTGCCATCTTTGATAGATTAGAGAAATACAAGGTTAGACTCAACCCCAAGAAATACGTCTTTAGGGTGAAATCAGGAAAACTCCTGGGATATATAGTTTCAATGAGAGGAATGAAGTGGATCCCACCAAGGTCAAAGCGATTCTCGACATGGAAGCACCTTGGACACTAAAACAACTTAGAGGCCTACAAGGCAAGCTCCAATCCATCCGCAAATTCATAGCACAACTGGCGGATACAAAGATTCCATATTCACATCTACTCCACAAGGGAGTAACATATGAGTGGGACAACAAGTGTGATCATACATTTAGTAAAATCAAAGAATATCTACTTACACCACCAGTGTTAATGCCACCTACTCCAGGAAAGCCACTGATCTTGTACATTTCAGCAACGATGGTAACTCTCGGTGCTTTGTTAGCTCAACATGATGAAAATGGAAGAGAGAGAGAAATATACTACATCAACATGACAATGGTAGGGCATGAGCTCAACTACACACCGATAGAAAAATCTTGCCTAGCAGTTGTGTTTGTAGCCCAAAAGTTCAGAAACTACATGCTGGCTCATCATATCAAGCTGATTGCAAAGATAGATCCACTAAAATACCTGCTCTCTAAGGCCACTCTCACAGGATGAACAACTAAGTGGGTCATGATATTGATAGAACATGATATTGAATATATAGAGCACAAGGCCATCAAAGGACAAGCAATTGTAGACCAACTGGTAGAGGCTCCAATTTATGCCGACAACCCACTTATCTCAGAATTTTTGGACGAGTCAATTTTCAACATAAGTATAGAAAATCATAGGAAAATGTATTTCGATGGGTCATACACACAAAATGGGTTAGGTACCGGAATCTTCTTCATCACTCCCCAAGGGGACTGCATACCCAAATCCTACAAACTATCTTTTCTGTGCACGAACAACATAACATAGTATAAAGCTCTTATCATAGGATTAAGGATTGTAGTACAATGGTAGATTATGGCTCTCAAAATCTATGGAGATTCACATCTCATCATCAACCAATTCAATGGTGAGTACCAAACAAAGGATGACAAACTAACTCCATACAAGAAATTAGTGGAGAGCCTCAAGGAATTGTTCATTGATGTCACCTTTGGACAACTACCTAGAGAAAACAACAGAGCAGATGACGTTATGGCAACAATTGGATCGCTCTTGGAAATCCCGAACAATGTTCCAAAACAAGAATTCTTGGTAGAGAAGCTTCTCGTATCGACATTTGAGGTACTAGATTCTGAATTAGTGTGCAAAATCATTGGTCCTGGTGATCCCTGGTATCACAACATTTATACCTACCTGAGAATAGGAGTCCTCCCAACTGACATTACCCCAAACCTTAAATGAGCCTTTGTCAAAAGGACCTTACGTTTTGTCATCCTAGGAGAAACCCTTTGTCGTAGGAGCATTGAAGGAACCTTGTTGCGTTGCTTAAATCTTGAGGAAGCCCTGACTGCTCTAACTGAGGTACACAATGGAACTTGCAGATCACACTCGAGTGGTATGACCTTGGCCAAGAAGTTGCTGAGAACTGAGTACTACTGGCCAACAATGGAAAGAGAGGCACATGACTTTTTCAGAAGGTGTTTATAGTGCCAGCAACATGGAGACCTTATTCATGCTCCAACTCAAGAGCTTCACCCTATTGTTACACCTTGGCCCTTCTCACAGTAGGGGCTCGATATCATTGGAAAAATCACACCCACCTCATCCAACGACCACAAATTCATCATCACTGCCATGAAGTATTTTACAAAGTGGGTCAAAGCAATTCCCATGACCTACATAATGGGAAAGCAGATATCCAAGTTCATCTTGAACTACCTCATTTGCCGATACGGTGTTCCCCAAGCTATTATCTCAGATAATGGGACACCTTTCAAAAACCAGGAAGTTCGTGACTTATGTGAAAAATTCAAAATCCAACATTGCTTTTCCACTTCGTACTATCCCTAAGGAAATGGCCAAGCAGAAGCCACTAATAAAACTATCTTGAAAATTCTTAAGAAAATAGTCAATGACTCTGGTCGTGACTAGCATTTGTAGCTAAATCCCACCTTATGGGCCTACTGCACCAGTATCCACACACCAATATGCGCCATCCCATTCTCCCTAGTCTACGAATTAGAAGCCATCCTCCCAATCGAGATCAAGCTCCTGTCATTAAGGATATCACTGCAAGACTTCATTACAGATGAGGAATATTGGGTTTTAAGGTTAAATGAGTTGGAGTTATTAGATTAACAACACATGGATTCCATCAACCATTTGCAGGTCTTTCAAAACTGCCTAAAGCGTAGCTACAACAAGAAAATTAGGAGACACACCTTCCAAGTAGGCGAACTTGTGCTAAAGGAGAACCAAAAGAATGTACCAAACCTAGAGAGAAAAGGAAAATTTGAGCCCAACTGGTTGGGACCTTTCCTCATTACATCAAGCTATAATTTGGGGGCATATCAACTATCAAAACCAAAAGGCGAGCCTCTGCAGGAGCCCTTGAACAACTCCCATCTCAAGAAGTTTAATGCCTAAAAATCTTGCAAGGTATAGAACCAAAAAATACAAAAAAACTAGAAAACATCTTGAAAAAAATGGTCACCTTGATGAAAACCTGGTAAATAGGCATCTTGGTGACAAAAAAAAATAAAAAAAATGCAAAAATCCAAAAAGAATCATAAAAAGGATTGAAATTAGTAAAGAAAAAAAATCATCCTCTAGTGAAAACCACTTCGGTGGCACTTTGGACAAGTACCTTGGTGAAAACCTAGAAAATAGGTGCCAAATGTAAATAAAGCACTCTCCATCCACCAGGATCTTCATGTCCTATTCTGCGCACTCACTTATCCATTACATTCCATGGATCCTTCCACCATCCGTTTGCATTCCGTACCATAGCTTGATCTTGTGCTTGTATCATGTTCCACCCTAATACTACTTGGCACATTCCTAAGGCCAGTTTGTCCTGCCTATATTGAAGTAGTCTATCATATCATGTTGGGGGCATGTTCCTATACCTTTATCAGATAGGTTTCGTGTATATTCTGGTGATCTTCCTAAAACATCAAAAAATCCAAAAACATTCAAAAAATTCTTCAAAATCCAAAACATGTCAAAAATATGAAAAATATAAAATAGAGTCATCTTGTCAAACTACACTGTCTTTGAGCTTGAACACAAGCAAGGTTGATCTTTGATCATCCCCTGAGACATTTTAGGTCAGTCCTTAGGCGTTCGTCACAATCTAGCAATCTGTTTGCCCATCTTTTTCATCATCGAATTGATTTTGTTGCTAGTTGAACTACGTGGTCTCTGCATGTATAACGTAGGCAAGTATAATCTATGGATCAGCTCCTGAGACCCCTAGGATAGGTCTTTAAATCAGTCTCTTGGTTAAAATCTCGAAAATACCAAAAACAACCTCAAAACATTTCAAAAACATCCAAATATTTGAAAATCCAAAATGGTGCATCTGTCTCATCTCGCTTTTGCCCGCAATAATCATCATTCATAATAAATCATCATCACCTTCATCCTTTGGTAAGGCAATTAGAAGCAAGTCTAGCGGGTTCCAAAAGTGAGCACCCTAATCGTCAGAAGTCTCAAGTCTGGATCGGTAAGCAAGCAAGTTGATCAACTTAGAGTATCAATAACTTATTATCCAATCAATCTCATCAAAAACCTTGATCACAACATGTCCTAGGATGCATCCTTCCCATGATGGACATCAACATCAGGTATCACCTTAGTTTAGTCTTGGCTAGCGGTATGAAGAACATTAGCTTGTCTATTTACTTTGTCCTTTCTTTGGATTTATTTTATTGCGCTTATTCCAAGGACCTCTCGATGACGCCTAAATAAAACAGGTTTAGAGAGAAAGGAATGGGGCAACGATCATTATCTTTTTATCTTTTGTGCTTGTGGGATACTCTTGTAAAATAACTTAGTCATGCGTGCTTTGTTTTGTTTGTAGGGAGGGCATTTTAGGTATCTTGTTGACCACATAGGAAGACTTGCTTTTCTATGTTTTGGTTCGAGATGTTTAGAATGCCTAAACTACATCCTGAATAAGGTTCTGTATGCTAAGTGTGAACAAGAATACTCCTATCTGACTGACAAGTCAAAGTCCATTGCACTAGGTACAATGCCATCCTGGTTGTTTATACCTTGATGCATTGTACCTATATGTGTTATCAAACATAATTAATTGGCCCTTTGAAAATCCCAACTCCTGGTAAGCAAATCATCATCATTTTAATGACTTGTTGGATCTCTTTTCTTCTATCTTCTTTCCATACTAACATGGTGTCATGACAAATAATCAGAACATCGCTAATGCATCCACCGCGCATCCATAAAATCATCAACATAAGTGCATATCATATCATATAGATCATACCACATCATATCATCTCACATTATCATCATCTTAAGTTATGAGGAATAATATAGATTTTTTATTCTAAGTATCTTAAGAAGTCATTGCATTACATTCATTGCACATCATACATTACATGAATCATTAAGGGCATAATAGAAATCATTAGAATCCATTATCATTACATCCTCAATCACATATCATTTATTATTTGCATATCGATACATAATCATTCACATACATTGAATTCATACAATCGCCATTAAAACACATAGAAAAGTACAAAAAGAAATGCATCCATAATCACCATCACATCATATAGAAACATACATCATATAGCGTGAGCATAAATTAAAAGCATTTTCATAACATCTCATTAGACATAGGAAATTAAAATGCATCCATACATCGTGCATCATAAGTGGAACCATATCATATATATCATCAAAATATACAACTATCATGATACAAAATCAGATCAAGTGTATACATCAAGGTACATAATACAATAGGGGCAATAATCAGAGCCCATGGATGAAAACATGAATAATTTCTTGTGATCAAGGGCTAGCTCTGCTGGTTGCTGCCCTCTCCTACCTGCCTCTCATCATGGTCCTTGAGATGCCTCATCCCTGTTTGTTGAGAAAAGTCTGGCACCTAACCAGCTGGTGGAACTGCCTACCTATAATGTTGCCGATAGTACTCGACCTCTCTAACCACCTCCTGATATGCTCTCAAGGATATTGTACGGCCCTAGGAAAATGAGGTTGTACTCTCCAACTATCACCTCCAACCAATCTCCTGATCCCTCTTGGTCCGGTCTTGGTCCCTCTTAGTAGTAACTACCAAAACCTATTGACGAGCCTAGTCTCACTCAACCGTGAAAATCTGTATCTACCCTTGAAGCTACTGAATCAAGGCATCCTTGTGGTCTGGCTGTGCAGGTTGCTGCTGCTACGGTACCTGGTCTCGTGGTAGTGCCTGATCTCATGGTGGTGCCTGGTCTCGTGGTGGTGTCTGATGTGGAGGAGGGCCACCTCCTCCCTTGTCCCCATCACCATCTCTGTCATCGTCACCTTTGCCTCCCTGTCCTCTGCCCCTGCCAGCTGATCTACCTCTTGGCCTCCATCGTGGGAGAACTATGCCTGGAACTGTCAATTAGAGAGGAGGCCTGAACCAAGCTCTGTAAGCCCGTGTAACCCCTACATTTTCCAACCCCTGGTCATATGGCCATGGCCTGGCCACTAGATGCCTAAACGAGGCTACTGCCTTCGGTGTTGGAATCTATTGGCCCCATGTTGTCTCTCTCGTGCCACAGGTGAAGATCGCCACATACTAGTCATCCGACCTATCTCGAACCTCGCCAAACTGCCAGGCAACCCTGTCGGGGAGGTACCACTCTATCATGGTGTGCTCGGGGCCCTACATCCATCTGTCCTGCCAAGGAAATAATAGCTGCTCGTGATCATCATACCATGAGCCTATATCCATCCAGGGCCTTCAAAAAAACTCCCACATCTCATCGAGCACCCATCGCTAGTGGGCAATGCCTCTTGTACCTGTGTGGGTGAAGTGAATCTGGGCTCCCACATACCGCCAAACGACATGATCATCAATATCTAGAATGATCAGTGTGACAACTAGATGAAGAACTGAGATCAACTCCCATGCCTAGATGTGTAGTAAGGTGACCTCAGACCCGAGGGCGCTGCTATCAAGATATGAAAACTCATCGAGGTCTTTGTATAGTGAGGCCAACATCATTGGCCCCCAAGCAAATCACTCCTTGTGAACGACCATCTGCTCCCAAGCTAGTTCCCAACCTGGATTGAAGTATCGGCCTCGTCGATCTGGTACCACGAGACCTGAAATGATGGCCACAATAATCAATCTGTAGGTGGGCACTACACCCTGGTACCTCTCCAAGTCTATCTGTCCCTCAAAAAATTAAATCTCACTAACCCCCCTCACATCGTAGCAAGCATCCCTACCGGAATCTAGATCGTAAATGAATCTCACTCCATGTATAGGCAGTCGTAGGATGTGACAAAAATCCTCGAGAGTAACAGTGGCCTCGCTAGTAGGAAGGTGGAAGGAGGAGGTCTCACTCTGCCATCGCTCTGGCAAAGCTATCATCATCCCCAAGTGGGTCCGAACAAGATGAACATATGCAATGAACAAAAGGCCGAGCATACCAAGCTGCTCCTGAAGGAATATGTGCAAACCCTATAATCTGTAGAGCACCAACCATCTATGCTCCCTCGAATGAAGTATGTCAAGGTCCTCCTGCACAAGGGAAACCATCGTGTCAAGTCTCGTAAAAAAATCTGCCTCCCGCCTTAGCTTTTCACATTTGAAACAACAAATGCGACACTATTTGCAAATGCAATGCTACTTGAAAAGTTCCAAACTGCACCGCTGTGATGGAGTTGGATAAATTCTAAACTCCAGAGTGCGCCATGTGGTCCAATTTACATGTGCGGCTGACTTTGTGCAGAAACCCTAGTTCCAAACTGCGTCGCGCAGTCCAATTTTTATATCCGACTGAGTTTGACAAGAAACCCTAATCTCCTAATTGGGCCATGACGATGCTATTCTCATATGCGGTGTAGTTTGAAGCCGCACAACACCAATTGAGCATTTGTAGCAGCATTACATAGTGTCACTTGACCTATAGTTGACCTAAACCCTATTAAATGCACGTAAATCAAAAAAATTAAAAGTCGGGATAGGGGTACATACCACGGGTCCTATACCGACTGGCCACTGGTGCACTCATACCCTCTCTGACACATGCCTAGGAAGTTGTCGTTGCACCATGTCGACCAGAACTTAGAGCTCAAAGTGTAGAAAATTCTAAAGGCTAAGTGTGCAAATGAATTGAAAGCGACCCCTCAAAGTCTATTTAAGCTTGCAAATTAGGGTTTTTTGACCTAATTTGGCCATCCAGCTAGGGTTTTGGTCCCTCGATCCCGTTTTTATCCAACCAAGGACCATGTTGCATCTTTTTTGCATTTTAACACATTTTTTGACATTTGGGGGCATTTTTGGACCTACTGGGCACCTTGTCCTCTTTTTTACACAAGATCATCCAAAATTTAAAAATTTTGTCTGGTTTCTCGAGGGGGCAACATATCAGCATAATCCTTGTGCTAAGGCAATAGTGGGGCATTCAAAAAAATCAAGAAATTTTGAACTTTGATCACCGTAGTTTATTCTTTGAACCAATGCAACAAGTGCATTGCTTCAAAGAGGGGAAAATTGTAGACATGGAAAATTGACCAACACACTTGATCCCGATTACTAGCATCATTTCTTCCTGAATCATACTCTCAACTTATCATCACTTTTCATCTCTTAATTAGATAAATCATTATTTATTTAATTAGGTCTTTCTCCCTTGTTGATAAAATTAATCAGTTTAATTTAATTAATCCTCTATTTCTATTCATTTTATTTAAATCGAGTCTCTAAAGTCTTCTTATTAAATTGAATAAATTAAATCTTATTTGATTTAATCTAACATTACCCCTTTAGTTAAATAAATCAAAACATTTATTTAATTAAACCCTTCCTCTCAATTTGATTTAAATCAATACATAAATTTAAGTCAAAGTTGTCACATCTCCTAATTCCTCATTAAATTAATTAACCCATGATTAATTTAATCTTAATCTGTGTCACATCCTCTAGAGAATGCAACTTGCACAATAGAAGGAATATTCATTCAAATTTGAATCCAAATCCAAGTGGATTTGTCCTTCCAACAAAGCATTCACTCCTCTTACATGTCCTTGTGCATTGAGCCAAGTGACATTTATTTCATTCTTTTTTCCCTCTCACATGTCATTTCCTCAATTTCAAATTCCACCTAATGTCATTTATTGGCACTCTGATCAAAATGTGCACAACCATCAACCATTCACATCTTGACAAGTGGCACTTGGCCATTGGATGTTGAATGATCCCACATTTCTCAAAGTCACTCATTCTTCCAATTTGGAAATCTATAAATGAGAGACTCTTCCCCTCATTCTAACATCCACAATCCAAGAAAGTATACTATACTTCATTTCATCCACAACTCATCCATTTCAAATCAAGTTTCATCATTTTCATGATTTCATAGCAAGGTTATGCCAAAATTTCATCAAGGAGCTTCAATCATTTACAAATCTTCATCAAAGCTTGCATAGGAGTTGGGAAAGGGCCAATTTCTATATATATAATTGGTACCAATTCCCCCATGGGATCAAGAGTTTGAATTGCTTAATTATGATTTCATTTATCTTTTATGTTTGTTCTTCATTTTTCCTATTATTGAGCATAGCAAATGGATTTCACGGGGAATCCTTGTTTTATCTTGCATATGAACTTACTAATGTGTTTGTTTCTTGTATTTGTGTAGGTATAGGATTGGGGTTCACAATTTCATCACTATATCAATCAACATTCGACTACAATCTACAACTACTTCTCGCTTTTGTGATGTTCTACATGTTCCTCTTTTTGGGACATTATTTTGGTTGGAGGCTTCTCAATCCTTCACACCTTGATTTGGAGGATTTTCCAGTCCTTCATTCGCCTTTCTCTCTTTTGGAGAGGAGTTTTCTCCTATTGTAGTTTTCTCTTTTTCTCCAATTGTGAGAGATCTTTTATTTGAACATGGGTACCTCACCAGGCCTTGTTTGCTAGGATCCATCATGCATTCTCTTTTTAGGGTTTTTAGCTACTCCCTAAGTTCAACTTAAGGGGGGTGTTAGAGTAATCATGCATTAGATAATAATTAATTAATATTTAATTGATTATTAGTCTAATTTATTCTCATCCAATTAAGCTAAACTTAGGAGTTCCTTATTGAGTTAAATAAGTTCTTTTCTATGTTAACTGAAGTGAGCTATTATTAGATCACTTTGTCTCATCGCATGTGATGTTGACACTTGTCTTGATCTAATCCCTTTACCATTAGGTTTGCTCCTATATACCACTCAACCCTCCTTGTATGATCTCTCACTTGCTTTCATATCATTTTGATAGTTTCTTGCATTTTATAGCTTTTTCTTATTGAGGAATATTGCATGTATTGTTTGCATATCTCTTGCGTGGAAGGTGTCTTTGTTTGTTGTTTGATCCCATGCCTTGTGTTTTTCACAATTCTAATAATATATTTTATGTGATTTAGATATTTATTTACCTCTTCTAATTGTGTGTCCACCCATCCTTCCTCTTTCGATCCTACCCCTACCCCATCATAATTAACCATTATTGTTACACCTAGTATAGATCTTACTTCCACTATCCCTACTTATACCATTGTCAAATTGGATTCATTCCTTAATATGGTTTACCTTTTGATTATAATCGTTACAACATATTTGTGTTGCAAGTATGTTGTATGTGTTGTCATTTATGTCAATAGTATAGTGTTTGTTGATGATGATTGTCTCTGGTGTTAGCAAAGTGGTAGTGTGTGATGGTTTCATATGCTGCAATTAGGAAGGATTCCATGAGTTGATCTAACAGTTGTTTCCTATTGCTCATGGATAAGTGAATGATTCTATGAATTTTATATTCACTATCTATTGATGTAAATTATATAAAATCATCTCTTACAGTCAATGGCTTAGGAAGTTTCTTTGAAAGGCTTTGGAGAATGCTCTGCATTCCTCCGTATTATATGGTTTGGTCCTATGGTTTGAAGGTTAGACATAATCAAGTGTGAAGCGTGTGTGTTCCAGTTTTGAGATTATATATGCTATTGTAGAAGTTTCTTGAGTAAGCAAAGTGGTGATTGTACTATTTCAAACATGAAAGGTTATGAGAAATGCTCCACATTTATTTGTAGTTGTAGTTGTGTCCTTGCGGTTTGGAGAAGGTTCTTATCATGTATATCTATTATCTCTCCTTGAGTTTCAATTGCTGATGTATAACACAAGTTGAGTTGTCAAAGTTATATCTCAAGACCGCGTTGTATGGGTTTGCAATAGATACTAGTTCTGTGTCTTTTTGCTTGTTGTAGGACCTCTCTAATATTGGATTAACTTGGTGCTATAGGTAGACACACAATTCAAAGGATGAATTCCTAACTGAACAATTCATCTTCCATGAGAGGCTTCATTTAATTATCAACTAGGGCTTCGTAAGATTTTGATAGTGTTGGCCGTATATATGAATTCATGGATTCTAAACACAACCTATATCAATAGATTATAAGTGATTACTCATGTACATAAAATTGTAAAAGTTGGAAAAAGAAATGAATGCGTTGAACTTGAAAAATAGGGGAATAAACTTAATTTGTTTCTTATGGTATGGGCACTTATCACTTAAGTTTGTGACTATTAAATTTTAAGACTGAATTGTAACTAATTACTCTCAGAGTACATGAAACACACATTAAGCTACAAGATCCATTTAAATTACAAGATCATATTCATGAATTCCACATGTATGAAACTGGAAACTATCTTAACTAAATTCAACAATGTATGAATTAATTTAATAACAAGAAATAGAGTGGAGAGTGATACCTCAAGTGGTCCTTGCTTGAGTTTTTGCTTCCACAATAGATTCCAACACTTACTACTTAATCAACAATTCATGATATTGAACTAACTCCTTTATTGCATGAAAATTCTGAACTCTAACAAGAATCTACTAAAGATTTCTTATTCAACAATACATATCTATTATTCAAATGATAACAAAAAAACTAAAAACAATCAACTATCAATTGGTAATTTAGCAAAAACTAACTAGATAAATGACTAGATTCACTCCTCACAACAAATCCCACTATATAGGGTCTGCGCGAAGTCTTATTCCTTCTAGGACTGAAAATAGAACCATAATTTATTTGTCCTCTCTCCCTCAAAGATAGGGAGATGACTTAGTCCTGTAGCAAAAAACCATAATTGAAAAGTAAAAGAAGAGAAAATAAATTGGAACTCTTCCCTAATGATTAACCGCCATGACAGAGATTTGTTTTATGGAGAATGTCACATCATGGGTTACTCCTACTCAAAATAGACTTCTTCTTCCAATCATCTTATTTGGTGGATAAGAATGTGCTTGTGATGACTCATGGTTGAAAATTCAATGGTTACCTTTTATCTTCTTTGAAACTATCACACTTCAACCATTCTGAATTCCCCCGTACCATTGTTTGTAGTCCTTATGCTGCGGGCTAAATATATTATTGTTGTGGGTTACAGTCCTTCTAGCCGCAAGAAGTTAGTTTCATCCCTACAACATAAAAATAATTAAAAATCATAATTTAAGTATAGAATCATGTTGAATTTCATGAACATTAATACATTCACACATATAAATGTCAACATATCGTATTTGTATTTCCATATACTAAGTTCTAGTTTAAAGTGCATGAAAGATATAACAGATGTATGAAGTCTTAGGAATTTTTGTGAAACTTGGTAGATTGAAATGATAAAAACATAAACTAATGAAGGAAAACTAGCCATAAATTAATCCCATCAATTGCACCAACAAAATGATGCATGAAGTTTTGAAAGAAGAGCATGAAAATATTCCTAACTATCATTTGATGCTTGTGATGTATTTTGTGTGAAGCTATCATGTCTCTTTGGTACCACTTGTGGTTTGGAGTTAATATTTTGAGGGTTGAGTGTTTGTTGGGCCAACTTAGTATTCTAAGTTGTTTGTATGTCAAGTTTTTATGGTGTGCTCCAGCATGGGAATGTACAGTGATTTGAATTAGGTCCTACTTATCTCCTGGATTGGACCACATTGATTTTACCTCTCTTGTAGATGTGTTGAAGTTGACTCAATATGGCCATTGCATGTTTCATGTTTATATGTTTTAGGTGTGGCCGACAAGGAGAATTTTTTTTTTCTTGCAAAAGGTATAAATGAATGATCAAGTGTGTGATCAAGGAGTGCAAGTTTTCAATGTGTGATCAATGTGATTTTCTAACAACAGTGTACTAAAGGTAGAGTAATGCGTGTGAATTTGTAGTGAAGTGTTTGATGCATGTTGGAGGTAGTGAGACAAAAGTAGAAGAGTTTAAGTAGTGTGTGGAAGGCAGTGAGATGACCAAAAGTGTGTAAGTGCTGGAGGCAATGAGCTAAAGGAAAAAGTGTGAGTGTGAATGTTGGAGGTAGTGATCCAAAAGTAGATGTGTAAAAGTGTTGGAAGCAGTGATCCAAAGATAATAGAAGTGTTGCGATTGTGTTTTAAGGGTTTTATTGAGAAGAAAGTGAACCCTCATAATTTAGCAATTTCCCCAAGGTATTTCTAAATACTATTAGTCCTTACATGTCAATAGAGCATAGAGATTGGAGAAAATTGAATAATAGAAGTACACATTTTCCTACATTAGATATGTGGGCTACCAAGTAGATTTATCCCATGTGAAATTGATCTATAGCTACAAGATCAATCCATAAAGAGGTCTAGGCTACATAAATTCTCAAATGTTTACCACAATAAGGGCATCTATTTTTTTGTACCTAGGTGACTAAGTTTTGCATGACATAAAGTTAATTTATCATTATAATTTTGAGAGCTAATTACATTCTACATTCACATTTAGTTTCATAAATATCATTTCAATTATCCATTCTTATTTTCTAATAGTTAATTAATGTAGGTTGATTCATCCTTATTTAAGTGCATTCATTTAATTAACTTAGATTATAAAAAAAGGAAATTGTATATTTCTCTTGCATTTTGCTGAATCTGTTTGTGTTGTGAAAATTTATAGTTTAGATTAAATAGAGGAAAAATAATAAGAAAAAAAAAAAAAATTATTTGGAAAACCTAGTAAAAACTATACCAAGAAAAACCACGGAAAAAGATCTTTTGGATTTTATTTCTTAAGAAAAATTTGTTGATACAACAATCATAAAAATGTATAGAAAAATGACTTCACATCTCATAAGAAATCTGATTTATAGAGTTTTTTCAAAGTGTGATTCACACAAACATTTGTCAAAATTAACACAAATAGTAAGTCCCATTTTTTTTTGGATTCATCGGAAATGCCTTAAGCTTTGCAACCTCCTATGGTACTCAAATGTTGACTATTCGTCACTATTGGAATAACAAGAAAATTGACTTAGTATTCAAACAATTTGATCTTACATTACACTGGGGTTTTTATTTAGGGTTTATAATTTTGAATTTATTTTTATGCTTTTAGATCTATATTTTTATTAGGTTATAATATTTTAGATCTTGCTAAGGTTTGTGTTAATTTTTATTTTTATATACAAGTCTCCTTTAGGGTATGTTCCATTTTGTGTGATCTTCCTTTTTACCCACTCTACTGACCCTTGGATACCTTAGTAGGGTTTCATTTTTAGATACAATACATCATTGGTTTGTTTATTTTAAATGAGAGAGTGACACATAGTTCCCTATAGTTCAATTTTTATTTCTATAGTGCATGCTGTTTATGTCATGAGCTATTGATGATCCTAATATTCTTATAGAGAGTGCTCATTTAAACCCTACTATGGCTTCCCATTCTAATAACAATTTGAATGGCCACACTAAGAACCACTTGAATGATCTAAAAACTATGATCATGAGGCCCAATTGGCTAATAAACATTTCTCACTTATTAGGCATGCACTAATTGATATATTTACTCAAGTCAAGTCTCTTCATTAATTAGGAAGTCTCTTTTATAAAACATTGGAAGTGTTTCCTATTGGGAAAATGTGTCTCAACCTTGCAATTGTAGAAGGTACTATTGATACGTCTGTGATGAAAGAGGGTGAGGGGTTCCTTGCCATGAGGGGTCCGAGGAGATTATCCCCTCGATGGGGGGGGGCTTGGGTGCAACACCCCCAAAATGAAATTTATATCTATATTTTATTATTGTAAATCTAGACTGTTCACCATTAGGTCTTAGATGTGATGATTGATATTTTATTAGCTTGACTTACCCTAGAAGGAAACCCTATTTTATGAGGGCATTGTATTACGACTGTGTATTGCGATGTATTCTAAGAGTCTAATAGTGTTTGTGTCACCTCTATATATTTGGTTGGTGATACTCTTGTGAGAAGCTTGCTTTGTAGGTATATTGCAGTCTTTGTGATTTTTGAATAATTTATTGGGTGAATTTTGGAGTGGGATTTTTCTCCCGAAAGGGTTTTCCCCATGTAAATCACTATGTTGTGGCATGTATTATATTTATGTTTATTTTTGTTTAAGTTTTTGTAATTGTTAAAGATCTGTAAATGTTTTGCATTATCCTCATCTCAAGATTAGTGTAGGAAGTTGTTCCACTACCTTAACTTCCTTACAAGTGGTATTAGAGCCTAGTCACCTTTGGTTTCAATTGCGGGTTGTTGGGTTTTTTGAACTAATCCAGATTTGAGTGGGAGCTTGTGTAGAAGATACTTTGTGATCTTGTTGCGAGAATTTTCAGATGGAAAGTTCATCAGGGAGAATAGAGGTGGATAAATTTTATGGAAATAATTTTGAAATGTGGAAGTTGAAGATGGAGGATCTATTGATAGATCACACTAGTACAAAAACAATAATATATGACTAAAAAAACTACTAAAAATTGCATATAAATGACTGAACATGATCACATGACCATTAGTAGTTTATTTCCAATCATTTATAATGTGACCAAATTGATGACTAAACCATTTTTAATCATTTATTGGTTGTTTTGATTGATGGCTTTAGTAGTATATTAAGTTCTTGATTTAGTCATTGATTGTTGTAATTTGGTCACTTATTTATCCATTTTTTATTCATTGATATATTTAGTCATTGATTTAGTCATTGATTGTTGTAATCTGGTCACTTATTTAGTCATTTTTATTCACTTATATATTTAACTGGTCACTTATTTAGTTGTTGATTTAGTCATTGATAGTTGTAATATGGTCACTTATTAGTCATTTTTTATTCATTGATATATTTAGTCGTTAATTTAGTCATTGGTTGTTGTTAACTGGTCACTTATTTAGTCATTTTTATTCACTGATTTCTATTCATTGGTAGTGTATTTAGTCATTAATTTTAATCAATTTGGTAGTATATTTAGTCATTTTTATTCATTGATTTCACTGGTTGAATATATTTAGTCATATGTATTCACTTCTCACTTATTTCTATCAATTGGTAGTATATTTAGTCAATTTAATTATTAAGTGATGTCAATTAGTAGTATATTTAGTCATTTTAATTGACTGATATTTGAGGATTTAAACATAAAACACAAAAATACACATCAATCATCAATTGCATAAAATAAGACAACCATTGAGAAGGCAAAACTATTGAAATTTATTAAAATAATGGTGTTCTTACAGCTTGCATAAGTCTGAAATATTTATCTTGCTTGAAAAATGCTTAGAAATAGAGTATTGCAATTTTTATTTTTAGTCGCAAGACTAAAAATATGAGTTACAATGCACATAAATGACAAGAAAGAAACTTCTTCAAAAAAATTCCAGAATGATGGAAACACATGCTTGGAGCCCTTTAGTGTGAGCACATGCCCCTTTCATCTCTTAAAACTTCTACAACATGGGCAATCTTCCTAGAGTAGGATGTAACGTGTATAATTCATGAAGGAGAGTGTTGATCGTGTCCCATATATGAAACTCACTCCTTCAATGCAGTCACTAATAACCCTAGAATCTTTCCTCCTTTATATGCAACATGCCATTTGATATGAGCAACATGGGACTACCTTTTCCGCCATGAATGAAGTTGTGCCTCAATACAACCAACCAAATTACTATTAGTCTCAATTCAAAAAGAATAAAAGTGCATTGTATATTACAAGTTTACAAAAGTAAGTCCAAACACAAAAAAAAGATAAATCAATTAAAAAACTATAGCCTTGTCAACAAATACCTTAAATAGAGTGTTCAACATAGGATTAAAATATGCATATTGAACCCTTGATTTCATAACCTTGTTCAAAGTTTAAGAAAGGTGATACACTTAGATTATAGAATGAAGTTGATATTATAGAATGAAGGCTATCAACACTAACCAGATTGGAACAACATTATTAATAGAAATTTCCTGGAAACCAAGCCCAAGAATGCCATCATATTTAGACAAAAAAAATGTCAACCCCGGTTCATGTGTTGTCTCAATAAAGACCTGCACCATGAAAGAATCCATTTATACATAAATTCCAATTAATTAAGTTGATAAGAAAAGATATTTGATATCAAACTGGGAAGCCTTAACATCCAAAAATTACTAACTTGATGTTTCACAACAACTTTCCCAAGTGTGACATCATCTTTACTTAAGAAACCAGATATTTATCCACTGCCATATTGGATCTCACAGGATTCTCCTTCACAAACAAAAAATGATATATAATAATTTTTTAGCAACTTTCTTAATATCCCCATGTAAGTAGACTAAACTAAGTGAGGTTGAGGGTTCAAAGTAGAGTACCATCTTCTTGGTATGTGCTTGACTTTGATGACTTATATCTTGAATGAAAATAGCAAGCTAGTTGCACTGCAAAATCATTGTTAATCATTGTTACACAAATAACCACAAAATACTCTTTAATTAAAATAATCCTTCTAAATATTTCAGTTAATTTCTAAGAGAGCTAATTGCACTATCCAAACAACCATCAATCTATTTACTGTATATAATTTCATAGAATTCAGAATTTGAATGTAATGAAACTAACCATAATTACTAAAGATTTAACACCAAAATGTAGCACATGCCCTTTCATCTGTTAAAACTTCTACAATGTGGGCAATCTTTATGGAGCAAGCTATAACGTGTAGAATCCAAGAAAGAGAGTGTTGATCGTGTCCCATATATGAAGCTCTCTCCTTCAATACAGTCAACAATAACCCTATAATCTTTCCTCCTTTATATGCAACGTTCCATCTGATATGAGCAACATGGTGCTACCTTTTTCGCCATGAATAAAGTTGTGCCTCAATACAACCAAAAAAATTACTATTAGTCTCAATCCAAAAAGAATAAATGTACATTATATATTACAATTTTACAAAAGTAAGTCCAAACATAGCAAAAAGATAAATCAATTTAAAAACTGTAGCCTTGTCAACAAATGCCTTAAAAAAAGTGTTCAACATAGGCCTGAAATATGCATATTGAACCCTTGATTTCAGAACCTTGTTCAAAGTTTAAGAAAGGTGATACCCTTAGATTATAGAATGAAGTTGAAATTATAAAATGAAGGCTATCAACACTAACTAGACTGGAACAACATTATCAACGAAAATTTCTTGGAAACCAAGCCCAAGAATACCATTAGACTTGGACAACAAAAATGTCAACCCTGGTCTCAGCAAAGACCTGCACCATGAAAAAATCCATTTATACATAAATTCCAAATTAAGTTGATGAGAAAAGATCTTTGATACCCATCTGGGAGCCTTAACATCCAAAAATTACTAACTTGATGTTTCACAACAAGTTTCCCAACTATGACATCATCTTTTCTTAAGAAACCAGATATTGATCCACTGCCATATTGGATCTCACAAGATTCTCCTTCACAAAAAAGAAATGATATACATTAATTGTTTAGAAACTTCCTTAATATCCCCATGTAAGCATACTAAACTAAGTGAGGTTGAGGGTTTGAAGTAGAGTACCATCTTCTTGGTATGTTCTTGACTTTGATGACTTGTATCTTGAATGAAAATAGCAAGCTAGTTGCACTGTAAAATCATTGTTAATCATTGTTACAAAAAAAACCACAAAATCCTCTTTAATTAAAATAATCCTTCTAGATATTTCAAGACAAGATATTTTAGTTAATTTCTAAGAGAGCTAGTTTCACTATCCAAACACCCATCAATCTATTTACTATATATAATTTCCTAGAATTCAAAATTTGAATGTAATGAAACTAACCATAATTACCAAATTTTTGACACCAAAATGTAGTACAAAATGAATTGTTTGACAACAAATGTGTTTTGATAAACTAAATATACCCTTGATATATTGATTTAAATAACAAGGAAAGATCAAATTGGAGACAACAAGATAACATTCATTAATACACTTCAACAAATAATTGAAACCAGAATTCGGCCACCAATTATAAATTCATTCTATTGATCTTCAAAAAGATTTTATAATATGTTTCAAAATTTTGTCCTGATTGACATGTCAAAAAGTGTATTTTCAATTACCCACTTTTAACATAAATCAAAGTGTTAATTATCATTGTTTACATAGGATTACATAAAAGCAATGAAAGATGATAAATGAAGATAAATTATCAGATTTTGAAGTCCAAAGCACTCGCAAGATATGAAAGTCTGTTACTCATTGTAAGGTACCCGTGATCATTCAGATCTGGAAAGGTCCTCTCTCCATGATAGTATCTGCAAGGCTTGATACTTCACTACAAGGACTATTCTTTCGGGGAACTAGATATGTTTGCTCCCAATGGTACACTGTGTAATCATTAGGCCATTTGTGCTCCTAGATTTTTTGTGTGTTGGCCAAGTGACTCTTCCATCTACTGTCTAATAACCCTTTGGTATCAATGATGAATTTTGAGTATCCAATATCTAGTGGAATTATTCCATCCAAGGTTAAATTCAGATAGTGAATACTTATGTCACCATCCTTCTGTAAATTAGTGAGGCAGTTGGGAACAATTTTTCTAAACTCATCTATCCAATCCTTGGATCCTTTCAGTTGATCATCATCCCTTAGTATCTTAGGCACGAACCACTGCTTTAGTGTGTGAAATGAATCCATTCTTGCCTTGATCTTTTGGTCTTTTGTAGATATGTATTGAAATTCATTTGTGACCATTCAGACCATTTGCTTAGTAGTTTTTAAAGCTGTGAGGGCCTCAACACTCCTTTGTTAAATTTTGCACAAAGTTATTAAGGTGTGATGTACATGTTGCCATTTCTTGAATAAGGGGTCCAATATAGGTACATGGGCCTTTATCTGACCAACTAATTGTGGAACAAAGACATAACATTCATACACATTTTCCAATTTTTCCATAATTAGTTTAACCCTATGCTCCAAGATCTTTTCCAATACACTGATGGTTTTGGTCTTTGCTCCTTCCTTTGTTTCTTCATTAGTATTTTTCAACTTCTCAGTTTCTTGTTTTAGCACATTTACTTGTTCAACAATGATTGCACCTATAATAGTCTGGATGGAAAGGGGCTGGTATGCTATTAATTATGTGCTTTGGGAGGGATCTTCTCCCTTCAATTGCTCTTTCAATTCCACATTTTCTATGAATAACCTATTCACTTCATCATTCAGATCAGTCTGTGCTTTCTCATATTTTTCCAATCTAAGCTCCATACCTTTAACCACAACCCTAGTAAACATTGCTGAGTGCATTGTCATAGTAGCTGCTTCCAATGCTGATGTGTCTTGTGGTGTCTTTACCATGGAAGTCCCTATCATTTCATATACAACATCAAGTAATATTGGTTTTTCTATTCTTTTTTGCTTTGTCCAAAAGGCCAGTGTTTCAATTCTTGGATCGTAACCTGTGCCACTCACTGCCTCATTTGAATTGAATTCATAAACCAATATGGGATCTTCTTGGCTTCTTGATCTATTAAGAATATTTTTTAACTCCATCCAAGGAATAATTAGTATATTGCTTTCTAAGACCAATTTTCTTGCTTCTTGGGGGCTAACAATAATTTCATTAATCCCAAGTTCTTTAAAAGTTTGGGCAACAATATGGTCATGTTGTGACTCCTCAATTCCCATCTTATTAATTTGGAGTCTCTCCTCAAATTATTTCATTTTAATCTTAATCCAAAAATCCTTAAACTCGAGAGTTTGAATAAAGTCATCATCTTCAATAAATCTAAGGGCAACAATCACCCTTTCATAATCATGCACTTCTTGATCATTATGCCCATGTACATCCACTCTTTCTTTTGGTTTGTGAGAATTAGTTGCAAGCTTAGGTGGTGGTTGATCAACTTCATCATATTTAAAATTCAAAAGTACATCAACTACCTCTTAAGTATCCCCTACTCCACTTATTTCATATGCCACCAAGGGGGCCACTCCATGTGTCTTTTGCCTTTTAGGAATTGGTTTCTTAGGGGATGCTTTTGATTGTATTGTAGTAGTGTCTAATAGGGGCTCTATGATTACAATACCACTTGGTTTGATGGGAAGGTTGGAGGGTTTTGAAGACTGACCCTCAGGTTTCTTTTCTAGTTCAACATATAATCTTTCAAAGTTGTCAATTATTAAGTTCATCCTTTTGATAGGATCCACTTCTTTAACATAGAATACTTAGAATCTAGTTCCCCTTTTCTTCTTCTCCTCCCCAAGCCTCTTTATGATTTCCCACTTCCTCTTCCTCTAAAAAACTTCATGAGGTGTTAAGAAATTCCTTATTACATCTTCATAATCCATTACATGGGTAATCCCAACTCTAGTGAGAAGTGTCTTCTTTATAAAATTAATATGCCCTTTAGGATCAAAGACCCTTTCTCCTCGTGAATTCAATGAATACCTCATATTCAAATACTTCTGCAGTTCTTCAAGAGTGTCAGACCCTATGGATAACTTTTGACATTCAATTAGGTCAAGGAGGAATGTCCCCTTTTTCTGTCTTTTTGGAGCATCCTGCTCCATCCATAACATTTGCCACATAAATTCTAAAAATTCAATTTAAATAGAAATAAATTTAGGTAAAACATGTGGGGATTGAGGACACCTATAGGCCCTTATTACTATTTAGTCTGCTAAGAAGAACCAGTCACCAAAATTGTGAGTGTGTTTCTACTCTGGATTTAATGCTAAAGGTCTTAATAGTTGCAAGATTTTATCAAGAAATCTTGGTAAAATATGACCAAGACTGGTAATGACCTTTATTATGAAATCATCATGAAATATTACATAATCACTATTTTTACATCTACTATCCCAGATGTAACACCAATTTTGTACAAGCAACCTATTCCCTTCCTTATCAGTCATTCTCAAACACATTATTTTAGACCATCTCTTTCTATTTTGGTACAATATTGAATGACACAACAAAGAGTATTTCCTAAAAGTGATGGGAGCTAAGTTCTCTCTTACTTGCAAAATCCCTCATGTAGCCCTTTCTCAATTTCAGCAACAAATTCATACTCAATGTTCACTTCAAGATTTTGTATCCTCATTGCCATCATCATGAGATAGATTGGCATCCTCTCTTTAGTATCTATTCCAAGCACTTGGCACAAAGAAAAATAAGTTCTTTTGAAATATACTTGGAAGTCTTCTATGGAAAATGTCTCAACTTGGGAGGGGGAGATAGGTATCCTCCTATTGTTTACACCCTTTTTCATGTGTAAATGAATTTCATCACTCCTATAGGTTTTTCTCAATCTCTTATAATCCTCCTCACTTTTATCCAAGTCAATCTTAGTGATAGCTTGCCTGTTTAACATAAAACACTGTATAATTGCTTCTTTAGTCAACACCACTAATGATGAACCATTTGGAATTCTTATAGTCCTAGTAGCCAGGTGATAATGTTGTGCCAATACTCTAATAAACTCAACATGTACGAAGACATTTGGAACAATCAATTTTGCCAAATCTAAGGTCCAAGGATTTGAAACTGGAATCTTGTCATCCCTTTTTTCATAGAAGTACAAAAAAGGATCCCACCTTGAGATAGGGATAATTGGGTCTCTACATCCAAGGACTTTATCTCTAAACACCTTTTTGAATCCTTTGTCTATAAAATTAGGTAACACATCTAAAATGGATTGTTGCAGGGATCTCTTGTTTGATTTAGAAACTGTGGACTCTTCCTTTTTACACACAAGTTGACTTATTTTGGGTGGCATGATAAATAATTTACTCCTACTTGATTTCTTTAAGTGTCTACCTGTAGGAGAAAATTCAGTTCTTATACACTTGCTATAGAAGGTTTCTGTGAACTTACCTAGCAAAATAATAGCTGCAAAGTCTTTCCCCTTGAACTCCCTTGCCTCTGATTTACTGAGCTGTGTGAATGATTGCAAAAATGTCACCGAGTCCCAAGTAATGATTGGTTAATTTGAAGAGGGGAAACATATGGCTCATCCATCACTGATAAAAATTGTCTTGTATTTGTGCATAAAAATCCATACTCATCAAATTATACTATAGATGGTCGAATCCACTTACATTTTAATCATAAGGATTATTTTCACCATATTTCAATTGAATAATTTCTTGGATGAATCCAACATAAAATTTGTTCTCAGTTTCATGAAGAAATTGAACACTAAAAACACAATCACAATTTGTCTTTCCTTTGTCTTTTTCTTCCACTCTTAAATGACTAGCCCACTGAAACACATAGCCCATAAATGTGGAGATTGTGAAATTTCACTTTCCTTTGTTGTTATATCTTGACCTTCTTCTTTTGCATCACTGTCTGCATTAGCAATCCATTCTTCAAATTTTGGAAAAGAATTGCCTCCAATCAAATCAACATGACGTTTGCACTTTTGAGGTCAATGTTGCATCCAAGCTTGATTGTCTTCTTCATATTTTATACATAAAATATTAATGTAAAAATAGTAAGATTAATAATATAAATATATACATGCAATTGAGTAAATAAATTATTGTGTATTTTTTTTTACTTGCACCACCTATCAAACAAAGACGTGTTTTGAAGAATATAGGCATGTATTGCACTTCTTTCTTGATGTGATACCTTGGAGCAACATCCATTTCCTTCTAACACTTCACCCACAAAGCTCTCTTCTCCGTCATCATCCCATACACATCGATTGAAATTTCTATTATCCTTCATATATTCTATGCAAAATCCCATGGCCTCTTGCATTGAATATCCCTTAGACATGCCACTTTCTAGTTTTTCCCTAGTATGAACAATTTTTTTCAAAACCTTCATATATCATTCTATAGGATACGTCCATCTCGTTCTTATTGGGCCACAATGCTCTAGTTCATATTCTAGATGTATCAAAAGATGCATAGAAATGTTAAAGATTGTTGGTGGAAATTCTCATTCCAATATACAAAGGACTTCAACAACCTCCTCCCTCAAACTATCAAAGTTCAAAGGATCTAATACATGTAAACTCATTCTCTTTAATATTAGGCCCAACCTTATAACTACCAATCTTGGCCCCTTTTCCAAACTTAATATATTTACCACAATAGGTAAAATATTATCCATTATGACATGATAGTCATGGGTCTTGAGGCCTCTTAAGCCATTAATTCTAGTTTGGCTTCTAATACTACTACTTACATATCTAGTGGGAAAGTGAGTCTGAGACATCAACTATAAGAATTATACACGTTGTTCCTTTGTCCAAACATAAGGAGCACTAGGTTTTCTATATTTTTCAACCCAAAGATTTTGATGAATCTTTAGTTGTTGAAAGTCTTCACATGATGAAATAGTATCAAAAGCACCAAAAAGAGTTTCTCTAATAGCATAGGCTATATTTTTCTCAGTATGCATAAAGTCAATAGTATGCCTAATGTCTATATCCTTAAAGTATGGAAACTTATAGAATATGCATGACCTTTTACACTACTTTCATTACATGGATCATATCTACTACCAACAATCCCATCATTTTCAATAAATGACATTCATTTTTGTCCATTCTCAATGATTTAATCACCTATTATTAGCAATGGTGCTTCACGTTTCTCTTCTTGACCATTGAACCATGTTTTTTGTTGATGATATGGATGATCCATTTTTAGGTAAGCATGATGTCCAAAATAAATACTCTTACACAAACTTCTTGAGTGCCTCACAAAATCCTTAAAGTTGCAAGTAGGACATCCATGGTATCCATGAACACTGAGACCAGACAATGTGGGGTGAACCCACAAAAGTGGTTTACAATTCGAGTGAGGAAGGAAAAATTCCAAAAAAATGACCCATTCAAAAAAAATAAAATTTGGGGGCTTCGAGCGAACTCTAGGTTCGAACGAAACCCAAAGAGGTTCGCTCAAACTAGGGTTTGAGTGAATCCCTTTGCATGTGGGAACCCGAAATTCCCATTGTGGGAAGGGGGTTCACTCGAACCCCTTAGGTTTGCTCGAACCCCCCTTTTCCCACCTTCCCACCCTCTGACACAAAAAAACTCCAGATTTTTTCCCTTCAAAGGTTGGGTTGAGGATGAAAATGGAGCAGACTTCACAGACCCAACTAGAAAATGGTAGTCCTCGGAACGAGCTATCCAATGAATATAATTTTAATATTTTTTGGTTTTATTATGTGTGTGTTTTTTTAGTTTTATTAAACATAGGTTTTTCACCGAAAATCAAGCTCTCTATTCTGCACATGTGGAAAAATAGTAGATTATCAAAATAAATTTTGAAATTTATGTTTAGGCTAGGTATTGATGTCATTGATCCATTAAAAATAAAATCAAATTGATACATATAGAAAAAGTTATGCTGTATATGGTTCACCTATGTCTGAATTGTAATTGGTTTGACTTCAAAACTTGATTACGGAAAAAATATTCAATAAAACACTATAAAACCAAATGAAAGTGCTAGATATTTTAGTTACAAATCTAAATTTGAAAAAAATAGAATTTTATCCTTCAGAAAAAAAAAGTTATGTTGTATACGGTGAGTGTTACTCCTTAAAAATGTTGTTTTAAAAAAAAAACTAGTTTTTGAAGGAGATGGAAAAATAAGTGCAATCGGATTCCAAAAAAATTAAAAAAAATATATTTAGAATCTATAGAAAAAAACATCACAAATCACTAGTTTTCATCATCTTCAAATTCCTCATGGTTTAGCCGCTATAGGAGCCCGAAAGTGAAGATTTAGTTTTAAAAAATTAGTTCAGTGTCCAATTTTCCCAAAAATTGTAAACTAGTATTGTGGGATCACCTTGTGCCATCTGCAAGAAGATCATGAACTGTAAACAATAAGGAAGCTATTAAAGTGATTTTTATTGAATGATCATCCCTTAAAGATTGAATTTATTCAATTCATTTCCACAATTCCATTAGCTCATCATATGATGGCTGCAGATAAGCATCAATTGTATTTGAAGTCACACTTTTCTTTCCTGGTATAATCAATGATAGCATTAAGAAAAATGGTTTAGTTGCTAACCATGGAGGCAAGTTATAATTTATTAAAAATACTAGCCAAGTTGACCATTTAGTACTTTGATATGAGAATGGGTTCACCCCATCTAGAGCCAAACCCAATCTTATATTATGAGGATCTTGAGAAAACTCAAGCCATTTATTATCAAATTCCATCCACATCTTAGAATCAAGCACATGCCATTACTTTCCATCGGTGCTCTTATTTTGGGCATGCTACTGCATAAGTTCAACAATGTCTACAAATATACATTCAGAGTAATCATGGGAATACCAAAAAGTAACGAAGAACATTTCTAGGAACCACAATTGATTTCAACACTTATCTATACCTTGCTTCATGACATTTCATACATTCACTCTCACTTGCAAGATTCTTACGAAATAATACATAACCATTCACACATGTGTGAATTTTTCATACCCTAAGCCTAGCTTAGTGATTTTATTTTTACATTGACTTCGTTTTGTTGGCAATGTGGAGTTGGGTGGTAACAACAAACTTAATCTGATCTACACTCTCATTTGTCCAACCAAACACCACTTGCAAGTTAAGAATTTGAAGGAGTGTTGTCGAATGACTTAACATGCAATTAGCATACACATTCTTTGTTGCAAGAATGAAAAGACTAAAGGTGTTATGGAAAGTTTACAAGTGTTTTCATTGATGTCAACCGGTCAACTTATTATCTACTAGTTGCTATTAGTTGTATATGTCAAGGATATTAAGAAAATTGTAATAAAGATATGCTGCATGTGTTCAATGGTTGCTCCAATTTTGTGCCTAGATTTGCTCTGGTGGTTGTGCAATTCAGATATGTTGTTCATGGTTGTTAGTAGATGTTATATCTAGATTTTTGGTTGTTGATTCATTATATAGTGCAAGTTGTGTTCACCAGTTGTGAACTATGGTTTTTTGTGTTTTTGGTTGAGGTCTGAGAGAAATATTGTTGGTCCGAATTTCTCTTTGATAAAGTCTTATGACTTGTGGTTCTAGAGTTGTGTTTCCGTAGTTCTATTGAAGATAGTTTTGATATTTGGAAGATTCATGCTTAATGGTTCTATGTGTTTTACATTGGTTTGGCCGACCTTGTGTGAAATACTACTTTCAAGGATGATGAAGCATGCTGGATCTTTTTGGGTCCCTTGAAGTGTGTGTTTGGGTCACCCTCATTCTAATTCCACCCTAGGAGTTTTTGGTGTTGACCTAATTTGAATTTGAATTTGAATCTGGATGGCTGACTTTGGATATGTTTCAAAGTTGAAGATGATATAAATACAATATGAGTTGATGGTGAAGAGTGGTGATGCAAGAGAAAAGAATTAAAGCGATAAGATAAAAGAGAAAGTTTACTTTTATGTGACACTGGTTATATTCAGTAAGTGTGTGTGTTGAGAGTGTGGTAGATCAATGCGAAGCTTAATGCTGAGTTTCCAGATGTAGTGAGTATAAGGTGAATTTTATCATTTATGCATGTGTGGAGTAATTGTGGTGGAATCCTTTGTCACATTAGGATTGTAGTCTCTTTGTAACATATCTTCTTTTTCTACTTTGTACCTCTGTGTCAGTGAGCCCTTTGGGTTGTAGCCCTGTTGGACAATGAGTCCTTGTTTCAGATAGTGAGTCCTTATTTTAGGTAGTGAGCCTTTTGTAATTAGTTTTTATATTCTCTATAGTGTGAGTTAATCCTCACCATGGTTTTTCCTGTATTGGGTTTTCCACATAAGTCTTGTGTTATTGTGTTTATGTGTTGGATTTAAGTTTATGCATTAGCATTTAATGACTAATCATTTAAGAAGTATTAAGGATTAGTTTTGGTGATTGAATTAAAGGCCTAATTCTATGACAAATGATTCACCCCCTCTTAGTTGTCCTATTCAACAATTGGTATTAGAGCTTGGTTCCTTGGTGAAGAGCTTAATCACTTGAGGAAGGTCTGAGATGGTTGGAAAAATGGTTTATGATTATCCAAGGTTTGATGGAACTAATTATGGAATCTAGAAAAGTATTGATGGAATAATATCTGGAGTATTGTGGATATGATGTGGAGAAAGCTTACAAAAATTCTTACACTCCTCCAACTAATGGTCCGAGTACACCTGAAGAAATCAAATTACATGAAGCGAACAATAAAGGTGAAATGCATTTTGAAGAATAGTCTAGTACATTCAGAGTTGATCAAGGTTCAAAATTTGAAGACAACTAAGGAAGTATTAGATGCTTTAGAAAGAGCACATTATGACGATAAAAGAGTTAAAGAGGTGAAACTACAAAATTTGGAGACATAGTTTGATCTTCTACATATGTTCAAAGATGAAAATGTTAAAGCTTATGTACAAAGATTGGATGAGATAGTGGTTGGTATGTGAGCAATTGGTGCTACTATTGATGAAACAAGGATTGTAAAGAAGATTCTCAGAACTCTTCCTAATGCTTACAATGAGAAGGTGAGTGCTATTGAGTAGACTATAGATTATAAGACTTGTACTAAGGATATGTTGTTAGGATTTTGACATCTTATGAGATGAGAAAGTCGAGTCTAAGGAATGGAAGCAAATTAGAGACTGCCTTTAAAGCTACAAAAGCTGAAAATTTGGATGAAGATAACTTTGATGAAATAGAAGCTAACTTTGTAAGAATAATGAGGAAAGGCTCTGGTAAGTATGAAGGTAAGTTTCCCTTTAAATGCTTTAGTTGTGGAGAAATAGGTCATTATGTTGCAAAGTGTCTAGAGAGAGCTAAAAGGAATAAACAAAGATATGAGAAGGAAAAGAAAGGAAAGAATATTAAAATATCTTACTATGTGAATGAGAATGCTAGTATATCTGATGAGGATTCAAAATATGAAGATCTAGATGAAAATGAATGCTTTTTCTTGGTGATTAAGGATGAACCTACTTCTACTAACTTTGAAAAATAGGTAAAGGAAAGCCCTTCAAAAAAGGAGAAAAATGAAGGTACGATAATCTCTGCCCTACATTCTAAACAAGAGAAAAATTATTGGGTAGTTGATAGTGGTTGTTCACATCACAAGAATGGTGATAAAAGTAAGTTTGTTAAGCTTGAGATATATGATGGAGGATTGGTTATGTTTGGAGATGATACTGGTGCTAAAATCTATGGGATAGGTTCAGTAAGTTTTGATGGCAAGCATCATACTGACAATGCTTACTATTTAAGGGTTTAAGGCATAATATGTTAAGCATTGGTAAAATATGCAAAAATAGATATGATCTTGTGTTTAAGGATGAGAAATATGAGATCTAGAAAGGATCTGAAACATTGATTGCTACATGAAAGAAATCTGAAGGGAATATCTATCAACTTAAGGGTGTTGATGGACAATGCTTTATGACTTAGATAAATGACAACTAGTTATGGCATAAGAGAATGTGTCACATGAATTTTGATACTTGGAAAGGATTAGTGTTGTTCATGCCGTGAGAGATTTACCAAGAATTACAAAGCTTGTTAATGCTATTTGCAGAAATTATCAGTTTGGAAAGCAAGCAAGAAATCATTACAGATCAAAGGAACAATCTATTATTGGACTATTGTATTTAGTTCATACAAATCTCTGTGGTCCTACAAGAGTAAGAAATATACTTGGTGAAAGGTACTTTATGCTTTTAATTGATGATTATTCTAGATATACATGGGTTACATTTCTTAGAGAGAAATCAGATGCATTAGATAGATTCAAGATATTCAAAGCAATGGTTGAAAATGAAGTGAATTTGAAGATAAAAATCTTAAGATCTAACAAAGGTGGAGAATTCACCTCCCATGAGTTTAATATGTTTTGTGAAGTGCATGGAATAAAGAGACAATTATCTGCTCTAAGAACTCCTGAGCAAAATGGAGTTGTTGAAAGGAAAAATAGAACAGTTCAAGAAGTTGCTAGGTCAATGATTATTGAGACTGGTTTACCAGAAGTTTACTGGAAAGAAGCTATTCATACTGTTGTTTATGTGTTCAATCGAGTTCAAGCAAGATAAAATAGTACAAAGATTCCCTACGAGCTATGTCATGGAAGAATTCCTATAGTTAAATATTGCAAGGTATTCACAAGCAAATGCTATATCAGAAGAGATGAAGAAACTTTGGAAAAGTTTGATGCAAGAAGTGATGAAGGCATTTTTCTTGGATATTCTACTAAAAGCAAGGCATACAGATGTTTCAATAAAATACTAAGAAATATTGTAGAAAGCTCGAATGTGAAGGTTGATGAGACAATGAAGAATTCTATTGACACTGATGGATATGTATTTGATGAGAATGATTGTGCAAGAATAGAAGAAATTGTGGAAGAATAGGGAAAATATGAGCAAGAGAAGCAAGATAAACATAATGAAACAAAAGAAGATGCTATGGTGATGTCCCCTAGGACACCTAGATATGTACAGAAGAATCATTCAGAAAGTTAGATTATTGGAGATAAGACAAAAGGTATATTAACTAGAAGCAAAGTTGTTGTTGAAGTGAATATGTGTTTACTTTTTGAGATAGAACCAAATACAGTAAGTGAAGCTTGTAAAGATGAGCATTGGAAGGAAGCGATGAAAGAAGAACTTTTGCAGATCGAGAAGAATCAGCCCTGGGAATTGGTCCCAAGACTGACATATAAAAAAATCATTGGATCAAAGTGGGTATTCAAAAATAAGTTGAATGAGAATGGAGAAGTGGTTAGAAACAATGTGAGGCTTGTGTGTAAAGGTTACTCACAAGTAGAAGGCATAGATTTTCAGGAAAATTTTGCCCCGATAGCAAGAATGGAAGCTATAAGGATGTTCTTGGCACTTGTTGCTTATAAAGATTTTAAGGTCTATTAAATGGATGTCAAGTCAACATTTTTGAATGGTGAGCTAGAAGAAGAAGTCTATATGGAACAACCAAAAGGATTTGAGTTGATAGATCAACTAGATATGGTGTGCAGATTGAAGAAAGCCTTATATGGGTTGAAACAAGATCCTAGAGCTTGGTATGCAAGGTTATATAAGTACTTGATTCATCAAGGATTTAACAAAGGTATGATAGATAGTAATTTCTACTTTAAGATTGAAATGAAAAAATCTTGATTGTAGTTGTGTATGTTGATGATATTATCTTTGGAGTAAATGAAAGTATGTGCAAGATGTTTGCGAAAGAAATGCATAAATAATTTGAAATGTCTATGTTTGGGGAGATGAATTTCTTCCTTGGGCTATAGATTAACCAAACATAAAAAGGAATTTTTATTTCATAGTCTAAGTATGTAAGAGAGATGTTGAAGAAGTTTGGGATGGATGGGTCCAAACCGGTAAGTACTCCTATGGTGACTAGTTGCAAATTGGGTAAAGATGATAATTCACCTAAGACTGATCAGAGAAAGTATAGATATATGATTGGTGGACTATTATATTTGATTGCTACTAGAACATATATCATGCATGCAGTCTATCTTGTGGCTAGATTTCAAGAAGATCCAAAGGAAACACATGTTGTTGTAGTTAAAAGAATATTTAGATATTTGAATGACACTCCGGATTATGGATTGTGGTATCCTAAAGATACCGAATTTACACTCAGTTCCTATACAAATGCAGATTGGGCTAGATGTGTAGATGACATAAATAGTACAAGTGGCAGTGCATTCTTTCTTGGATGCAGATTGGTGGCATGGTTAAGTAAGAAGTAAGATTTAGTCTCCTTGTCTACTGTTGAAGCTGAGTATATTGTTGCTGCATCTTGTCATACACAACTCCTATGGATGAAACAAACATTGAAAGATATCATAGTGCTATATGATGATCCCATTTATATCTTCTGTGATAGTACAAGTGAAATTAAAATTTATAAGAATCCTATGATGCACTCGAGGATGAAGCATATATCTATCAGATATCATTTCTTGAGAGAGAAAGTCATAGAGAATGAAGTAAAGCTTGAGTATGTTTCGACGAAGGATTAGATTGCTGATATTTTCACGAAGGCTCTTCCTAAATATACTTTTGAGTATCTCCAGGAGAAGTTAGGGGTTATTTCCCCTCCTTTCTTGAACTATATATATATGGAGATGCATCAGTCTGGTGGATCCATGGATCTATCTTTCTTCTGGACTGATGTTTTGGTTGCTACCTCTCAGGGGGAGCAGGTAATATCAGGTGTTGTCATTTTGTGTATTTTTTTGTCATGTCAAAGGATAAATCAATGGAAAATATTATTTTTCTTTTGCCATTGATGTCAAAGGGGGAGAGAAGAAGCATGTGAAAAGAGAATGCAAAGAAGCATATAAGAGATTATCTTCTAAGGGGGAGAAAACATAAAAATGTATTTAGAGCTAGTATGTTGTCTTTGATGGTTTTTCACATCATGTGTTGCCATCAATGACAAAGGGGGAGATTGTTGCAAGAATGAAAAAATGAAGGTGCTGAGGAAATTTTGTAGGTGTTGTCATTGATGTCAACCAGTCAACTGGTTATCTACTAGTTGTTGTTGATTGTATATGTCAAGGATATTGAGAAAATTGTAATAAAGATATGTTGCATGTGTTTAGTGGTTGCTCTGGTTTTTGGTCGGGATTTTCTCCTATGGTTGTGTGGTTTAGATATGTTGTTCATGGTTGTTAGTAGATGTTATATCCAAATTTGTGGTTGCTGATTCATTGTATAGTGCAAGTTATGTTCACCAGTTGTGAACTATGGTTTTTTGTGTTTCTGGTTGAGGTTTGGGAGAAATATTGTTGGTTTGGATTTCTCTTTGATGAAGTATTATGACTTGTGGTTCTAGATTTGTGTTTCCCTGGTTATATTGAAGTTAGTTTCAACATTTGGAAGATTCGTGCTTAATGGTTCTATGTGTTTTACACTGGTTTGGCTGACCTTGTGTGAAATATTACTTTCGAGGATGATGAAGCGTGTTGGATATTTTTGGGTCCCTTGAAGCATGTGTTTGGGTCACCCTCATTCTAATTCCACCCTAGGATGTTTTGGCACCAACCTAATTTGAATTTGGATGACCGATTTTGGATATGTTTCAAAGTCGAAGATGATATAAATACAAGATGAGTTGATAGTGAAGAGTGGTGATGTAAGAGAAACAAGAAAGTGTAGTTTTGTTTGAAATTGGTTCTATTTAGTAAGTGTGCATGTTGAGAGTGTGGTAGATCAATGCGAAGCTTAATGCTGAGTTTTTAGATGCAGTGAGTAGAAGCCAAACTCTATCATTTATGTATGTGTGGAGTAATTGTGGTGTAATCCTTTGTTGCAGTGGGATTGTAGTCTCTCTGTAACATCTCTTCATTGTCTACTTTGTATCTCTATGGCAGTGAGCCCTCCGAGTTGTAGCCCTATTGGACAGTGAGTCCTTGTTCCAGACAGTGAGTCCTTATTTCAAACAGTGAGCCTTATTCTAGGTAGTGACCCTTATTTCAGGCAACGAGTCTTGTTTTAGGAAGTGAGCCTTTTTTAATTGGTTTTGATATTCTCTATAGTGTGAGTTAATCCTTATTGTGGTTTTTCCTCTATTGGGTTTTCCATGTAAATCTAGTGCTATTGTGTTTATGTGTTGGATTTAAGTTTTCGCCTTGGAATTTAATGATTAATCATTTAAGCAGTATTAAGGATTAGTTTTGGTGGTTGAAGTAAAGGCCTAATTATATGACAACTATTTCACCCCCTTCTTAGTTTTCCTAATCAACAAGCTTTAAAGCATCCTCCATCAACTTGGCCCAATCATCGTTTAGACCCTCATTCAACATTTTATCAACTTCAAACCCTTCGTCTACATTACTGCCTCTTCATCTATGTTTTGTGCCACTTCATCTATATTTGTTTCCTCTTCATCTTTCACACTCTTTAATTCTATCATATCTACATAATAATTATAATCCCAAGGGCTTATACTACTATGCCCATACCTTATCATATGTCGATAAATTAGACTTCTTTTTCTCACCTTTCCACCAAAACAATCATTACATGGACATGGATATTTTTCCATGTCCCTCTCATCAGCTACTCTCTCATCAAATGCATGGTATTGATCCATAGTCAACCTTTGATGTTGATCCATTTGTAATGTTCTACACATAGAAAAAAAAATTGTAGACTAAGAGACAAAAACTAATTTTTAATTCAAAGACATTTCCATAGCAATAGAGTCATAGAGAGAAAATAAAATAGAGAGTTTAACTAATGAATTTTTAAAAAAATTTTTTTTGTAGTTTATATTCAAATTGTTGATTACATTTCATTGCACATCTTTCAAACTCAAAGCATTACTTCACATTACATAACTAATAACTAGATGCTGATAGATGAAAAAATTTCAATTACAATATAGTTTTTACAAAGTCAACCTGAGTAGTTATGTAATAATAAATTACTTCACATGGCATAAATAATAACTAGGAGTAGCTACCAATTGTATTTTCTTGTCATGGCATTCCATGAGACCACATTTCTTTGAGGCATTTTTTTTCAAAAAAGTTCACTGCCTTGTCTATGCTACCACATTTTTCATACATGTCTACCAAATAATTTTATCAAACAGTTCAGTACCTTGTTGCTATGGCTAAAAACCTAAAACAAGTGTTTTTGAACAAGCTATGGATGCTTGGAAAAAATCTATCAAAGCATAATAGTAAGCAATAGTATAGACAAGGCAATGAACTGGTTGAAAAAATGACTCAAAGAAATGATGTCTCATGGTGATGGAATGCCATGACAATCCATAAAAAATTGCTTGTCATGGAATTCGTCATGGTATTCCATCACCATGAGACCAAATTTATTTGAGGCATTTTTCCAAAGTTCATTGCCTTGTCTATGCTACCATATTTTTCATACATGTCTACCAAAGCATTTTATCAAAATGTTCATTGTCTTGGTGCTATGGCTAAAAGCCTAAAACATGTGATTTCAAAAAAGCTATGGATGCTTGGAAAAAATATATTAAAGCATAATAGTAAGAAATGAGCTATGGTCTCATGGTTGCTTTTGGCATGAAAATCAGTGTGATTTTATTTGCATTTTTTGCAAGTTTTAAAGACATTTTTTGGCAATTTTGTTGTTTGAAATGGGGAAAAATCTTTGTGGTCAATTTTGTGCATTTTTTAATTGTAGGATTCTCATGGTTAGTGAAAAAGGTAGTGTTCATGAAGGAATGTAAAAGATGTGTAAAATTTTTGAATTATACTTGTATTGTGTAATGGCATTAAACCATCTAGCAAACCATTTTTTCTTCTTAGGGAAACATTTTCTTGTGGAACAGTTGACTGAGACAACTCTTGTTTCAACTGACTACCCTCTCATGAAATCTCATTCATATTATAAAATTGCACGATCTTATCATAGTTAAGGTGATTATGATACCACCAGATGCTACTACATGACATCATTCAAGGAAAGCCAGAGGCCACAAGATTTTTTGGACAGGTTCAATTGAAGCTGGGAGATCTTAAGAGTTCTCTCTCAAATTTTGAAAAGGTTCTGGAGGTCCACCCTAAGAACTGCGAGAGCTTAAAATTTTTAGGCCATATATATGCTCAGCAAGGGCAGGCAAACAAGGCTTTGGAAATTTTAAGAAAGGCAACTCACATAGATCCACATGATGCCCTTGCATTTATCAAGATGGGTGAGTTATTAATATCGTCAGACCCTATTGCAACCTTAGATTCTCTTAAGATTCCAAAGTCTCTTATGAAGAAGAGCAAAGAAGAAGTACCCATTGAATTGTTAAAAAAAATTGGGGTTCTTCATTTTGAGAATGATGAACTAGAGTTGGATCAACAAACTTTTATGGAGGAATTAGGAAATGATGTTTTGCCTCTACATAAATCTATTTGTGCATTTTTTACTTGTAGGATTCTCGCAGTTAGTGAAAAAGGTATTTCTCATGAAGGAATGAAAAATATGAGTAGAGCCTTTGAATTGTACCCATATTGTGCAATGGCATTGAAACATTTAGTAAACCATTTTTCTTCACAGGGAAATATTTTCTTGTGGAACAGTTGACTGAGACAACTCTTGTTTCAATTAACCACCCTCTCATGAAAAATCATTCATATTATAATCTTGCACGACCTTATCATAGTAAAAGTGATTATGAAACCACTGACCACTACTACATGGAACCATTCAAGGAAAGCCAGAGGCCACAGGATTTTGTGGATGGATTCAATTGAAGCTGGGAGATCTTAAGAGTTCTCTCTCAAATTTTGAAAAGGTTCTAGAGGTCCACCCTGATAACTGTGAGAGCTTAAATTTTTTAGGCCATATATATGCTTAGCAAGGGTAGGCAAACAAGGATTTGAAAATTTTAAGAAAGGAAACTCACATAGATCCACATGATGCCCATGCATTTATCAAGATGGGTGAGTTATTAATATCGTCAGATCCCAACGCAACCTTAGATTTTCTTAAGACGCCAAAGTCTCTTCTGAAGAAGAGCAAAGAAGAAGTACCCATTGAATTGTTAAACAACATTGGGGTTCTTAATTTTGAGCATGATGAACTAGAGTTGGCTCAAGAATATTTTATGGAGGAATTAGGAAATGATGTTCTACCTCTACATAAATCTATGTGGTTAGTTTTGTGCATTTTTTACTTGTAGGATTCTCATAGTTAGTGAAAAAGGTAGTGTTCATGAAGGAATGGAAAATATGCATAGAGCCTTTGAATTGTACCCATACTATGCAATGACATTGAATCATTTAGTAAACCATTTTTTCTTTACAGGGCAACATTTTCTTGTGGAACAGTTGACTGAGACAACTCTTGTTTCAACTAACCACCCTCTCATGAATTATCATTCATATTATAATCTTGCACGGTCTTATCATAGTAAAGGTGATTATGACACCACTGGCCACTACTACATGGCACAATTCAAGGAAAGCCAAAGGCCACAAGATTTTGTGGATAGGTTCAATTGAAGCTGGGAGATCTTAAGAGTTCTCTCTCTAATTTTGAAAAGGTTTTGGAGGTCCACACTGAGAATTGTGAGACCTTAAAAGTTGTAGGCCATATATATGCTCAACAAGGGCGGGTAGACAAGGCTTCATATATTTTAAGAATGTAAAATTGCATAGATCCACGTGATGCCCATTTATTTATCAAGATGGATGATTTATTAATATCATCAGACCCTAGTGCATCCTTAGATTCTCTTAAGATAACAAAGTCTCTTCTGAAGAAGAGAAGAGAAGAAGTACCCATTGAATTGTTAAACAACATTGGGGTTCTTCATTTTGAGCACGATGAACTATAGTTAGCTCAAATTTTTTTTATGGAGGCATTAGGAAATGGAATTTGGGTTGAATTCATAAATAAAACCCCCAATGCCAATTTTGCAATTTTTGTTGTGCTCTTTAAGGACATGAAATTCTTCCATCGACTAGAAGAAGGTGGTGTTTCACTCGAGTTACCATGGGATAAAGTCACAACACTTTTTAATCTTGCTAGGTTGTTTGAACAACTACATGATACTAAAAAAGTAAATCTTTTATACAGGCTAATATTGTTCAAGTTTCTTGATTATGTGGATGCATATCTACGTCTTGCAGCCATGGATTAGGCTCGGAATGAGATCCAACTAAGCCTATAATTGATTGGGGATGCACTTTAGAAGGTGGATACAAACTCATCAAATGATTTATCTATGCTTGGTAAAATGGAATTGAAAGTAGATGATTGGCTTACAGAAAAATAAACAATTAAAGCTGCACAAAGTGAATCAGATGCAAAGAATTATTATGTTGACATTTCAATTGGAAATTGGAATTATTTTGCAGCTTTTCAAAATGAGAGGAGGGATCCAAAGGTGGAGGCACAACATCTTGAGAAGTCTAGAGAACTATATTGTAAAGTGTTGGCACAAAGACTAGGAAATGTTTATGCTGCAAATGGGGCAACCATTGTGCTAGTTGAAAGGGGTCGATTTGATATTGCAAAGGAAATTTTTACATAGGTACAAGAAGTTGCAGCAAGAAACATATTTGTTCAGATGCCTGATGTGTTGGATATTGTGGTTGTGTTTCTGATATTTGGTTGTCATTGATGTCAACACTATTTGCATAAATGGATTGAAGACTGTATATGTTGAAGATATTGAGAAAATTGTAATAAATATATTGCAGGCAGTCTGTGAAGTTGAGAAGGTCAGAATGATAAAAAGTTTTGTATGTTGATGATCAAAAGGTGCACATTAAAGGGTTTGTTTATGAGCCTATCTAGTATGTTGTTTGAAATTTTTAGAGGCGCACATCAAGAATTGAGAAAGTTATGAAGTTTTGTGTTCCTACAGTTATTTAGTTACTGTAGCAGGTGTTTCTGGAAGATGTAATTGTAATTTCGATGAATTGAGTTGTTGCGTACATTCTTGAGATGTTCAGTGATGTTTATATATCATGCTCTATCAGTGTGGTACATCCGCGTTGATTGGTGTGTTAGTCATCAAAGATTTTCCTTTGTGTATTCAAGTTTTCATGTTCTTGGTTGACATGTTGTTGGTAGTGTGTTGTGAATCCTTATGGATTAATATTTTAATGCTTGTCATGTCTGGGGACGTTGATTTAGGTCCTCACTATGTTGTGACCAACTTAGGTTGGTGCACATTGAGATTTTTCAAATTGGGCCAACAGTTGTAATTTATTCTTTATTTGTGACCGATAGAGTTGTTGATGTAAATTCATGCAACATATATATAAGAGCGATTGTTTCTTCATTTTGAAGTGTGTGTGTGTGGTGTATGCTCAATGAATGTAAGAGAAATGTGTGAATAAAGATCAGATCATTTGATTTCAGAGCAGAGTGTGAAGAAGATTGAGTGAAGTGTGAAGAAGTGTTTCTGTGCCTAACCAAAACTATCATCAAGCTTTTGTAGAAGCTAATTTATCAGTTCAACCTCATCAAATGGATTTAATCTAATTGTTTTATGTAAGGAAGTGAGCCTTCCCTTTGAGAAGTGAGCTCTAGGTAGTGTGCCTAAATGCATGTGCATTCCTTATTCATTCTTTCATTATACTTCTAATAGGGTATAATCTTGTGGACTAACATCCATCGTGGTTTTTCCCCTAACAGGGTTTCCATGTATAAAATATTGGTGTTCATATGTCTTTGATGTGTTGTTGATTTATTCTTTCACTATTAATTATCAGATATGTGATTAAAGGTTGATTAAAGTTGAATAAGTGTAAATTTTGTAACTGATTCACCCCCCCCTCTCAGTTGTCTATCCTTGTTTTTCCAACATGATATGTGGGTAAATCTAGCACATGTTTACTTTGCAAAATGATAGTTTGTGCTTGTAGTGAAAATGTATCAAAATTGTTTGAGGAAGTTCTATTTTGGCATTGACACCCAAATTTTATTATATTTAGCTTGAACACATTATGAAGCATAACAGTGATAAGATTGTAAAAGCACATTATTAAGAGCAATAGATTGTAATTACTATAAGTTTCCAATAAAAAAGCTATAGATTTTGTGTTTAATGTAATGAGGGTCTCAAATTACCTCTAAATTCCATATAGAGGGTGTCCCCAAATTTGACTTCGTTGTAGACTTCAAATACTTTGCAGCAAACAACAAAGTCGTTGCTCGCATTTTCAAAATTCTCCTGGTCCTCTCCAAGCAATCTTTATCACCCATGCAAGTAGCTTCTATAACTCAAAATGCCTTAGTGTAGTTCATACACCCATACAAGTAGCCTCAATGTAGTTTTCGAGTGCCAAATTAAAAATGCTAATAATGAATCCCGTGCAATACACTCCTGCCAATCATTTCCCCAAATATTTTTTAAAATTTTGTCCAATATGTATTCACATGACTAACTGTTTAGTCATTTTATTTGTGTGACTAAATATTTTTTACTTGACGACCAAATTAGTCATTTATTTACTCATTTATAGCTATGTTGCAAAAAATTAGTAGAATTTAGTCATTTTTAGTTGTTGTGACTAAATGTTTTAGTCACCTAGTCATTTATTTTCCAAATTCTACTAGTGTCAAGATTTGTGGGATGTTGTTGATGAGAAAGTTTCAAGGCCTACATATCCTACTTTGGCTACTCAATATGATGTTATGGATCGTAAAGCCAAGGTTCTAATCAGATTGTGCTTGACAAAATCTATTTTAATCAATTTCCATGAAGAGACCTCTGCACATAAACTATGGAAGAAGCTTGGTGAGATGTATCAAGCCAAATCTTTATTGAAAAATATTTTCTTGAGGAATAAATTATTTTCCTTGAGAATGGAAGAGGGTGGATGAATTAGAGACCACCTAGAATCATTCAATATGTTGGTGGTTAATTGGCATTAGTTGGTGTTAAAATGGATGAGGAGGAGAAATATCAGATCTTGCTTTGTTCTTTGCTTGATTCATGGGATTCTCTTGTTATGGCTATTGGGAGTACTTCTGTTATATTGAAGACTAAAGGTGTGGTGGGTTCTTTGATTTATAAAGAGATGAGGAGGAAGGTATCCATTTTAAGGAAGCTAAGGGAGTAGAAGAACTTCCTACACTAATCTCGAGAGGAGGGTAATGCAAAAATTTACAAATATTTATTAGTTATAAAAACTTAAACATAAATAAACATAAATATCATGCATACCACAACATAATTATTTATGTGGGGAAAACCCTTTCAAGAGAAAAACCCCACACTTCAAAAGCCATCCAATATATTATTCAAAAATCACAAAGATTACAATATACTTGCAGAGCAAGTTTCTCACAAGAGTATCACCACTAGAGATCCACAAATGAAATGACCACTATCAAACTCTCAAAATACATCACAATACCGCAACTTTAATACAACACCATCATAAAATAGGGTTACCTTCTGGGGCAAGACAAGCCAACAAAATATCTACCATCAGATCTAAAACCTAATAATGAATGGTCCAAATTTATAATAGATCATTGATTTAATGTATGCCAACCATTTAAGAGTTTTTGTTAACAAAAATTGCTAACATGTATTCCACTCCTCCCCTCCACCCCATGCTCCCATTTTATATTACACCTATCAATGTAACTAGGATATATATACTAAATATATCCTATCAACAATAAACCTTATATAATTGCAAGGTTGAGACACATTTTCCCAATGAATCTCCCACTTTTTGAACACCTTGCAAAAGCACGAGAGGGAGTAAACATCATCTCTTAATTGCTAGGGGCTAAAAGGTCCATAGTCTTTGAACACCATTTGAACTTCTCTATGTTGAAAAGCTTAGTTAAAGAATCAACAACATTCATCAAATTCTCCACACTAACCAACTTCACCCAGCCATCTTTGACCATATCTCTAACAAAATGATATTGCACATCAATGTGCTTGGTCTTGGCATGAAATGTCAAATTCTTATCTAGACATGTCACACTCTAACTGTTGCAATAAACTTTCACTATACCTTATTTTATTCCAATATCTAAACACAGTCTCTTAAGACAAATGGTTTCTTTAAAAGCATGAGTAGCTATCATATACTTAGCTTCAATAGTAGAAAAAGAAACCACAACCTATCGCTTACTCATCCAACTAATTGCACCACCAAATAAAGTAAACACATAAGTACTAGTGGATCATTTTCTATCAATATCATCTACCTAGTATGAATCAAAATAACCATGAATATCAAGGGAAACATCATCTTCATTCAAATTACTATGATAACACAAGGAATACTCTGAGGTACTACACAAATATCTAGACTCTTTTAAATGCATCCTGATGAACTCTACTAGGATTAGACATATATATGGAAAGAACTCCCACTGCTTTAGAAATTTCTGGTCTAGTACAAACCATAACATACATCAAAATTCTAACTACACTCTCGTAAGTCACTCTACTCATATCTTCCATCTCTGATGGAGATGTTCGACAATCTGAAATAGATAACTTTGTTCTAACTGAAAAATGAACACACAATATTCTACAATCCTACATGTTAAACCTCTATAAAATTGAATTGAAATACTTACTTTGGCCAAGCCACAACTTTTTGTTCTCTCTATCCCTTCTAATTTGCATCCCAAGAATGTACCTAGCTGCATCAAGATCTTTCATTTCAAATTTAGCAACAAGTTGAGATTTCAGTTCTAAAATCATACCTTTCCCTTTGCCAATAAATAACATACCATCAACATATAATGCAATAAACAAGAAATGATCACCATAAATTTTATAATAAACACAATGATCTAATTTAGAACATTCAAATCCCAAACTCAACACATATGTATCAAATTTCCAACACCACATCCTAGGACTCTGTTTTAGGCCATACAAATATTTCTTCAATTTGCAATCAAATTAATTTTACCTTTCACCATGTAGTACTCTGGTTGTGTCATATAAATATCCTCGTCCAAGTCACCATGAAGGAAAGCAATTTTCACATCCATTTTCTCAACCTCTAAATCATAAGTAGGAATAGAAAGTAAAAATCTAATGGATATCAATTTAGTAATAGGAGAAAATATCTCACCATAATCAACACCCTCAACCTGAGAGTAACCTTTCATAACTAGCCTTTCTTTGTACTTCTCAATACCTCCATCTAAACCAATCTTTTCCTTGAACACCCATTTGAAACAAATAGGTTTTTTTCCTTCAAGAAATGGTACAAGATCCCATGTATCATTCTTTTTCAAAGCTACCATTTCTTCATCACTAGCAATCTTCCAAGATTTTGTATCATTCATACCTAATGCCACTTCTACAGATCTTGGTTCATCCATGTTAGTATTCAAAGAAAAAATACATCTCCAATCATGAGGTGAATACCTTTCAGGTGGTTGTCTATGATTTTTAGACCTACGAATAATTTGAGTTGAAGGTTCTTCCTCCTCTTCTGAAGATTTAGAGCTAGATGAGATCTCCTCAACTTCTTGTCTATCAATAGGCCTCGATTCAACTTTCTCATGTGTAGAAGGAAATTGAATCACATCTTCCTATTTACTTTGTTTTGGCTGAAATGTAATAGAAGAAGGCTTAGTTTCTCTAAAAATAACACTTTAACAATATATTACCTTATGTGCAATAGGATCTCAAATATTGTATCCTTTCACACCATAATTGTATCTGATGAAGATACATTTCATAGCCTTATTCTCCAACTTTGTTCACTTCTCCTTTGGCACATGTGCATATGCCTTGCAACCAAAAACTCTAAGATGCATTAATGAAGGATCGCGACTTGACCATGTCTCTATAGGTATCTTATCAACAAGAGCTGATGTAGGAGACTTGTTCATTAGGTAACAGACAATGGCAACAACATCAGCCCAAAAATTTGTTCTACACAAACACCACTCAACATACTCCTAGCCTTGTTCATTAGTGTCTTGTTCATTCTTTTTGCAACTCCATTCGATTGTGGAGAATACAGGGTTGTCTTTTGTCTATGAATACCACAATCTTTACAAAATCTATCAAAATCATGAGAGAAAATACACTACCATTATCAATCCTTAAAAAAATTATTTTATTTTCAGTTGGCAACTCAACCATTGCTTTAAATTCTTTAAATCAACTAAAAACTTTATTTTTACTCTTTAGAAAGTATACCCATGTCCTTCTACTGTAATCATCAACAAATGAAACATAATATGTGGATTTTCCAATTGAAGGAACATATATAGGACCAAACACATCAGAATGAATAAGATCCAATACACCAAAATATTTATGAGAACTTGAGTAAAACTAAACATGGTTTTGTTTTCTACAAATGCAATTCTCACAAAAAATCAAATTCAAGATTACAATTAGACAAACCTTCAACGAGGTTTTTATTTTTCAAGGTCATTAGACCATTTTGTCCAATATGGCCAAGTCTCTGATGCCATAACATAGTTTTCTCTACAGGTAACTTTGATTCAAAAGACAAAGCACCTTGGGTGCCCAAAAGCCATGCCCATCTATTGAAAATGAAACCCTCACCTCTTCCATAAACTTGATTTTCACATAAGTACTATTGCACTCAATAGTGCATGCATTGAGCTTATACAATGTGCCATATTTGACACCTCTAGAAATCACTATAGCACCTCTAACCATCTTGCATCCTGCATCAGAAAATACTACCTGCATACCCACATCTATTAGTTTTCTCACAGATAAAAAAAATTATGCTAATTCAGAGATATGCAACACACCATTAATCCTTTTTATTTTACCATCACGATACTTGATTCTAACTTTACTATGAACAAAAATATTTAAATAATAATCATCACCCAAGTACACCATACCTCCATCAAATTATTCATATTAAAAAAACCAATCTCTATTAAAAGTCATATGGAAAGATACACCTAAGTCAATTAACCATGCATCATTACCTACATGAGTTGCCAAAGCTACAATGAATATGTCACCATCTTCCTTCTTAGACTTAGAATCAAAATCAAATCTCTTATTTTTCTTCTCTTTTGTTTTTTGTAGTCCTTACAAATATATCTAAGCTTACTGTAGTTCCAACAAATAACTTTGGGCTTTCCAGGAGATTGAAATCTCCCCTTAGACTTGGATTTGTCACGCTTCTCATTCTTCTTTTATTTTTCCTTTTGTCTTCCACAAAAGATCAGAACCTCCTTGGTAGTGATGGATACCTTCCTCCTCATCTCTTCAAAAAGAAAATAACCCACCACATCTTCAATCTTCAATATAATAGAAGTACTCCCAATATCCATAACAAGAGAATGCCACAAATCAGGTAAAGAACAAAGCAATATCTTACATTTCTCCTCCTCATCCATTTTGACACCAATTGATTCCAATTGAGCCACCAACATATTGAATGCTTCTAGGTGGTCTATGATTCATTCACCCTCTTCCATTCTTAAGGAATCTAATTTCTTCCTCAAGAAAATCTTGTTCACTAAATATTTGGCTTGATACATCTCACCAAGTTTCTTCCATAGTTTTTGTGTAGAGGTCTCTTCATGGAAATTTATTAAAACAGAGTCTACCAAGCACAATTTGATTAAACCCTTGGTTTTACAGTCCACAACATCATATTGAGAAGCCAAAGTAGGATCTGCATGCCTTGAAACTTTCTCATCAACAACATCCCACAGATCTCGATGTATTGACAGATCCTCCATCTTCAACTTCCACATTTCAAAATTATTTCTAGAAAATTTATCCACCTCTATTATCCCTAATGAACTTTCCATCTAAAAATTCCCGCAATAAGATCACAAAGTGTCTTCTACACAAGCTCCCACTCAAATTTGGATTAGTTAAGAAAAACCCAACAACCCACAATTGAAACCAAAGGTGATCAAGCTCTGATACCACTTGCAAGGAAGCCAAGGTAGCAGAAAAACTTCCTACACTAATCTTGAGAGGAGGGTAATGCAAAAATTTAAATATCTTTATTAGTTACATAAACTTAAATATAAATATCACACATACCACAATACCATGATTTACGTGGGGAAAACCATTTTGAGAGAAAAACCCCACACTCCAGAAGTCACCCAATATATTATTCAAAAATCACAAAGATTACAATATACTTGCAGAGCAAGCTTCTCATAGGAGTATCACAACTAGAAATCCAAAGATGACATGACCATTGTTGGACTCTCAGAATACATCACAATACCACATTCGTAATACAACACCCTAATAAAATAGGGTTACCTTCCAGGGCAAGACAAGCCAACAAAATATCTACCATCAGATCTAAAACCTAATAATGAACGGTCCAGTTTTACAATATATCATTAATTTAATGTTTGTCGACTATTTAAGAGTTTTTTTAACAAAAATGTTAACACATATCCCACTTCTCCTATCCACTCCGTGCTCCCATTGTATATTACACCTAACGGTGTAACTAGGATATATATATTTAATATGTATATTAAATACATCCTATCAACAATAAACCTTGTATAATTTCAAGGTTGAGACACATTTTCCCAACATCCATTAGCACCAAGGAGGCCCTAAATTTTCATGGAAGACCTAAGGAAAAAGGCAAGAAGAATGAAAAGTGTGATAAATCCAAGTCCAAGGGGAGATACAAACCTCCTAGAAAGTCCAAAGTTGTTTGTTGGGACTACGGTAAGCATGGAAATATTTGTAAGGAATGCAAAGAGGAAAAGAATAAGAAATTTGATTATGATTTTGAGTCTGAGAAGGAAGATGGTGATGCATTCATTGCAACTTTGGCAACTTGTGTAGGTAATGAAGCATGGTTAATTGACTTAGGTGCATCTTTCCATATGACCTTTAATAGAGATTGGTTTTCTAAATATGAATAATTTGATGGAGGTAAGGTATACTTGGGTGATGATTATTATTTGAACATTGTTCCCCGTGGTAAATTTAGAATTAGGTTTCTTGATGGCAAAATAAAAAGGATTAATGGTGTGTTTCATATCCCTAGTTTAGCATGGAATTTTATTTATGTGATCAAACTAATAGTTGCAGGTAGTATTCTCTGATGTAGGATGCAACATGGTCAGAGGTGCTATGGTGATTGATAGAGATATGGAACATTGTATAAGCTTGATGCATGCACTATTGTGTGTAGTAGTACTTCTGTGAAAAGCAATTCTATGGAAGAGGTGAGGGTTTCAACTTTAGCAAATGGTCATGGCTTTTGGGTACCCAAGGGTTCTCTTTCTTTTGAATCAAATTTACTTCCAAAGAAAACTATGTTATGGCACCAAAGACTTGGCCACATTGAAGGAAAGGGTCTAAGGACCTTGAAAAATAAAAACCTTGTTAAAGGTTTTTTTGATTGTAATCAAGATGAATTTGATTTTTGTGAGCATTACATTTATAGAAAACAAAACCGCTTTCAATTTTACTCGAGTTCTCATAAATCTCTTGGTGTATTGGATCTTATTCATTTTGATGTGTTTGGTCTTGTAGATGTTCCTTTAGTTGGAAAATCCACATATTATGTTTCATTTATTGGTGATTATAATAGAAGGACATGGGTATATTTTCTAAAGAGTAAATTTGAAGTTTTCAGTTGATTTAAATAATTTAAAGCAATGGTTGAGTTGCAGATTGAAAAGAAAAAAAATGTTTGAGAATTGATAATGGAAGTGAATTTTTCTCTAATGACTTTGATAGATTATGTAAAGATTATGACATTCATAGAAAAAAGACAACTCTATATTCTCCTCAAAAAATGGACTTGTAGAAAGAATGATCATGCCACTGATGGAGAAGGCTAGGAGTATGTCGAGTGGTGTTGATCAAGAACAAAGGTTTTGGGATGAAGTTGTTGCCACTGCTTGTTACCTGATTAACAGGTCTCCTATGTCAACTCTTGTTGATAAGATGCCTACAAAGGAATGGTTGGGTCACAAGCCTTCATTAAGACATATTAGAGTTTTTGGTTATGAGGCATATGCACATGTGCCAAAGGAGAAGTGGGAAAAGTTAGAAAACAAGGCTATGAAATGTATCTTCATTAGATATAGTTATGGTGTGAAAGGATACAAGCTTTGGGATCCTGTTGCATAGAAGGTAATACATAGTAGAAGTGTTATTTTTAGAGAAACTAAGCCTTCTTTTGTTACATTGCAACTAGAATGTAATGTCCCTTATTGATTTATCTTGACTTTACTTATAATCTCCTAAGTCAAGGTATCCAGATAGGCCTAATGCCAATAATTTCAATGATAATCTTTAATCTGAATACAAGCAATCTTCAAGTCCACTATTGATTTGATTATTAGTCTTGTATGTATATAGATACCAATTAGTAATATGCTGATAAGTATGAGAGAATATCTAATGTAAACTCTTATATATATAATCTACTATTATGATTATGTAAGGAAGCAAAATCAACACCTTAACTTGGATGCAAATTCTGATTTCTTTGTTGGGTAATATACATTTACAATTTGAGCACATTGATGTCTAGAGAGTTTGTTGTATCTGATTTGATCCCTGAATTCATGTGATATATTGTAATGTTGTATTTCTGAATTATCACACTTGAATTACAACCTGACTTAGAGGGTGTGATGATCCTTTGGAGTAGCCTCAATCTTCTCTAGACTAAAATAATATTTCCAGTAATCAATACCTCTTTTATTTTGATTACTTATCTTATATATGACCAGTCTCCTTAAAGAAACGACTTTGAATGGCATCTCTTGGTATTACTCACCCCTTTCTAGAGTAATGTCTTTTGTAGATGTGATTATTGTTTTCTTTATTAATGAGGATTGTTGTTTTAGGCTTTGTTAGTAATCATTGTGTCTTTGGCTAATGATCACTGCTTTATGTTGTTCTATTAATAATTATTATATCTTTCTAGGAATTGTTACTTATTGGTTTATTTATGTATTAACTAAGGCTGAGGTATACATTATTATATTTATTTGATGATTATTATGATACTTATAATACATGATATTAATGGTTCTTATTACTTATGATAATTGTAATGTTTATTTTTTTATTTACTTAATTGAGGCATAAATATTATTAATTTTATTATGAATATTATTATTATAATACTTACAATTAACAATATCAATTTATTCTATTTTGAATTATAATAATTGTTTTATAATTATGATATTATCTACGATAATTATTATTATAATAATATTTATATTTCCATTTTATATTTTATATTTTTGATATTTATTTTATTTAGTTATTTGTGTTTCAATACTTCATATTTTAACACTAGAATATAATATCATTAAATTTCTAATACGTGTTTTGCTATTTTTTCTCACTTATTTGTATTTTGAGGTGTTATAATTTTAGGGACATGACAGTCCTCCCCTCCCAAATTTGCTTGTCCTCAAGCAACTTAATATCTCAGTTCCTTTTATGAGGGTATTAGCTTTGAATTTATAGTTTTATGCATTGGTTCTCCCTTATAGGACACATTGGTCCTCCATTATAAGAAACTTGGTCCTCCATTATAAGACACTCATTTCTCCATTATAGGACACTCGGTCCTCCTTTATAGAACACAAGGTTCTCCATTATATTACACAAGGTCCTCCATTATAGAACACAAGGTTCTCTATTATAGGACACAAGGTCCTCTTTTATAGAAAACAAGTTTCTTCATTATAGGACACATGGTCCTCCATTGTAGAGCACAAAGGTTATCCATTATAGGACACAAGGTCCTTCATTATACAACACAAGGTTATCCATTATAGGAAACATGGTCCTCCATTATAGAACACAAAGGTTCTCCATTATAAGACACAAGGTCCTCCATTATAGAACACAAGGTTCTCCATTATAGGAAAAAAGGTCATCCATTATAGAACACAAGGTTATCCATTATAGGAGACTAGGTCCTCCATTATAGAACATAAAGGTTCTCCATTATAGGAAACTAGGTCCTCCATTATAGAACACAAAGGTTCTCCATTATAAGACACTAGGTTCTCCATTATAGAACATAAAGGTTCTCCATTATAGGACACTAGGTCCTCCATTATAGAACATATAGGTTCTCCATTATAGGACACTTGATGATGTAGATCCTGACTCCCTTATGTCTGCTTTAGTAATCACTTCTTAGATGTTTACTCCCCTTCAAACTGGGTCCCTTGGAGAGTTTCATTCCTTCGAGTTCATTTCTTAAAAGAGTCACTCCCTTCCTTACTTCCTTCTTCGTATCTTATTCTTTTATTTGGGCCTTCTTTATCTTCATCTCTTGTCACTTGATTAGAGGTTGCTTCCATGTTGTGTGCTTGGCTCCTTTTTTGTCTATATCTGTGTCTCGATTCCTAAACTTTCTTGCACTTGTGATACAATTTTTCCCTTGTAAAGTATTTTTTACCGTATTGGTGCCCCAACTTCCATACATTTTTGCAATCAAAGAAAAGACCCTTCCTCCTAAGTTCCTCTCGATCATGATAAGAGAGATGTGGTTACTTGCATTCTTCCTTCCCACAAGAGTGCTTATCTTTTGAGGTCATATTCTTGGAGTGTTCCTTTCCATTTTCTTGGGCAACACCAAGCCTAGTGGCTTTAAGGATTACCTCTTGGAGTGTGGAAGGGTCCACGACACTCACTAGGCCTCGAGTAGCATCCGATAGTCCTCCTCTAAACAAGTAGATGAGTCTTCTCTTTGATCTTTCAGGTACCATGATGGATAGCCTTTGAAACTTGGATACATAGTCTTTGATGGATCCCTCTTGTTTAATCTTTGTCAATTATTTGAAGTGTTCCTCGAGGTGTTTATGGTTAAATCTCTCGATTAATTTCTCTATAAATGCATCATAGGTTTTTATATTTTGGTGGTGTTGTGTGATCAATTAGTGGAACCACCATTCTTGGGCTACCTCCTCTAAATGTAGTATGGTGAGCTTAATGAAATCCTCCTCCAACATTGGGTTGAGAGACAAGTATGTGTCAAGTTTTTGAGTCCATGCTTGGGCTATGATTTTATTTGAGCCATCAAAATTTGGAAGTGACAGTTTCCCACCTTGTTTTGTAAATATTTGTTGGTTTGGTTTCTTGCTTTCCTATATGAACTCTTAGTCCTAGCCTCACAATATTTGGGAAAGGGGATACTCCTATGAACTTCTAGGTCAAGTCTTGTATATTCATCAACAATACTTCCCCATTTCGTATCTTGTTCCTCTACTTCCTCATCTTTCCTTTAGAATCCCTCTCTAGTTAGGAAGGGTGGTCAAGTTATTCTAGAGGTAGATCTTGATGGATTGTCATTTTTGGATTGACTCGGGGTGGTTTTGCTCCTATTTTCTTCGTGAGGCCTAAGAATACCTATGATGGTGCTTATATTTTGTATTGCTTGACTTATTCTCTCATTTTGTTCAATGAGGGTTTGGGTTTTCCTATCATTATTTTTCATGAAAGCCTTAAGTTCATCTCTCAATTGGTCATCCATGGTGTTGTTATTCCTAAGGTGTCTTCTTTGGTAAGTTTGCATTAGTCATTCTTTCATAGGATGTCAAGATTATGCTCTGATACCACTTGTAATGTCCCTTATTGATTTATCTTGAATTTACTTTTAATTTCCTAAGTCAAGGTATCTAGATAGGCCTAATGCCAATAATTTCAATAATCTTTAATCTTATTACAAGCAATCTTAAAGTCCACTATTGATTTGATTATTAGTCTTATATGTATATAGATACCAATTAGTAATATGCTAATAAGTATGAGAGAATATCTAATGTAAACTCTTATATATATGATCTGCTATTATGATTGTGTAAGGAAGCAAAATCGACACCTTAAATTGGATGCAAATTTTGATTTCTTTATCGGTTTACATATATTTACAATTTGAGAACAATGATGTCTATATAGTTCGTTGTATTTTATTTGATCCCTAAATTCATGCGATATGTGGTAATGTTTTGTTTTTGAATTATCACACTTGAATGAAAGCTTGGCTTTGAGGGTGGGATGCTCCTTTGGAGTAGCCTTGATCTTCTCTAGATTGAAGTAATATTTCCAATAATTGATCCCTTTTTTATTTTGATTACTTATCTTATATATGATCAATCTCCTTAAAGACATGGCTTTGATTGACATCTCTTGGTATTACCCACCCCTTTCTAGAGTCGTGTCTTTTGTAGATGTGATTACTATTTGCTTTATTAATGAGGATCATTGTTTTAGGCTTTGTTAGTAATCATTGTGTCTTTGGCTAATGATTGTTGCTTTATGTTGTTCTATTAATAATTATTATATCTTGCTATAAGGAATCATTTCTTGTTAGTTTATTTATGTATTTAACTATGGTAGAGGTATATATTATTATATTTCTTTTATGATTATTATGATACTTATAGTAAATAATATTAATGGTTCTTATTAATTAAGATAATTGTAATGTTTAATTATTTATTTACTTAATTGAGGCATAAATATTATTAATTTCATTGTGAATATTATTATTATAATAATTACAATTAACAATATCAATTTATTCCATTGTACATTATAATAATTGTTTTATAATTATAATATTATCTACGATAATTATTATTATAATACATTTAGATTGTCATTTTATATTTATATTTTTGATATTTATTTTATTTAGTTATTTGTGTTTCAATACTTCATATTTTAACACTAGAATATATAATAGCATTAAATCGCTAATATGCGTTTTGATATTTTTCTCATTTATTTGTATTTTGAGGTGTTATAATTTTGGGGACATGAAACAAAACAAAGTAAATAGGAAGATGTGATTCAATTTACTTCTACGCTTGATAAAATTGAATCGAGGCCAATGGATAGACAAGAAGTTGAAGAGAGCTCATCTAGCTTTGAATCTTTAGAAGAGGAGGAAGAACCTCCAACTCATCTTGTTCGTAGGTCTACAAGGCATAGAGAACCACCTGAAAAGTATTGAATTGATGATTGGAGATGTATTTTTTCTTTGAATACTAACATGGATGAACCTAGATCAGTAGAAGAGGCATTAGGTATGAATGATGCATAATCCTGGAAGATTGATATGGATGAAGAAATGATATCTTTGAAAAATAATGATACATGGGATCTTGGACCATTGCCTGAAGGAAAAAAACCTGCTGGTTGCAAATGGGTATTCAAGAAAAAGATTGGTTTAGATGGAGGTATTGAGAATTACAAAGAAAGGTTGGTTGCAAAAGGTTACTCTCAAGATGAGGGTGTGATTATGGTGTGATATTTTCCCCTATTGCAAAACTGACATCCATTAGATTTTTTCTTTCTATTGCTGATGCTTATGATAAATAGAGGCTAAGAAAATATATGTGAAAATTAATTTCTTTCATGGTGACTTGGATGACTATATTTATGACATAGCCAGAGCACTATGTGGTGAAATATAAAAGTAAATTGGTTTACAAATTGAAGAAAACTTTGCATGGCCTAAAACAAGGTCCTAGGATGTGGTACCAAAAATTTGATACATATGTGTTGTTGAGTTTGGGATTTGAGCATTCTAAATCAAATCATTGTGTTTACTACAAAATTGATGGTGATCATTTCCTATTTATTGCATTATATATGTTGATGATATGTTATTTATTGATAAAGGGAAAAGTATGATTTCAAAACTGAAATCTCAACTTGCTAAATTTGGAATGAAAGATCTTGGTGTAGCTAAACATATTCTTGAGATGGAAATTAGAAGAGATAAAGTGAATAGAAAGCTATGGATTGGCCAAAGTAAGTATGCCAATTCAATTTTATAGAGGTTTGATATGTAGGATTGTAGACCATTGTGTGTTCTTGTTTCAGATGGAACAAAGTTATCTATTTTAGATTGTCCAACATCCCCATCAGAGATGGAAGAAATGAGTAGAGTGTCTTACTAGAGTGAAGTTGGAAGTTTGATGTATGCTATGGTTTGTAGTAGACTAGAAATTTCCCAAGCAAGGGGAGTTCTTTCTAGATATATGTCTAATCCTGGTAGAGTTCATTGGGATGTAGTCTTCAAATATTTGCGTGGTACCTAAGATTATTCCTCATGTTATCATAGTAATATGATTGAAGACAAGATTTCTCTTGATATTCATGCTTATGTGGATTTAGACTAGGCAAGTGATGATAGAAAATGACCCACCAATGCTTATGTGTTTACTCTATTTGGTGGTGTAATTAGTTGGATGAGTAAGCGACAGGTTGTGGTTGATTTTTCCACTAGTAAAGTTGAGTATATGGCAACTACTCATGCTTGTAAAGAAGCCATTTGGATTAAGAGACTATTTTCAACTATTAGAATAAAACAAGGTGAAGTGATAATTTATTGCGACAGTGAGAGTGCGATATGTCTAGCTAATAACCCAACATCTCATGCCAGGACAAAGCACATTGATGCACAATATTATTTTTGTTAGAGATATGGTCGAAGATGGAAGGGTGAAGCTGGTTAAGATTGAGACTTTGATGAATTTTTCTGATTCTTTAACTAAGCCTAAGAGTATAGAGAATCTTAGATGATGTTCCAAGACTATGGGCCTTTGAGCCCCCAAAAATTAGGAGATGATGTTTATACACCCTCTCGTTGTTTTTGCAAGGTGTTCAAGAAGTGGGAGATTTGTTAGGAAAATATGTCTCAACCTTGAAATTGCATAAGGTACTATTGATACATCCACAACAAGGAGGTTCCCCCCCACAAGGGGTCTAGGGGCCACATGCCTTAGTGGGGGCTTAGGGGTAGCACCCTTGAAAGGAAAATTTTATTTATAATTTATTATTGTAAATTTGGACCATTCATCATTAGGTCTTAGATCTAACGACTGATATTTTATTAGCTTGACTTTCCCTAGAAGGCAATGAGCATTGTATTACGACAATTTATTGTGATGTATTATGAGAGTCTGATAGCGGCCATGTTGCCTCTAGATCTCTGGTTGGTAATACTCTAGTGGGAAGATTGCTCTGCAAGTATATTGTAATCTTTGTGATTTTTGAATAATATATTGGGTTAATTTTGGAGGATTAGTTGATTTCCATAGTATTTACTTGCCTACTTCAACGTGTCAACACTACCCATTCGTCAAGACTACCCCATATTAGTGCACTCTAAAATTATGCAGGGACTTGGGAAACAAAAGGAGGCATTTCATAGTGTTGTAATTCCCACCTTGAACAATCACAATGGTTTAAACATGAAACACCAACAACTGCATAATCTCTCACAACATGTCACCATCATCCTCCCAAATCATATGAACATGAACCTTTGTAAAGGAACCATAGAATGAAGAAGGAAAACCTATAAACCTTATCATGTCCTACCAACACCTCAAAAATGCAATGTTGTGGCAAGTATGATCTCTTAACAATCCCAAATGAGAAGCCTCAACAACACCCAAAACAACATTCAATCTCTTAGATCTTAAAAACATATGAATCATGCAATAATTCCAACATGGATGTAATCCACTTTAATCAAGAAGATCAAACTCAAAGTAACCATTAAAAAATCTATAAATAAGCCCATAAAACATCTCCTAAACTCCTCATCAATGAATGATATTGTAATCTCAAATGCACAAGGAGATAACCATGTTAAACATCTCTCAAAATGAATCCTCCAAACTAACTATCCATAGCTCAATATCCATATCCATGAAAGATAAAGCAATATAAACACATGCTAAATAATCCTCAAATGAGTCTCCCAAAATCAATCACCATGACTCAACTCACTCCCATGAGAAATAAAGCACAAAACATAACACATATAAAAGAAATAATGGGAAAATACCTCTCAAATGATAAACCACCAAGTAGACCAAGAGTGGGGAATGAGAATGCTCCTCTAGGATAACCAGATCATCATGACTCACTCCAAGAATAATATCCTCTATAGGTCCATCATGAAATCACTCCATATCTAGGTGAAAGCTCCTCAAACTTCCTGCTAAGACCTCTAGAGAGTAATCAAGAAAATTATCATGTACTCAATACAAAGAGAACCACCAAGATCAATGTCAATCCAAGTATTCATGATCACCTAACATTGATCAATCCATACTAAGCTCCAAATGCAATATATCACCATCATGAAGTAATCAAGAAAATGATCATGTACTCAATTCAAAGAGAACCACCAAGATCAATGTCAAAGCTCCAACCATATAATTGGGAACCTATCATGAAATCATGATCTAACCATCTCCTTCAAGGAGATCATATGCAAAAATGCATACATCCTGGTATCAAGAGAACATGTACCATTCCAAACTCTAATCTAGAATCAAGAGGTATAATATGACATAATAAAAATCATACTCTAAACCAAGAAACAACATCTCCAATCACATGAAGATAACCATCTCCTCCATGAAGATCATCCAGGCTCACACACACTCAACTACAATCCCAGTAACTCTAGAGAAAAATTGAAACCAAGAAGATCCAATCTCCATAAAACCATTAGGAACCAATCCTACACTGCCAAATCATCATTATAAAAATCTCCCACTAAAAGTGTGTAACCAATAAATGTACCAAGCTATCATGGCATCATGATGAAACCATATGCTACAAGTCCCAACAACTAACTAATCAAGTACTCTAACCATTCATCCTCTCATCCCAAAGCAACATACCAATGTATAAATAACCACAGACAAGGCCAACTAACAAAATCTACATCAACACTAAACCAATCTCATGGATATAGACTGTCCACATCTTATTCAGCCCACTAAAAATGAATAGGTGGCCAACCATGCCTACATAACTTGTGATCAAAACAATGAAGCATGCAAACTCATCATCACATTAGTAACCTGCAAACTAAGATAATAAAGAAGATAATCCTGTAGAGATCAAGACTCAAACACCAAATCAACCACATATCTAATTTTCCAAATATGTCAACAAATGAGTATCCATAGTCAAAGAACCAAATAAGCATCAAGGAGATAAGAAAAACCTCCTAACACCAAACAACCACATGCATTATCATGTTGTGCCAATGCATAAATGTACCTGTATACCCATGACACCATAACCATAGTTATCGATGTACCTACACTCAACTATCACCCATATGAGACTCCAAGTATCCACTTGTGTCAACGCATGTCTTCAAAACCAAAGATAACTTGTGTACCTGTCACCATCAAAGTCCAACTTTGAAAAACACTTATAAACATGTACCAAGAAGCACCAAACTAATAATCATTTGTTCCATCATAAATATCATATAAAAACATGTAATCCCTCAAGGTTTTTGCCTCTTGACTCATCCAAATGCTCATGCAATCACACCCAAAATCTTAGGCACCAACAAGTGATCAAACAAGTAAAATACATTCCATGTACCACAAACTAAAAATATGACTGATCCACTATGTAGTATACTGCACATGCTCTCCAACGCCTATTCAAAATTGAAAATCTGATTTTGTATGCAAAAGTTATGCTCAAAAATATGTACAAGAGAACATCTGGCTTTCAAGCTCAAAAAACTAATAAAATTTACAAAATCAGAAAAAAAAACTTCTACCACTGCGTAGTGGTCGAAACCACCTTTTCAACAAGTATAAGAAGTAAAAAGATTGACTCTGTGGGTGAAAGTTATGCGCATTTGAAAAAAAAAAATCAATTTCACTTTATAAACAACTTTTAGGTGAACCCAAATAAATATTAAAATGAATTTTAATTTTAATTTTCAAAAAATCCAATTTCATGGATCCGACCCCATCATTCAAAAGCAATTTAATTATTTAAAATCTCATAAAGTTGAATACTTTAAAAGTGGCGATTAAAGGTTTAAGCTTTAATTGAAATATTTCGAAAGTTTTTTTGGGGGGGTTGGCAATTACTTTTTAAATGGAAGAGGGTATGATGGGGTTGACCGCAGTACCCTAACTATGGTACTAATAGGGCAGAGGTATGTACGGGTTTGTGGACTCGTGTCCACCCATTCATATAAATTTTTTTTTAAAGAAAAAAATTCAATAAAAAATTTTAGAATAAATTTTATTTTGCAAGTAGAATATTTTCTTTTTTGCAGATTAAAATAATTTATTTTTCTAACGCCTCTACAATCATATAACCAAACAACTAAGGGTTAAAAAAATTTGCCTTTTTTGGCTTCTCCAAAATAGGTCAAATTTTATGTTATTTTTTCGTTTTTCAACCATCCTAGATCCAATAGTGAGATCCATTTTGTCTCAAGAGGTCATCCATGAAATTTCCTCTACAAAACCCTCATATGAAAGCTTAATCCAAGAAACCCTTTTGACCCAAATTTTGCATACCTCAGATTTGCAATAAACCCAACAAATCTTAACAATCCAAAAGCCCAAATCTGCAAATAAACACCCGCAACATGTGTTTCATATCTTATAATGCCTCATATCTAACATGCATTGTCCTGGATTCAAATTTGTATCAAATCTACTCAAACAAGGGTTATAACAAAAAAACATGGAAGCTCACACCTCCCATCAACCATTATAGCTTAGATACCACCTGTTAGGAAATAATACATTAAAACCTAGAATCTTAATCCATTTCCTACATAACCCCATGAGAGATAAACATGCATACAAGTAACCATAATGCATAGATCAAATAAACAAGCCACAAGATAAAATAAGATATACCCTAGGAAAACCCTCAAGAGGGAAAAATCCAACCTCCAAAAGCATCTATATTCCATCTATTGTTCAGCAACAAAGCCATACAAGAGTTACAATGAATACCTCTAAAGAATCAAGCCTCTCAATGCATCCCTCATGTGTTTAAGAATGAATCCACACATCCCACACCATGATTCACATATACACTCCTCAGAAAGATTCAATAATGACAACCCACTCACCTAGCCAACCTTAACCAACATGTGCTTTCTTTTATAGATTCAAGCTCACACAAATATAACCAAGTGGTAAGATAAAACCGCGTGCCACAAAAACATGTGAACACAAAACCACTAAGCCCTTATTTAATAGTGAGTATTAATTTTTCAGTTTTTAAATATTTCCCCAATATTAAATTATTATCCCATGTCTCTCACACATTAAATAATAATACAACATTACTATACAATATACAAGGGGTCCCCAAATAATTACCTAGTGTGAATAACCACACCTCCTAGGTGTATCACAACTAAATGATTAATTAATTACAACATTATCATATAACATTTTATGCAATGGTGGAAAACACCATATGCCAACACACATCAGGTAGTTTGGCTTCATTTAGCATTGTTCTAGCCATCTCTTGATTATTTTTGTTATCCATTTCCACTACATTTTATTGAGGAGTTCTAGTAGCGGAATAATGTCTCTTTAGCCTATGCTCTTCACAAAAAATTTCAAACTCACATGAGGTAAAATTACATTGGGATTTTGGAGCTTTGCAACATGATCATGAAGTATGGATGGTTTGTGTTGGTTGTCCCTATGTTGTCATTGATTTCAACATGGTGATAACTATATGGAGAGTCTACTTGGTTTATCGAAAGTTTTTCTCTGCCAATAATACTCTTTTGTGATGGATCAGTGTGTTGGTATTTAAGTCTGGAATTCACCGCAAGATCTAATATGACTCTAATCTCTTAACGATGTTATTATGACTCATTTAGTTAGTTGTATCTTTAATCTTTAGACGGTTTTGGTTGTGAGTAGAAAGTTATCTTTGACAGAGTTCAACTCTATATTCTATTTTTATTTCGTGCTTAGCATATTGTGTGGGAGACTCTATATTTTATTAAGGTGAACATTCTTATAAGTTGTGGTTTTATTGATAGTCTCTATGTTGGTGGTATGATGGGAAATTAATGTGTTCTCAAATCTGGAAGGTGTTTTCTTTGAGGTTTATTTGTTAGTTTAGACAATTGTGTTCTAGTATTGGATGACTTAGTGTATGCAATGCATTATGGAGACTGGCTATGTTTTATGGATGTTAGCCAACTTGGTATAATGCACTACATGGATTAAATGTTTAAATTATACATGGTGTTGACAAAGAGAGTTTGGATTATTTTTTTTCATCTAATTAGGCTGACCTAATTGATGAATAAGATATAATTGTATATATATATATATATATATATATAAGATGTTTTGAGGAATGAGAGGAGAGGAGCATGAAGAGTGGTGCGTTTGTGAAAGTGTGTGTGGAAGAAAGGTTCGAGCCTAAATGCTTGATCAGTTGAGGATCAGTGCAGATTTGTTGAGACATTGTTGTGTGAGGAAGCACTTCATATTTTGAGCTTTACTGGAATTGTACCTTGCACATTGAAGGTGTATTCCATCAGTTCAACCTTTTGCCAATGAGCCACTATCTGTGTATCTTGGTGGTTAGCCATCTTTTGTACTCAGGAAGTGAGCCTTTTTAAGGACAGTGAGTCCTGGTAGTGAGCCTTGTAATATTTTGTATCCGGATATAATATGTTGTGAGTTAACCCTCACCGTGGTTTTTCTCTTTCTGGGTTTTCCCACATAAAAATCTCAATGTTCATGTGTATGGTTGCATTGATTTGTTCTTATGTTCCTTCTTTCTGATTCAGTCAGATTTGTGATAATGATTAGATGGATTTTATAATGGTTTTATGGGATATTGATTCACCCCCCTCTCAATATTCTGGATGTTCAACAATTGGTATTAGAGCTTGGTTCCTCGGAAGAAGCCTAAAAACTTGAGGAAGGTCCCAAAATTTGAGTATAAGATATTTTTCCCCTGAAAGTGATCTCTACTGGATATTCAAAAGAAATAGAAGATTTGAAGGACAAGTTGATGAAAGAGAATGAGTATATTGAAAATGTAATACCCCTCCATTTTGCTTCTTGTTCGGATTGCTTTATGCTATGTTTGGTTGCAGCTACTTTGATACTAGACACATTTTGTTATTGTGTTTTGATCGCTACTTATTGAGCGACGAACTATTATTGTGTGATGTGTTTATCTGGTGATTGTTTTACATGTTTTAATGGTGTAATGATGTTATTGTTGATAACATGAGATTCTAATATGAGATTATTGAGTATGATGTTAATGTCAATATTTGATGAGTGTATTGGTGAAGAGGATGGGTTTGCATCACTCGCTTGTGAGCGCCCTGCGAATCTGTGATTTCTTCTTCACGGTGTGTATTATATGCTAGATATATATATATGATGTTGTTTACTTGGTTTTTAGGTTGCAGGTACATGACATTGACTCCACCTGGTTTCACAGGTTTGAGCGTGTTGATCCAATGTTAAGTTGAACGGGAGTTAGTAGCTAGGTAACATGTGTCAAGTCTACGCCCTAGCCTTAGTGTGTCATCAGTCTTGGTTGTTGAGTCATAGTTTACCTTAGTTTAATGTTATTTGATTCTATAAGTTGCGTGATTATTAAATCAATTTTTAGAATGATTGCATTGGTTAGAAGTGGTGATTAATTAAAATTAATATTAAAATTATGTTTAAAGGTTATATTTAAATTTAATTAAAATTTAAATTTAGTCCCAAAAGGATTGAATTTATTTATTAAATAATTAAAATTAATTAATTATTTTTTATGTGGTTTATATTATATAAAAGCAAAGAAAATTGAAAGCTATTTAAAATTGTATTTTAAAAGGAAAGTTAGTTTTTAAAATGTGGGAGTTAATTAATATTAAGATATTTTAAATTTATGTTATTGCATAAAAAGTGGATTTGGTTGTTAAAGATATTTTTGATTTATGCCACAAGTGTGAGTTTAATTAATGAGAAGAATTGGTTGCAAATTCATTCACGGGAGAGTTTTGGGAAAAAAAAAAAAGCTTTTTCAGGTTTGAGAGGATATTTTTGGAAAAATTGCACAGAGAATGGTTTGAAGAAATTTTTGGCTGTAGAATTGATTTGAGGAAATTTTGTTTACATTGGTTGGGCTTTTGGATTGGTTTATTACTTGGATTCATTTCACGGTTGAAGAGAATTCGTGAGATCTTTGGAGGAGGCTTTGCATCAGAAAATCATCTTTGCCTGTAGCTCCAAACTCCAGGTTTTATTCTGTGGTTTTGTTCTTGTTTTGTTAAAAGCAAATATATATTGTTTAAAGAATTTTTTTGTTAAATTCATTGGGAATTAGAATTTATTAATGGAGATTAGATATAAATTAATTTGAAATTTTGAAGATTGGATAAATATATTGTAGGATTTAATTTTTAATTGGGAAATTGGAGAATCATTTACTAAATTAAATCTTAGAATGTGCAACACATACAGATTGTTGTAGGAAAGTTATTCCCTGTAGAAAATAATTTGATTTATATTTGAAAACAAATCCTCTGTAGAAAATTTGTAATGGAGAAATTTAGATCCCCTTTAGTATTCCTATTTTTTTGTATTATTAGGAATTTAAAGGAATGATTTTAAAAGAATTCATTTTTTAAATCTCTATGAATTTAGGAAAGGATTTTGGAAAATTTTATTCATTTTCCTGTAGGTGTGTATTTTTATTTAGTTTTCTCAATGTTACCAGTAAAATTATTCTGTGTAAATATATATATTTATTTATTATATGTATTATATTTTGATAAATATATACACATAACATATAAATATATATATTTATTTTACTGTCAAAGATTTAAGTTATTATTCTTTTTGAAAAATTGTCGTCTGTACGGCGTTTCTGAGAAATGAATTTTGATGAAACTCGTTGAATATTCTTATGAAATTATTTTGTTGAATTCTGAAATACCAAATGAGTGCTTTATTTAAAAGTTTGATGTTGACAGTGGTAGGTGGGGATAGATGTACCCCACCACCCACTGTCCATTGATGGGAGAGCATTATTTCCATGGCAGCACCCTCCACTAATGTGGAGGGAGCACTGCCATGGTAGCAGCGTCGCCCCCCTTACGTATGGGATTGGTTGTACAATGTACAGACCGGCGGTTTGTCTTTGCCCTTTCCTTAATTCCCTGCGCCCGTCTGGATATCCATGTCTTCAGGGTTCGCACTGTTCCACTTCCTTTTGTTAACTTTTAATTATATTAGGTTTTCAACATGATTCGGTGTTAATGTAAATGTATATATATATATATATGTTGTTTGTAGTTTATCAGGTTATAATTAATTATTATATATATATTGTATATATATATATATTAATATATTAAATACTGATGTAGAAGATTTAAACATAAGTAATTTTTATTTTTAATTAATTTGTAATATAATATGTTGATTGAGGAATAATAGGAAATTAGGTGAAATAGAGGAATTTAAATGGATTATAGTAATTAGATGTGTTAGTTGTTTAATTGGAAGAAATATTTTCTTGCATGAGTATATTATGATTTTAAATGAATCAATATTTTATTTTGATAAAATTATAATTTTCCTTTCCTGGTAAAAGATAAGGCAATTATTGGAGTTTATTATTGATCTCTTTGAAGTAATTGGTTAATTACCGAAAGATACTAGATAGGGAAATGGATTTAAGATATCCGAAAAATAGTGTATTTCCTTGCCTGTGATTTTGAGATTAAATTTCCTTATGTTGATTACTTTGGGAATGGGTGAATTGTGTTTTAAATTGTAAAGTCTTCCAGAGGTTATGGGTTGATTCTTTGTTAAATCAATCACTCATTTTCCCTTGGGTAGTGCTTTATGTGTTTGTTTCCTCCAAATGTTGTAGTGAGTTTCCTTAATTGGTGCCTCCTAGAATAGGAGAGAATGCGTTGTTTAGTTCTGTAAGCACTCGAGTTACCCTTGGAGTCTTGTTTTGTATAGCATGTTATCCATTAGAAGAGTAGCTTTTGTTAGGGGTCAGAGTCCAAAGAGGTAAACCAGGTAACCTTCAGAAGTGATTTAATCAAGTGATAATTAAAGTAATGTACTTAGATGATTAGGATGCATTTCACATTAATCAAGATAATTTAACCTCATTTATAGACGCAAGGGCTTGTTTAGACTTGGGGTGAGTGAGAAGGCTTGGAATGGCAAGGTCCACTATCTTGTCCTTACGAGAGGTAGTTGATTCTGCATGAGTGAGTATGAGGGCCGGGATTCGGTTGAGGTCACCAGGATTACCGAAGCCTATGAAGAATGCCCAGAGGAGATCTCATGACAAACCATGCGATGACACTCTGTCTAGGATAACATTAGGTTTGTGTGTTGTGTGTATGGATTCTTTATCATATTTTATTAATACTATGTCTGGAAGCAATGTGACCATGTTAATGTTAGACTTATATTGTGCATGTGTTTGGTTGAGTTAGTATATGTCAGTATGAGTCTACCTTTGGTTAGAAGTAGTAGATTCTTTGTGCATGTTGCATTGTTACTATCTCCTAGCATGGGGGGTGGGCCTTCAGGTACCACTTGGTTGGGTGGAACATGCACCATAAACCATTGGGTCCCCCTTGATCTTCAGTACTTGGTGGCGAGACATCCAGTTGGATAGCTCGCGGATCTTGTTTTTATTTCTAGCACTGTTGTATTTCCAAATGTAATAATTTATTTTTACCCCTCTTGTATTTATGAGGTGGATTTATACAATTGTAACACTTATGTATTTATGACTCATTCTGGGAATGAGTGTTGTATTTAGTTGTTCATGCAATGGATGTTTAACTTCTTATCTTGTTTATGTATGATGGATGAATGTTACTACTTGAGTAATTAATGCAATGGATTTTAAATGATATATGTTAATTGGGTTTAAGTAATATCGGTTATGTAGCCTTAGGGGAGGTTATCAATTGTAGATGAACATGTATGTTTAATTCACTTTAATAAAAAAAAAAAATAGTACACTTTTATTGTGAATTGAAACTTCCTCTAGGGTTGCGTGGCGGGGCATTATAGAAAAACTGAAAAGTAAAAGTGTTGAATCATGTGATCTATTGGTTAAGGTAGGTGAAATTGTCTCTCGCCTGCTACAACAATTGGATAAGAAGAAAATAAGTGAAGAATGTTAGGAAATTGAAATTCAAAGGAAGATGGATGAATGCATAAATCTTGAAGAAGAAGCATAAATCTTGAGATCTGATCTGGAAAAGGAAAGAAGTTTTGAAGACAAATTTAAGATAAGCTTGGCAATTCTTGATAAGTTGATTACCTCCCATAAATTGGCAATGGATAAGAGTGGTTTAGGGTTTGAGGAAGGTCAAAGTTCTAAAGCGAAGCAATCTACTAAGAATACTTCATGCAAAGATATACGAATCAAGGATCTAAGAACTAAATTCAGAAGAAATCTCGTCAAACAATTTGATGCTAAAAGGTATTTATCTTTCAATGGTGTTTTTTATTCTTGCAAGAAATTTGGTCATAAGCCAAAGGACTACAAAAGTAAAATGAATGATTCTTTATCATTCTCGAACAAATGTCTTGAGTGCAAGAATATTGGATATAAAATCAATTTATGTGAAGATAATTTGGATAAAAGAAAAGATGGAAGGAAGAATGTTGTCTACTATAAGTACAACAATCCATAACACCTTGTTAGTAATTGCAGAAGAAAGAAAAATAATTATTTGATGAAGAAGAATGATCAAATCATTAATCCAAAAGAAGAAAGAAAGGAAATGAAAATTATTTGGAGAAAGGAAGGATAATTCAAGCAAGATTTAGAATCATCAGTGTTATTTGTGCCGACCTCTAGTGCAGATAATCTTGTCAATTTTTAAGTCAAGCTTAATCTTATACCTTCATCCTTGAACATTATACCTCAACCGTCAACCCTATACCTTAATCCCTAAACCCTACACCCTCAACCCCCATCTCTATACCCTACCAATCCCTATCTCCTTCTCTCTCTCCCTCCCACCCTACTAGATACCCTCAACCTTATACCCTATACTTAAGCCCTAATCCCTCAAAACTCAGCCCTATACCTTAAACCCCAAACCCTACACCCTCAACCCTTATCGCTATACCAAATACCCTCAAACATTATCCCTATACCAAATACCCTCAACCTTATACCCTAAACCTTTAACATTTTCCCCCAACACTATACTTAAATGCTAAACCATACATTCCCAACCCTTCATCTTGTGTCTTATACCCCCAATCCCTATACCCTAGATACACTTGACCTTATACCCTCGTCCTTGAACACTATACCTCAACCCTCAACCCCCATCCATATACCATATACCCTCATCCTTAAAGCCTAAACCTTGAACATTGTACCATTAACACTATACCTATGCCCTAATACCTGAACCTTGAACCCTATACCTTAAACTCCAAACCCTACACACTCAACCCTTATCCATATACCAAACACCCTCAACCCTTATCCCTATACCAAATACCCCCAACCTTATAAAATAAACCTTCAACATTGTTCCTCAACACTATACTTAAACATTAAACCATACATTCTCAACCTTTCACCCTATACCTTATACACTTAATCCATATACCCTAGATACACTTAACCTTATACCATCATCCCTAAATACTATCCCTAAACCCTCAACCCTATACGTTAAACCCAAAACCCTACACCCTCAACCCCAATCCATATACCCTACCAATCCCTATCTTATTCTCTCTCTCTCTCTCTCTCTCTCCCTCCCACCCTACCAATCCCTATTTCATTCACTCTCTCCCTCCCACCCTACCAAATACCCTCAATATTATACCCTAAACCTTCAACATTGTCCCTCAACCATCAACCCTCAACCCTCGAACCTTAACCATATACTTATGTTACCCTAAACCCTACACTCTAAACCCTTAAGCTTATACCTTATACCAAATACCCATATCGTAAACCCTATACCAAATATCATAAACCCTAATACCTATACCCTAAGCACATAATATTATACACTCAACACTAAACATTACCCCTCAATTGTAAACCCTAAACCCCCTACCCTATACCCTATACACTCAACCCTATGCAAGTAAGACTGAAATCTCAACCCTCAACCCTATACATTGAACCCTAAACCCTACACCCTCAACCCCCATCCCTATACCCTATATTGTACCAATCCCTATCTCCTTCTCTCTCTATCCTACCCTACCAATCCCTATCTCCTTCTCTCTCTCTCCCTCCCACCCTACTAATCCCTATCTTCTTCTTCTCTCTCTCTCCCTCCCACCCTACCAATCCCTATATCCTTCTCTCTCTCTCCCACCCTACCGATCCCTATCTCCTTCTCTCTCTTTCTCTCTCTCTCTCCCACCCTACCAATTCATTTACATCTATCCCTAAACCCTCAACCCTATACTTAATCCCTAATCCCTCAACCCTCAATACTCAACCATATACCTTAATACATAAAACCTACACCCTCAACCCTCATCCATATACCCTATACCCTAAAATTTATAGCCTAAACCTTGAACATTGTATCATCAACCCTATACTTAAGCCATAATCCCTCAACCCTCAACCCTATACCTTAAACCCCATACCCTACACCCTCAACCCTTATCCCTATACCAAATACCCTCAACCTTATACCCTAAGACTTCAATATTGTACCTCAAACCTCAACCCTATACTTAAACCCTAAACCCTACACTCTAAACCTTTAACCTTATGCCTTATACTAAAAACCCATACAATAAACCCTATACCCAATATCATAAACTCTAATACCTATACCCTAAACACATAATCTTATACAATCAACCCTAAACATTACCCCTCAAATATAAACCCTAAAACCTCAACCCTATACTTAAACCATACACCCTCAACCCTCAACCTTTTACCTTAAACAATAAATCCTACACCATCAACCCTCATCCCTATAAACTATACCCTCGACCTTATACACTAAACCCTGAACATTGTCCCTCAACACTATACTTAAACCCTAAACCAAACATTCTCAACCTTTCACCCTATGCCTTATACCCTTGATTCCTATACCCTAGATACACTTAAACTTATACCATCATCCCTAAACACTATCCCTCAATTCACAACCCTATACATTAAACCCTACACCCTCAACCCCCATCCCTATACCCTATATGCTAACAATCCCTATCTCCTTCTCTCTCTATCCCTCCTACCCTACCAATCCATATCTCCTTCTCTCTCTCTCTCTCTCTCTCTCTCTCTCCCATCATACCATTCCCTTTCTCCTTCTCTCTCTCTCTCTCTCTCTCTCTCTCTCTCTCTCCCACCCTACCAATCCCTACCTCCTCTCTCTCTCCCTCCTTCCCTCTCTCTCCCTCCCACTCTACCAATCCTTATACCTTAATCCCTAAGCCCTGAACCCTATACTTAATCCATAATACCTCAACCCTCAACACTCAACCATATATCTTAATCCCTAAACCCTACACCCTCAAACCTCATCCATATACCCTATATCCTCTGTAGCTCAGATTTTCGGAATTGGGAAGGATGCTAAAGCTGCACAGATTAAACATATCAATCCTAATCTAAATAAAACAACAAAGAACGAATACAAGTAAGCATGATTAAACTAAACAAAACAATGGAAAGCTCTCACCGAATATGCTAATACTTCCTCGATTTATCTCGATTGCCCTTCTCCATCTTGCTGTATTGTCATTCTTGCCCTCAGATATTTGTGTTTGAATGCAAGTATAACTTTGTCGAGTGTCTCAGCAAAATATCGAAGATTGTTTCTTCTCAAAAGTATATGATTTCGGGAGGAGGAATAATGATAATGATAGGCCATTTTATAGATTTTGGGTTTTCGAACGATCGGCTTAGATTGAAAGAGAGATCGACGGATGAGATTGATGAATGTCATGCAATGAGTTATGTGTCAGATAGTACGTGAGTTAGAACATGATTTAGAACATGAGTCAGAAAAGACTGCAGGATAAAGACTAAGTTAGAACACAAGTTCAATATCTTAATCTTCAAAAATAGAAGAAATAGACTTTGTATGTCAAATACAAAGTTAGAAGTTGAAGAATAATGCATTCGAATGCAAATAGGAGTTAGAACTAGTTAATCGACTAGTTGTGATGGAGAGTCTTCTCACAGAGATAAACTGGTGTTGAACTCAAGAGATAACTGGAGAACTAAAAATAGATTTGGAGCTAGAAGGTGAGTGAATGACTAAATAACTGATTGATAGAAGAATGTGACATAAATAAATAAATATGAATTAAATGTTAATTTAATTCAACATTCGAAAATAAGAGACTTTAATTAAATAAGTAAAGATAATTTATTTAATTTGACTATTGTAAAGGTGGAATTGAATAATTAAATAATAAATATTTAATTATAGATAAAGGGGGTTAAATGAATAGTTAAATAAAGATATTTAATTATAGTTGAAATATGACAAAAGGGGTAATTAAATAATAAATTATTTAATTAAGAAGGAAGAATTAATTAGTTAGCGACATAATTAAACAAATATGATTTGTTTAATTAATCAAGTTGAATAAAGGTTATTTATGAATTAATGAATTAATTAAAAAGGGGTATTTAATTAATAGAGGAAATTTGTGTTAGAAAGGGTAACTAAATAATAAACATTATTTAATCATGACAACGGATTATAGAAAATTATGTCGAATATGTACTTGCAGGGCTAGACCAATTTTCAGTGTCCACAGTTTGCCCCTCTTTGATACAATGTTGTTTCAGCATTGTGTCAAAGAAAATATGCCCCGATCGTGCCCCAACATAAAACAGGTTAAGGTATGTCCCCTCAGGAAAATTGACAATTTTTGAAAAATTTCAAAAAAATCAGGAGATATTCCTGATAAGTCAATTTGACAGTTAGAAATGCTATGGAGTTGACAAAATTGAATTTGGATGAGAGAAATGTTAAAATGGATGATTATAAGATGTTAGTAAGAAACAACGAAAAAGGTTGATTTGAAAAGAAACGATCGTCAATATTTTGCCATATTCGCTATGCTTGTAATTTTATCATCACTAGGCGGGACTGACACAAATGGATAGTACACACCATGATATGAGATAGACCATGGTGTACAAAGTCATCCATCTATGAAAAATAGACAGTTGTAGACAAGGAGTGTCATAACATAAACTAAGGACAAGATTGCCCCAGCCATTGTTGTCTAGACGAACCATAGAAAATAGACAAATAAAAGATGGATCATGATACGTCATTGCTCCTCTAAATCCGTGATAGGACATCCTTGAGGAAAATAGTAAAATGATTCAAAAAGCCAAAGTTTAAAAGATAGTTTGATAGACCACAACCAAAGAAAAAGAGTTCCGAGACATCCTTGCTTCTCTAAATCATTCAAGGGACATCCTTGAGAAAGCTAGTAACATGACTAAATTCCCAAAACGATAAAAAGATGACAAAATAAGATGTAAAGTCATAAAGCCAAATAAATGTATTTGCCAAAACTTGATCTTGTGGGATTGTTTGATGTTTGAAGTTTGACATAGCATAATGCGAGGGATAACACATACCGCAATAAAACGTTGAGTCTGGTTTCGACTTGGTGACTATCTGTATAAGACATGACAAAGCCTAGTTTCAGAAAAGACACATGTCGTATAAGACGTTGGAGCTTGATGACGTTGATGGGACAAGCTATATGAGACTATGACAATTTGACGATGTCTATTGACAAGAAAGACATATCTTGCTAAGACATTGGTTGATCGCTTTGACAATGTGATTGATATTGACTTGATGATTGTTTTGAAACATTTTGCCTTGTTGATGCATGACTTATTTTGATTCTTTGACTGATTTGAGCGCGTGTGTGTGTATTGACTATGTATGACTTAAGATGATACCTTAGAGTATGACCTAATTTGGCTAAAGACATGCATCTACATGAATGATAGGCAACGTGTTGTGATATTGAATTGTGAATGAACCCTATTGGACTGACCTAGTGTGGTCTCGGGAGCTCATCAATTGATTAGCCTTGCCTACGTTGTACATGCAGAGACCTTGTAGTTCGACATGACCAATGAATTTGAATGTCCAAAGAGTCATGATTTTAATGTGTATGATACATGACAAACCTAGACAGACAGACCTAATGCCTTGGGGGCACATCGATTGATGGCCTTGCGTATGTCCCAGTTGCAGAGGCAACGTAGTTCGACTATGTCCACAATTGACTTAACATGACTGACTTGATAGGGCTTGACGATGTTTTTGGGATTTTATGACATGTTTTTGATTTTGTTTTGAATTTTTAAAGTTTTCTAATGTTTTTGGATTTTTTCAGTACATTTGTGATGGTGCAATGCTATGTACAAGGTGTTATGGCACAGAACAAGGATTTTCCCCCAGTCGGGAATAAGGAACTGCGAGATGGAGTGGGGAATGTGATGGAATGGACTTTAGATGTCAATCATTCCAAGCAAAGGATAGGACAACCATTTATTATGAGGGATGGTGAAAAGTCTGATTGGAATGATGGTAGACGAAAGAGCGAGTTTGACTACACATGGTGCCTGTTTGCCAGGTTTTCACCAAGGTACTTATCCATAGCACCACAGAAGTGGTTTTCACTATAGGGCGGATTATTTCTCTTTACTTTTTTCTTGATTTTTCAATTTTTTTGGTGTTACAAAGACGCCTGTTTGCCAGGTTTTCATCAAGGTAACCATTTTTTTTGTTTTTTCTAGATTATGACACAGATTCTCAAAAGTTAAGCATATAACCTCTTTAGATGAGACTGTTGATAGGTGACAAAAGCGGATCTCCTTCAAGAGTAGAGATTTGGTACGCTCCTGATCCAAAGGCTTCTATGACAATGTAAGGCCTTAACTAGTTAGGTTCAAACTTTCCTAGCTTTTCTCATTCAACTTGATTCTTGGGATTTTGCATTAAAACCAGGTCACCAATGTCAAAGTTTCTATTGAGGACCTTTCTATTATAGCTTCGATGAAGACGATTCTGATAGGCTTGCAAATGGTCTAATTCTTTCTGTCTTCATTCATCCAGCAATTCAAGCTCTTGTAGCCTGGATACACGGTATTCTTCATTCTCAATGTGACCTTTCAGGGAAACCCTAAGGGAAGGTATTTCAACCTCAATAGTTAAGATAGCTTCGGACTCGAATACGAGGGAGTATGGAGTGGCACCAGTGGGAGTACGGATGCTTGTGCGGTAAGCCCATAAGGCGGGATTGAGTTGTAGATTCCAATCACAACCAGCGTCACTGACAGTCTTCTTTAGGATTCTAACAATAGTTTTATTAGATGCCTCGGCTTGGCCATTACCTTGTGGGTAATATGGGGTGGAAAAATGGTGTTTGATATGGAATTCTTCACATAGATGGCGTACTTCTTGGTTCTTGAATGGGCGGCCATTGTCTGTGATAATGGATTGGGGTACATCATACCGACAAATGATATAGTTTAAGATAAACTTAGATATTTGCGTGTCGGTGATGTAGGTCATGGGAATAGCTTTAATCCATTTGGTGAAGTATTCGGTGGTGGTTATGATGAACTTGTGGTCGTTGGATGATGAAGGGTGTATCTTACCTATGAGGTCAAGTCCCCATTGGGCGAAAGGCCATGGTGATGTAATAGGACGAAGCTCCTGTGCTGGTGCTCTTATCAAATCTCCATGTATTTGACATTGTCTACATTTCTTTACAAAGATGTATGAGTCTTTCTCCATTGTAGGCCAATAATAACCTAACCTCATAATCTTATGGGCTAAGGTAGGACCACTCGAATGGGATCCACATATACCCTCGTGCACCACTCACAAAGTTGTTTGTGCTTCTTCAGCATCGAGACATCTCATTAGGGCGTTATCTAAGGTGCGTCTATATAGGGTATCTCCGATGATGGTGTATTTCACTGACTTACGGATGAAGGTTCGACTTTGGTTATTGGACAAGTCTTGAGGTAAGGTTTGGTCAGTGAGATAGTCGAATATGTCTTTATACCAAGGAGACATAGGACCAACAATGGTACACACCATCGCAGAATCAGGGACATCATAGGCGGGGACCAACAACTGTTCAACCAGAAACTCGAACTTAGGCACATTACTCAGAATATCTAACAAGGAACCCATAGTTGCCATAGCATTTGCAGCTCTATTTTGGATACGTGGTATTTGTTGAAAAGTAATGTCATTGAAATACCGCTTGAAACTATCAGCCATGCGCTTGTACGGGGCAAGCTTCTCATCCTTAGTCTCATAATCATCATTTACTTGCCGGATTACCAGTTGAGAGTTGCCAAAGACATGTAGAATCTTTATCTTTCACTGAGCTGCCATCTTTAATCCTGTCACTAAGGCTTCCCACTATGTTGTTGGTACAAGGGAAAGCAATCCTGAATGATTTAGGAATGGTATCGCCTTGAGGTGTAACAAATAGGATACCTGCACTTGAACCACAATTTGTATGTGACCCATCAAAGTATAGTTTCCAATCGGTTTTAATGTCGATGTTGAAGTGGAATTCAACATGAAAATTTTCCACTAAAGGATGGTCTACCTTTATAGGTGCATTGGCTAACTAATCTGCAATCACCTATCCTTTTATAACCTTCCTCTAGACATACTGAATGTTATACCCGCTAAGTATCATAACCCATTTAGCCGATTAGCCTGTTAATGCTACCTTACTTAAGAGATACTTGAGTGGGTCAATCTTTGCAACCAACATTGTTTGGCGATTGAGCATATAGTGCCGAAGTTTTTGGGTAGCAAAAACCACCGCAAGATAGGCATGTTCTATGTTGCTGTAATTCAATTCATATCCCACCAAGGTACGGCTGATGTAGTAGACTGCTCTCTCATGACCTTGATCATTGTGTTATGCCAGAAGAGCTCCTAATGCTGACTGAGTTGCTGAAATGTATAGGATCAATGGTTTTTCCTCTGTCGGTGGTATTAAGACTAGTGGAGTTAGCAAATAGTCTTTGATTTGTTGGAATGCTTCCTGAAATTTAGGTGTCCACACAAATGGTACTCCTTTCTTGAGTAGATGTTGAAATGGGTGTATTTTATCTACCAGTTGTACTATGAAATGCCTGATGGACTGTAATCTTCCTTGTAGGGTTCCGAGTTGACCAATGTTGACTGGAGGAGGCATTTCTATGATAGCTCTTACCTTCTCTGGATCTACTTCAATGCCTCTTCGAGAGATGATATACCCTAATAGCTTCCCTGATTTTACTCCAAAGACAAATTTCTTTGGATTTAGCCTGACGTTATAATTTTTGAGCCTTTGGAATATCTTGTCTAAAACCTTCAAGTGATCTTCCCTTGTTTTTGATTTTTCTATAATGTCATCTACATAATCTTCCATGAGAGTGTGTACAAATTCATGGGAAATCGTAGTCATTGCCTGTTGATAGGTAGCTCCCGCGTTCTTAAGCCCAAAAGGCATAACATTCCAATAGTATGTGCCCCATGGACATGTTAAAGCCATCTTGTGCTGGTCTTCAGTTGCTATTTTAATCTGGTTATATCCAGAGAAACCATCCATGAGGGATAGCATCTCGTATCTCGCTGTAAGATCCACTATCATGTCTATGTTTGGCAAAGGGAAGTCATATTTAGGACATGCCTTGTTGATGTCTCTAAAGTCTGTGCAAATGTGAATGCCCCCAATTGGTTTAGTCAAGGGCACGAGATTTGATATCCAATCTGCATAGTCTATCATCCTTATGAATCCTACATCCAAGAGTTTCTTAAGTTCTGTTTTGACCAATAGAGCAATTTGTGGATGCATTTTCCTTAACTTCTATTTGACTGGTTTAATACCTGGCTGCAAAGGTAGATGGTGCAATATTAGGTCTGGATCTAGCCCAGGCATGTCATCATACGACCATGCAAAGTTTATCTTTCTCTTTTGGAAGAAGTCCTTAAACTCAGGTTTTTCTGTCTCTGTTAAAGAAGCTGCAAAATATACCATCCGGGGATTCTCTTCTGTACCTATGTTGACTTCAACAAATTCTTCTATTAGCATCGGTGACTTTTCCTGTTCAATGGGGAGAATATTTAAACCTCTATCCTTGGGTGCCTCTGGGAGGTTTTCGCCCTCGGATACGTCCTTTATTTTGACTGTTTCTTTGTCCAAAGCCGCCTTTCGGTTTTCACCTAGGGACTTGTCATTTTTGTCATTTTTCTTTTGATTTTCACTTTTGCAACTAGAGGTGTAAATAGGCTCTCCAAAATATGCTTTGTCATCCAAGTCTATGGTAAAACCAGCTTTATGATCCCCCCTTGGTATGCCTTCTCGAAGTCCCATGAACTCAGCAATTGCTTTGTTGTTCTCGAATGTATCTATGATAGGTGTACCTTGTTGATCCCAGTCGATAAGTTTAGGATATATGAGAGGCATGTCATCATCAGAGTTTTGAAAGGTAGCAGATGACAAAGTGAATAGCGAGTGGTTGACATGGTCACATAATTTTTGGACTAACTCTTGCTTGTTCTTTTCCCTATGGGTAGGTAAACTTTGATGTGGGACAATTGCAAGGGATGGGTCATCAGAAGATGGTTTATCAGGTGCCCAAGATGCATGATCAAGGGTTTCCGAATAATAATTCTCTTGCCATTCTTGTTTAGAAAAGTGCCTCTTATGCCGAGGACTAGACGGTTTTGATACAGGTTTTATCTTTAGGTCCAATTCTCCAAATAGAGCCTCTATGTTCATGGTACTGGTAGAGGAAAGGGAATCCCATTCACAATCGCTTGAGTCAGGAGATTCATCATAAACTAGGGGAAGTGGTTCATGAGATGTCTCGATGTCCGTGCAAGCAGTCACTTCCTCTTGAAATGGTGATGTAGTACTAGGAAACCCAATTCTAAGCGGTTGAAACCCTAGCCCTAAGTATTTCGGTCATGCTGAGACAGTGATTGGTTCCGTTCTTCCATTTTGATGTAGTCCTAACCCACTGTGCCCATCATAGACTTCATTTTACATTATCTTAAAGCCTTTTCCATATTGATTCTTAGCTATTTGAATAGATGACTAGGGGTATTCATTGTCTTCTTGATACAACTAGGTGGTAATATCACCTTGATCTATAATTTCTGCACTCAACTCTCCCCATTTGATCAATGTCGTTGTAGGGGGAACACAAAATGTGACTACTGACTATCTTCTATCTACCATAGGCAAGCCATATACCTTAGGTGGAACCAGTTGACTGACACAGTATGATGCCTTCATGTAATATTCTCCACAACCCTTGTCTTGGATCTTGACCTTAGGAGTGGATGATGGTGGTTTGAATGAAATGGACTTGGTAAGACGTGATGGGTCAACGTATAGGGATAAAGTGGATGATGAAACTTCTTGGTTAACTGGTACTTGTTGTTGTGGAATTTCCTTTAGGCTTGTACAATACTAAAAAGAATTTGGATCACCATCAATCATGATCCCGGTGCCATTATAAGGAAATTTGAGACATTGGTGATATGTTGAAGGTACAAATTTCATTGCGTGTATCCAAGGTCTACCTAACAACAAGTTGTATGAAAGGGTGAGATCCAAGACTTGGAAGCTGGTGTTCATAATTGCTGGGCCAATTCTGACAGGGAGTGTGTCAACTCCTTTGGATGATCTTTCCTCATCATCGTAAGCCTTGATGACTATACTCTTTGAGGTGTCTACGCAGTCTTCTGAGAATCCTAATGCCTTAACCAATTTTAGGGTACACAGGTTCAAACCTGCTCCTCCATCTACCAAGACTCGTCTGACTTTGGTTTCATGGACTAGGACTTCAAGATGTAATGGGCCATTATGATCAGACTATTCTGTTGAGTAATCTTGTTGGGAAAATGTGGCATGATGCGAGTTGGTTAAATATCCAACCATCTCTTTGAAATGATTGACATCTAATTCTGTAGGAACAGTCATGTTCTGCAAAGCTTTGTTGAGAATGGCTCGATGCTCAGGTGATAAAGTCAATAGTTCCAAGATAGACATTTGTGCGGGGTTTTTCTCAGTTGATCAAGGAGGTTGTACTTGAATTTGGAAGATTGCGTAGGTGGCTCAGAAGAAGGACCTTGAATAGTAATCTTAGTTCTGCGTGTGTTTACATTACATTCCAGATGCTTCTTAATGATAATGGTATCGACATGGTCATTTGCAGCGCGGAGGCTATATATGGTGATTCCTTTTCCATAGTCATACTTGGTGTTTGCATAATTGGCTGATGGATCATTCTTGGGTCCCGAACTGGAGGCTTTTCCTTTTGTGTGGTCATGTAAGGGTCTGTGAAGACCTTATGATCACTTTTATTGGTATTTTTCTGCCCACCGACCTCTATGGTTCCGTTTTCAACAAAGTCTTGTATAATATTCTTGAGTTGGCGACATTGTTGTAGGCCGTGTCCTTTTATTTGATGATAGTCACAATAGGTTTTGTCATCCCACCATGATGGTTTAAACTGTCCAAGATCATAATCTCTTGGTTCCAAAGGTTTAATGAGATTATGTTTGATCAACTCTTTGAAAATTGTCTCGATTGGTTGCCCCAAAGGGGTAAATTCATGTGTAGGAAATCTTCTTTGCGGTCGTTGTTGTTGTGAATTTTGGACATAGTTGGCTGTTTTATTTGGACTATCTGTCATGTCTTGAATGGGGTTGTAACCTCTAAGTCTGATAACTGGTCCTGTATGTATGTTTTTAGCATCGACAATGTCATCATTTGTAACATTTTTGTTTCTAGACCATAATGGTTTTCTATCATTTGGTGCATTTTGATTTTGGACAATGGGGTTCCTGCCTGGTACTTTTATTTCTCCTTTGTCAATAAGGACTTTTTCAAGGATGATGCCCTTTTGTACTAAGTCTAGGAATGAAGTACAACAATTTACCCTTAAGTCACTTCACAGTTTTGGATTGATGTTTTCAAGGAATATCATGACCTATTTTTCGGGTATTTCAACTGGACATCTACTAGCTAGACTTCTCCATCTCTGGAAGAAAGTGGTGAAAGTTTCATCGTCTTCTTGTGTTGTGTGGCACAAGGTTGCTATCGTTACCTCATTGTCTATGTTAAAGGCAAAGTGTTCGAAAAACTTCTCAGCTAATTCACCTCATGATCGTATACCATATGGTAATTTAGAAAACCATTCCAGGCCTATCCCTATAAGGGTTCATGGAAATAGTCTCATCAAGTAAGTGGGGTCATATGATATGTCCATGCATGCCGTTGAGAATTCTCTAATGTGTTCCAAAGGGTTCTTCCTCCCATTATACTTAAGCAAATTCGGTATAATGTATCCATGGGAGAAAGGTGTCATATAAAGCGCTTTGTCGAATGGACATGGACATAGGTCTTGTGCTGAGATAGTTCATTTTCCTGACATAGACATGTTGCCCATCTGTTGTTGAAGAGTTTGCATTTGGTTTTGAAGGACATCTACTTGGGTCAAGGACATGTTCGCGTTGTTTGGATCAATGTAGTTATTCTGATATGCCATGTTCGGTGACGGGTTGTGATTTGACAAGGGAATATATCCTATCTGAATGGTCTGATTTGGTATAGGAATATATCCTGTCTGAATGGTCTGATTTGGTATAGGAATATTCGTTGTCTGAATGGTCTGATTTGGTATAGGAATATTCGTTCCAACTTTGGATCTCTTACTAGTTGTGTTGGTGCCAAAGGGGTTGGATAAAGTTGTTCTCGCGGTAAATTGTAAACCTCGTGTTATGTTGAAAGGGGTGGTGTTTACAATTGACGATGTTTGAGTTGGTATGCCTGTCGGTATTGCTGCAGTGATTTGGGGAATAGAAACACTTGACGTCACTATTTGCGTTGGTTAAGTAGATGTAGTTTTGAAAGTGTGAACATCAAATCCTGGTGGTAGTGTGGCACCTTCGACTAGTGACTTTGCTAGATATTGTTGGGGATCATTTTCCAAACACTCATCCATAAAGGATGCAAACTCAGGATCTTGGACTACAACCTCTATGTCTTCAACAAAGATTCACCCATTTGCGTCTCTAGTGATGTGTTTTTCAAGCAAAGGTTTGTGTGGTTTCTCTTTCCTCAGTGGTTGAGTGCCGAAAGGATTGAAAAATTCCTTGGGGTCTGAAATTGTTTTATGTTTCTTTTGAGACCTAGTTTCGACCATGAAAAGTTGCTCAAAAATGAGGTTATGCAGACTATGCCTAAAACTGATATGTCCTATGTCTATGTTTTTGGATTTTCAAACAATAAGGATGTTTCTAAAATGATTTCTAAAAAAAGACGTAAACTAAGATGACGTAATGTAGGACAGACAATATGCAAAATCTCCTATAGACTATGATGGTAACTTATTCTAAAATGGGTATAACCTACCTCCTATGGAGTAAATGCATGCAAGGATTTGATTTGACCAAGGATTCTGATTGTAGGACAAGGACAATTGACAAGGTGAATTTTCCAACCTAGACTGTTGAGCTGAAAAGATTCACTAGATAGGACTAAAAGTGACTAGGTTCAATGATTGTGACAAATCAAGACATGAATGTATCAAATGACGAGGAAAGTTACCTATTTTGTGATATAAATTTTTTTAGGAAGTTTCTATATGTATGCAACTTTAGGATGACTATGAAAAAGACGTGGACTGTGACCAAGACGTATATGACACCTAATGATGCAAGGTTTTTGAGAAAAGTTTTTCCAATTTCTGTCCAAGGTTGATCTTAAGAAACAAAAGCAAAAATGACAGTGATGTTTCAAACTCAGTTTGGGGTTTTCTAATTTTTCTGTTGACAGGCAAATGTGGTTCACCTAACAGTTGAAGTTCAAAATTTGACAGATATGGTTTTTCAAAATGCATGCGGTGTTTCCTATGACAAATGCGGTTTACCAATACACATGTGGTTCTAATTCTGGACTTTGTAAACTTAACTTTTCTGGCAGACACTTGCAACTCAAAACTTGACAGATGCGGTTTGCATGCACACATGCGACTCAGAATATGATAGTTGCGGTTTGTAATATCCAAACTATGAAAAATGGAAATTTTTGACAGACACATGTGATGTTTCCCCTAATAGATGTTACTCACTAGGATAGATGCGGCATTTAACATGACATATGCGACTCAATTTTCTGATAGTTGAAATTTTTCCTAAAAGTTGTTTTGACTGACTCCGTTTTGATCAAGATTTTGGCGAAAACACCAAACGAAAAACACAACGATCAATGTATTTTCAGTTTTGTGATGAAAGGACTGTTAAGACTTGAAAAACATGTACAACCTAGGCTTTTTGGACAATATTTGTTGAATTATTACTTAGATAAATCTTGCTACGCACATTCAAGGCGGATGACTAGTAGCTTGACCCCACTGGCTCTCCTCCACAAAACTCACTTATACAGGGAAACCAAGCTACTATACCTATGAAACTCCCATGGCATACATGTCACCTCAACACAAGAACCGTAAATTTGTAAGACGGCTTCACAGGTTTGCACCTGCTGCGCCAACAAATAGATAGGTTTTTGGTAACTCTACAACAAGGTGTTTAATAAGGGTATTCCATTTGTGGGACACTATCCAACATCGGCGAGAGTCCATTTCTATCCATCTCGTTGGAATAGTGCATGTGATTCTTGGGCTTTCCCCAAGAATCCACTTTTATATATCGGCTGGAAGTCATCTTGCGGTGAGTACTTTTTCCCACCAAGACACCCCCAAGTTCTAGAGTTAGTAACCATTTCTCTTAGACACAGGATCACACGAATGCGCAAGGGGAGAGGATAATTCGGTATACCAAACCTTAAGGGTTTACAAATTGTGCTTTCGCACCAAACAAAGAAGACAGTGATTCTTTTTATTCCAAACGACAATTATCTATCTACCAAACAGAAAGTTCTTTTTAATCTCCATCACAGTTATCTATCTACCAAACAAAATCTTGTTAAATAAATAAACACAAAAGCATTAGGTCCTACATGCAAATTTATCAGTAGTTCATTCTTGTCTTCGGCTTTCGTCCTATAGAAAATATTGTCTTTGGTTTTTATTGTCTTCTATGCTTTGTCTTACAAACACTACGTTATTCCCTCTTAACACAGCTGAAACAAACATTAGCAAAAACCACGAAAAACACACAAAATTGATAATAGAAAACGCGGATGTATGGAAATCAATTAAAAACATGGAAAATGTTTACCAGCCAGATGTGGCTTTTGAAGCCACAGATGCGATTCGATGTTGACAGGCGGATGTGGTTCGCGAATTTGTTGACAGGCGGATGTGGTTCGAGACTTCGCGGATGCGGTTCGGTAATTCGTTGATAGGGGGATGTGGTTAATGATGTAGCAGATGCGGTGTGGGATGGAAGACGTGTCTCTATTTTTAGCAGATGCGGGTTGTAATGCAGATGCGTTGATTTGTGGAATAGATGCGGTGTGCCGTACGAAAAACCTACAAAACAAGAAAAATGGAAAAACAGAAAGATGAATTTTTGAAGGGTGTTCACGTCGGGTTCACCAAATGTAACTCAGATTTTTGGAATTGGGATGGATGCTAAAGCTGCACAGATTAAACATATCAATCCTAATCTAAGTAAAACAATAAAGAACAAATACAAGTAAGCATGATTAAACTAAACAAAACAATGGAAAGCTCTCACTGAATATGCTAATACTTCCTCGATTTATCTCGATTGCCCTTCTCCATCTTGTTGTATTGTCATTCTTACCCTCAGATATTTGTGTTTGAATGCAAGTATAACTTTGTCGAGTGTCTTAGCAATATATCAAAGATTTTTTCTTCTCAAAAGTATATGATTTCGGGAGGAGGAATAATGATAATGACAGGCCATTTTATAGATTTTGGGTTTTTGAACGATCAGCTCAGATTGAAAGAGAGATCGACAGATGAATTTGATGAATGTCATGCAATGAGTTATGTGTCAGATAGAGCGTGAGTTAGAACATGAGTTAGAAAAGACTGCAGGATAAAGACTAAGTTAGAATGCGAGTTAGAACACGAGTTCAATATCTTAATCTTCAAAAATAGAAGAAATAGACTTTGTATGTCAAATACAAAGATAGAAGTTGAAGAATAATGCATTTGAATGCAAACAAGAGTTAGAACTAGTTAATCGACTAGTTGTGACGGAGAGTCTTCTCATAGAGATAAACTGGTGTTGAACTCAAGAGATAGCTGGAGAACTAAAAATAGATCTGGAGCTAGAAGGTGAGTGAATGACTAGATAACTGATTGATAGAAGAATGTGACATAAATAAATAAATATGCATTAAATTTTTAATTTAATTCAACATTCGAAAATAAGAGACTTTAATTAAATAAATAAAAATAATTTATTTAATTTGACTATTGTAAAGGTGGAATTGAATAATTAAATAATAAATATTTAGTTATAGATAAAGGGGGTTAAATGAATAATTAAATAAAGATATTTAATTATAGTTGAAATATGACAAAAGGGGTAGTTAAATAATAAATTATTTAATTAAGAAGGAAGAATTAATTAGTTAGTGACATAATTAAACAAATATGATTTATTTAATTAATCAAGTTGAATAAAGGTTATTTATGAATTAATGAATTAATTAAAAAGGGGTATTTAATTAATAGAGGGAATATGTGTTAGAAAGGGTGATTAAATAATAAACATTATTTAATCATGACAACGGACTATAGAAAATTATGTCGAATATGTACTCGCAGGCCTAGACCAATTTTCAATGTCTACATCCTCAACCTTATAGCCTAAACCTTGAACATTGTACCATAAACCCTATACTTAAGCCCTAATACCCCAACATTCAACTCTATACCTTAAACCGCAATCCCTATGCCCTCAAACCTTATCTCTCAACCCTCAACCCTAAACCCTCGACCCTCAACCCTATACTTAAACCCTAAACCCTACACTCTAAACCCTTAGACTTATGCCTTATACCAAAAACCTATATCATAAACCCTATACCCAATATCATAAACCCTACTACCTATACCATAAACACATTATATTATACACTCAACCCTAAACATTACCCCTTGACTGCAAACCCTAAACCCTAAAACCTCAACCCTCAACCCTATACCCTCAATCCTATACTTAAACCCTACAACCTCAAACGTCAACCTTATACCTTAAACACAAAATCCTACACCATTAAACCTCATCCCTATATCATATACCCTCGATCTTATACACTAGACCCTGGACATTGTCCCTCAATATTATACTTAAACATAAACCATACATTATCAATGTCCTTCACCCTGTGCCTTATATCATCACCCCTGAACACTATCTCTCAACCCTCAACCCTCAACCCCCATCCCTATACCCTATAATATATTAATAAGAATATAATATAATATATATTAGAAAAAATAATAATAATACGTCATATATATAATATATCATATAATACATAATACATAATATAATAAATAAGCTATAATATATAATATTTAATTTTAGATAACATAAATTCATTTTCTAGAAACGGATATTTGTTTCTAAAAATTGTATATCAATTTTTTACAACAAAGACCCATCTAAAATTTGAAGATCTGGTGGGTTTGTTTAAGACCACATAATGGATATCCATTATTGATAAATAATATATTAATATATATAAATAATATAATATTAATATACAAAATTCTTTTTGGTACAGGTCGTAGGTGATACTGGTCTTTTTACCACAAAAAAATTTATTTGATTATGTTTCAAACTAAATGTCTAATGTCCTAATTTATTTTCATCCCACAAGGTTCATTATGTGGAAATCAAGGAAATAGTTTCCTAATGTTGACTTTAGTAAGAGCAAATTGTGATTAAATCCAAATACTTAGAAGCCTCTAAGGATAAAATCCCTAGGGAAAGCAAGAGCAATTGGATTTGTCAAAGGTATTTGCTCCTCCTAAAGGGTTTGAAATTTTGAGGATTTGGTGAATGTTTGTTTTCAAATGTTTTAGATCCACACAAAGTGTTTTGATTTCACAATGATGCACAACCCTAGGATGAAAGAGGAAATATTTGTTGAGTTCCCACTTGGATAAATCCTTCTACGATTACCCTTAGCGGATGATTGGATGGCTGACCACATTGAATCCCCTCCATGGCACACACTTATAAGGTCAGCCAAGCATCAATACCCATGAAACTTCTCATCTCTACCAAGAGTCGTGAAAATGTGGGAAAGCTTCACAATGATTGTTCTTGCATCAACAAATAGATAAGGATTTTGGCCCTTCTATAGAAAGGGTTTTAATATAGGCATTCCATCCATGGGGGATCATCCATATGACAAGAGACCGTTGTTGCTCTTCTTGTTAGAACAATCCTCCTGATACTTGAACTTTCCTCAACTACCCACACTTATATACCAGGTGGAAGTTGCTTGGATTTAGCGTGTTACCGGTTGGGTCGTTCCCTTGGGATGAGTACTTTTTCCCACCAAAGCAGGCCCTCTAAGGATTTAAACAAAAGTGAGTAAGCACATCCGAAGTTCGATCAATCTTTGTTGAGAAACAAAGAGAGAAAACTTGTGATATACGCCACTCACACTAGCAATATTTTGTTCAATTTTAGGAACCCAAATTGAAATGTGGAGGTAATCACTTACACAACTTAATATCTCAAAAAAAGGATTTTGATTCTCAAGATCCTCATGAAGCACAAAATAATTGCATACGTATTTTTTAAAGGATATTAACTTGTAAAGGGATTACAAAACAAAGAGTACACATGTTCATTTTAAACCACAAGGCAATGATATGAATTCTATTTAAACACTAACTTTGAAGTGTGAGATTTGTTTTTTCATGTGTTAAGTCTAAAAAAAAATCTAGTAAGTTGCTTATGGTTCTTTTTAATCTCTTTGTTTTGTTTTTTTTAAGCCCAAACAAAATTTATTAAGTCCTAAAAAGAAAGAAGATGAAAAATCCTTAGAAAAGGGATTATAATTTCTCCCCAAAGTGTTTTAAAACACTTGATACAATGAGATGATGATTCCATAAAGAAATCTTGGTCTTTGTTTCCTTCCTTCACTTTTGATCAAGCCAACCTACAAAATTTGGTTAATACTATATAAATAAAGGTCAAAAACCAGTTAGAAGTCAAAACAACCAAAATGAAAAAAACACATGTTGAAACTAATATGAAAATTGTCTTTTACCCCACTCTAGTGGTATAGTCTACAATTGCGGCATAGTTTGAGGAATTCAACAGGTACTAAGAGCGGCGGTTTGCAAAAAAATAGTGCGCATGATTGCGGCGCTATTTCGCCAACAACAGAGTTTAGAAATTGGAATTCAAATTTCTTTGGTAGGAAGACCTCAGTGGTGTAGTTTGGATTTTGAAAACATCGCAATATAGTTCGGTTGGACTGATAGTGACGCAGTTTGATAGCCAACAGTGTGGTTTCCTTGTAGACAACAAAATTGAACCAAAAAACCATAGAATTTTTAGAAAAACGTGTTAATTTTCTCCAAATTTTCCCTCCTTCTAGCACCGAAATGTGAATGGTGTTCCTATACCTACACAAACACAAAGAACAAACATATAATTATCTCATTATGAAAGTTAGAAGCAACATTCCCCATGAGATTCATTTCAAACATAAAAACAAGAAATGAAATGAAAAACACAATAACAAAGTTTATTCAATCCTATTCAAATGAACAAAATCTCAATCCCATGGGGGAATTGGTGCCATTTTGATGTGGAAAATGGTCCTTTCCCAATCCCTTACAAGCTTGATGATCAATTTGATGCTCCTTGGTGAAATTTCTCCATAACCTAGCTATGAGAATATAAAATTTGATGAAATTGTCTAAGGATGGATGAAGATGCTATGAAAGCTTTGAAGATAATGATGTTGTATAAGTTGTGGATCCAAAATTCAAATAAGAGCCTCCTATACATAGAAGAGAATGATGGAGAAAGAGGAAAAAGGGATGAATGTGGGACAAAAGACCAACCAATAGGAAGAGGCCACTTGTCAACATGTGATTGGAGGAGGAATGAGCACATTTTGATGAATGTGCAAATAAATATGGTTAGGTGGAATTTGAAATTTGTGAGATGACAAGTTGGAGGGAGAGAAGAATGGAGTAAATGCCACTTGGCTCAAGGCAAAGGACATGTAAGAGGCCTTTAATGCCTTGTTGGATGTACTCATCCCTTTTGGAGGGATTTTTTGAATTGGAATAATATTCCACAAAAGATGCCCTTTTGAATGGAAATTGATGAATTTATAAATCAATTAAATTGATTTACTTGTGCAAGTTGCAAAATCTAGAGGATTTGATGGATTAGGATTAAGATTAATCAGGATTTGATTAATTTGAAAGGAGATTAGTTGATTTAACAATTTGACTTAGATTTTTGGATTAATTTAAATCAAAGTTGAGAAGAATATGAAATTATATTTAATTAAATAAATTTTGATTTATTAATTAAAAAAGGTGGTGTTAGATTAAATCAAATAAAAATCAATTTATTTATTTTAAGGAGATGACTTTAGAGATTAATTAAATAAAGTGAATTATTTAATTAAAAGAGGGACTATAAGATTAATTAAATAAAATGATTTATTTAATTAATAGGAGATGATGACTTAATCAGATAAATTTGATTTATTTAATTAAGAGATGAAATATAATGAATTTAATCGAATAAAGATTATTAAATTAAATTGATTAGTAAAGGAGACGATTCAGGATGAATTGGTGTTAGTGAAATCAAGATCAAGTGTATAGGATTAATTAGGATATTTTCCTTGTCTATAGAAACAATAAATACTCCATGTCTCTTACAAACATTAGGTATTCCAAACAACACTATATAGAAATATTAATGGACTTCATTATGAGGTTTCCAAAGTCAAATAATATTGATGTAATATTTCTTGTGGATAGACTCATTATGAATGCATATTATGGTGGACTCTCCAGTTTATTTTCTAATAATATTCTAGAAAAATTATTCATACAAAATATACAAAAACAATGGAATTTCTAAAATCGTACAAAATAGAGCTACTTCAAAAGTATTAATCAAGTAGGGCAATGTTTTTCTAAAGGGGAAACGAATGATATGATCCTAATATGATATATTCCTAAGTATATTAAGCATAAAAAATTATGGCATGCTTGATACTAATATAAATATCAATTAATAAGTTAATCCCTCTTAATGAGGACCAAGGGGCATGCCCCTACATAGTTAAGCCTATAAATAAGGAAGATAACTCTCTCTCATATCATCATATTATAAAAATAAATAATCATTTAAATAGAATTTAATGTAAATAGTTTTTTATTTAATATTTGAAAATGTGTTCATGATAAAGTAAATAATATCTAAATTACAAATGTGTTTGTAGTAAATGTTAGAGTTATCATGCATTAGCTAATAATTAATTAATCCTTAACTTATTATTAGTCTAATTTATTCTCATGCACATAAGCTAAACTTAGGAGTGCTTTAATTCTTTTATTAGTTGAGCTAATATTAAATCATTATGTCTCATCTCATGTGATGTTGACACTTGTCATGATCTGATCCCTTTCTCATTTGGGGTTTTGCTCTTATAATCACTTAACCCTCATTGTAATTATCCGAAACTTTCATATCTTTTTGAAAGTCTCTTGCTTTTGTAACTTTTTCTTATTGAGGAATATTACACATATTGTTAGAAGATCTCTTGTGTGGAAGGTGTATTGGAGGAATTTTTTCCCATGCACACTGTGGATATTTAATATACCCCATGCTCCCTTCAGGTTGTTTTTGATGTTTCGCCCGACTTTCGACCATGCTTGATGATTTTAAATGCCTCCATGCTAGTTTTTCAATGGTCTCAACTCACTGCCGCCACGTGTCACCTAATTTCTCACCGAAGGGGAGCTTCCCTTCCCTTCTCTTCTGAGCCTCGTTCTGCCCCCACGTGTCAATAAATTGGGTGCATTAATACTACTTTCATATCGCTTTGTGTTGGGCCTAGACCGCATGCCACATAGCTTCCACCTGTGAAAACTTTGGCGGTCCCCTCAAGCAGCGCTGATAGTAAGAATGTTTCCACATGTCTTCTCATTGCAAGCTCTTATCAAAAGACAGGGAGGATGAACCACGAGCTGCAAAATACCACCACATGTCCTTTCAGTGCATCTTCATTAGACGAAGTAGTGTGAATGCCAAGCTGCCATATACTTCCGTGTGTTCTAATTGCCTTCGCTGGGAGGTGACACTTGTTTCCATAGGGTAATCCAAGACCACTGCCATCATTTGCAGAGAATGCATCTGGGTCATGAATGATTGGGTTCATGCTTGGGGATCTTTTCTGTTACAACGACCATGGTGAGTCATTGTTGTGAGCATCATTCTTCATGATGGGGAATCTTTTCTATTACAATCCTTCAAGCGGTGGAAGCCCTTGACTATATATACTGCTTCTTCTTTCGAAGGAGTTTGAAATATGTATAGAAGAATTAGGGAGACACCAGGCCTTTTGTTTTGTTAGAGAATTGTAAAGACTCATAGATTATGCCCTTGTAATTTGGCCTTTCTATTTCTTAACTATTGGATAAAATTATTTTGTGTTGTTACTGAATAGTTTGTTTGCAACTTCAATGATTTGAATAAGAATGCTAATTTAAAACCATGTCTCTGACTCTTTCTGTTCAACAAATCTCTATACAATTTATTATATTTCATGAAATGAATAATCTAGGTCTTTATCTTTGATGTTTTCTATTTTGGGACATAGAAGATTGTTGAATGTGCCCTTAGATCGCATCTACAAGATAGGTCTATCATGCCTTACAAATAAATCTCGACGCATCGCCCTAGTTAGATATTTTATTTTTATATCTGCTTCCTTTTTCCATTCAAAACCTTGGTTATAGAAGAAGCCAAATTCTTTAAAATCCAGAGGTTACTCATTTTAGCACAATAGGCCCCCCCTTTAACTAAGTTTCCCATAAAGGGTTGTTACCTTGCCAATTTTTGGCATCAATAGTTTTTTTTCCTGGCATGCTCGGTGGGACCTTCTAAATTTTCTTAAGGCTTAAGCAAGTATATGATCCATTGACCTGTCACAAGATCTCAAACACAAAATAACCATAGTTTGTTGGTACCATTGCTAGGAACAGTACCAACTAGAACTCATGACAAAAAAATCTCGACCACTCCACCAGCCATGGTACCAATCGCTAACCGAAACTATGTGTCATGGGATGTTGGAAGTCCTCTTAGAACACCAGTAGCACTTGCCATTTGGGCCCCCATCCCGATCTCTACTCTCAAATCTATTACTAAATTCATTGAAGATGGCTCAAGAACACCATCTGAACATATGCAAGATGTGGCAGGTGTATGTTTGGTATATAGAGTTACAGACCGAAATGTAGCACTGAGGTTGCTCGCAACTTCTTTTAGCGAAAAAGCATCAGATTGGTATCACACCCTACTGACTAAATCTATTGACACTTGGGATCAGCTTGGGGATCCTTTTTATGAAATATTCTTGAACGACGAAGATAGGTCTTCCTAGTATCACCAACTAGAGATCATCAAGCTGGCTCCATATGAGACCCTGACTGACTTCAATGCTCGGTTCCATATAACTTGGCAAAAAATTTAGGTTGTAATCTGCCCACCACCTGATTTTGCATTCATGTTTTACCTAAAGTCCATTAATGTCGATATCTCAATGATGATCCAGTCACTTGGTGGAACCACTTTATTGGATGCATATAGCGTCACAATTAAAGTACAGAACAATCTAATTGAGGCTATAAATTTTCCACCTTATCCCATCATGCTTATATTCCCCGAACTACTGGTTTTCACCCAAGCAACACCACCTACCAATGTAGCTCCTCCTCCTCAATCCATGTACACATACACAAGCGTGACATAGAACATCGTACTCGGTTCCTCAAAGGATGAGATGAGTGACATAAAGGAAATGTTGCAAGCTATGGCCAATGAGATAACTATCATCGAAGTGCAACCAGGCCACTAATCCAAAGCTAACCTATCAGAATTATCAGGGTGGAAGGTCCTCTTACCAAGAAAACCAGTTCCAAGGAGGCGCTTGCACAAATCCTTAGACACAAACAACAAGTCAAATAGTATCGGTACCCACTCTGCTATAGAACGCCAACATAAGCTCTAACGCAGTGCAACACAACCAAGGCACAATGCCAGAAAATGGGGGTTATGCATATATCTCTCTACAAATGGAAAACATGGTACTCACCTCTCAAATGCAAGGGATGTCTCTGAAACAAGAGATTGACATAGCTCTCGACCATGCCCTCTTCTCATGGATGGAATTGGAAGGAGAGGAAGTGGTGTTTAATTTTGAGGCATCCACTTCAAAGATCCTGTAATTAGTTAGTCCGTAGCCTAAAAGTGCCCCTGACCACAAGCTTAGTGCTTCCATAGGGGTACCACAATTTCCACCGCAAAGAGAGATCATGAAAACAAGAGCTAAGGAGAAAAAGAATCCAAGTCCGCCACCTTTCGATGTAGTGGAACAATTGAAAAAATCATCTGCTAACATGTCCCTATGGGAGATCTTAGCCATTCTGGAGCAGAAGACATTGCTACAGAGGGCTCTCCAAGAAGGCCCGATCACAAAACTGAAAGAACAATCACCTCAAAGGGAGCCTATTGATGAATCACCTTAGGCCAAATTTCTTGAGAATAATACAGAAGAGGCCTCAACTGAGGATCAAGAGGAAGAATCCACAGTCAAAATCGGTGAAGGTAAACCTAAGCTGAGGCCATTTTTCCTAACCCTTATTGTGGGTAAGAAATTACTGCATAACTCCATGATTGACTGCGACACCAACACCACAGTCATGTGCATGCAAATAGCCGAAGCCCTAGTATTGAGCTACAAACCTTTGAATACAGGAGTCATGCAATTAGATGGGAATATGGTTAATATTGTGGGGATCATTAAGGACCTTCCATTAACTTTGTTTGCTTGCCCCAATATTATGGTCAAGTAGGATACTGTGATCATTGATATTCCTCCAATATTCAGTTTGTGCTTGTCCAAGGAATTCCCTTCTCAACTAGGTGGATACCTTTCCTTAGATTTGTCACACCTAATTATAAGGATGAAAAATGGATCCAAAATGAAGTTGGTGTCTGAAACTTTACATTTAGAACATGTTGTTGATGAAGCTAAGAAATTCTTTGATCCTGCTCACACCTCCATCACCAAGGAGGATATGTACTATACTGAGCTTCTAGAAGATGAAGAAATCATCAAAGATCAAACTGATCAAGAGGAGATTGTCCTAAGAGAGTTCATTGATAAAGACCCTTTCAACAATTATCATGCCACTGGACTAGGGACTTATGCCATTTAAGACGAAGACCAAGCCATCTCAAAGGTGACACAAGAACCCAAAGGCATTTTGACCACAGAGTTGTGGTCACTACACTTCGATGGTGCTAAATGCAAGATCGGTGCAAGAGCTGAAATACTCCTGACTTTCCCAAGCAGTGAGAAGAAAGTCAGATATTTTCGATCCCAATTTTCCTGTTCCAGCAATGAGGTTGAATATGAAGGCCTCGTTCTAGGTTTAAGCCTAAAAAAACAAATGGGCATCAAGCAAATAAATTTGTTCGGGTCTTCTCAGTTAATCATCATGATGGAAAATGTGCCTCAACTTGCTGGCTTGAATCTCTGTTAAGGACCTGATAAATTTACCCTCCATACTGTGGAGTCCTTCCTTCCCTTCGACAAAAAGATTGTATATCGGTGAGTGACAATGTGTTGTCTTATTGATATGCGATAAGCGTTGTCTTGGTGAGACTTGGGGTCATTGGTGGAACCCGATCGGTAGTCTCAATGATAGAACAATATGCTCTGTCGATGTGACTTGGGGTCATTAGTAGAACCTTTCATCGAGCTACGCCAATGGACTGATGGCAAATGGAAGTGACTTGGTGGGGACCACAACATAGTGTACCGATGAATGAGGATATTGATCTATGGTTGAGATTTGACTAATGTAACGGTTCTCATTTTATTATGCGCTCAATTGAGGTGAGTACCGATGAACTCTTGTGAACCGAGTGGAATTGTCTGAGTGTTTGACACTTGGTGGCATGCGAGGTGTGAAAGCTTCAAACACGTGTCATTGTTTTTGGAGAATATTATTAGGAATTTTGTAGATGCCTTTTTGATTCCCCGAAATTGCATAAGATGTGTACTCATGTCTTGGTGGACTCTAGCGGTCTGGCAATCAGACGGTTATCGCCATACCGCGATGGCCATTAGGCCATGCCGTGGTAGCACGATAGGAGAAAATCAGGGCACAGTTGACTGCTTTGGTAGTCAAAGCGATGGACGGATGGTGTGATGACATGTGGCATGATCTCATTCATTGATTTTAAGTCGCTGTTGTAAATCAACAATTGATTGGATGATTGCTTGAAGAGGTGAAAGTATTGACTGCAAAGTTTGATTTGGTGGTTGATAGAATCTGATTATAGAAAACATAAGTAAATGTTGGGCGGGCCAATGCGTGATTGTAGGGTAGTTGGTTAGGGATCGGATTTATTGTCAGACATAGGTATAATTAAATACACCCGATTGGTTGGTTGATTTAATAATGCATGCAAGACTTGTAACAGTTGAGTGTGTTGTAAGAGGTCACTAAGGGGTGACGAAAAAGTCTGAATTCCATGTATGTTGCATAGAATTTTATTATAGAGAAGGAAGTTTGAGAGAGGTCTGCTAACTTTGTATGTAAATGTTTTACTGTAATACAAATTGATTGCTCTTGGTGTGGTGGGTTTTTTCTTGAAAGGGTTTTCCCACATGAATTTGATGTCTTCTCTGTTTATATGTTTTATTTTTTTTACACTTGTTATCTTGTATGTGTGCATCTTAAGTTTTAAAGCTAGTCTTTGCACTTCTCCTCTATGGTTTTAGCATTAGGAAAGCATTTCTGCACTGTTGCTTTTACTTTCAAGTAGTATCAGAGCCTGGCCAGCTATATTATCCTTGTTAGTAGGGCTGGTTTTTTGTTCTAATACTGTTCCAGTGGGAGTCTTGCAAAGTTAGAACCTAGTTTTTTTAAAAATGGCGAGTACATTAGGTAGAGTAGAAATTGAAAAGTTCAATGGCGACAACTTTGAGTTGTGGAAACTCAAAATGGAAGACTTGCTTGTGGATAAAGACCTCTGGGTTGTTGTGTCTAGAACTATGCCACAAAGTATGAAGCAAGAAGATTAGGACCTTGGAGATAGAAAATCTAGAGGCTTGATAAGACTTAGTCTGGCCGATTCTGTAATATTGAATGTTCATGAGGAGAAGTCTGCATCTTCATTATGGAAGAAGCTTGGTGACATTTATCAGGGAAACTCTCTCGTAAATATGTTATTCTTGAGGAAGAATTTGTACTAATTTAAGATGGAAGAAGGTGCATTTGTTGCAGACCATCTGAACTTATTTAATATGAGTGTTTCTTAGTTGGCATATGTGGGTGTGAAGATAGAGGAGGAGGATTGTTGCATGCTTTTGTTATGTTTGTTACTTGACACTTGGGATCATCTTGTAATGGCTATTGGAAGTACGACCACTACTTTCAAGATGGAAGACATTGTTGCCTCATTGCTATCTAAAGAGATGAAGAGGAAGTCTTCAGAGATGGCTAAAGAGGCCCTAATTGTTCGAGGTAGATCAAAGGAGAAAGACAAGAAGAAGGACGAGAAGTCTAAATCTAAATCTAACGGGAGATCAAAGTCTCCTGGTAAAAATTCCAAGGTGAAATGCTCAAATTTAAATTACTTGCCAGACTCTCTAGACAACGACTCTTCTTAGAGTGATGCAGATGCCTTCATTGCAGCCTTGACAACTCAGGCATTAGATGATGTCTGGCTGGTTGACTTGGGTGCATCTTTTCACATGACGTCTCATAGAGAGTGGTTCACTAAGTATGAAAAATATGATGGTGGAAAGGTGTACCTGGCCAGTGATTCAACACTGGAGGTTGTTGGCCATGGAAGAGTCAAAATACAATTCCTTGACGGAAGAATAAAAGGGATTGGTGATGTACTACACATACCAGGTTTGGCTCGTAACTTAGTTTCTGTCAGTAAGTTGAATGATGTTGGTGTGGAAATTTCTTTCTCAAGTAAAGTGTGTAAGATAGCTAATGGTGCAATGCTACTAGATAAGGGTGTACGTACTGGCACTCTGTACAAGCTAGATGCACATCCTGTTCAATGTAATAATGTCTATGTAAAGTCAAGAAAAGCTGCTCCTATAGAGAAGGATGATGAAGCTCCTCTAGGTGAAAAGGCCTTGGAGGTGAAAATACCAATGGAGAAGACCATGTTGTGGCATCATAGAATTGGTCACATAGGTGAGAAAGGTTTAAAAACCTTGAAAAATAAAAATCTTGTTGAAGGGCTTGTTGATTGAAATCTTGAGTTCGATTTTTGTGAACATTGCATATATGGAAAGCAACACCATGTTCCCTTTTATTCAAGTCCTCATAAATCTTCTGGTGTACTGGATTATGTTCATTATGATGTTTTTGATCCAGTGAATGTTCCTTCGTTATCGAAGTCTAGATATTATGATTCTTTTATTGATGACTATTCGAGAAGGGATTTTATATACTTTCTTAAGAGTAAATTAGAAGTGATCCGGTTTAAAGAATTTAAAAATTTAGTAGAGAATCAAACTGGAAAGAAAATTAAATGCTTGAGGATAGATAATGGCAGTGAGTTTTGTTCTGTAGATTTCAAAAGATACTGCAAAGACCATGGGATTAAAAGGCATAAAACTACACCTTATACTCCACAACATAATGGAGTTGCTGAAAGGTTGAACAAAATGTTAATGGAGAGAGCGAGAAGTATGTTGAGTAGTGTTGGTCTGGAGCAAAATTTTTGGGCTGAGGCTGTGGCTACAACATGTTACTTGGTAAATCTATCAACTTGTTTTGCTCTTGTTGAAGAAACACCTTTGGAAGCGTGGTTTGGTAAGAAGCCCTCTCTGAGACATATTCATGTCTTTGGTTGTGAGGCATATAAAAATGTGCCAAATGAGAAGAGATCAAATTTGGAGAACAAGGTTGTTAAATGTATCTTCATCGGCTATGGTGTTGGTGTGAAAGGATACAAGCTTTGGAATCCTGATACTGAGAAGGTTTTGTACAACAAAAGTGTAATATTTTGTGAGCTGAAACCTTGAGTAGCTGATCCATAGTTAGAGACAGATAAAAGAGAAAATAAGGATGATGTAGTTGGAATTCCTCAGACTCCAAAAAAAGAGGAACTACATGGTGTACCTAAAATTGAGGAGAGTTCAAGTAGCTCTAAGAGTTCTGAAGATGAAGAACCACAACCTCAACGAGTAAGAAGGTCTACACATGAAAGATGACAACCTGATAGTTATGGTTTCTCTATGTTAGATTCAAACTATTTTTATGCTTTGATTACTAGAACTGATGAGCCTAGGACTGTGAAAGAGGCAATTAACATGTCTGATTCAAATTCCTAGTTAGAAGCCATGAATGAAGAAATGGAATCATTGAAGAAAAATGAAACCTGGGATTTGGTACCTTTGCCTAAAGGGCGAAATCCTGTTGGCTATAAATGGGTATTTAAGAAGAAGATTGGTCTAGATGGAAGTGTCGAAAAATATAAGGTAAGGTTGGTTGCAAAGTGGTTTTCCCAGATAGAGGGAATTGATTATGGAGAAATATTTTCCCCTGTAGCAAAGCTGACATCTATTAGATTTATTTTGTCACTGGCAGTAGCGTATGACTTAGAGATCAAGCAAATGGATGTGAAGACAACATTTCTCCATGGAGAGCTGGAAGAAGAAATTTACATGTCCCAGCCTGAGCACCTCATTGAAAAAGGTAAAGAAGATTGGTCTACAAATTAAAGAAATCTATGTATGGTTTGAAGCAATCGCCTAGAATGTGGTACCAAAAGTTTGACACCTTTGTGTTGTCTATGGGATTTGTGAGATCAAAATATGATAATTGTGTGTATTACAAATCTTAAAATGATCGTGTGCTTATTATTAACTTGTATTTGGATGATATGTTGTTCATAGGAAATAGTAAGTCTATGATTTCTGATCTTAAATCTCAGTTGTCTGTAAAGTTTGTAATGAAAGATCTGGGTGTAGCAATGTATATTCTGGGGATGGAAATAACCAGGCACAAAATGAGTAGAAAGATTTGGGTCAGCCAAAGTAAGTATGTTAACACTATTCTGGAGAGATTTGGTATGAATGATTGCAAGCAACTATTTGTTCCAGTCTTGTAGGGAACAAAGCTATTTGTTGAAGATTGTCCAAAATCTTCTATTGAGATGGAGGACATGACCAAGGTGCCCTATGCAAGTGCAGTTGGTATTTTAATGTATGTAATGGTCTTTACAAGGCCATACATTTCCCAAGCAGTGGGAGTACTTAGCCATTTTATGAAAAATCTAGGAAGGACACATTGGGATGTTGTGAAGAGAGTGTTTAGATATTTGAGAGGTACTTCAAAATATGCCTTGTGTTACCATGGGAATTTTATTGGATCGCAAAATACTCTCAGCATTTGTGGATATGTAGATTCTGATTGGGCAGGGGACATTGACAACAAAAGATGCACCAATGGATACACTTTCATGTTAAATGGTAGTGCAATCAGCTGGATGAGAAAATGATAGGCTGTAGTCGCTTTGTCCACTATAGAGGTTGAATACATGGCAGCAACACACACCTGCAAAGAAGCTATTTCGCTCAGTTGTTTGTGTTCTGATATTGGTTTTGATGTAGGGCAGATTAATATTTGTTGTGACATTTAGAGTGCCATTTTTTTGGCCAAGAATCCTAGTTTCCATGCCAGCATGAAGCACATTGATGTGCAGTATCACTTTGTTAGAGACATTGTGGAGGATGGAAAGGTCTCTTTAGAAAAGGTGGATACTTTGATGAATGCCGCAGATGCATTGACAAATCCAGTGAGCATGAAAAATTTTAGATGGTGTGCAAGTTTGATGGGGCTTGGGGCCTATGATCATTAGTAAATTTGAAGTCTGGAGGAAGCCAATAAGTCTTCGTCAAGTGGGAGCTTGTTGGAAAATGTGCCTCAACTTGCTAGATTGAATCTCTATTAAGGACTTGACGAATTTACCCTCCATACCACAGAGTCCTTCCTTCCCTTTGGCAAGAGTGTGATGGAACTTGGCTTCATTAGTAGAATGATCGCATATCGGTGAGTGAGAATGTGTTGTCTCACTGATATGTTGATATGCAATAAGCGTTGTGTCGGTGAGACTTGGGGTCTTTGGTGGAACCCGATCGGTAGTCTCAACGATAGAATGATGTGCTCTATCAATGTGACTTTGGGTCATCAATGGAACCTTTCACCAGGCTACACTGATGGAATGATGGCAGATGGAAGCAACTTGGTGGGGACCACAACATAGTGTACCGGTGAATGAGGATCTTGATCTACGGTTGAGATTTGACTAATCTAATAGTGCTCATTTTATTCCACACACAATTGAGGTGAGTACCGATGAACTCTTGTGAATCGAGTGGAATTGTCTGAGTGTTTGACACTTCGCGGCATGCGAAGTGTGCAAGCTTCGAACACGTGCCATTGTTTCAGAGAAGCTTATTGGGAATTTTGTAGATGCCTTTTTGATTCTCTGATATTGCACAAGATGTGTACATGTGTCTTGGTGGACTCTAGCGGTCTGGCAATTGAATAGTTATTGCCATACCGTGGTGGTTGTTAGGCCATGCCGCAGTAGCATGGTAGGAGAAGCTCGAGGGACAGTTGACTGCCTCAATAGTCAAAGTGATGGATGAATGGAATGATGACACGTAGCACGATCTCATTCATTGATTTTACATCATTTTTTAAAATCAACAATTGATTAGATGATTGCTTGAAGAGGTGAAAGCATTAACTGCAAAGTTTGATTTGGCGGTTGATAGAATCCGATTATGGAAAACAAAAGTAAATGCTAGGCAACTCGATGCGTGATTGCAAGTCGATTGGTCAGGGATCATATTTTATTGTCAGATAGAGGTGTAATTAAATAAACCTAATTGGTTGGTTGATTTAATAATGCATGTAAGACTTGTAACAATTGAGTGTATTGTAAGAAGTCACTAAGGGGTGATGAAAAAAGTCTAAATTCCATGTATGCTGTAATAGCATTGTATTACAAAGAAGGAAGTTTGAGAGAGGTCTGCTAACTTTGTATGTAAACATTTTACTGTAATACAAAGTGATCGCTCTTGGTGTGGTGGGTATTTTCCCGAAAGGGTTTTACCACGTAAATTTATTGTCTTCTTTGTTTGTATGTTTTATTTTTGTTACTCTTGTTATCCTATATGTGTGCATCTTAAGTTTTAAAACTGGTCTATGCACTTCTCCTTTGTGGTTTTAGCATTAGGAAAGCATTTCCACACTGTTTCTTTTCCTTTCACATCAATCAAGTTCAAAATATCAATACTGCAAGGGATGCTCGTATAAGGCCCTATGGAGACAAAGTATAGGACCTAATCAAGAGCTTTGAAACTTTCAATATTCAAGTTGTTCCTTGAGAAAAAAATGCTGATACAAATCGCATGGCTGAAATTGGATCCCAATTCAAACTAGCTTCCAACCCAATGCATAACCGATGCTCTATGTGAATGATATTCCGAGCAACAACTCTAGATAGTGGTTAGAGTTTGCAAGTATTTGACAACATTAAACACATCGACTTGTTCAGTTCACAGTCGGGAGAATTTACAGACCAATTCCAATCAAGGGTCACCAAAACCGATGGTGGATGAAACATTCAGAAAGGATTCAATAAGCTTCCAAAGAGTTTGGTCACTTTCGAAAGCCCCTTTTTTGGTAATACTAGAAATAATAAGAGGAAGCTCGTAGAAAATGAAGGCGATTATATGGATTTTCAAATCAGAGATGAAATTAATCTTAAAGTCAGAAACAACATCTTGCATCAAGGTAAAGAAAGACTCTTTCACTTTTCAAGGGAGAATGATGAAAGGATGGTGACTTGGTCATATGATAAACTTAGAGGATATGATCCTGACATCATCCAACCTACAATAAAACTGAAAAGAGAGGCTAAATCAGCTTACCAAAAATAGAGCCCAACGAGTCCCAAGATTGAAGCATTGATGGCACAAAGGTTAGAAAAGCTACTTCCATCACAAATTATCTTCTTAGTTGAGCCTAGCATTTGGGTGTTCAACCTCATCCTGGTCTAAAAGAGGAATGGAGATATCCACCTATGTATCAATTTCCACAACTTTAATAGAGCATCACCAAGAAATCATCACCCACTACCCTTGATTGGATCAATCTTACACAACACAATAGGTTCGAGTGTGTTTCCTTTGTTGGATGACTATTTGGACCAGAGACTAGATGGTAAGGGCCTAATGTTAAAATTCAATGAGTAGACAACAAGTCTTGTTCAACACGAGGAATCTAATAGCTATGGGAGGGTCTATTCATAATAATTCAGTATAGGCAATATGATTCATTTAAATCAGAAAGCATAGAGAGAAAAGAGATAGGGGTTCTCATCAGGGCAATTCACCTCAAAATTTCTATAGAGCTCAATTAGACAATTCTACCATGTAAATATGTAATTATTGTGGTTATTTTCCTCTTTGTTCTTTTGTTTGTTCGGTCGGTCTTCCTAATCCGTGATACAACAAAAATTCACAATACGATGCAGAGAATAACACATATGTGAGAAGGAACGAGAAATATGCAACAATGCAAAAAATTTAAACATAAGACATATCTTCATTATATTTATATACTTCGATAATTACAATAGAAAAATGGCTCTGAGGCCATGCTTTAAAAAAAGAAAGAAGTATATACTTATATATATTTCTATATTATGGAGCCTTTTCCAGGATATATACAAAAGATTAATGATTTTCAATCTTAAAAGAATAAGGAGGAAATATTTAGTCATGGGAAGAAGCAGTAGCAACAATAGCATCTGGAACCATGTCATCCTCGACCGCAAAAATTGGTCTAGCGACACCATCCAAAGAAGCAACGACAGGTGGTGGAGGGAACACCAAGTTCTTGAAATTGGTGTACCAGTCAATATCATAGAATGACACCACATTGTAGATTCAAAAGAGAAAGTGACAGGTACGGGTGACCTTTTGGCGATGTAACTCCTACGACTGAAGGTGGAAACCACTAAGGAATGACAACCATGAGATGACCACATCTTCTTCAATGAACCTGTGAAGGTCGCTCGCAGTCAGGATTCCTCCACCAAATGAAATATTTTTCACCACCTCCCCGAGGACATTTAGGTACTTCTTTGGAAAGATTTCCTTCACCAGATAGATGATAAGTGGCTTAGGGAGATGGATGTCAAGTATCGACACCACAAAGTGGGAGAACACATATGTTTTTACTCTATACTTGTCCTCATATTCAAGGTAGTCACGTCCCAAAACCCATTTTATGGCTACGATTGTGAAATAATGCTTATTATTTGTCATCCTCTTCAAGCATCTAGTTGAATTCTCACCCAAAAAGGTCATTTGAGATTTGTCAGAGGTCAGCCTAATTGGGATATTTATAATGCCAAAACCTATACGAATGTCAGGCAACGAACCTATGAAAGATGCCTAAAGTGGAACTCTATGCTAATACTATGCAGACTGCAAATACCAGATGCTAAGCCAATAACGTAGTCCTAATTCTATTTAAAAATTGTTAAGTTTGATTTTCCTATTTCCTAGGCACCTATTTATAGAAGCAATAAGGATAAGCATGGTAATGGGCATACCATAAGCATGAGGTTAACCAAGTACCACCTCAAACACTGCACCTAGGCTTGCTTGAGACTCTCACCCAGTTGCGGCTGTAGATACGAGTTGTTGAGTATAAAATTAAGGCAAGATAATTAATTAACACAAGCTGGTGGCAGTATCCGATGGTAGTCTATTCGGTTGGATGCTGAGGTTTCATCCTGTAGGTGTTCCTCAAATTCCAAGAAAGGATGTGTATGTATTTGATGCTTATCACATACTTTAGCGTAATCACTTTGTTCGGGGTATTAATTACCATGACATACGAAGCTTAGTCGGCCTTCAAATCACCAACACAATTTACAAGAAAAATCATGCCATGGGTGGTAGGTACCTAGGGTCATTATGAATCCTTGTCATTTCAAAATTGTAAGTAGTTCACTTCACACAAACCAAAAGGCTGGTAGTACATGCTGAATTTAATGCAGAAAAAGAAACTATCATCTACCACTTGAAGGAGGATAGAAAAGGCTAAGTATTGCATGTGATTATTTTAACAAAGAAAAGAAGGATTTTTGGATACCTATTTGGTGCAGAGAATTTTCAAAGTGCAAAATTGCTAAGAGATGCATAGAAAGTTTCAAAAGTGAAAGGAAAAATGGAATCCACTACCCCTGAAGTAGGTTAGAATACAAAGATGAATGAGCAAGGTGAAACGTCTCAAATTTAGGCTAATGCAATGCTCATAGCACCCGTGGTCAATATTTTTAAGGAGGATGAGTCCTACTCTATGCCTAGAATCCTAGAAAAGTCGAAGTGCTTTCACATGTGGACAACCAAGAAGGGGACTCTCAAGGATGCAATTTTGGTAAAGGAAGAGTAGGATAAAATTTATGACCCCATCCTCAAGACTAACCCTAAGGGGCTGAGGGAAGCTTCTTTTGCTAGAATGAAGAAAGCCTTCGACCATCAAGTATCATACAAGCAATGGCTCTGCGGACTCCCATAATATATAGTCCCTTATGTGCACCACTGCCCAAAAATAATTCATGAACGTATTTGGTGTTTCAATCCAGTGACTAGCACCATCGAGGGAAGAAGGTTGAGAGTAGTGATAACTGTGGAGGCCCTTAGGTACATGTTGTGCATTTAGAGGAATAGCACTAGAGCGCTATCGATGGAGCCGTTCAACTAGAAAAAGGGTTCAGAATTCTAGAAGGGTAGAAGGAATGCCCTCGACTTTTATAATTCAAAGACCGAAAGGCCCCAGGATTGCTAGCAGCCATTAAAAAAATCTCAATCATTGTGTTGAATTTTTCCACACAGACTTACAAGATGCCTTCTCCATGATGACTTTGTGTTCAGCTTGGATGATAACATGATCATGTACAAATCTTAGTTGGGCTTGGGTTTTCAACTAAGGAGGCAGAAATACCCTTTCTGGTATGATTTTGTAGAAATGATTGTCAAAGATACGTGGAAGCATATTGTTGAGTTCGAAACTGTTGGTAAGTTTAGATATCCTTCTCTTCTTGCCTATATGTTTCTACATCAGAATCCCGATTTCTTCAGGGAAAAAATATAGTTTTCAATATTTGACGAGAAGAAGCATCAGAACCCGGTTTTAGTATGGAATCGAATCCTCTCTTCCACCTATGATTATTATGCATTTCAAAAAAATTCTTGATTCTAATTTTGCGTGATCTAGGTGAGGATAATGACTACTATCACTTGTCGAGTGATCAAACTGGCTGGATGTAATCCTTGTTCCCCAAGTCTAACCTATTCCTTGGGGAGGAATTTACATGCATTTGAGTGGGTGGATTTTGTGAAGAACCATTCTGACTCCTCGCATTCCTCACCGATTGAGTATTGGCCCTTGAAGTGTTCCGACAACTGGCTATTATGGACTGGACCTTTTGCTCCAATCTAAAGAAGAAGAAGAGGGGATTTCGAATGCCCTATGAGCTACAAAATAGTGGTCATGGTAAGAAAGAAATCAATGGAGCTACTAGAGGAAAAGCTGGAGCACCTCAGGCTATTTTTTATTTTTTATAAGTGGGACTACAACCCTGAGGATGATTATGGCGACACATTTATTAAGGTAAAACATATACCTCAGCCTTACTGGGAAGCACGATGAAATCCTCTGGATGACATTAGAAAATTATGGGTGGACTTAGTGCTCATGCCAAAGGATAATTGGAGGCCTTCATGGCTCAGGTTCTATCTCCCTATGGGAAAGGTAGATGAAAATATCCAAATAGGTGGTACTGTCCACAATATTTTGATAAGGGAACAGGGCTAGAAGATGGAAAAGATCAACGATTTCTGGATTTATCACCAGGAGATCAAGAGCCCCATCATTTCGTTCCAACACCCATCAATTTTTGACACCAATTATTAGTTTGATACTCTTTAGAACATAGAACATACATACTCTGATGCGAGTGATGAGGAGGAGGCCGACCCTAAAGATGCCAAAGCATGCTCTGATAAGGGGAAGCAAAAACATAAAACAATGATGTAGCCTAGCACATCTGTTAGGAGTGTGCGGAGGAATATTTCATGATCAGGGTCCTCACGATCTCGACCTTAGGCTGAAGGAAAGCCTAGAGGAATGCATAAATCGACAAAAGTAGTAGATGTGGGGAACCTTCCACAAGCAAAAGACAATGCACTGATACTGCTTCAGGAGGTGGTTCGAAGGAGGTTGTGATAGGCTAGGGTCAGAGATGGAATCCGCCACTCAGGTATCTTTCTCCCCCTCTCTTCTCGGCTCACAGTCCCTTGTTTCTTCCATGATCCTTATGGCACCCATCACTCCAAGTATGGGCCTATCTTTCTCTGTTCCCGCTACAATAGCTACATGAGGTTTCTCCTACTTTTCTCATATCAGATAGATGGATTTCACTTCCCCTCAAGCTGCCCCATTTTTAGTAAGAGCCCCAGTTGCATCCTTATTTGCCTCCTCATCTGTATCCATGGATATTGCCATTTGGTGTCCAAAGCCGCTGTCCCTGTTGCCTCCTTTGAGTCAATTCTGATTCAACCTTTACAATAGTTGCAGCCCGTCGCATCTCCATCACCACCATCATTCCCCATGAGGCCCCCCACACCTTCATCACCTATGATTTTTGATTTGGAATGCAACGAAGAAATCGCGAGCTCTCTGACTCCAGAAGCAAAAGAAAAAGGATTCCAAGAAGCCATTGGAGCCTAGAGTCTAGACAATTTATAACGAGCCACAAAAATTGTTGCATTTCACAACCATGCATCCCAATGTTACCAAACTATAGGGATAAATGCAACCTAATGACTATGACATCCATTCCATTAGACTGGACTTGCGTGTTGCTCGACCACAGGATAAAGTTGAGCTAATAGAGGAGACACAACAGGTGGTGACCACTGACTTTATTAAGTCAGGTCACAAGTTGAAGAAGTTAGAAGACGAGCTTAAGGTTGTTAAAGGAAGGATAAAGTCTTGTTGGCCAAAGAAAAAGCACAAGAAATAGGAAAAGTGTACCTCACATAGAATGTGTGGGCAGAGTAGAGTAGCTTGCAAAGAGAGCTCAAGAGGTTCGAATCCCGGGAGTCAGGAGGAGTAGCTGAGTTGCGGAAAAGGAACGAGGAATTATCAGATAGGTTAGCCCAATCAGAAAGAGAAGTTCAGTAAAAGAACAAAGAATTACAGCGACTGTGCACTCAATTGGAGCAAGCAATACAAGAAAAGGAGACAAATCGAGTGAGCACACAGGCTCAATTTCAAGAAGACCTACAGAAGATCAGGCTTTCCCTGGCAGAAGAGTTTGCAACTCAAAGCCAGGTTGAAGAAAGGTGGTTGGCCACACAGAGAGACCTGTAGGAGAAACTCTCCTCTACCGCATTACAAATTGGAGGGCTAACACAAGAGATTGGGATAAGGGATGCAAAGATTATCTCTTGAAGTAGATCTTTCAAATTCCTACTCCACAGAGAAACCTCTGCTTAGTATCCCAACAATTGTATGCTTCCTATTGGGAGAGAGTCAAGGCTTTATGTCCAACTCTCCATCCCACACTTCAGTTCATGGCAGAGGTGATAGATTTATGCAGGGAGGTTCACGACACAATGGAACAGTTCCCATGATTTATAGGGGAAAATATTCCCGAAGCAGAAAAGCTGCTAGGCAAGATATACATCGTGCCAAACAAGGATCTGGTACGATTGGGGGTTGAAAATCAGAGGTCAATTGCTAGGATTGTGAAGGAGTTCATTTGATGCCATGAGGCCACCCTTCATACTCAATGATGCTCAGTCACATTGGGGAAAACTATGGACAATGTACAGGAAAATTTTTCCCAATTGACCCAGATGGGCTTGCTCTCTCCATTTCTTTCTAATGAATTAGTGGCTATCACAGAGTAAATTGTAGCCAAAATTGAGAAGCAACAGGATTTATCCATTTCCTAGAGCTTCAGCCAGGCTCTTACCACCGAACAAATCAAAGGTGTAACTCATCAGATCGCACGACTACTTTTCCAGCTCGAGGACGGGTCAGGAATATCTGGGATGTTTCCTTTTAAAGAAGTGATCGATCTGCACGAGGCACACAAAAATCTACATGCCATATCAATTCCTTCTGAGGCCGACTGGTTTCCCTTGCAGATCACCCTTTCTAAGCTCTGAATCTAATGCTCAATGAAGAAGGCCCTTATTTGCGAAACCAAAGAAAATTGGATTCGTCATTCTGCAGGCAAAACGCCCCTAGTAGTCACCAAAAGTTGTAGATATTTAATATACCCCATGCTCCCTTCAAGTTGTTTTTGATGTTTCACTGATCACACTTGATGATTTGAGATGCCTCCATGCCAGTTTTTCAACGGTCTTAGTTCACTGTAGCCACGTGTCACCTAATCGCTCATCGAAGGGGAGCTTCCCTTCCCTTCTCTTTTGAGCCTTGTTTTTCCTCCACGTGTCAATAAATCGGGCACATTAAGCCTGCTTTGATATCACTCTTTGTCGAGCCTCAACCACATGCCACGTAGGCTCCACCTGTACAAGCTCTTATCAAAGGATGGGGAGGATGAACCACGAGTTGTGAAATACCACCATGTATCCTTTCAGCGCATCTTCATTAGGAGGAGTGGTGCGAACACCAAGCTGTGATATACTGCCATATGTTCTATCTGCCTTTGCTGGGAGGTGACACTTGTTTGAACAGGGTAAGCCGAGACCACTACCATCATTTGTAGAGAATGCATATGGCTCATGAATGATTGGGTTCATGCTCGGGGATCCTTTCTGTTACAATGGTCATGGTGAGTCATTGCTGCGAGCATCATCCTTCATGATGGGGAATTTTTTTGTTACATTCCTTCAAGCGGTGGAAGCCCTTGGCTATATATATTGCTTCTTCTTTCGAAGAAGGAGTTTGAAATATCTACAAAAGAATTAGGGAGACACCAGGCCTTTTGTTTTGTTAGAGAATTGTAGAGACTCATAGACTATGCCTTTGTAATTTGGCCTTTCTGTTTCTTAACTATTGGATAATATTATACTGTGTTGTTATTGAATAGTTTGTTTGCAACTTCAATGATTTGAATAAGAATGGTGATTTAGAACCATGTCTCTGACTCTTTCTATTCAGGAAATTTCTACACAAACTATTTTATGTCATGAAATAAATTATCGAGGTCTTTCTATTTGATGTTTTCTATTTCGGGACATAGCAGATTACTGAACGAGCCCTTAGACCGCATCTACAAGATAGGTCTATCATTCCTTACATCTAAATCTTGGTGCATCACCCTAGTTAGATCTTTTATTTTTATATATGCTTCTTGTTCCCATTCAAAACCCCAGTTGTAGAAGAAGTCGACTTCTTTACAATTCAGAGGTTACTCAGTTTAGTGCAATAGGTCCCCCCTTTAGCTGAGTTTCCCAAAAAGGGTTTTTACCTTGCCAATTTTTGGCATCAACACACACTAGATTTGGTGGTTTTTGAAAAATTTGGCAAAGATTTGTTTTCCCTACTTAGCCCCGCTCTGTTGGGATTTTCAATTTTGTACCTCAACTTCCAAAGGTCATATCTCGGCCATACTTAGTGCAATTTTTTTGAAACAGGGTAAAATTTTGAGCTCTTCACGGTGGTGCAGGTTTTTTCCAATTTTGGCTTCTGTTTTTTTCCAGAATTCAATTTTCTCAGTGTTGTTGGTGTTCAGTTCTCATTTTGGAGACTTCAACGAGTGATAACTTTTGCATTACATTTTTGGGTGTCATTTTTTTTTGAAAGTGCATGTTTCTTCATGTACTTCATCATGGTGCTACCAATTTCCTCTTTTTTCATGTATTTCATCATGGTGCTACATGTTTTCCTTTTTTAGACATTATGGGCTCCCATTGTATGAATTTTTCATTATGTAAATGCACTGAAATAAAGTGCCACAACAGGTGTATATTTTAGATCTTCCACATGACTTTGTGCCTATTGCATTTTTTTGCAATCATACTATTGGAATGTGATGCTATTGATTGTTGTCATTAATGGTTGTCATTGATTTCAACATATCTTGGTTGATTGTTTAAGGTTTGGTTTTGATGCTTTGGTGATCTAGATTGGAATGCTCTGGATGGTGTGTCATGATGATCGATCTTCGGTCATGCTTTTGTTGGTCCCATTCGTTTTGCAGCATAATGAGATACACTCTAATGGGTCTGGACCGATCTGGAAAGTAGTTAGCGTGTCCCAGAACATTGTTTACATTATTCCCTTCCACCGTGAGAATGCTTTTGTGGTGAACTAATTTAAATTATATTTGGATGACTTAGGAGTTTATGGAAGCATGGAATGGAATTGTGTTTGGTCAACTTAGGATATTATGAAGGCATGGATTGGTATAAGTAAAATTTGATTCTTTTCGATTAAAGCAAGCGTGGTGAATGTGAATCTAAAATCCAAAAATTATGCGAAAGTATATAACTGAAGGAAACAGATTGTGAGATTCTATCCAGTGTCATTGTTGGTGATAGTTATTTTAGTGGTAGATTCCCTTTCATCATTCTTCTAGAAGTGAGCCTTTTTATCTTTGGCTGCAATAGTGAGGCAATGAGCCCACCGACAGTGAGCCTTACCTACAGTGAGAATTTTGGTAGTGAGCCCTTATAAAAATCACCTTAAATGGTGTCACTTAACTGGTGTTTTATATTTGATAATTAGCATTCTTTGTGGTTTTTCCCTTCTTGGGTTTCTACATAAATTCTGGTGTTCATTGTGCATGTGTTATGTGCTTTCATGTTCATATCTTTTAGATTATTATCTGATTGATTTAAGTTTTCTCCAGATTAATTAAAGTCAAGAAAATTGTTAATAATAATTGATTCACCCCCCTCTCAGTTATACAAGACTGTTCAAAAATTGGTATCAGAGCCTTGGTTCCTTTGAAGAAGAGCTTAACCTCTTGGGGTAGATCTGATGGCGCACAAACTGATAATTCCCATGTTTGATGGATCTAACTACAATTTATATGAAGTGCATATGAGAGGTTACCTGATTTCTCTTGGGTACAAAAATTGGAAAGTTGTTGAGACAAAATATGTTGAACTGACAAATGGCCCTTCTTCTATGGATGATATTTCAGCCAATGAAGAGAATGAAAAGGAAAGGTATGCAATCTTTAGTGCTTTGTTTAAGACTAAGTTAAAAAAATTTATTTCATTGGGCACTGGTTATGATGTTTTGATAGAGTCAAATTATCAAAGAAGTTGAGAGCTAAGTGCAAATATGAAAAATTGAGGATGGAAGAAGGTAAGGATATAGCAAGCTATTTTTCAGAGAGTTGGTAGTGCGATAAATGAATTCAAAAATCAATGAGGCACTCTAAAAGATGAAGATGATATGGAGAAGATTCTGATGACCCTACCAGAGAGCTACAGTGACAAGATCTCAGCTATTGAGGAAGTTTATGATATGAAGAAATTCACTAGAGAGAAACTATTTGGCACCTTGACCGTGTTTGAGATGACAAAATTTGGAAAAAAAAGGAGAAATCTGAAACAACCCCCAAAGCCACAAAGACATAAGAAGATTCAGATAGTGAAAGTTCACATGAGTTGGAAGCAAACTTCATAAGGAAACTGAAGAAAGGTACTAGCAAGTACAAAGGTATGCTACCTCTCAAATTCTTTAGATGTGGAAAGATTGGTCATTTAGCAAATAGGTGTCCGAAGAAAAGAACAAGGAAAAAAATTAAAAAGATCAATAAGAAGGCCTATTATGTTAATGAGAATGCCAATATTTCAGATGATGAATCAGATCACGAGGATTGTTTGTTTTTGGTGGAAAAGGATGAACCTAGATTTGATATCTCTAATATTTTTCTGAAATCTAATGATAACACTGAAGCTGCATTATTTGTCAAAATAAATAGATATGAATGGTTGATTGATAGAGGATGTTCAAATCATATGATCGGTGAAAAAAGTAAGTTTGTGAAGCTTGAGAAATATGATGGAGGTTTTTTTAGATTTGGAGATGATAAAATCACACAAATTGTTGGAATTGGTTCTATTACCTTTGATGGAAGACATAACACTAACAAATTTTTACTATGTGAAGGGTTTATCATAATATTTTGAGTGTTGGACAGATATGCGAGAATGGCTATAATTTTGTATTTCAAGATTATGGTTGTGAAATCTGGAAGAGTTTTGGAACTGTTGTTGCAGCAGGAAAAAGAACAAGTGGGAATATGTATCGAATGGAAGGAGCTACAAAGATATGCTTATTTTCTCAGAGAAATGACAGTTGGCTTTGGCACCAAAGGATGTGTCACATCAACTTTTACAATTTGCTAAGGATAAGTTCATTAAGAGAAGCCAGAGACTTGCCAAGATTGACCAAACCAGACAACACTATTTGAAAAGGATGTCAAGAAGGAAAGCAGACCATATAAACATTCTGAAGAAAAGAAGAATCCTCTATCGGTTTGTTGGACCTTGTACACACAAACCTATGTGGTCCAACTAGAACAAGAAGCCTACAAGGTGAGAAATATTTCATGCTTTTAATAGATGATTATTCCAGATTAACCTGGGTTACATTTTTAAGAGAAAAATTATAGGCTTTAGAAAAACTCAATATTTTCAAGGAAAGAGTTGAGAATGAAGTTGATAAGAGAATCAAGTGTTTAAGATCAAATAGAAGAGGAGATTTTACTTTTGATGAATTGAACAAATTACGTGAGAAACATGTTCAACAAAAAACTATCGAGGCATTTGCAGTTTTATATTTACCTTTGTGGCTGCGCCTTAATTTTCAAACACTCACTGCCCTCAGAGCTCTCCACGTGGCTTCCTCGCGAAGCTTTTCGCTTTTCCTTCACTTCGCTTTTCAGAAATCTCTGTCTGCGTGCCGCATGGCTCACTCTGGTTGTTTTTTCGAGTTGGGCACGCCTTGTTCTTTATTTTGCTCGGAGCTCTCCACGTGGCTTTCTATTGGGCACCTTTTCAACTTCCTGTCGAGCTCCATCTGTGCGACATGTGGCGATTCTATTTTTGCACCATTTACCTTGGAAATGCTGCCAGATCTTTTGTACTTCCATGTTGCTGCGTGTTCTCTCCTGTTGCTGCATGGTTTTCCATGATATGTCATGGCCTCGCTGGCGTGTTGTTGTCCGATCAATGTTTTCTATGGCAGCTCGAGTTGATTTGGGCTATCGGTGACTGCGCGTGGTTTGCTCTACTCTTGATGCGTCTCCAGGCGATGGACTAGCTATTTATGGGGCCATGTTTTCTTTCATGGTAGTTGATCAGGTTTTTGCAAAAAACTCCCAAGCACTGGGAATTAAGCCTTTTGTAATAGTTTCTTTCAATCGAAAGACTTCGGATTGTGCCAAATAAATTTGGCCTTTCTGTTTTCAAGCATTTGTTAGAACTATTGACCTATGTTGTTTTTCTTTTTATTTTTATATGAATTCCTATTCTTCAGTTTCTGTAACCTTTTATAGCTGAAATGAATACAGACCATGTTTCCTCAACTCTTCTTTATTAAAATAAGGTTATGCTTGATTACATTATACAAATTAGAGGGGTATTTTAATATGAAAGATGCTTGTGGGGAAAGATAACTTAATTAACATCAGTTTAGTGGTTCAGGCCTTTGCATTTCACACTATGCTCGGTTGAAATTCATATAAGACTTTGGTGCATCGCCTGTAGTGTAAGCTTTACATTCCTGCTATCTTCTTGACCTTTTACTTCCACCCACTAAACGAAGAGCCGACTTCGATAAAATCCCGGAGGTCACTTAGCTAGCGCACAATGTCCCCCAATAACTAAGTTTCCCATAAGACTGCTGCTACATGCAAAATTCTGCGTCAACAAAACACAACATTAAAAGATAGCTATATGCCCCTAAAGCACCACAACAAAATGGTGTAGTGGAAAGAATGAACCGAACAGTTCAAGAAGCAGCTAGAACAATTATCAGTGAAGCTAGATTATTGTAGGTCTATTGGAGAGAAGTGATACACAAAAAAATATACTCTTAACAAAGTACTGTTCTAGAGGAAATTATGGAAAGACACCATACGATCTATGGCATGGTAGAGCTCCCACAGTAAAGTACTTCAAAATTTTTGGAAGAAAGTGCTACATCTGGAGAGATGAGGACAATATTGGAAAGTTTGATAGTAGAGATAATGAAGGAATATTTTTGGGTTACTCTACAAGAAGCAAGGTTTACTAGTGTTACAACAAGAGATTGAACAAGATAGTTGAAAGTGTGAATGTAAAAGTAGATGAATATGCTCAAATAAATTATGACATGCATATTGAATATGAATTAGATAACTCAGATGAAAAATAAGAAAAGGATAAGAAAGAAGAAGAAGAGACAAGGGAGGCTCTGACAACTACAACCGAAACTCCAAGGCATGTACATAAAAACCATTCAGAAAATCAGATTATTGGAGATAAGAATAAATGAATCATCACAAGAAGCAAAAATTCTCAAGAACAAGTATTACTGTGTTTACGCTTAGAAACTAAGACAAATACTATGGAAGAAGCATGCAATGATCATAATTGGGTGAAGGAAATGAAAGAAGAGCTTGATCAGATAGAGAAAAAATAGACTTGGGAACTTGTGCCCAAACCAACAAACAAAAATGTAATGGGAACAAAGTGGCTATTCTGAAACCAGATGGATGAAAATGAAAAGGTAATGAGAAACAAGGAAAGATTGATTTGCAAAGGTTACATGCAAATCGAAGGTATTGATTTTGAAGAGACATACGCCCCTATTGCCTAGATGGAAGCAATCTGGATATTCTTAGCTTTTGCAGATTTTAAGGATTTTGAAGTCTATCAAATGGATGCAAAATATGCATTCTTGAATGGAGAACAAAATGAAGTCTACATTGAGCAACTAAAGGGATTTAAGTCCGGAAATGACCCAGATGCTATTTGTAGGTTGAAGAAAGCTTTATACAAATTGAAGCAGGCTCCTAGAGCCTGTAATGGTAGATTAGACAAGTACTTGATTGGACAAGGATTTCAAAAGGGATCTACTGACAGTAATTTATACTACATAATTCACTTAGATCAAATATTGATTATTGTGGTTTATGTTGATGACATAATTTTTGGTGGAAATGATGATATGTGTAGAAAATTTGTAGATGAAATGCATAAAGAATTCAAAATGTCTATGATAGGTGAGTTGAATTTCTTCCTTGGATTACAAGTAAGTCAGAACAACAAATGAATTTCTATTTCTTAGTCCAAGTATACCAAAGAATTATTGAAGAAGTTTGGATTGGAGAACTCCAAACCGGTTTGTACACCTATTGTTACCAGATGTAAGTTCAAAACAGAAGATGATTCCCCTAAAGCTTATGCAAGTATGTATAGGTCAATGATTGAAGGATTCTTATATTTGACTGCTACTAGACCAGACATTATGTATTTTGTTTTTTTAACAACTAGATTTTAGGAAGAACCGAAGGAATCACATATTGCAGTAAAAAGGATATTCTGATATTTGTAGGGTACATAAGATATCGGGTTATTGTTGAAAGAATGAAGAATTTCACATCCCTTGATATAGTTTTTTTTGTCATTGATGTCACCATAATATATGAAGTTGCAACTGCAAGACTCAAAGTCAAGGTAATCCAGTATTCTGAACCGATAATACAAAATTGTCCTCTGGTATTTTGCTTTGGATTTCTTCTCTGGTAATTGTTGCTACCTCAGTTTTGTTGTGCCAATTGCACACACACCCCATTCGGAACGGGGACACTCCCTTCTCTCTTTTTTGATTGTTGGGTTCCTTTTACCTTTGCCTCATTTTGTGTGTCCTTTTTTTTTGGTGCCCTTATAGGTCAACTCACCCCTTCAAAGTGACATACTAAGTTTGACCGAACTTGACCCCTTCAAAAAAGCTAAGTCTAAGGTCAATTCGGGTTTCCCTTGTAAGAATGCCTTTTCGATGTCCACGGCCCCTTCCGGGTTCGAAACCTCAGGTTTCCTTCTCCGCATTTCCGTTCTAGGTTTGTTGCTACTGGCGTCCAGCGCCCAACGTCTTTCCAAACCACGGATCTCAGATTTCCATGTTCAAAATTCCGCTTGAACTTCATCGTTCCTCATGGCCACGACTGGACATCTTTCCGACAGCCGGACTCTAGGTCGCCCATCGTCGCCTATGAGATTTGAACTCACCAACCTCTCTAGTCGTCGTACGAAGGAATTAATTGCGGTGTTAATGACAGTTTTGGCTATAAATCAGATTTTCCAGCTGTCATTTTCACGCGACCAGGTGATAATGAAATATGGAGAGCTCTGAAGCATCCGTCATTTTCAGCCCCTAAATCCGAGCTCTTTTTCAAACGTTCTCCGCACGACCAATACTAGCTTCTTCAAAATCTTGAGGTATGTCCACCGTCCGTGCACCTCGTATTCGTTTTCGTCAAATTCTGGGGTAAAATGAAGTTAAAATGTAAGATAAGGGTTAAAATCTGGTAGATAAGTACCCTCCCATAAAAACCCATGTTTTAAAATCTTGAGAAATCACTTGAAATTTTCAAAATTCAACATCGGAGCTTAACTATGCCGCTGCCGTTCTTTGGAATAGTCACTGGCATATCCCGGGCCCGAGCTTTCCCGCCACCGTCCACTAGAAACTTAAACTTAAACTTCAAAATTCATGCAGCCAAGCTCATCCCGGATCCTGGCCTATGGATTCCAGCCCTACGAAGTCCGTGTCAAACTTGTAGAAATCTAAAAATCGAACAAGAAATAAACTATCCCCGGGATCCGACCCTCGGAGTTCCGTCCACGAAATTCTGTGCTAATTTCATCATTTCAGATGGCCTATCTTGAGCGTCTTTTCGACACTCAGACCCCGACCGGATAAAGTTTGATTCAAATTTCTAAGGGAGAAACCAAAATCCAAGCGCACTCTAGACCCCGACCTCCGAAATTTAGTCCTCGAAATTCCGTGTCGCTTTTGCCGTTTTACACAGCCGTCCCGAGACATCTTTCCGAGTCCTGGACCTCGGTCCCCCTTTTTCCTTGTGAAAAATCCGATTGAAGAACTAGCGCCCAAAGTTCACTCGGACTGTCCCCCCGAGATTCCGCTTCTGGGATTCTATTCCGCTGCCACCATTTTACATGGAAAATTCGAAACGACTTTCCGACCTCCGGGTCTTGACCTGTTGTTTTCCGCCTGGCTTCCCAACTCCTGAAATTGTCTTTGGGGATTGTCCTCCGAGATTCCCCTCCCTGATTGCCTCTTGCATTTCGCCGTCCCAAACGGCTGACCCGTAGCTTCTTCCCGGTGACGGCGGTCCGAGCTCCAGATTCCGGCGCCTGGAGTTCCGTCTTCCCTGCGTCATTCTAGATGACCTTCTTGTAGCTAATACTCAAATGCTTAATTGAAGGCTCAAATGACCTCCAAATCCAAAATAAACTTTGACCCACTTGCTAGAATTAGGTCTTCCTTCAAGCCAACCCTCATTTGAGCAAATCCAACACCAAGAAACACCTTTGGGAGTTCCATACCTAATTTTCCCTTCCAAATGGCATTCTGCCAAGGGAACCCCGACCCTAGGAAATCGAATTGCCTACCTTGTTTTCTTTATGATGTTTTATCAAATGTTATGCGATTATCGAATACGAATAATGATTGCGTAGCTAACCTTGATGTGCAGGGACTTGCCCGGGACCGCTTTTTCCTGTTTAAAGTTATTGATTCATGTCTCTTGTGTAGGATTTATGGAATCCGACGCAGAAGCTTCTGGTGCTTCCAAGGAAAAGGGGAAAGGAATAGCCAAGGCACCCCGAGGCAAGGAAGATAAGGATCTGATGAAGTACAAGTTTCAAGGGGTGCCCTTACAATCCAGAATCACCACTCGTTGGAGAGATGTCACAGATACCAATATCGGTTAGGTCGATGTTGATGAGTTTACACAGAGAGTCAGGGTGAATCCCAAGATAGGAAATGCAAAGTTGATAAGGAGCAGTGGAGTTGCCAAAGCTGCTGGCTTTCCGCCAGCCTTGGTGGCCCTGGAATTGGTAATGGCATGCGTAGAGGCATATCAACCTGATACCTGAACAATAGTGGACCGGGATGGGAATATCCTTGCAGATAAGTCCCCATCGGGTATAACAAAAACCTTCCGCATTCCTACCTTTAAGAGCATGGAGATAGCCACCATGGAAGAATGCAAGGAATTATGGGAGCAAGATCCACTGAAGTGTATGAAATTAATCAATCAATATTGGTTGAAGGACAAGTGGGGTAGTGCCGGTAGGCTCCCTCAGGAGCTTTTTCGCAGTGATTTATTTGAGGATTCCCATGACCTCATGACCTTGCTAAGTCGAGTGATGGATCTTCCTGTGCTGGCCTTCTTCCAAGAGTGGATGTTCTACTTTGTGGAGTAGATCCTCCGCGGTGACGACACTACCTTTTATTGGGGGGAGATAATCAGTGATTTCTTCCACGAACAGTTTACAAGTGTGAAGAGAACCTCCAAGTTCTTCATGACCTCCTACTTGGTGTATTCCCTTGCCAATCATCGGCATTATCAAGGATTGACTGCGGTACCCAGTGAGGCATCAGGGGTAGAGCTCAAGCCGTATGATAAATACCCTCAACTGCAGTACCAAAACTTCAAAAAAGATTATTGCAGGGTGAATGATGTGTTCATCACCCACATCATTCGATCTCTTGAAGGAAAATTTTAGAGAAGAGTTTCCCATAGTGCCAGAGCCCTCCTCAGGAAATACACCTTCCTAGAGACCAAACAAGCTGCCTCGGTATCCCAGCGACCGGATTATACTGTTAGAATTAACTTGGCAGCTATGACACATCCATAACATCTTGAGCAACAAGCATCTGGCGGGTAGACCCTACCCCATTGGACTCGGCCAGGGGATGTACAAGATTCATACCTGCCAGTGCGTGGGGTACTCAGAAAGGGAGTTGGCCGAGTACCACTTCCGGCAATATACAGCTCGACCTCGAATGGACCCATACAGACATATCAGAAAGGCACTCGGACGTGAGTATGCCCACCTCCACAATGTTGAATATTTTTGGGCTAATTGTAAAGATGATCTTGAAGTGTGGATGCGACACTACATGCGCATGACTGCCCTCTACGTGCGGAGAATAAATTTGTGCCCGGTTCTTGACCAGCTTGAAGAGGATGAGGACACGGTGATCAATCAGGGATATGATGCCGTCGCCAATTTTCCGCTGCTTGTAATTGACTAGAGTGAGCGAGAGCTTGATGACATCGACATACTCGCTAAACTCATCGAGATCTGAACAAGGGCATAGATCGACCAACAGGTGGCCTGATTGAAACAACAAGGAGTGGCCTTGACATTTAAGGGACTGGAAAGTGAACCAAGTGGCTTTGATGGTGGGGTAGCTTTTGCTACAACTGGGGAAACATCCAAAACCCCACCATCAATCAAAACCAAAAAGAGAAAAGAAGCCAGTGAGCAATTGCCCAAACCGAAGGTTTATGCCCGCAAGGCATCAGAGGGCGAACCTTCCAAGAAGAAAAGGAAGACAACCAGAGGCACGACGACGTTTGTGACACCCAAAGGTCCGCCCCGTGGGATCAGGCGAGAAGGATCTAACCCACCAAGGTCTTCGTCTACTGCAATTATTACTACTGTCACTGCTGCTGCCACCACCTCGTATACCTTGCTTGCAATTTCCACTTCCTCCCCGCCAGCGGTGGATATTTTTGTCCACCTTGCTTCCACCTCTCCAATCAGGTAGGTTATTCCCATGGATTCATCCTCCACCACGACCTCACCGATCTCTTCTTCCTCTATGTCTCCTTCCCTCCCATCTGCTTATGCTGCTACAATGCCTGCATTTAGCCTCCCAGAATCCTTTGTGAAGTACATGCAAAATGTGCCATCCGAGCTTTTGGGGATGCTTACCAATCCAGTGGTGCAAGCTGCAATAGCTCAGGCTATGGCCCACACTCCAGCTCTCCCTCCACCTTCTGAACCACCAATAATGGAGGCGACAATGCAGATATCAGATGAACTTAAGCGATGACAGCTAGAGGCTATGAAGAGGCCAGAAGATGAAGAATTTGAATACCATGAGGACCCTTTGTTCGAACGCCTGGAGATGGATGAAGTGGCCTACAAATCTTCTAGTGAGGACAGCGAGGAGCTGAACGCCGAACTAATTAGGGAAACAAATGATCCTGAACTCAACGAAGAGTGGGGCAAGCAACTTAAGGAGATTGAGGATAAGGAAGCTGAGGACCGGCTTGCACGTGAAGAGGAGATTGCTGCTCCAGAGACTGAAGCTAAGAGGTCTCCAACTGAAGGGCATGGCCAAACCCTAGAAAATGATGAGGAAGCATCCCTCCATGAAGATAAGTAGGAGGAGAAGCCTGAGGAACATGAACATGGCCAAAATGAAGAAGAAAAGGGTGCTAAAATGGAGGATGCCTCCAATGAGCAGTGGTGCGCCAAGTCTCCCACTGAGTGTGTAAAACTCGAACAGGTTTTTGATGAGGAGAAACAAGATGTACGAACTAAGGAGGGGGCTCTTGTTGTCAGAGCCGTTGAACTTGAGAAGGAGCACAATAGGAATCAAAGTGAATTACCCAGGGAAGAGCCCCAAACGCCCGATTGGCTAGAAAAATAGTTGAAACAAAAGACTCCCACCTTAAAAGATCCTAAGGCAAGGTTGGAGGCCATTATGGCAAGAGCACAAATAAGCACCAAGAAAGAGAAATCACCGAAGATCAGATCAAAGGTGACCATGGATGCCTTCGGATCTAGGGCGGTATAAGTAGCCACGCTGGTGGTTGGGGAACAAGGGATAACTTATAGCATCTCCACCATCAACTTGAGAGTGGCCACAAGGGAGCAAAAGTTCAACCACCTCCAGGAATCAGTTGCCACGGTGGTGCACCTTATCCAACAGGATAAGGTTTGTAAGGAGGAACTCAAAGCACAAGTGGCCGATCTAACGACCTATATTCAGCAGTGGTCATCCCTAGATGAGAAACCCGCCACGTCATCGGCCCCGCCTCAGCTGCTATCCCAAGAGCAGATCAATAAATTAGAGAAGAGAAGGAACTTGGATAAGACTATGGAAAACTGGTTCCGACAAGTCTTAGATATGGGAAACACATGTATCAATTTGGTTGTCCGGACAACAAATAAGTTCTTAGAAGTATAAAGAACTCTTGAGGGCACGACGCAGGTCTACGAGGACTTCCCGAGGAAATACAAAGCAACCTATCTGAAAATTGAGGCCATACTCGCATTGCCAAGTGAGGTTTGGGAGAAGGACCTCGCCCTCAAAGATGATGACCACTGGTTAGTGGATACATGGAAGCGAGATTTCGATCAGAGGAGGAAAAGGCTAGAGAAAATCTTGGAACGTATAGTGCCGGATATCGAATGGGCCAAGGAGTCTAGAGGGGAGTGCGCTCGGTACCTCAAGCTAATGACAAGGTATGAGCTACCCACTGCTGAAATAAATCCAGAAAGCATAAAGCCACACTTCTTCAAGAACATGGAAGGTGGGATGTCGGCTGAAATCACCATGGATTTCTTGGGATTTGCCGCTCGAGCCTTATCACAATCAGAACTCTTCAGAGATAATGTTGCCAAATACGATGATGACTTGAAAAATCTCATCAACAATTATGAGGAATGGAGCTACCAAGTGCTACGATCAGATATCATGGAAGTAGATAAGCTCCAGCCAATGATCTTGAACTTCATGGAATATGCAGCGTTAAAAAATGCGAAGGCAACCCTATCATCGATGAAGAATTCCTCAAAGAGTATCTACAACAAAAGACAAATAACTAAAGGACGAAATTGCTACAGTGTTGTCACTAGATGACAAAATAAGGAAAAGAAAAGAAATGTTTTATAAATGAAATATATTTGGGAGTAGGTGAAACCCTAGTGTAAAGTGAATCTTGGCCACACAATGGAATCAAATCTTAGCCACTCATTTTTCTTTTTGAAAACTATAAATAGGGCTCTCCTCCTCTCATTTTAAGAGAGTTGAGGTGTTGTAAAGGCATGCTACAAAAATTATAATAGAAAATACAGTTATTTCCTGGTGTATTTCTGGATTTCTTTACATGTTTCATGATTCTTCTCCCCTTAGTTAAAACTTTGCTTCAAATTACTTTGTTGTTATGATATTCTTTAGTTAGCTATAGTGGATTAAGTATTTTGTATTTGGTTTTGAATATCTGTGATGTGTGTATGCTTTCCTTGTCCATACTTTTGCTCATTTGCTGCTGGTAGGTGATTGTGTAAAGTTAGTCTGGACTTTGACTTCATAGCTACTCCTTAAACTTTTTATTTGTTCACACTTACATGGCGAATGAATGATGAATATCTGCAGTCCTTAGAAGATAGCATAGATTTCACAATATTGTGAGAATTCAGATTAAGTGAAATTCTATTTAAGGAAACTGTCCACAGTAGGAACCTCCATGATCACTGTTCATTGGTAGTTGCAGGTCTAGGAATCATCCTTCTTCCTCACTCTTTTTTCTGGTTTTTAGAAACATCCTGTGCTAAGGTTCATTGCACATTGTAAAGCCAAATCTGACAAAACAATGGAGTCTAAGACTGTTGTCTAAACCTACAACAAAAGGTGCAGTAATTTCATATTCGAAGAACTCCATGCATTGACCCAATTCTCCTACAGCTTTAAACCACATAAGACTACCTTGTGATTCCAGAAAAATCACATCAAACAATTGAAATATTCCAAGCACTGTCAAGACCTGACATCCGAGAGACCTTGGGATAGTGTTCTGCAATCTGATTGTGGAAGATTGTCTTTCAAGAGAGGTGATGCACCTGCGCATCGCCTGTGTTGTGAAGTGCATAAAAAACACATCAACAAGTTTTTGGGAAATGGTTGTTGGTTGATAAAAACATGCATGGACAATTTTTCATGCATACAGATGCTCGTGGGTGGCACCAGTATCATCTTTTTGATTATATTTTTTGCTATTAGGTCTTTTTTTGGCTGACCTAACAAGCGGTTGAAGATGAAATGGATTAAATTTTATTTTTATATTCCATGCCAACATGTTGTTGCGTGCCTACCTTATTGTTACCTATGGGCAATCAAATATATATACAAGTTGTTTTTGAAGACATGGGTGTAATTATGAAGAAGAGGTTGTATGTGAATGCTAGTAGATTTTGTGTAAAGCAAAAAGTGTGAAGTGTGATCTACTAGCATGAAAATTTCTTGTCGTACAAAGGAACTGAATCTGCATTAGTGGTGTACTTTCATCAGTTCAATCTCTGGTGGTTAGCCATTTTGTTTCTACAAATTCTGTAGGTAGTGAGCCTCCATTTTGGATAGTAAGTCTTAGCAGTGAGCCACCATTTTTGTAATATCTTATAACCGGTTATACTATATTGTGAGTTAATATTCACCATGGTTTTTCCCATTCTGGGGTAATTTCCTCGTAAAAATCTTGGTGTCCCTTGTGTTATGTGCTTTATGTTTAGTTAATGGTTCTTCTTGTCATAATTATCATATGGATTGGATTAATTGAATGGTATTTTCTCAATAAGTTTAATGATATACTGATTCACCCCCCCTCTTAGTACATCAAATATTTAATAGTTATGGTATCTAAAGGACTCATATTTCACCTTCACAGCCTACACTAATTTTGATTGGGCCGGATGTGTTTATAATAGGTGGAGCACAAATGGTGGAGCTTATTTCCTTGGCTCCCGATTGGTTTCTTGGTCAAGCAAGAAACACAATTTTATATCTTTATCTACTGCTGAAGCTGAATACATTGCAACATCCTCATGTTGCACTCAGGTACTGTGGATGAAACAAATGCTGAAGGACATTGGCATATCATTTGATGATCTAATCTCAATTATGTGTGATAATACCAACGTAATAAACATTTCCAAGAATCTGGTACAACACTCTAGAATGAAACATATATCCATCAGATATCACTTCTTGAGAGAGGAGGTATTGGAGAATTACGTAAGACTTCAATATGTACCTACAAAAGAGCAGATTGTAGATATTTTCAAAAAACCGTTGAGAAAAGATACTTTTGAGTATCTCTGGCAGAACTTAGGGGTTCTTCCCCCTCTAAGTCTACAATAATTTGCACCAGGTTGTGCATTGGTCCAGGGTATTATATGCTCACTCTTATTTGGATCAATTCTTGGTAGCTTACTCATAGGGGGAGCGGAGTAATTTTTTCAGGGGGATTTTTTTCCCTTTGTCTTTGATGTCAAAGGGGGAGAAGAAAATAGGCTCCTTAATGATGTTGATATTGTTGTTGAGTTGTTTGGTTTATTTTTGATGAATGTTTCCATCAATGACAAAGGGGGATATTGTTGGAATGTGATTTTTTTGATTGTTATCATTAATGGTTGTCATTGATGTCAACATATCTTGGTTGATTGTTTAATGTAAGACCCCTTTGTTTTGCTCTTTTAATCGAACAGTGTTTTGTTTGGTTATGTCTTGTTTTCTGTTAGTACCTTGACTTTGGTACTCGGTTACTGTTTGATCTCTATATTTATCATATTTTGGTGATGTATCTTGATGTGATGATACTATATCTTGATGTGATTATTATGGCATGTTCTGAATTAGCATAAGTGGATATTTAAATTAATAATGTATTATGCTTTGGATTAAATTATTATGTTGGATTTGTCAGTTAGTAATACTATATTGGTGAAGGAGATGGATTGCATCACTCGCTTGTGAGTGCCCTATGATTCTGTGATTCCCTCTTCACAGTGTGTTTTAATTATGACATATAAATGCATGTGGATATACTCTTTGTTCGTAGGTTGACAGGTATAAGACATCGACTCCACCTGGTTTTATAGGTTTGAGCGTGTCCATTGCCCAACGGTATTCGATTGGGAGATAGTAGCTAGGTTTTCCATGCCAAGTCGTTACCCTAGTCATAGTGCGTCGTTTGGTGTTAGTCGGGTTAAGTTGTCTTTATTGTGTCATCTGGCTTGGATTTCAGTTTAAAGTGCAAGTTAGAAAAATGTTAAAATATACGCTCTTTTAGTTAAATTGACAATTACCTTATTTGGTTTAGGTTGAAATAAAATTTATTTTATTATTAATTTAATTTGATTAATAAATAATTTAATCGTTGATTAAATCTATTTATTAATTAATTAAATTTATGTTGTTGAAATAAGTTAAGTTGTTCATTTTGAAATTATGGTTATTTGGTTTGGAAATTGAAAATAAAAAGAAAATGTTTAAAAAAAAAGTCAATTTAGGAAATTTGAAATTCAAAAAATTGAAAAATGAGATATTTCCATTTTCTGTTTTGGTGAATTGATGAGGGTGGTTGTAAATTTTTTTAGGGTTTTCTCCTTATGATTGAATTTTGCTTCACAATTTGTTTGATTCATGTTCTGGATACTCGGATGCTATAACATGTGTTTGTATTTGATCACCATTTATTGAGCGATAGACTATTTGGTGTGATGTGGTTTATTTGATGATTTGTTTTACATGCTTTAATTGGTGTAATGATGATTAGTTGATATAGCATGTAATTGCTTATGAGATTACTGGATTATGATGGAAGTGTCAGTTTTGTTGATTGTATTGGTGAAGAGGATGGGTTCACATCACTCGCTTAAGAGTGCCCTGCGATTCTTTGATTTCCTCTTCATGGTGTGTATTATATGTTGTTATATTATATGATGTTGGTTACTATATTTTCAGGTTTGCAGGTATATGACATCGACTCCACCTGGTTTCACAGGTCTGAGCGTGTCAATCCAACGGTTAAGTTGAAGGGAGATAGTAGCTAGGTAACTTGTGTCAAGTCTACACCCTAGCCAAAGTGTGTCGTCAGTTGTGTGTGTCGAGTCGTTGATTGCCTTGCTTTAATCTTATTTAATTTTGAAAGGATTCTTGATTTGGAAATAAATACTTGGAATAATTGCATTAAATCATGTTGATGGTTATTTAATTTAAATTATGCAATGTGGATAGAAGTTTATATTTAAATTAATTGATTAAATTTAATTTATTTAATTAATTAAATTTAATCCATGAGGATAAATTTAGTTATTAAATAATTAAATTAATTAATTAAATGTGATGTTAGAAAATTAAAAGAAAGAAAAGAATTAAAATTAATTTTGGAATTTAATTTCAATTTGTGGGAAATTAAATTAGAAATTGTAATTAAATGTTTATTTGGGAATTAAATTTGAATTAGAAGTTACTAAATTATATTGGGAAATTAAATGGAAATTAGTTTCAATTTTGGAAATGAATTTATAATTGAGATTGCATTTTAAGTTCAAAGTGGGTTTTCGAAAATGGAAAATTAAATTGATATTTAATATTCAATTTTTCATGCAATTAGATTTAGGTTGTTTAAGATATTTTTTGATTGAGGACTGAAGTGCATGTTTAATTAAGAAGAAGAGTGGATTGAAAATGGATTCATTCATTCAAGAAGAAGATTTTTGGGAAGAGAAAATTTTTCTTGAAAGCAGAGAAGAATTTTTGGAAAAATTTGCATAGAGAAGGGTTTGAAGAATTTTTGGCTATAGGATTGATTTGAGAAAATCTTGTTGAATTTGGTTGTGTTTTTCGATTGTTTGCTTGCTTGGATTCACTGCACGGTTGAAGAGAAATTGTGAGATATTTGGAGGAGGCTCTGCAACAAATTTCCATTACCTGTAGCTTCTTGAATCATGTTTTCTTCTGTGTTTATGTTTTGTTCTTTGTTTGCTTTCGAAATTGTAGTGATTTAAGAATTGGTTGTTGAATCGGTTTTAGAAAAGAAATTTGCTATTAGAAGAAAGGAAGTAAATAAATTTAAAGCTTTTGTTTTACAGGAAAATTGTGAAAACCTCTATAGAATTTATTTTATTTGAGGAAATCGATTGTTTTGTTATTTGAATCAAGCCTAGAGGTTGAACAATACATTTAGATTGTTTTAGAAAATTTAAATCACTGTAGAAAACAAATTTATTTCGAAAAACCTCTGTAGAAATTAGGTGGAGAAATCTTGAGGATTTAAAAACGACTGGTTTTAATTTAGATCCTTTTACTTTTATTGTTTATGAATTCGAGAAAATGGTTTAAAAGAAATTAGTTTCTAAGCCTCTATGAAATTTGGGGATTTTCTGGAAAAGTTTTACAATTTCACTTAGGTGAGTATTTTCACCAAATTTCCTCAATTTGTTTATGATATTAAATCCGTTTTTATATATATACATATGAATTTATATATATATACATATACAGTTTTATTGTATTAAAAATATACTGGTTCTTTTTAATGTATATTCGCTGTCCATATGGTGTTCTTGGGAAACAAATTCTGGAAAAATTCGTTGAAATCATAAAATTGTAGGTTTTGTTTTTTTTTTTTTTTAAAAAGTTTTATTTATGTTGGTGGTTGGTGGGGAGGTCAACCCCCACCGCCCACATACCCATGGTGGGGAAAGCGCTTCCTGTGGGCAGTGCGCCCACCTCTTGGGGAATGCGCTACCCACAGGGACCACTGCCCCCTCCGCCCTTTTTTGGGGTGGCCGACTGTACTAAGTACAGACCGACGCCCAAGGTAATATGGCTGACTGTACTTAGTACAGTCTGGCGCCTATCTTGCATTCCATTCGTTTTATTAAAACAAAAGTTTCGGGGGTTAGTAATATTTTTTAATAAATAAATAAAATATATGATATAAATATATATGTCATATTTAATTTATGAATTTGGGATTAAAATAATTTGTTTAGTAGAAATAAACAATAGTATATATTTAGTATATATATTTAAAGAGATATATATAATTAAATATATAAAAATATATGTGAGGTTGTATTATAAGAATAATTATAATTTCATGTTTACTTATGAAATGCAAATAATTGGGTACATGGAAATATTGAATGTGTGGATAGCATGAGCATGTATATTTAAATATATAGTTTAAAATTTTGTCCTATTTTAGTTAGGTGCATGTAATTATTGTGAATGGGGGTTTTAAAAGATAAGATTAGAATGCATGGTAAATTAGATAAGGAAGAAGATATTTTATTATACATTGAAGAAATTGCATGTTTTGAAAGGAAAATTGAATGTGGTATAGGTTTTGGTTAGAAAATTGGAAAGATTTACTTGTATAGATTTTTGTTGTTTTAAAAGTGAATTAAGGAGTTGTTATATAGATGAGGCAATAAATTATTTTAATTTATTTATTGTCTATTAGAGCAATTTAATTATTGAGAATGGAATATGTAAGAGACATGGATTTAGAATATCCAAAAATAGTAATTTCTTCATGATTGCCTTAAATGTTTTAGTTTTTCCGTATTTCGTAAAGGGAAATGAGTTTAATTGTTTTAGACTTCTAATAATGGAAGAGGAAATAAGGTTTATGATTATTTCAGATGATCTAGTTATCATGCCTTTGACTTTGTCAATGTTACCTATTGAATGAGTATGGATTTAGGAAATCCTAATATTAGATTTGATTAATGACTTGAATGCTTTTTTGTAGCTATGTCGTCAAGTTGTGTTAGGGGATATGGGATTAAGTGTTAGTCCAATATTATAAGTCTTCCAGAGGATTTTAGAGGATAAGGGTTGTCGGTGCATTATGTCAACCAATTGTTTTTCCCTTGGGTAGTGCGTGGTGTCTTTTCAGTATTTACCCGATTTCCATGAACGGGAATGTTTTGTACATCCTGTGAAAGGAGTGGACTATGTGTTTTTTGCCTCCAAGATGTTTGGAGTGTGTTCTATTATTTGTTCCTCCTAGAGATGGAGTGGTTATGATACCTAGGTTGTATGCACTTGTGAGTTCCTTGGTGATTAGTTTGTTTGTGAGTTGTCAAATAGAAGAGTGGCTTCCATTAGGGGCCAGAGCCCGGAAGAGGTAAGATTTGGGTAACCTATGGAAGTAGTTTAATCAAGTGATAACTAAAATTATAAATTTGGAGAGTACTACACACTAAAAAGATAAGTTCTAGCTTCACTCATAGTCAAGTGCTAGTTAAGGCTTGGTGTGAGTGGGAAGGCCTGAAATGGAAAGGTCATCTATCTTGTCAGTATGAGAGGTAGTTCATTCCGCATTAGTAAGTATGAGGGCCGAGGGTTGGTAGAGGCCACCAGGATCACCGAAGCCTATGAAGATCCATTGAAGGTAACTTATTATGAGCTGTGCGATGACACTCTGTCTAGGACAATAGTTGACATTTGTTTTGTGTATGGTTCTTTGAACATACTTGATCTATTTTATTTCTGGAAGCAATGAGACCTGTGTCAGTGATGTGAGAGTTGTACTTGTGTTGTATTTGTGTTTGGTTATATCAGTATGAGTCAGTATGAGTCTGCCTATGGTTAGAGTTTGTTGATCTTGGTCCATGTTACATTGTTACTATCTCCTAGCATGGGGGGTGGGCCTTTGGGTACCACTTGGTTGGGTGGAACATGCACCATACACCGTTGGGTCCCCATTGTCTTCAGTACTTGGTGGTGAGACATCCAAATGGACAGCTCACAGATTCTTATTCTAAATTCATGCATTGTAATATTTCAATTTGTATTTGTAATTTATCCCTCTTATGTTTTTGAGGTGGAATTCTGTAATTGTAACTCTTATGTACTTTTGCTTCATTCTGGGAATGAGTGATGTAACTATTTATTATGTTAATGATTATGGAAATTGTATCTTAGATGTTTATCTTATTATGTTATGTTGTATGATGCTTATTTCATAAAGTATTAAATGCTATGGTTTTATGTAGATGTATGTGTGGGTTTAAGCAATCCCAACCTTGTAGCCTTAGAGGTTGTTGTTAATTAGTAAGTGAATGTGTATGTTAATTACACTTTATAAAAAAAAAATTGGTTCGCTCAAGTCGATATTACAACTTCCTTAAGGGTTACTTGGCGGGGCATTACAGTATTTGATTGGGAGATAGTAGCTAGGTTTTCCGTGCCAAGTCGTTACCCTAGTCATAGTGCGTTGTTTGGTGTTAGTCGGGTTAAGTTGTCTTTATTGTGTCATCTGGCTTGGATTTCAGTTTAAAGTGCAAGTTAGAAAAATGTTAAAATATACGCTCTTTTAGTTAAATTGTTGATTACCTTATTTGGTTTAGGTTGAAATAAAATTTATTTTATTATTAATTTAATTTGATTAATAAATAATTTAATCATTGATTAAATCTATTTATTAATTAATTAAATTTATGTTGTTGAAATAAGTTAAGTTGTTCATTTTGAAATTATGGTTATTTGGTTTGGAAATTGAAAATAAAAAGAAAATGTTTTAAAAAAAAGTCAATTTAGGAAATTTGAAATTCAAAAAATTGAAAAATGAGATATTTCCATTTTCTATTTTGGTGAATTGATGAGGGTGGTTGTAGGAATTTTTAGGGTTTTCTCCTTATGATTGAATTTTGCTTCACAATTTTGGGGGTTCATGAGTTTTTGGAAAAACAAGTAAGGAAGAAGAATTTGTGGATTTTATTTTGGAAATTGGTGGAGCTGATTTGGGATTGTTGGAAAGGATCTGGAATTGAGGAGGAGGCTTTGTTGCATTATCAACTTCTCAAGCTTGAATCCAGGTTCATCTATTTAGTTTATTATTTTAATTTTGATGAAAGAAAAAAAAATCAACTTTGATGAACTGTTTGCAAAACCATATTTGAAAAACAAGAGAAAGAGTCGCGAGAAATACCTATGATAAATCTTGCTTTTAAAATTGAAAACCTCTTCTTTGGAAATAAATCTTCTTCAAGAAAAAAAAAAAGTGTTCTTAGTTGGAAATGATTGGTTCCTTTCTGGTTTTTCAATCTGTTTGTAAATTTTGTTATGAAAATGTTCTATATATATATATATATTGTATTTATTTATTTTATTTTTAAAATGGGGGTGTTGCTGGCCAAATTTTTGGGAAAATACCCAGATTGTAAAACTGGCTGGATAAAAAAAAAGTCCACTATCAAAAAAAAAAAGGGAAAATGAAATTTCATTTTTTTTGTTAAGGGTTGAATTTTTTATATAAAATAAACCAAGGATGAGGGAGGCGTGTGAGGGGTTGTCGCGCCCGGCGCGACCCCCTCACTGGCCGCGTATGGAGCTTGGGGAAGGGTTGTGTGAATATAGAACCGCCCCATGTAAATGGGGCCGGCTATGTATTCACACAGTCGACCCCCACTGTGTTGGCGTGTTCCTCCACCAAAACCGTGGATGTGCGCCCCGATGCGGGTGTTGACCCAAAATAAAATTTGTTCTTTTTTTATTATTATTAAAATATATTTAATATTTTAATATTATGAGTTTATAATATTAGAATATATTTAATATTTTAATATTATATTTTTATAATATTAAAATATTAATATATATATATATATAAATATTTATATTATATAATAAATATATGTATATATATTTTATAAAGATATATATACATATTTGGTATAAATATATGTATATATTATTTTAATATATATGTTTTTCTTTTGTTGTGGTTATAAATTTAATATGCATAAGAAAATGCTGACTTTCTAAATGTCATTTGAATATAATTGAGCAAACTGAAACATGATAGCTTTAGTTAAATCATTGTTTTATTTTTAAAACACATTTTTAAAGGGGAATTAGTTGTGATAATAAATAATACATTTTCAAGTTAAGTTAATTATTTTTAAATGGTTATATTGAAATGAGGAAACATTGTTTATTTTAAAAACAACGTATTTTGATTTATATGATAAACTGGTTGATTTTTCTCTATCTAAATGCAAGTAGGGAAATTAGATGATTAAGTGTTAATTTATCCCTTATTTGAAAAGACGTATTTAATTCAATTGTATTGATGCAATCAATTACTAAATGTAATGAGGAAATGGATTTAGAATATCCAAAGGTAGTTTCTTTCGATTGACTTCAGTGAACATTTCCTTCATGTTCTTGTTTGGGGAAATGGGTTAATTGTCTTAAATATGTAAGTCTTTCAGAGGACCCTAGAGGTTGGGGGTTGTCGTTTTGTGATGTCGACCATTTGTTTATTTCCCTTGGGTAGTGCATGAAGTCATGCCATTGTTATTACCCGGTTTCTATGAACGGGGATGTATTGTGCCTCCTTGGATAAGGAGTGGTTTATGTGCTTTGTGCCTCCTTGTAAGGAGTGGTTTTGTTATTGTTGTTACCTCTAGTGTTTGGAGATGGTATTTTTTATGTTTCCTCCTAGAGTTGGAGTGGTCATGATATCTTGTTCGTATGCACTTTCGTACCCTTGGTGATTGGTTATGTTGGGTATGTTGTCAAGTAGGAGAGTGGCTTCCGTAGGGGCCAGAGCCCAAAGAGGTAAACTGGACAACCTTCGGGGGTGGTTTAATCAAGTGATAACTAAAACAAAACTTAGAAGATTCGGTGGTACTTCTCACTAATCAAGATAATTATGCCTCACTCATAGACACAAGGGCTCATTTAGAATTGGGATGAGTGGAAAGGCCTGGAATGGCAAGGTCATCTATCTTGTCTATACGAAAGGTATTTGATTCTGCATGAGTATGGGGGCAGGGATTCGGTAGAGGCCACCAAGATAACCCTTAGTGGGGGTCGGAGCCTATGAAAATTCCCAGAGGACAACCCATGACGAGTTGTGTGATGACACTCTGTCCAGGACAATAGTTGGTATTCGATTTTGTGGGTATGGTTTCCTTAACATACCTGATGTGACCATAGTTGGTATTTGATTTTGTGGGTATGGTTTCCTTAACATACTTGATGTGACCATATTTGGTATTCGATTATTGTGTGTATGGTTCTCTTAACTCACTTGATCTGCTTTATATCTGGAAGCAATGTAACCATGTTAGTGTTGTACATGTGTTGTACTTGTGTGGTACATGTGATTGGTTATTTCAGTTTGGTTCAGTTTTGTATTAGCCTATGTCTAGAGGTAGATGGTCTTGGCTAGGATTCCTTGTTACTATCTCCTAGCACGGGGGGTGGGCCTTTGGGTTCCACTTGATTGGGTGGCGTGCACCTCAATCCATTGGGCTTCTTCATGTTCGTGTGGATGAGATTTCCAGTTGGAGAGCTTGTGTGATCCTGTTACTCTTCATGCTTTTATTCATTTCAATTACTCTTGTAATTTATTACCCCTCTTTGTAATCGAGGTGGGAAGTTGTAATATGTAATCATGCTTTTATATTTACCTCATTCGGGGAATGAGTGATGTAAACTCCTTTTTAAGTTATTGATATTGATATCATATGGTATTCCTTATTGTGATGATGTTGTTTATCTTGTATGGAATGTATGTGTTCTTATTTCTTAAGTGGATAAATGTTATGGATTCATTTATGTTTTTTTTGGGTTAATAAGTAATCTCAGTCTCATAACCTTAGGGGATGTTTGCAATGGGAAGCGAACTTGTATATTAATTGTACTTAAAAAAAATAAAAAAATTAGTCTATTTAAGTAGTTAATTGGAAACTTCCTCTAGGGTTGCGTGGCGGGGGGTTACATTTAATGTTTGGTTTTGATGCTTTGGTGATCTGGATTGGTGTGCTCTGGATGGTGTGTTGTGATGATCCATCTTTGGTCATGCTTGTCCTGGTCCCATTCATTTTGCAACATAATAAGATACACTCTTATGGGTATGGATCAATCTGGAAAGTGGTTAGCGTGTCCCGAAACACTATTTTCATTATAACATGCATATTTTATTCTATGGTTACAGATATCATGGTTAATATGTAGCATGTTGATTTGAGTGAGTAGGTTTTGTTTGGTCCACGTTTCATTCCTTTCCACCATAGGAATGCTTTTGTGGTGACCTAATTCAAATTGTGTTTGGCTGACTTAGGAGTTTATGGAAGCATGGAATGGAATTGTGTTTGGCTGACTTAGGAAATTATGAAGGCTTGGATTGGTATCAGTAAAAGTAAAAAAAAAATTATGAAAGAAAGTGTGGTGAATGCGAATCTAAAATCTAGACATTGTGCGAAAGTATATAACCAGAGGCAGTACACAATGAGATTCTATCTAGTGTCATTGTTGTTAATAGTTATTTCAGTAGTGGATTCCCTTTCATCATTCTTCTGGTAGTGAGTCATTTTATGTTGGTAGTGGGCCTTTTTATCTTTGGCTATAATATCCAGGTAGTGAGCCCACCGGAAGTGAGCCTTACCTATAGTGAGCATTTTGCCAGGGAGCCCTTGTAAAAATCACCTTAACCGGTGTCACCTTAATTAATGGTTTATAATTGAGAATTAGCATTCTCTGTGGTTTTTCTCTTCTTGGGTTTCCATGTAAATTCTATTGTTCATTGTGCATGGTGTTGTTATGTGCTTTCATGTTCATATTTGTTAGATTATTATCAGATTGATTTAATTTTACTCTGGATTAATTAAAGTCAAGAAAATTGTCTATAATAACTGATTCACCCCCCTCTCAGTTATCTGGACTATTCAACACATACCTTTGTCAAGAGAGTGTCCCTTCCAAGGCAGTAGCCTCATGTGTGTGAATTTTTTTTTCACACCCTTTATATGTAAGTACTTTAATGTTCAAATGTTTAAATGTTCTCGATTCTTCTTCATGCACTTCCTTTTGGCATTTTGTTTTAGTGTTCCTGTCAAAGGCTCTCCCTTTTTTAGCATTATGGGGGGTTTCTATTGTTGGTGTTAATACTTCCTTGGTTACGTATTAGAGTGAGATATGTATACAGTATTTTTTCTTATGTACTTTTGGATGCAGTGTACATGAGTGGTTGGTTACATGCATTTCGATGAGATGGATCACTTGCCATATGGACACTCTTGCATTCCTATTTCTAGAGGTTCTTCATTTAGCACTCTATTAGTCATCTTTGACAATAGTCTATAGCTTGATGCTTTTGGATGTTCTGCGTGTTCCTATTTTTCAAGACAATGTCTTGTTTGGAGGCTTCTTCATTCCTTCACTTGGCTTTCATCTATTTTTAGAGTGGAGTTTTCCCATGAGGTTTTCTCTATTTCTCCGCATTATAGAGATCTTATGTTTGTACATGGGTACCTTATTTGCCTTGTATTTCGAGACCCATCATGCATTCTTTTTAGGGTTTTTAGCTACTCCCTAAGTTCATCTTAAGGGGGGTGTTAGAGTTATCATGCATTAGCTAATAATTAATTAATCCTTAATTGATTATTAGTCTAATTTATTCTCATGCACTTAAGCTAAACTTAGGAGTCCTTTAATTCTTTTATTAGTTGAGCTAATATTATATCATTATGTCTCTTCTCATGTGATGTTGACACTTGTCATGATCTGATCCCTTTCTCATTTAGAGTTTTTCTCTTATAAGCACTCAACCCTCATTGTAATTATCTGGAGCTTTCATATCTTTTTGAAAGTCTATTGCTTTTGTAACTTTTTCTTGTTGAGAAATATTGAACATATTGTTTGTAGATCTCTTGCATGGAAGGTGTATTTGTTTGTTGTTTGATCTTATGACTCTTGGTTTTGCGTTTGTTTCACAATTCTAATAGTAAATAATATAATTCTTACAATAAAACTTAAAATAAATAATGACCATACCTTTTGAACTATCTATTTACATATTTATGTGTCTATTATATATATCTAATAACTTAGATAGATGTTAAATTATTATAAAGATTTAAAATATATTTATATTGAATTTGTTATATAAAATAGATAAATATGTCAAAATGACATTTTCAAATAGATGTATTTTAGTATTTATTAATTTAATTAACATAAGAAGATACGCATATCATTATCATTTACTTTTAAAATATAAATTTAAAAACTTGTCAATTTCATCTATTTTTAATATATTCCTTTTTACATTTAAAAATATAAATACAACTAATTTTTTTTACCACTCTAAAAAATAAGACTACATATGAGTATATTGCCAAATCTTAAAATATCAAGGCAATCGAATTTGTTTTCTCATAAATGATTATTATTACAATTTGAAATGGTATAATATTCTCAAGGTTTAGAATTACTTTTTACATGTCATTGGTAATACTCAAAATATTACTTATAATATTATTATTTGGTTCTTGATAGGGAACTAGATTGATTTTTTTTTTTAAATGTATATTCTATATTTAGTTAATAGTCTCGCTAGATATAAATTTTATGTTTAGAATTTTATTTTATGTTATGAAAGTTTATTAATTATATTTTATAGTTACTAATTTTTATTTACTATATAAAATTCATAAAATTTTATTGTATTTATTATAAAAAAATTAATCATATAAAAATATTTTGAAGGAACATATTTAGAGCATCAAGATCTACTTTATTTACAAATTCAAAAATTTTAAGACATATTTTGATTAGGGATCATTCATCTCTGTGTTATAAGTAAATGTACATGTAGACAAAGCATATTTCAATCACCTCTATGTTGCACTCCTATCATGCCCTATCATGATAAATCATCACAATATTTAGTTGGAATTTTTAAAATAATCTTCTATAAATTTTATTCTGCTCTAACAAATAAGACCTAAGTTCTCTCACTAGAATCTACCATTTTCATGTCCTCATTGAAAATAAGTTGAGTGCATGAAAACAACTTCCTACATCATTCTAAGCAAGAGAGTAGGTGCAAAATTTTCTTAAAAACCTTAAATAACTATGGTTGTATATACAAATTCAAAATAACATAAAAAATATGCAAAATTATAAACAATAGATTTATGTGGTAAAATCTTTACAATAAAAAAACCATAGTCCAAAACATAGCACAATTGTACATTTAGTAACAATAAACAAGTTACAATACAATACCAAATCTACTCTTAAGGAGATCCCACAACAAAATAGGATTTTGGAATAATTTTTCTAGTATAACAATATACCAAAAAATCAACAAAATATACAATAAAAATGCTCTAACATTATATATAGCCAAGATGGATGTCAAAGACTACCATGTGTCATCTCCACATTCACTATATGCATGCAACTGCAAAAGGAAGAACATGCACAACTCTTAACTGGCATACTATGCAAGATATCTCAATCCTCAACATGCAAGGCATCCAAATCTATCCTTTTATGCACAAAGAACTCAATCTACTATGCCAATTTAAGTCTCCTTGACATGCATGGTGCCTCACATGTTAGAAATTTCATGCACTTAAGCTAAAACTTAGGAGTGCTTTTTTAGTTTAACTAAAGTGAGCTATTATTAGATCATTTTGTCTCATCACATAGGATGTTGACACTTTCCATGATCTAATCACTTTATCATTTAGGTTTGCTACTATAAATCACTCACCCTCATTGTATTAACTCAATAAGATCTCCTTGACAATTCTTGAGGTTTATTTTGTAAGTTTTTCTTGTTGATGATATAACATATTTTTTTGCATCTCTCTTGCATAGAAGGTGTTATTGTTCATTGATTGATCTTGCATCTCATATTTATTCATAATTCTAATATGGTATTAGAGCATCAACTCTCTGAAATCCTTCTCGATTTTTGAGGGTTTTCTTCAACAAGGGTTATAGCCTTCAAATATAGAATCTCCATTGTTTTTTTTGCAATTTTTCATGTTGGACAATTTTTTGGTGCACTTTGCACAAAAAGGACCTCAATGTTTCATTCAATAGGTTGATTTGACGAATTTTGATTTATTTTCCCTATTTCAGTGTTGGGAGTTTCTGAGGAATTTTTTTGTAGGGCCTATGTACGACCCCTATTAGGATATACCATACAATAAAATTAAAAAAGAAATAATATTTTAAGTGTAGAGAATTTTTTTAATAGTGCTTCAAAATATATTAAGGAGCACCACTTACAGAGCATAATCCTAGCGGTCATGCCACCCACCATCAACCACCACAATAAGCCCACCACTACTCTCTATCAACCCCTAAGGGCTCAAAAACATAGGCACGTGGTACTTTAAGAAAGTGTGGTTTCTACCAGAGCCCTAGTGGCCGCTTTAGCCTCTAGCATTGGTCCCATGGGTGATCAATCCCTCTGGCCTCAACACCCTACACTCCAATGCCTGGTCAACCAAGTGAGCAAGTCCTTTATTTTTCAGCCCCTAGGGGGCCATTTTTGCCTCTAATACCCTAATTGAAATTTTTTGGGGAGGCATAATTTTTTGCTCAATTATTGAAATTGAGAAAAAAAGATATTATTGAACATATATTTTTGAGCATTATCCAATGGTAGAGATATTTTTCTCATTTTTTGTTGGTAGAGCATTCTATAGCCTGTTGAAGTCATATGTGTTGTTTTCACTTTTGAGCTCATAAATTTTGACCTATTTATTCATTTTTTGTGATTCCACCAATGTTGGGATAATATTTTAGAGCTCTTAACATCCATCCATACAATTTTTCCATATTTTTCTCTAAGTACATTTTATTCAATTTTTTGTGTTTACATAGTATGGTGAATTAATTAGACATTTTATCTCCTAGAATCTTTTTTTCTATGTGGGATGACTTGTTTTAGGCTATTCCACATACATTTTTAGCTTTTTTTTTCCTATTTGGGTATTTTAAGCATATTTTTTATGCAATTTTATTTTTAATAGATGCATTAAGATAAAGTGTCATTCTGGTGTATATTTTTTAGGGATTTCACACATCTTTTTATCCCTTTTTTACTTGCACTATGATATAAAGTGTCATGGATGGGTTGTGAGTGCCTTTGTTTTTCCATCACACCTTTATCAAGTGAGTGTTCCATCCATGACAACATTGAATCCTAGTGATTCATGCCTCATGCATGTGTGCACTAGTTTACACACCATTTTTATTTGTAGATACTTTCATGTGCACATTTAAATGTTTTTGTTCTCCTACATGCACTTTTTTGTGTCACAATTTTAGTGTACCTATCATGGCTCTCCCTTTCCACATTATAGGGGGTTTCTACTATTGGTGTTAATGCTTCCCCGGTTTAATTTTTGGGAGTGATTTATGTATCTAGTTCTTGTTCCTATGTACTAGGCAGATGCAACAACTGGTTAGCCATGCATTTCAGTGAGATGACACATTTACCATATGAAAATTCTTGCATTTGTGTTTCTATAGGTGGAATTTTATTTTTAATCAATATTCTTCAAACTTTTGGGACTTGTATTTTTGACTTGCATCTTGCATGTTGAGTAGTGTCATTGGAGTCACTCATGCATATTCATGTGCCATTTGTATCTCTAAGTTCTAGATTTTTCACTTTATTTTCTATCTAATTTGAGTAGTTTCATTGGGGGAAATCATGCAGATTCTTGTCTTGTTTATCTTAATCATCATTTGTTTTAGAGGAGGTTGTTCATTTTAGTACTATAGTAGTCATCATTTGATAGTTTTTTATAACTTCTTTGTGCTTGTGCAATTTTCATGTTCCTAATCCTTTTGCGACATTATTTTTCTCCTATATTCTAATTAGATGTCAATTTCCAAACTTTACCATCATTTGTAGACTAATAATCATTCCATGCACTTAAGCTAAACTTAGGAGTGCTTTTTTATGTTAATTAAAGTGGGATATTATTAGATCATTATGCCTCATCATATAATACTTTGACACTTATCATGATCTAATATATTTTTCATTGAGGGTTTCTCCTATAAAGTACTCATCCTCATTTTATTATCTCAATAAGATCTCCTTGACAATGATATCCTTAGAGATTTTTGAGGTTTATTCTATAAGGATTTCTTGTTGATGATATAACAGATTATTATTTTCATCTCTCTTTCATGGATGGTGTTATTTTTCATTGATTGATCTTGTATCTCATGTTTATTCACAATTATAACATTCTAACTACTAAATATTAACTCATTCTTACTCTTACACTCAGTGGTTGTCATAGTCAAAATATAAAAAAATTCATAGAAATATGTCATAACATTCCATGGTAAACTTATAAATAATGACATGACCCACCAAGATAGCCACAAATACATGTCCTAATAAATTGACATCAATTTCCTAAAAATAGGAACCCTTATCATAGTAAACTTCCAATTAAGATGTCACCTCATTGGTATGTCCCACAACATTACCATATAACTTGGATTAATTAAATATTATGAAATAATCAAATAATCAAATAATCATAAAAAGTATTAATGTTACTATTTGCAAATATTGAGACACCTTAATCCCAACACACATCTCAGTCACCCATCTATCTAGTTTAAAAACTAATTCATTTTTTATAAAGAATTTTTTTTTTTTTTCCTAATGAGAATAAGAGATAATGATTGTGAAATGAGTGTTGATCCTTATGTGGAGTTGCTAAACCCTTAACTATATTTTTCCCTAATCTCTATAATTGAAAATTTATTGAATTTTTTAGCAAAACCCTTTTTATCCTTATAAATTCAAAATAAACATTATAAAATTTTAAAAGAAACTAATATAGAATACAGTTAATACAATACAAGTCTCATGGATCCACTATTGGTGTTACCCAAAAGTTTACTTCTAGCCCTAATTGATATGTCTTTAGTTTGATCCTCCTTAAATACCATTGAGTGTACTGTGTATTGGGAAAGTGTAATATGCATCATTTGTTCTATTTGAATAGTTGGGAATCTATGCTTAAGTTTTCTTATACACAATTGTAATCTAACATCCCATGCAAAAAATAACATGGAAAAAATGTCATATATGTCAAGTGCTTGTTGTTATTTTTACCTTTCTATAAAGAATTTCATAGAATATTGATAGAAATTTTGATATTTTGAATAGTTTATGTTTGTGGTTGATTAAGCTCTATGCTTGAGATTGGACAAAATATCAATATTTAATCAATATAGGTGAAGGTAACAATACATGTTACTATCTTTTTTTAAATATATACTTAAAGTAGTTCATAAGATAGATTGGGATATAAATTAATGAATGTGGTGTTCTATGGTTTTTGAAGTGGAGTTTTTTCTAACATAGTGAGAGATTTCAACACTGCTAGCTTAGTTTTTGGATGTCAAGATTATAGCTGAAATTTGGAGTAGTTGGATAATCTCTACTATGTTAGTTGAAGGTTCTGAGTAATCTTAGAAATTGTACAAGGCTTCGCACTGCTACAGTTCTAATATTTTTTTAGAAGCAGTAGGCTATGATACTACTCCATCTAATTGGGGTTGCTTTTAATTATCACAAAAGAGAATTTAATTCCGCACCCTTACCAAAGGTGGAGAATGGAGTTAAATCTTTTGATATTTTACATTTTTCAAAGCTTAGATTATTATTTGTTGCATTTTTTTAATGTTTTGGGATTAATTTATTTTTGAAATGGTAAAATTAGTAACACCTATATTATTTAAAATTTATTTTCATGTCACAATTTAATGATTATGTTTTAATACAATAATACAAATAAATAGTGGTATTTTTTGTGGTAGGTATCCTCATTCACCATTTCCTCATCATTATTTAATTCTCATTTGCACTTACACCCATATATTATTTCCCTACGTCAAGGTTATATTTTTACTTTAATATTTGTTTCTAAGTGAAAAATATTAGAGTGTTTTGTAATGTCTCCATTTCCATCCCCAAATTTGTATTATCTACTAATTTCATCTCTTTAGGACTTATGAAAAAATGCTCTAGGATATTTTTTCTCAATAGAATTCATAGGCATGGCTTCCTTTTTATATATCTATTATAGAGGATAACATGCAATGAATGTACATGTATTTTTGTAGCATCGAAAAATTTCATCGGTGACATTTTCACACTTGTTTGGGCCCTCCTTATAGAGTTGAGCTTAATTATGCCTTGACTTAGTGTTGTAATGTGATTTAACACACTCACATTAGGTCTTGGGCCCTTGTAAAATAAATAAACCTAATCCTACCTTATTTAGAGTGTTGTAACCCACTTTCACACTTTTCTAAGGTTGTCATTAATAATTGAACTTCCTTATGCTTTAATTGGCCTTATTTTGCATCCACGAGCCTCATTTAATGTATCTTTTCGAGGATGATCTTGACATAAATCAGTAACCAATCATAATTCAAGTATTTTCAGGTTGTGTGGCCCAGATTTGGTGGTCTGGGACTCATACGCCACCTTGGGCATATGAGTCCCACCTAGGGTTTTGGGTCTTCATCCTGGTTTCACACCTTTCTAAGCATTTTTGAATTTGGTCCCATAAATTATGCCTAATGTCAGCTTGTAGTGTTGTAATTTTGGGAATTCTTGCATAATGAAGTATAAATAACAATTTCTTTCACTCATTTTCACCGAACAAGAAATCAAGTGACCTAGCAAGTTGAGTGAGTATTCTTATTAAAAATTTGAGTTCACAAGAGAATTTAAGTGTTTACAAGAGCATTCAAGGGTCTTCAAGAGAAGATTATCAAGCATTTTAGAGCATTATTGAAGCATAAAGCATCATGTCAAATTCTTCATGCATCATGTTTGTTTTTGAGCTAATAATGGTGATGTAGGGTTTCATGATTTAAGCTAGCATTTCATTCAAGATCCATCCTATTCAAGAAAGATTCAAGATCTACATCCATTGGATCCATCTCACACATGTTTGCAACACTTTCTTGCTAAAATTTGGTGAGTTGCAACATCATATTTTGTTCATTCATCATTCTCCATTCCTATTTCCTTTCATTTCAAGGTTTGATTACCAAAATGGGGTTTGAACAAGGTAAACCCCTTTTCACTAACAAAACAACATTTTTCACTCTCTTTAGTGTGTGATTTTTAGATTTAGATTAAAGATACATTGAAGAGAAAGTTTCGAGAAAATTTTCAAAGTGTCTAAAGTTTTCAAAGTTGTCATCTTGAATTAGAGATACTTGGAAGACTTCTACAGGTTGCAAATCAGGGTTTCGGATATGGAAATCAATCAGGAAGTGTCGAGCAAACCTTGAAGATCATATTTGGGTTTTAAAGTTTCAAGAATCCCTAACTGGACTGATACAGTAGTTCTAGCGTATCAGTCCCAATTTAGGTCAATTTTTAGGTTTTTATAGTTTCAAAAGCCCATTTTCCAGATTCATGTTTTTGCACAGAAACCCAAATCTGGGACTGATTCACCCAGCCTAGCATATGAGTCTGAGTCAACATTAAAGTCACTGTTTTCAGCATTTCAAAGCTCCTTCTAGTCATCCTCAGATTTCCAGGTGCACATATTTCATCTTGCAGCTTTTTGTTCATATTTTTATTCATTTTTGGGTCATTTAGTTAAAGATTGCATCATACTCGATTTTAGCATTTTGACTTTCATTACATTTATCTTTCCAAGCCCTATCTTGGTGGTGAACCCTTCATTAGTTTACAATTATATCCTAGGACAACCTTATAGTCAAATATCTTCCTCCTTTGCATACTTTAGGTTGAGATCTCTAGGGTTTGTCCTTGAATGAGAGTGTTGAGTTTTGGTGTTCTATCTCCCAAGCATACAATTAGCTAATTTTATCTTTGCAATAAATAAATTAGTCATCAATGTTCATAAGCTAAGATTTATATTTTATTTGTTAAAAAAAAAAAATTAATTGTTTTAGTTACTTTATTTAAGTACATAAATCAGAAATATACAAGTAAATTAATAATAAACAAGATAACAATATTTTTTGGTTCTATAATTTTTTTATTTTAATGTTAAGGATGATAAGAGAAACTAGTGGTTCATGGTGACAAAAGAACAACCTCTAATTAGATATCACAAACTCTATTGAACACCCTACCAAATTTCTAAATAACTTTATTATCATTTTTATTAGCCATTAATATCTCTCTACTAATTTATCTTTCCTTATTTTTCATCTCTTTATTATTTAATGTATATACTTAAAATATACACACCTGCTTTTATAATTATGTGATTGATTTTAAACTAGTATGATGCCAACCTCTACACATCTCTCTAAATATCCTATCAATTCATCTATTGCACCCTTTAAAAGTGCAAGTGTTAATTTGTATTTTTATTTCAATTTATTTTGTATTAATTTTATAAATTTACGATCATGATACTAAAGTTGGTTTATTTGATGCACTAACTAACAATTTTCTTAAATTTATTAGTCAACTACCATCACAAATTATTCGACTACCAATAATCTAAATTTTAAGCATTATTTTAACTTAGGACTATGTGATTTGGTACATCTTAATTTGGATATTTTAAATTCTAATTTATAACTTTGTGACCAACTTTTTCAAGAATATTGAAATGAAGAAAAAGTGGAACCCTAGGACTTCACCTAGAATTTCAATAGTGCTTTCCATAACATTTCATTTAATATTTGAGGTAGTGAGGGTTTTGTGGATTTGGAAAAGATATAGGACTGAATTACAATCTGAAAGGTGAGTCAACTTGCCCTTGACCAAATTTGAAATGGACTAAAGAATGAAATGCAATGATTTGACTAGCCTAATGATGCAAATATCTATTCTGATGCAAATACAACAAATATAAAAAGTCACAGACAAATTCAAACTACAAAAATGGGTTGAACATGACATTGTGTACCTGGTATATATATTTGGGCCTAAAATTTGAGCACTAAGTCGCCTAGGGTGACTATGTCCTAGTTGAACAACTTCATATTTGTTTTTATAGTCCTCTAGTGCGATATCAAAGCCTTCATTTTTAATTTTTCCATATTTTGTCAAGATGTAGGGTTTGAATGAAACAATGAATAAATGATCTTTAATCTTCCTCTAAAATTCTTTAGATTTGAAAAATGCACATTCAAATAGAGAAGAAGGTTTGTTCCATTTAGGGGCTTGCATTAGTCAAACCCCATGTTAGTTTTTCCACTTCCACAATGGCAATGCGAATGATAGAAAGCCTATCCTTTTGAGGGATAGAGCCAAATTAAAAAATGAATGATGAATAAATAATGGATTACAACTCACCACCCTCCAATGGCTTACTTGAAGGGTTGAATTCATACAAATATCCTCAAGTCTTGAATGTTGTTGGTTTGATTTGCTTGAGGACCTACAAGGGTTAGATCTCACAAATAATATGATAACATAAACATGAACAAATTCATGTAAAATTTGATATGACGCTTTGATATTCACTTGCTGTAATAAATCTCTTAAATGATGCTCTTGATAATAATTTTTCCAATAATTTCTATTTAGTTTTGAAATGGTGAAATGACTAGGTATTTATAGGTATTTTATCTAATTTCTTGAAAATTAAATCTCGATAGCCGATATTGGACATTTGATATTGAAATAATAAATTTCGCCTCTGACACATTCAATTTTGGAGGAAAAATAAGGGGAATAATTCACCCTAGGTGACTCTATCTCAATCCTATTTTTCAAAGTTCAAAGTCTCAGGAGAAAAATATTAAATGTATGCATTGGTTTTCCACATGGGTTTTCTTGATAATTATCCAAATGAGCTATAGAATATAGAATTTAGGAAATTAGGTGTACAATTATGTCCATGCACTTAGGGGGGAGGAAAACATAGTGTGAAATTCTCATGGGTGACAATTTACAATGCATCTACATATAATATTAATCCATTGCTATATGCATCAATAATTTTAAGTTGACTATCTAAGAACACATATTTAAGTACATCTTGTAGGTCATTAAGTACATGAAAAATTCATATGAGTTAGCAAAAATTATTCACAAGAAATTACAATTATAATTGTATTGATCTTGGTCTTAGTTACACTAATTACATTAATAATACATTTATGCTTGGCATGTTTCTCTAGATTTTATCCAACTCCTAATGGGTTTGACTACTCTTAAGGAAATAAAAAGTCTTATCTCCATCCTACAAAAAATTATACTATTCTCTTGATAATAATCACATTGTTGAAAAGAAGGTGAAGGAAACCTGCAATATTAACTTATGCAAGTGAATTCAAATTTTAAAATCATATTACCAAATTATATTTAAATATTTGATTACATATATCACAATATAAAAATCAGGAAAAAAAATGTGACACTAGATTTACGTGGAGAAACCCTTTCAAGAAAAAGATCCATAACAGAAAAGAGAGGAAGCATATTATTAATCTTTGAATTTGAGAGTACACAATAATATATTCCAATACTAATCTATGATCAACTTGAGAACACCCTGGTGCCTGCAAGAACTCAAAATTAAACTACCATCTCATCGCTCTAATTTAAAGAATTTGTGGAAGGGAAAACCACGAATGGTAAACCAAAATAATAGGTACCAAACCACCTATAAAAACCCATGCCCCCTTCTTGAACAACCAAAATATATAATAAAATATTAAATTTAAATTGCAAGGCTCCAAAATGGGAGCCGAATCCATAGCCTATCCAACTCCTAAATTTTTGGATGCTCTAATTAGCTTTCCACTGCCCAATGGAACACCAATTGACACATTTTATTCTCCAAGATTGGGTGCCCCATCCAAGACCTTGCAAATCCCTATATGAATTCCTAGGAAATATTCCTTATTCATTTTTTATGTGTAACATTCACTAAAATTAAATCATCTCTTTAAAATATAATTACAACATGCAAAAACTTAATGATTTTCTTTGATGTCCCCTAGTACACACTCCAAGGAACATGGAGATATATGAATAACATAGTATTACAAGTTTAATGTCACCTTATCCTAATACACATGAGATCACATCAATGACATACAAAAATACACGAATAAAACCAAGATATGCAGTGTAGCTTGGTCAAGAACTAGGCAATATAATGTGCAATCATGTATTTAATAGTAGAAACATTTAAGCATCTCTATAATAATGTTCTAATATTATTTCCATATCTAAATCCTCTATTCTAGTTCTTTGTCACATCACAAATAAAGGGACACATGTTCCATATAGAATTCATAAAATCTAGAATCATGGAAAACTATATATCTTCCATGACTATTTATTTAGTTCATATTTACCTTGGCAGGCATGCTCATGTATATTTACATGCATTCTAAAGTGGGTAAATTCAAAGTATAAAAGTATATAATTGTCACATTTACAACTTAATTTTATGTCACAGTGCATAAATATTGTAAATACATGGAAATAAATCTTAATTTGGCTCATTTTCTACACTAACTACAAATTCCCTTGAATCTATTACCAAACTAGTACCAAAGATCACCTCAATCCTAACAAACACCTTTCCTAAAATCATACCCACATAGGATCATATTGCATGATGCAACCTAATTTGTCTATTTGAAATTTTGGTTTTCCTTCTCTTAAGATAATGGATTTAGAATATTATGGTTATCTCATCAACTTACACACCAAAAGTCTCAAGTTTATTGTATAGGAAGATGAAGTATCCATATGGATTATTAACATCAAGCATTCATAGAAAAAAAATTCATTTTTCTTGTATTAGTTGCTGTATAGGAGAGAATTTTCACCCCTTGTGTAAAATCCCCTTTTGCACACCCTCACCTTAGAAAATCAAACCCGAAGGCATAATTCTACATCATCAACCTACCTTCCATCCACTTGGCACATGTTTTGTGTTTCGATGGGGGAATTTGTTTTAGGGATGTGAGCACAGAGTGCAGACGTTTGCACGACATGTTGTCGTCCCTAATAGATTCTCACGATTGGAGTTCGTAGGGACATTACACTCCTCATTGGGGACAAATTATAACACCTCTATGTGACCAACCGACCTGAAATTAGCTTCTTCTCTTCCATTTTGGTCTTCAAAGGAATTCATTTTCACAATCAATTGATCCTCTTAGAAATCCATTCATCCTCTTGCAATCTATCTCATTCTCTCAAGAACTTTCACAACTCCAATGAGCATTACAGCGAGAAATCTTGTTACTCGATCAATTCCATCCTTATACATGCGGTGCTACCATAGAAGCTGTGAGTTTGGAGTCTTGCGAGACCTCCCTTCGTCACTATTGTGTCTGTGTCAACTTTTCCAAGCTCATTGCTTGCATTCTCCCTTCATTGGCCTTGAGAGCCATTGGGTGTAGGTGGTCACACTTCATTTTCCTTTTGTGGTTTGATAGAGTGTTGTAGCATCTTTTGTAGTGTTCAATACTTTCCTTTTCATTTCCTTTATTGTACTTTCTACTTCGTGGCTTTTTTTGTTGTCCATTGAGGTGGAAACACCAAAGCAGGGGTTTGACTGAGGTAAACCCCTATATAGCCCAATATTTTCCCCTCTTTCTTGTGTGTAGGTGAACGTGTATGCGGAACTCGCTGGAAAATTAGATCTTCGGTGAGTTAATATTCATCACCCTTGTCTTCATCCACTTACTTTATCTCTTATGTAGTTACCTCTCATACTTCATAATTCTATTTATTTCGTTAAAATTTGTTAGCTAGAAAGTTAGTAGATCTTTTACTATTTCACACTACATTTCACGTTTTTCGGTCGTACGGATGTCAGTGCACTAGAGAGATTCCAACGCACTACATTGTAATCCCAGACCCGCGTTGCCATCCTCGGACAAAGAGTTGTTTGAGGTGTAGACCAAACTCCAGAAGTAGGCTTGTCTAAACTCATTTGAACTCTTGGATCTAGGTAAGTTAGGGCAGCCCTCTGCTCTTGGCTATCCTTGACTTGGAGCCTTGGTGTGGTTGGTCCCCCTCTCTTACATTTTTGGCGAACCTGATGTGAACAATGTCTATCCATTTTCTTGTGTTGAGACTTTTCCCTCATACCTAGTGACTATTGTAAACCTGTATGTTGTGAAGGTTTATGAGCATCACAACCCAGTCCATGACTTATGGGTATATTGTTAGGAGAAGTGTGTGACACCTACTAATGGAGAAGATAAAGTCACTTCTAGTTTCACCTCCAATTTTTCCATTGGTTTGGCTATTGATTATACAACTAGTTTTCCTATAGTTTTTATTGACGAGATGGGTTCCATATATGAGACCACTCACACACCTACCCCTCCAACATCCCCTATGGCTTCATATGTGGACAAGGATGAGGCTATGTTTATCCTTGCAAAACAACTTTTAGCATGGGATAATAGATTTTCAGACCTTGTGAAGCATTTGGAGATAGCACCAAGCGTGATGAGAGCTGCTAGGCTTGCTAGTGAGTTGAGATATCTGTTAGGAAAGGATTAGACAGGCATAGGACTCTTGCATGGCCTTGCTCATCTAAACTAAGCTTATATCCCCTTGTATAAGTCTAGATCGGGTACTACCCAAGGAGAAGTGCTTGATGCCTGTTAGAGATAAATAGGAATTCTGATACCCACCATGTCCATATGCATGGATGAAACAAGCCCTTTGATTAGTGTTTCCTCTGCTTCTCAAAATCCCCCTTGTTGGACTCAAGGGAACACTGAGAGGGGGGGTGAACCAATGTTCTGAAAATCTTATATTTATTAATCTAATAATTTAATAATTTCAACATTAAACCAAAGAAAGATGCAAACACACAAAGTAAAAATCCACAAAACCATAACACAAGGATTTTTACATGGAAGACCTGTAATGCACTTGCATTCAGACACACTGCCTAGAGCTCATTGCTTAATATAAAGGCTCACTGCCTTACAAAATTTCAGATTAAAACCATTTGAACAATTGAAATGAAGTAGTAGCATCTACTTATGCCAAGTTACAGTTCTAGTTAGGCTCATGGATTAGATTCTGGACCTTCTGTCTGATTCTGCTCTTCGCTATGCTTTGCTCTACTCTTCTTTACAATTCGCGACACAAATCCATGCACAGATGAATTCAGATCACTATCCTTCTAAATTTTGCATCACACTCTCATATACTTCACATACTACACATACGCTCTACAAAATGATACTACTGATCTCATATATATATCCGCTATCAAAGATCTGATCATTCATATGTCGGCTTACATAAAAAAAAAAAAAATTTCAACTGTCAACTAAAATCCATCACTAATTCTTTATGTGGACCACCCATAGTCGGTTAAAGCATAGTGAGGACCCAAATAAAAATATTTGAACATAGAAACATTTATCAAATTACTTCTTAAACATCTGCAACGACTAATTTCACCAAGTCGGCCTTTTAGCATAGATAACCTGAACATTATTGCACCGGGTCTCCTAGATTGTACACCAGTGAATGTGTAGCCCCAAAAATATAGAATAAGGTATAATAGCCCAACTAACTTTCCTGAGATGCACAACACAAATTGATAAGCAAATAATGCACATTGATCGACAGACTTAGATTTAACCAGATACCCCGTTCTTCATTTTGTTTTTCCAGTATGAACCAATACCAAATTGTGGACCGAATGAATGACTTTAGGTTGCCATCAATGACAAAACTTGAAGCCATATGCCAATAATCTCCCCCTTTGGCATTCATTGCAACACTTAGTCAAAAAATGACTGTGTCCAAATCAATATGAGTACGCTGCCAAACTTCAAAATTCCAAAACATAGCTCCCCCTTAGATTGATGAGGCATTTTTCATTGCTTTCTCTCCCCATTTGAAATCAATGACAAAGCTATGCCAAAAATTGAAAAAACATGTGTTTCTTTCTCTCCCCCTTTTTAAAATATAACCAAAACTTCAAAAATGTTTTCAAAATTTGAAAAAGAACAACTGCTACTTAGAAAATTATCTGGTGATTTTCTTTCATCTCTGGGAGGAATTCATTCCAATCTTATATTGCAATCCCAATGATTATGATCATGTTGTTATTCTTGGATGTCCTATGGGCAATCTCAATGAGGGATTTTGGAATTGTGATTGCATCCTCTAATTTTTCACCTTTGCTCAGTATCTCAACCATTTGTTCCAATCTGCATTCAGTTAGGTCCTTTACTCTCCAAAAAGTGTCCACAAGTGTGTTTTTAGGTCTGGAATTCTCTTCTTGATTTTACCATCCTGATCCTGAAACATATCAAAACGTTTTCCAATTCTATTCAATTCTATTTCAATTTGCTCTAACTTGTCATTGTATTTCCCAACTACATGAGGCCAATGGATGCAATAATTTTAGATGTTATTTGTTGCATTTATCCATTACCTCAGCTCATTCATTTTCTTTTTCAACTTGGTGAGTGATAGCTTGAACTGTTCCTTCAAATGAGAGATTACTTCTCCTTCTTTGTTTTGAAATTCACAGTCCAAGGTTTCCTTAATGCATTCAATCATTTCTACAGGTAAAATATTCTGCAAATTCTCTAGTTTGATCTGACTGTGCACAATATGAGCACCCAGATCACTTAGAATCATATCCTGATCATATGATGGTATGATAGACCATAACTGAGAAATTTTTTGCATTCCACCTTCCTTGTGAATAAGCTATTGTAGCTTCTCTTTTGTCAAATCATCTTCTTCTTCACTTGCTTCTGTCATTTCCTTTCTTGTTCTGATCCGGCTAAATCTTGCTCTTTTCCCTATATGTCCTCAATTTATCCATCGGATTCCTCATCTGGTATATCCACAATTTCCCATTCCTTTCATTTTCCTTCAGTTTTGAGAATGTTGCATTTCAGAGGAGTACAAACATCAATTTATTTTTCTCTTTTCTTCTTACTCTCCATCTTACCAAAAGAGGAACCAACTTCAAGTGCTCTTACCAAAAGAGAAATACCAACTGAGCCAAGCTTTCCTAACAAGCTCTTAAAGATATTTTCAAATTCTTGATCATAGTTAGCCAAATTCTTAGAGTGTATGTATATTTGTTTGCACACCGGTTCATTTAATTTCCACACCACATTGTTATTCATCGGTAAAAAATTCAGAAAATACATTACCAAACATATGACCAGAGTACCAAACCTGAAACGGTAATTTGTCATCTTCATTAATTGCCCATTTTCCATCAGTTGATCCTTTAATAGTTCACACAGGTTGAAGTCCTCACCTTCCATTATAATTTTCTGTGAGATGTAGACTGCACTAGCCGAAGTTGCTCCTTCTTTGTTTCTTAAAAATATTTTGTATGATACACCATACACAAATTACCTTGTCACAAAGTTTTTGATTGTCGAGATTATCATTGCCCTTTGATCTCCAATAATTCCGGTTAGGGTTTCAACTTCTTTATTTCAGATGGATTTGTTTCTCGGTATATCTCCAACTTTGCATAATCCAGTTAGATTTTCAATTAATTATTTCGAAATCATGTAGGGTTTGTCCAAAACCAAAGTGTCATTATTCAATCTGCTCAAAATGAATTTTACGAGTTCCACATTCTCAAAATAGGGAAACTCATTCCAAATGTCCAAATTCTTGTGTTTGCCTTCTTTTACCCATTTCAATTCATTGGGCAACAATAGATTTCTTATGGATCTAATCTTTTCACTGTTGTATTCATCTAAATTGATTGACCCTTTAATTTGTTCCATTTTTTCCTTTTGTACAACCGCACACCAAAATATATGGAAATCCCAAAACAACTAAAATACCTGATAAATTTTGAGATTCGCCACCGAATTTAGTTCACTCCTTCGAAATTTTTTTGCAGACCTTTTTCCTCCTTTTCTTCTGCACACTTGTAATAAATTCCTTTTGCCTAGGTTTTCTGTATACTCTATTTTTTCAAACAACGAGAGAAAAATTCTTCTGCGGACCTATGATCTCTTTAAGTTTCCTTGTGAGTGTTTTCCAAAGATTCTTTAGATCATTAATACACCTTTTTAAAATCTTCTCATGATCTAGTACCATCTTACAAACAGGGGAAAAGGATTTTCTTGAAAAGCTCCCCTGGACCAATGGCCTGAGATCAATTTTTAGAAGAATTACCGGAAGTGGGTTTTGGTATAGAGCCATTTTCAGCATCAGATTCGTTCTTCCTTACCCATGTATTCTTTATCTGATCTCTTATTTCATCCAAAATCATTTTTCCTTTTTCTTTATCATTTTTCTGTGTATTTTTGTATTTGTATACCGAACCTCTTTTGCCCACATTTTTGTTTATGCAAAATCTTGCAATGTGACCTCTTCTTGATTTCTGCTTGATCGGCATTGATTAGTAATATTCTCAGTTCTTCCATAGGTATAACATTCTACATTCATTCTATTGATAGAGTAGTTTGACATAGTTCTACATTCAATTGATTTATGACCAAAATTTTTGCAATTAAAACACTTACTAGAGAATGATGGATTACTTGATTTCATTTTACTTCTACACTGAGCAGCCATATGAATAAATTTATTGCAAGAATAACAATATGCATTAATATTTTGAGCATTAGGTTGTCTTACCAAATACCTTCCATCTTTGTTCATTTGATTTCCTTGCTTGAGATTTATTTGTCTAGATCCAAAACTTTCTCCTTTCTCATATCCAAGACCTCTCTTGTCTTTAGAATTCTTCTATCCTTGATTCAAATCATCAAGCTTAAAAGAACTAATCTTAAACTTCTCCTTGTATTCATTTGTAGTAGCAAGTTCATCCCTGAGAATAATAAGCTATTTTTCAAGTTATTCTTCATTCTTTCTGGATTGTTGCAATTCAATTTCTAACTAAATGAATTCTCCATTTTCTCTTTTGCATTCATCATATCTTTCTTTTAAGGACTGGACAAGACTCCCCTCATTCTTCTTTCTTTCTTCAATTTCCTTAGTTAGCTTCATCACCATAGATTTCATTTCATGTTTTAGGGTAGCATTGTTTCTGGAAAGCTTTTCACATTCTTCAGTTATTTCCTTCAAGGTTTGATTCAGGTGACCATCATCCATGTTTTCACTTTCTTTCTGCTTAATCTGATCACAAAGATCTTTCCTCTTTTCCCTTGATTTAACAATCCGATCCTTCAATGTCTAAATGAATTTCTCAGCATCCCTAAGATTTGATTTCAATTGTTGGACTTCTGATTTAGACTGATCAAGGTCATCAAGTGCCACCAAAAGCTGTTGTTGAAGACTAATAGAGTCCATTACATTCCAAGATCCACCTCAAGCTGCTAGATGTCTTTCAAGGAACTAGATGCTCTAATACCAATTGTTGGACTCAAGGGAACACTAAGAGGAGGGGTGAATTAGTGTTCTTCAAATCTTATTTTTATTAATCTGGTAATTAAACCATTTCAACATTAAACCAAAGAAAGATTCAAACACACAAAGTAATCATCCACAACACCATAACACAAGGATTTTTACGTGGAAACCTTGTTAGGGAAAAAACCATGGTGGAGGTTAATCCACAATTTGAGTACTCAAATATAAGTTTTACAAAAGGGAATGCACTTGCATTCAGGCTCACTACCTAGAGCTCACTACTCAATATAAAGGATCACTGGCTTACAAAAGTTTAGATTAAAACCATCTGAAAGTTTTAACTAAAGTAGTAGCATCTACTGATGCCTAGTTAGAGTTCTGGTTAGGTTCATGGATCAGATTCTATACCTTTTGTCTGATTCTTCTCTTTGCTTTGCTCTTCTCTACAATACACAACACAAATCCATGCACATATGAATTCAGACCACTATCCTTCTGAATTTTGAATCACACACTCATATACTTCACATACTACATATACGCTCTACAAAATGATACTATCGATCTCATATATATATCCGCTATCAAATATTTGATCATTCATATGTCAACTTACATAAAACAAGAAATACTTTTCAACTGTTGACTAAAATCCACCACTACTTTATGTGCACCACCCATAGTGGGTTAAATCATAGTGGGAACCCAAATAAACATATTCGAACATAGAAACATTTATCACATTACTTCTTAAACATCCACAACAACTAATTTTGCCAAGTCGGCATTCTAGCACAGATAACCAGAAAATTAGTGCACTGGATCTCCTAGATCGTATACCAGTGAATGTGTAGCCACAAAACTATAGAATAAGGTATTATAGATACCCGACTAAATTCCATGAGATGTATAACACAAACTAATAAGAAAATAATGCAAATTGATCAACAGACTTAGGTTTAACCGGATACCCTATTCTTTGTTCTATTCTGTCGGTATGAACCATTACTAAATTGTGGACCGGATGAATGACTTTAGGTTTCGATCAATGAAAACACTAGAATCCATATGCCAACACCCCTACCATGAAGGCAAGTAGAATACCCCTTGGTTTCAGTTTCACCCCTCTTGTTTCCCCTGGTAGTGGGGACTTCAGTGGAATGGGTGGTGGCAACTTTGGTAGCGGAGATGGCACTGGTGGAGGTGGCTTTGGTGGAGGCCATGGTGGTAGCTTTGGTAGTGGAGGTGGCTCTGATGGAGGCCCTATTGGTGGTGGGGGTTTTGGTGGTTGTCATGATGGAGGCTCCAGAGGCGATTCTAGTAGTGGTAGTTCTAGTGGTTCCACTAGGCCTTTATAATCCTCTGACCCTATTTTGAATGCCCTTCTCTAGAACATCGGTCATATGCAAAATCAGTTGGAAAGCCTTTCCTAGGATTCTACCCAACCTATTTTTCAATCTTTCTTCTAACATAGCCCATTTTTAGTAGAAATCTTGAGTACTCCTTTCCTAAAGGGAATGGAGATTCCTAAGTTTGAAAAGTATGGTGGTAAAGGGGATCCACACACACATGTTTCAACCTTCAATGCCATGTGTACGAATTTATTTCATCATGATGCTTTGATGGAAAAACTCTTTCCTCAATCACTCAAGGATACAAAACTCGAGTGGTACTGTTCGTTGCCCGATAATTCCATATTCTTATTTGATCAACTTGTGAATCAGTTTCTCTGTCAGTTCCAAGCTAACATTAGTCCAAATATGACCTTCTTGGATCTCGTCTGATGTAAGTAGGGAGATGACGAGAAGATAAGTGACTTCATAGCATGATATAAAGCACTCTTTTTCACAGATCTCGTACCTAATGACCGACTCTGATGTGAAAAAGGTTTTCTAGGAAATGTAGAGAGAGATTGGTAGTTGAAGTTTTCCCCAATGAAATACCCTTCCTTTGCTCATATGTGCGTCGTGTTGCGAGAGTATCAACAAATGGTAGTTCAGTTTGAGGGATCTTCCTCATGCTCTCATTTAGAAGGAAAGTATATTGTGTCTATCTTAGGAAAAGGTAAATTTGTTGCAAATTTAGTCACCACGACAAATGATAACGACCTTAGATGCAATAAGAAGTTTATGAAGTTGGCAGAATCTTATTCTTCCATCTTGTAAAAGTTGTTGAAAGATAAAATCATAACTTCGGAAAACCCTCGACCTCTTAAGGAACATTATCCTGACTAGTATGATGCGAATTCTTTTTTTCAGTACCATCGAGTTAACGGGAATGATACTGAGCATTGTATGTGCTTGCATCATGAGATATAAGATCGTATCGATGACAGTACCATTTGTCTCAATGGAATGAAACAAAATGTGAATAAATTGATAGTGAAGGCCAATAGTGAGTTGAAAATTCACATGGAACCATTTCTGTCTCATTTTGCAAACTTGATTATTTATCCCTCTGATGCTTCGCCTCAACCCATAGTGTACGTCAACATGGTCACTATCAATCCTTCCTTGTACCCTGCAACTAGCTCACTAGATGTGGTATTCACCTTGCAGGACTTTCCCTTGAGTAACAAGCCCTCTCCCCTATACATTCCTGCTCACCTCAATGGAAACATTGTGACAAGAGTCCTAGTTGACATCGTGAGCTGGGTAAATGTCATCACGGAGGAGACACTATGGCTAAATTCGTTACAAATGGAGGAGTATGAAGAAACCAAGTATACCATATGTACGAAAAATGGTCTCTCTCTTAAACCGTATGGATCCATAACCCTTTCCATCCTAGTTGGACCTAGGGTTGTGGATACAATCTTTGATGTTATTCTGGAATTAGATCTATTCAGGATGAAGTTGGGCATCCCATGGCTAACTTCCATGAATAGAATCGCTTTCGTTATTCATAAGTATTTAAAATTCTCCCATGAAGGTGTTGTGCACGTCGTGCATGACACTGTATATCGACCATTGGTATCCGGTGGGGTTTATTCATTGGATCATTTTTGGCCTACCTCGGTCGGTCTGCTCCCTCCTAGAATGGACCTACTGTACCCAAATGATGTAAAGTAAAAAATTGAGGGAGAAGGACAGCTGAAGGTGACCCCTCTAATAGTGTAACATCAAGCTACCTCCTCTTCTTGAAAGGGAAAGGAGAGGCATGCCCATCCTCGAGGCACCTCTTCTACACCCCTTTCTCAAGAAGAGTTTTGGATGATTACTCTTGGCTTTCACATAAGAAATCTGATGGTTCCTCCTTGGCATAAAGCCAAGATTAGGATATCTGACCTTCCTATTGTACCTCCTAGACCTTGGACCTACCTATATGGTAGAAGGAAGGTTCCTTGCAGGGAATCCTCTATTTCTTGGCCTTCGCTCCTACCACTTTTGATCCTAAGACAATGAATGGGAAGAGGCCTAGCACTAAGGTGCTAGAGCAGAACCCCCTTGCTATTTCTCTAACCTCTTCTCAGTACCTCCCTCCTTCTCCCATCCAAGAGTCTCTCCCTCCACCAAAGACAGTCATGATGGACACTCCTATGGTTGAGCAGGAAACTTTTGTTCCATATCATCTCTCAACCTCTAGCTCTCAGAGTTGCAGAAATTGCCTTGCACATGAGCGCAAGCATCGCTGAAAGGCTTTGGAAGTTGAGCAGTTCTCTCTGTAGAGGAAGGAAGGGGAGTCGATTACCCCTATTTTAGGGCCTCCTGATTTGTCCTCCTCTCTCATCCCCTCTGCTTCAGCTCAATCAAGTTCAGTTCTACTTTTGGCTCCTACTACAAGCATAAACACCCCTGACCCTAAAAAGTTATAGGTTTTATTTCCCCTTCGGTCGATTCACCTCTCTTGATGTCCCTTCTGAACATCCCAAATTTTGTGAAGCCTATAGACATGCCAAACACTTCGATGGTCTTCGCCATATTTTTCTCCTCCTCCTTTGTGCCTCTTGCCTCATCCATGGGGATTTCACATCCTCTCATGAAGAAAAAGGTGGAGTTTGGCCCTTCCAGAAATGGGGGGCATAAGAGGAGTCCACCTTCTTTAGAGGGTGGTCCTGCGCTAGCATATGTCATCCTAGTGATGAAACAAGTTATGGCTTCCCCTAAGTTTTTCATTGGTCCCGAGTCACTCGATGAGCCTAGAAGTAAATATTGAGTGTTGCCTCCTTCATCTATTGAGGTAACACATGGCACTCTTGTGAAGTGCATGTTTAACTTTTTGGATGAGGTCTCAACCCTGTCAGCAATTTTCGTGAAGTCATTGACCTTTTCTCCATAGGAACTAAGTGGAAGAGACCTCGAAGAGTCTCCGTCCTTGGCTCTTGTTGCGGGGGTGTTGAAGAGTTCCCCCCTTAATATTCCATCACTACAGGCTCATACACCTTCCCTATATAATGATCTAGATTGGGAAGCATATGACCTCTTGGTTGATGAGTGTTAGGGGGTGCCTCTTCTTTACCTTTAGATTAGGTGTGTGTTTGTTGTGATGTGTTCCCTCATGCTTTCATTATGTGTTCCTTGATGACCCTTGTCACCCTTGAATGTGCTTGGATACAGTAGTGATTATGTGTCATAAAACTTCCTCTATGATGTGTATTGATTTTCGACAAATTGGGGATGATGCAAAGTGTTGGGGGCATTTAGGCTTGCCTTCCATGTTGACCCATTTTTTTATTTTCACTTTTTTTCTCATTCAGTCTTCATATGGTCTGATATAGTACCTAGGGTTGATGACAGTTCATATATATACTATTACTATACTTATATATATTTATGAGTAGCTCTGACCCTAAAATATCAGATCACCCTTGTGCCCTTTATTTGTGATGTTATTGTCTCTTTTTACAACTTTTTTTTATCTTTCTCTCTTCTTTTCTTGAGTTGTGATGCTGTGGTGTTCATGTGTTGTCCCTCATGTGCATGATAATGTTACCACAGTGACATCTCGCTATGTCCCGCGGGCCACAACATCACTTTTTCATTCTTTCTTTTCTCTCCTTATGATGTTGTGTGAACTTGCATTCAACACACACAATTCTAAGGGGGGGCTATCATATCACCTTTGATTTCCAAAAAATGCATTCACAACCAACGAATCATTTTTCAGAAACCACATTCTCAACCTAGACCCCTAGTGGAACATGTTTTGTTCATCATGGGTTTGCAAAGAAAGACCTTGGAAAATTTTCCTCTAAGGAGGGAGAAAATTTTCTCACGGAAAAAGCGTTGACCTTCCACTTGCGAGGGGGAATTTTCTTCCTTTCAAATTCCTTGATGAAGTGAACATCTTTTGAAAGGACTCTTTGATGATTGAATTGATTTGGAAAAACTGTTCTTGCACTTTCAAATTGCGCATCCCTTGAGTGCACCTCTTTTCTTTTGAAGGATTTCTAAGGGACCCCTTTGAAACCCTTTCAAGTTTTTGACTCTCTACTTGTTTTCCTACATGGCCACTCTTTATTTTTTAACATGTTTTATCTACATATTAACATGTTGCTTTGCAGGTGCAGCTGTCAAGCCACTTTCTAGTCTGACTCTACGAAGTCCACTCACACTTGGGCTTCCTTCATGAGAGAGTACTTCGAGAGTACCTTCTTTTTAGGTCTAAGGGCCTATCAAGCGCTTGCATCCTATGGGATTTTTCCATCATTGTTCTGCATGCCTTAGATGTACTTTGTGCAACTTCGTAGTTCCACAGAGCTATGGAGTCCTTTTATTCGAACCTCCTCAAGAGAGAGTACCTGTGGATTCCTTTGCCTTCCCTGTGCTTTTGATTTTTCCAAATTGTTGTATGCTTCCCTGATGGTTTAGGTATACATTTCTAACTCTTCAATCTACTTTACTAAACACTCATCAATACTCATGCTCGCTAAAGTGGGGGGAAAATGTATAGGAGCGAATTTGCACCCCTGGTGTAAATTCCCCTTTTGCACACCCTCACCTTAGAAAATAAAACCCAAAGGCATAATTCCACATCACCTACCTACCTTCCATCCACTTGGTGCATGTTTTGTGTGTCGATGGGGGAATTTTCATCAGGGATGCAAGTGCAACACGTAAATGTCTACGCAACATGCTACCATCCCTGATAGATTCTCGCCTCTAGAGTCTATAGGGATGTTACACTCCTCATTAGGGATGAATTTTAACACCTTTATGCGACCAACCAATCTGAAAAAAACTTCTTCTCTTCTATTTTGGTCTTCAAAGGAATTCATTTTCATAATCACTCGATCCTCTTAGAAATTCATTCATCCTCTTGCAATTTATCTCATTCTCTCAAGAATTTTCACAACTCCATTGAGCATTGCAGCAAGAAAGCTTGTTACTCCATCAATTACATCCTTGTGCATATGGTACTACCATAGAAGTTGCGAGTTTGGAGTCTTGTGAGACCTCCCTTTGTCATTACTACAACCGTGTCAATTTTTCCAAGCTCATTGCTTGAATTCTCCCTTTATTGGCCTTGAGAACCGCGAGGTGGAGGTGGTAACACTTCATTTTCCTTTTGTGGTTTGATAGAGTAGCATAGCATATTTTGTAGTGTTCAATACTTTCATTTTCATTTCTTTTATCATACTTTCTACTTCATGTCTTTTTTTGGTTGTTTGTGGAGGTGGAAAAACCAAAGCGAGGATTTTATTGAGGCAAACCCCTATACAACCCAACATTTTCCCCTCTTGCTTGTGTGTGTTGAACATGTACGTGAAGCTCCCTGGAAAACTAGAACTTCAATGAGTAAATATTCGTCACCATTTTCTTCATCCACCTACTTTATCTCTTACATAGTTACCTCTCATACTTCATAATTATGTTTATTTTGTTAAAAAAATTTAGCTAGGCAGTTAGTAGGCCTTTTGGTGTTTCACATTGCATTTCACATTTTCTAGCCATATGGATGTCACCACGCCAAAGAGACACCGATGCACCATGTTATTGTCCTAGACCCATGTCTTGAATGATATCATGCACTCGAATCAAGTATACTAACATCATTTCCTCCCAAAACCCATCCTTTTTTTTCTTAATTGACTAAATTAGCCTAGCTATTTAATTAATTGCATCATTTTCATCTATTAACCTCATTAATTTAATTGGGTTAATTCACCCCTTTTCATGCTAATATTTCATCTCATTAAATTGAATAAATCAAATTATTTAATTTAAATCCCTAAGTCTCCTTATTTAATTAAATAGACCTATGTTATTTAATTAAATATCATTCCACCTTTCTCCCATTCATTAAATCATTTTATTTAATGAATACCATGAAATCCCCCTAATTGCATAAATTAAACTTTTGTTTAAATGGAAAGTACTAATTAAATCTAATTCCCCCCACTTGCAAGGGAATATTCCTTTGCACATTCCTCCAAAAAGAATATTCCCATTAAATATTCCTTCTCCATTTTGCAAGATTAAACTTTGTTTTAATTTGCTAAATTATCCTTTTCCCTCACCCATGAGAATATTCTCTCTCCTCATTTGAAAAAGGGAATATTCTTACTTAGCTTCATATGCAAGTTAACTCAAAACTTCTTGTGCAAGTTAACTTGTGACCTCTTGTACATGTCAAAAGTGTTTTTGTTTGAAGGAATATTAACCCTTAATTAAAATCTCATCTTCCATTCTCATCCATTGATGAGAATCCATGATCCATGCCTCCAACTTCCTTCATCCTTGACCATTGATTAGATTTTTTTATCTCAACCCTCCATTTCTCATTTGCTCTCCTATAAATAGGTCACTATTTGGAGACAAATGGATCCATCTTTTAACATAAAACTTATGCTGTTAAAATCACTTGCACTTGCACTCAAATTTAGCATCTTTTTTAGTTTAAATTTCTTGCATGTTAGCTTAGCTTCCATGATCACATAATGCGTCCATTTAGCTTATTTTTTAATTAGGGTTTGAATATTTTCGTTTAAAATCCATCTAGATTAGCTTTTCATTTGCATATCTTAATCATTTTAGCATAAAATTGGGTTAAATTATCTCATAGCATGCTCATTTAGATTAAAATCATATTTTCATAAAAATCTCACAATCATTCCATCAATTTTCTTCAATAAAACTAACTTCAACAAGCTCATTTATCCATAGGATTGGGAAAGGGTTGTTGTTCCACTTCAATGTGACACCACTCCCACAATGGGATAGGTTTCAATGGATTAGAGTATGCATTTTTAAAGCTTTTGTAGTTTAGTATGCTCGATTTTAATGGATGATTGGTTTAGTTTACACTTGATTGATCTTCTTGAGATTGAAATTAGTGGCTTCATTATGCTTCAGTTCTCCATGGATCAAGCATAATCAGCCCTTACTAATCTGTTAGTCACATTTTGGTGCTAGGAGGGCATAACCAATTGAATTTAATCAATTTCTATCTTGAATTACTTTTTTTCTTATTCTTGCAGGATACTGTGATGCTTAAGGGAATTTTAGCAACACCTTTGTTGGGTGTCACCATATAGAGATGCTATTTTCATCAGAAGCAACAATTCCTAATTAATACTCTGGTGTTGATTAAAATAAACCATGATTTTGAATACTTTTAGAGGTATCGAGAAATTACAAACGATGACGCTCTAAAATCGTGACACTATCGCCGTCATTGGATTTCTACAGAGCGACGCTACAATTCACCAGAGTGATTCCCATTTTATTTATAGTGACGCTATCATGAATAGTGATGCCCTTCTCTAGTAAGAAAAATAGTGATCAATTTTCAACATGTGCTTTAATTTTTTTACTTCAACTGATCACTAATATGCCTCTAACTTTGTTTTGGTTTTTAGGCTAACTAGGTTTTACAAGTTGGAAAATAAAAATTGAAGTGAAGAAGCATCCTTGTCTTTAAATCTTATAATTGTAACAAGTGTCTCGACACTTTTGGGGCAATTATAACCCATTTATCATGTTTTTCATTTTATGCTTTAGGACCACACTAGATTTCAATTGGGTTTTAAAAAGAATGCTCAAATGGGACTAAAATTGAACAAAACAACTTAAAACTTTATTTGATGCTTAAAATAAACTCATCTTTATGTTGAGGTTTAAAATTAATGAGTGTTTTCCATCTATTATGATTTACATTTTTGTCATTGAATGTGTATGCACTTCTCTCGTGCCACTCGGTGATTTTGAGAATCAAAAACATTCCTGGACATTTTGTATAATCACCCACATATTTCAATTTGGATTAAAAATTAACCCCATGCTAGTGTAGAGAAAAGACGGTGTGTGTGCTCTCTCCTTATTTCATGTGAACTAGGAGATTGAACTACAAACATAATTAATTGCTTTTGTATACCTATTGTCAATCAGGATTGCACCCTAGCTAAGTTTAACTCAACCATCCTATTGAAACATGGAAACACTCTCAGGTTGTGGGTGACCTATGGTGAGAATGAATCTCCAAATAGGGGTGGTTCCCCTGGCAGATCACCTAATACAAAATAATTTTTTGAGAAAAGGGTTAGAAGGAAAACTGGAAATGAAATCCTAAACCTAATGGGTGATGCACCAGAACTTTAACTTATTTTAATAATTCTACTCACAAATAGTTCTCAAAACACTAACTTTCACAACCTCACATGAACATACAACACAACATTGATTTGCATGAAGGTTTAAAATCAAACACAACGTGTAACCTGCATCATATCAACTTTTTGCACTCACAATTACAATAATAGTACATAAAAAGGATTCAAAAGTTGGAATCACAATGTAAACATTAAACTATTACTGCAAAATGAGACAAAATTTGAGATAGGAATGCTCTGCTACTTTTATTAAACTGAAGGAGTATGCGAATATGAAAATTGAGCACAAATATCAATCTTACAAAACCCTCTGCAAGTGAACAAGAGAGAAAGAAGCAAATATGAACATAACTCTAATTGCTAACTAATCTCCCAAAAAACTTTCAAGAGAGCAAGAAGCAAAGAAAAATACTTGAGTTTGACTTGATTTTCAGAATTACACAAGGCAAATATAGTTTTGATGATTTGCAAAAAATCAAGGTAAATATTCCAAGGTTCCCATGTTATTTGATTTTCTCCAAAAATCAAGAAATAACTAAGGCACATATCACATGATTTCTTCAAAATCATAAAAATATCTAAGGCACAAAATAGCCTAGGTGAGAAAGATATATGCAAATAAAAACTTAATACCATGAAGGTATTAGTGAAGGCATTTCAATTTTTAAAATCAATGTGAAAAAATGCCTAAGTCGACTTAGGGCAACATGTAAAACCCTAAACACAAAAGTTTGACCTCCTTGTTTTCTGCCCATCATTTTGCACTGTGGTTTTTCGAGTTTCTTTGCTCTACACCCATGCCACCATGAGGTTTTTGAGTTCGATCCCTTCCATGGAATTTTGAAAGCTCTTTTCATGAGAAATCTTGCAGGAAAAAGCTTGGCTAAGTCCTCTTGTCACAAAACCAAACAGTGACTTTATTTCGAAGGTGATTTCTTGGCTTTTTAAGCCACGACCACCAACATTTTTTTGATGCATTTCATTTTGTTTATATTGTGTTGACCTTCTCATTGTTCTGAGGCCGCCATTGGAGATATTTTGACTGAGCTTTTAGAGGCATCTCGTGGGAAAGCCCGTAGATTTGAGTGTATTTCCTCATCAACAAAACTTTGGTAAGCTTTGAATCTCACATTTTCCTCTTGTTTTCTATTGAAATCATGCTCGATTCGAGCTCAAAAAGCTGCAAAAAAAATGAACCTTTTTTTTTCCCATGCTTCTATATTTCTAAAACTCCTCCATATTCCATAGTCGTAGCTTCATTAGGGCATTCTAGGTTTTCTTTCAATAAGCTTGAGGGTTTCTCTACTTTTTGTGTGAGATAAAGGAGGCAATGATGTTCATTTTTTAAAAGAAATGAAAGATATTACTTGTATATGTAAGGTTGCGGCCTCTTTAGTTTTTGGGTGCCTCAAATATGCAAAGAATCAAGCCTTTTGCTTTAGATATAAACATTCTCTTTGGGTTTTGATAACACTTGAATATTTCTTGCAGTTTGCTCTTGCAATCGGGCCTTGAACATCCAGGCCATGTCTAAACTACTCATTCTTGGTTTATACTTTGAAAACCTTTCACCGTGGCTTGACCCATTATAGTTTTCTTGTTATTACTACATATCTTCTTCTTTTCAATTTATTGTCACCATTTAGCGCTCTGTATTTAGTCATACATAGTTGCATCACATATGTAATAATGGGTACTGGATGTTTTTTTTAGAATACTTGCATTTGGGGAGCAAGATGCACCTATAGGTATTATGAGGCTTCACCACTTTAGGTTGAAGTTCACTCTACATTCTGAAAATGTGCATGAACACTACCTCTCATAATCACTTTGAATTTTCAAGAGTATTAAACATACAACTGAAAACACTCCATTACGAATGTTCTTTTCAAAGTGTTGAATAACATCAAAATGTTGCAACACAAATCTAAATATTATGCTTCAAAAATGATTTCCTTAGGAAAAATTCATTGCTTCCCTTCAAATTTTGCATACAAATTTATGATGCTCTGCATACATTGCCCAAAAATTTGAAGGTGAGTGCTTGTCTTTGTGCTATGACTTTATCCATTCTACTTTACTGTTGTTTTCTCATACTGTCAATGCTCTTTTACTCCTCCTAACCTTGAAAAGAGCACACGATTGTTGTCTTATCAAAATAAACCATTTTTGTCAACCTTTCTCACCTCTTGATAATTGTACCCTCATGGGATGCATTTCTAACCACATAGCCGACAAAAAACTTAATGTATGGCAGCAATGAGACATAAAACATGATGACAACACCATTCTATGAAACTAACATGGACAACATGAAATGTTTATATTGAAACAAAAATCATTGAATAAAAGATAGTGCATTTTTATTCAATTCTGCATATTTATTAAGTCGGGTGTTCCCACAATACTGGTTTACAATTTTTGGCCACACTGGGCACTGAATTAATTTTTTCTAACTAAATCTTCACTTTTGGACACCTATAGTGGCTAAACTGTGAGGAATTTGAAGATGATGCAAACTAGTGATTTGTGACATTTTTTCTGTACATTCTAAATATATTTTTTTCAAAAAATTTGGAATCAGATTGCACTTTTTTTCCATCTCCTTCGAAAACTAGTTTTTTTCAATAAACACCACTTTTAAGGAGTGACACTCACCATATAACACATAACATTTTTTCCATGAAGGATAAAATTCTAATTTTTTCGAATTTAGATTTTTATTTACGATATATAATGCTTCCAATTGGTCTGATAGTGTTTTATTGAATTTTTTTTCATTAATCAAGTTTCGAAGTCAAACCATTTACAATTCAGACATAGGCAGACCATATAACACATAAAAAAAATTGTATGTATCGAAATTCAAATATCTTTTGTTGGATCGAGGACTTCAATATTTGGTGGACTCATATTTTTCAAAAAAAAAATCGATAATCTTCTATTTTTCCACATGCCACGAACAAAGAGGTTGATTTTCGATGAAAAACCTATGCTTAATAAAGCTAAAAAAACAAATACATAATAAAATCAAAACATATTAAAATTATATTCGTTGAATAGCTCGTTCTAAGGACTACCATCATCTAGTTGGGTGTGTGAAGTCTCCTCCATTTTTATCCTCAACCCGAACTTTGAAGCAAAAAAATCTAGAGTTTTTTGGTGCTATAGGGTGAGACGGTGGGAAAAGGGGGGTTCAAGCGAACCCCCCTTCCAAAAAATTTCTTTTGTATTTCATTCTGGGAAATGCATCATATGGTGGGACCCAACATTTAATGGGTTCTCTTGAAGGGGGGTTCGATTTAACCCCTTTTGGGTTCGCTCGAACAAAAAGTTCGTTCAAACCCCCAAAAACCAAATTTTTTTGTATGGGGTCATTTTTTGCAACTTTCCCTTCCTCATTTGATTTGTAAACCACTTTTGTGGGTTTACCCAACACTCAAATGAGACGTTTTTCATTTGTGATCTTCACTTCATTACACTCTTGGATTGATTGTCATGAATGATCAATGTGCCTTCAACTCCTAAAGCTACTTTGTGAATCACTCCTTCAATTGAAATGTTCTTTTACTTGAGCATTATGAATGTGCATTCCTATCTCATTCCCCTCTTGAAAATTAGGGGAAGCATGTTGGGCTCAACCCTTGTGGGAGCCCATGTTCACTACATGCTATGATGTCTTCAGAAAAGAATCAACAACATGATTTCACCTATACCTACACAGTGAATAAATATGTTACATAAAATATAGTGAAACTTGATGCTCCTGTGATGTTTCAATTTTTAGGCTCTCTTGTATACATTTGATGCTTTCTCAACTGACTTAAAGCATCATAGGAATATGCTATATTTTTGTTGATAGGGCACATAATGAGATTCATATCCAGAGCTCTAACCAACTCTTTTGTCATGATGTAGGTTCATCTGAAGGTCGGGAGCGAGGAGGAGCGAAAGACAATGAAGATCCACCCAAGATTTTGCTAGGCAATGATGGATATGTCTTTTCTTATATGCTTCTTTTCATTTCTTTCATCTTCAGATATATAGCATATTTTTACGTTTCTTTAGCTTGGCTACTCCTACGGCTTGTGTGGGACATTTGATTACTCCTTTCTTTCCGATGAATATAAAATCAACACTTATGCAGTCTTGTGTATATTTCATTCAAAATGATTCAAACATTGTAAATGAATGAAACATTGTAAAATGAATGAAAGCAATATCTTATAATTCATGTAGCCTCTTTTATGTTGTAAAGCATTTAATGACAAATTGAATACTTTATTTTTGGTTGTAACACATTGCACAATAAAAACTGCACTCTTGCTTTTAAACTTGAATATGCAATGGTTAAGCATGGAAGAAAAATGTTAAATCTTTTCACCTTAAAATAAAAATAAACTACTTGAGCTCTACCAAATTGAGTTGTAGGTGAAAAATTGGAAACAATACCTTTGGAGGGCCCACCTCCCCACTTCGAAAGGAGTGAATGACCCAAGTGGTAATGAGCTAAAGCCAAGCTCTTTCAAATCACAATATGAAAATATGTTTGTGATGAAAGTCATAAACAACAGGTGCAGATGTGTCATATTGACAAGTGTCACCCTTTGTATCTGTGTGATACGTCAAAATCTCTTCTCAAGAAGGGATTGGGAGGCCTCTCAATTGAAATAGTCTTGAGCTAATCTTGTCGTGTGTACTGCCACCTTGAACGAAATCCCTTACTACCAACCAATTGTTTAGAAGCCAAAAACCTTAATGCTTGCTGGTATAGGAATGGTCATTTTGAAGCCACCCCACATTTTACTATTCATTGTTGAAATAGAAAAATTCTTAGGATCTTCAGATCTTCAAGATTTGAGATTTGATGGTCCTGAGAAGTGTGTGTTGTGGAGGGGATCCAATATCACCAAATATCTAGTTGTTTGCATTGTCTTAGTGTTTGGAAAAATCTAAGTGGGGATTAAACAAGTAGTATCTTCTGATCCTAGGTGGTAAATTCTTGTGAGTCAATTTAATACTTTGCTTGAAAACACTAAAAAAAATCAACAAACTCATTTCAAAATTTCAAACCCTTTGGTTTAAGTATGGATACCCTTTGAAAAAGCCTTGATATTAATTCTTGTCCTAAGAATTTATTCTTAGAGACTTCTAATTATTTTGGTTTATATCTCAACCCATACTTCCCCAAAGTTAACATAGGAAACTATGGCTTAAACCTCATCCTTTCCATGAAATGGATTTTGTGAAATTTATCATGTTTTTGACATAGACATTTAGTTTGAAATTAATCAAGACAAAGAGTTTGTGGTAAAAAGAAACTCACTTAAGCAAGATAACTTGAAAAATTGAACCCAACATGACCATTTGGAGACCAATCGCTCTTGTTGAACAACCTGACTTCAGACCTAATATTATTCAACCAAAATTTTAAATCATTGAAGGAGAAAAAACTGATATAATTAGTAGTTTAAGAAGCTTCACTTTGGAAACAAATAAGACACCCATTCAATGGAGAAACACAAAAAATATTTTAGACAAAGAAGAGGAACAAACTAATATTGAGGCTAGAAGGCCCATATTACCACCACCTGTGTGTCAATAAATATCTTCTTTTCTTCCATAGACTTAGACTTCTCTAAATGATCTCACACAAAATCAGAATCCCCAAGAGAAGGTCTATAGGTCGTCATTTAAAACTTAGGTATCTTAGTCCAAGAGCTCTCAAAAAACACCTTTTAGAACTTCATCAAAATATAACCAGGATGGTATACAACTTCTACAGACATGCTTCAAGGAACAACCCAAGCTTGTATGCATTTTTTTATAGTCAAAATCTTGGTCTCTTTTACAATCTTAAACTTATCTAAATAATTGAGTCTTTAGCATTTGAAAATGCTAGAGGTCTATCATTTGAAAATGTTAAGAGGTCTAGCATTTTTCTCACTACCTTGGTCTTATGAAACAAAGGTTCATTCTATGTCAACATTGGTTCAAACATTTCATCCACCCCTTCGTCAAATTTCATCCTTCACTTCATCAAACTTTGCAAAAAATTTGAACACACCAAAATTTTTGGACTTAAACATCTATCAAACCAACCCCTAACTTAACTAATTTGTATGTGAAATGAATCCTTTTCCATGCACTAAGTTAAGTTAGTTATCATCTTTGAACTAGTTTATCTTGAAGGTCATGATTCTACCCTAAAGATTTCCAAGTTCATAAACATCCTTTATCCAAACATCAAAACATCAAACTTAAGTCAAAAGTGTTGTCCCAAAATGTTTGCAAAGACCACTTCCCACATCATTCACTTTTTCATCTCCCAATATCATCATTGCTCCCAAAATACTTAGAGCTTCCCTTTTACCTAGATTTGAATCAACTAGAGAGTTCAAACATTACAAATCTCAACACAACTCTCCCATAGGTGACCCAAAATTTATGGTAAAGACAAGATCACAACACAAGAGAATCATGGAGAAAACCAAAGTCACATTCACGTCAAGTGATCCCAATCCTTTAGAATTCAATCCAAGAAGTCAAGTTACCCCATCATAGCAACCCTCATCTTCACCAAGGCCCTATGAGATTGAAGATGTTACAAACAACCCATTTGGACTTACTAGTAAAAAAATCATGGAGTAAAAACAAGAAAATCAAGCCTTAGAAAATGTTGCTCTGATTTCCCCATCTTTTTTTACGCAACCTTTCACATAAGACTTAACAAATCCATCACTTGGGCTAAATCAAACATCCACTCCTATTATTGCAACTAGTCTTTCCAAGGACTTCCGTCTAACTGTTCCATTGAAAAGAAACACACTTGTGGGTACTCTCAATACCAATCCACCTCAAAGAACTACTTGGTCACCAACCTTTGGCACTTCTACCATTCTAGAACAACCCCAACATCAACATCAACCACTTACACTTCATGAATCCACGAAAACATCAAGATATCGAGGGTACCCATCTTACCACGAGTACCACAAGTGTGCCCAACATCCCGCAAGGAAGTGTTGAAAAAGTGTCTCAAATTGACCCACAAGGGCATACCAACACCATAACGCAAAATCAACCCTTAATGCAAATAGGTACATCTTTATCCAATCCCCCAACTATTTCATCTTAACCATTGGTTTCACAAAAAAAATTCATCCCATCTATCATTAACTTGAATTAGAACAATCCCTTGGTTACGAATCATGTTAACCCATGTAATACTTTTTCCACATCCCTAGTGCAAGGAAATCCTCAAGACATCAATCAAGGGAACCTTTTGAATCAATGGAATCAAGGGGCTAGTATGTCATTACCATTGCAAAATATAATAACACCATCCTCATATTTCCCCACTGTGCCCTTCACCATGCAAAATCAAACGGGACCTCAAACTTACATTACTTCCTCTCAATCCACTATCCTCCATGGAATTTTGAACCAAGGGAACTCCCAAACTCTCATCAACAACACGCAACCCACTCAAAACATCAACGCCCATAATCCATCATAAATGTCTGAACAACCAACTGATCCTACATTCTAAGTACATGCCTTAGCTTTAAAGGAAGTACAATAGGCTTATCAACAAGTCATCCATCAATAGAAACAACAACAAGCAGCCCTAGTAGCACAACAACAACAACAACAAGCAGACTTAGCAACAACATAACAACAATAATAGAAAGTAGCCTTAGGAGAACAACAAATAGCCTTAGCCCAACAATAACATCAAACTCATCGAGCAACCTTAGTAGCACAACAAACGACCTTAGCCCAACAAAAAAATCAATCCCATCAAGTTGCCTTAGCAGCACAACAACAATAGTAAGCCCAACATCAAGCAACCTTAGCAGCACAAAAACAACAACAAGCCCTAGTGGAATAACAATAACAACCCTTGTGTCTCAACAACAATAATATTTTGGAATAATGAAGAAGAAAATATCATTATACATATTTTGTGTTTTCATTGATGTCACCATATTATATGAGTTGCAACTGCAATTCTAAGCTCAAAGTTGATTCGGTATTTTGAACCAATATGTAGGAATTATCCTCCGGTATTTTGGTTTGCAATCCTCCTCTAATGATTCTCATTGATTACAGTTTTGGGAAATGGTTTTTGGATGTTGGAAACTTGTACATACAAAATCTTGTGTGTTCATGTGCTCGTACGGGGAGCTAGTATTACTCTTTTGCTATTAGGTCTATCTTTGGTCGACCTAATAAACAACTGGTGGTATAGTGGATTAATTTTATGTATTGTGGATGTATATGCGACCTATTCTAGTTCCAAGCCAACATGATATAGCATGATATACGCTTGAATTGTTTTTGGAAATATTTTGTACATGCTTGAGGTCGATAGCTATCTTTTTGGTGAATAAAGATTGCATCTAATTAGGCCAACCTAATTGATGCTTGTGAATGAGTTAGATATATATATTGGAAATTTTTGAGATTGAAGTGTGTGTAATGAGTGGGATTGAATGTGAATATGAATATATGTCTGTTGGTGTGAAAATTTACTAAGCATCAAAGGAACGGAATCTTCACTTGTTAGGTGTAACTTCATTAGTTCATACTATGGTTGTAAGCCATTATGTTATTGTATCTTTTGTAGGTAGTGAGCCACCCTTTGTAATATCTTCTAACCGGTTATACTATATTGTGAGCTAATCCTCACCGTATTTTTTCCCATTCTGGGTTTTCCATGTAAAAATTATGGTGTTCATGTGTTGTGTGTTTTTTTGTTTTGTTAATGCTTCCGCTCATTTTCACTGTTATATGCATTGGAGTATTTGGATGGTTTTTATTGAATAAGTTTAAGAAGATACTTATTCACCACCCCTCTCAGTATCTTGGATATTCAACAATTGGTATCAGAGCTCGGTTCCTCTAGAGAACCCTAACAACTTGAGGAAGATCTTGAAGATTGAACAAATGGATGATAAAGAAGAACTCCAGACAACTCTTGATGACCTTGAAAAAGCTGAAAATGAAAACAGGGATTTGAAAGAAAATATTGATGAGGAAAATGAATGCATTCGGAAATTGAAAGAGCAATTGAAGAAGTTTAAAGAAAGACATAGAGAAGTGAGTGAACAATTAAAACAAGAAAATGAAGAGATTATCGGATTGAATGTGCAAGTGGAGGAAAATAAGAGAATTGAATACTGTCTAAATACAGTGGTGCAAAGCAAGTCTGATTAACTCTCAAGGCTTGAACAAGAAGTGGTAAACCTAAGATCAGATCTGGAAAAAGAAAAAGTATGTGAAGATAGTTTCAAAAAAGCTCCACCAGGCTTGATGAATTGATTGCAGGAAAAAAACCATCTAAATACAAAAGTGGTTTGGGACTGGAAATAGGTGAAATCTCAAAAAGCTATGAAGACCTCAAATCTAGTAGACAATCAAAAGATTCAAGATAAAGGGAAGCGAAAGAAAAATCCAAGAAGCTTTACTAGAAGACCGCCTATCAAACAACCAAATGCTCAAAGGTATCCATCCTTCAATAAAGTTTTTTTTTCATGCAATAAATTTGGTCACAGGGCAACTGAGTGCATAAGTATCATGAATCAATTTTTTTGGTTCCTTCTCTAGAAAAGTTTTTGCATGCAAGAAAGTTAGACATAGAGCTAGTGAATGCAGAACTCATATGATGAATTGCTTTAATGGAGGTAGAATGAATCAATCTTTTGTTGGATATTGATATACTTGTAATAAGTTTGGAAATAAAGTGAATCAGTGCAGATCAAGGGTTAATGGAGGAGAAACAAATCAAAAAAATGTTGTCTGCTACCAATAAAATTGAACACATTTCGAGACTTTGCAAAAGTAAAAAGGGAAAGCAATCTAATCAGGTAAAGAAGAATGAACCAGTGAAGAAATTTGATAAGAACAAGGTTAAGAAATATATGAAAAAGATATGGAAAAAGAGAGAAGATTTAGAAACATCTGATGCGTCTATGCCCTCATTTGGTGTACACAATTCCTCTGGGAATTAGACCTAGGGGAGTATTAACAAAAAATTGTTTGAACCCCCTGGATATTTGGCATGCCAATCTTTGGCACGAGGAGATGTTTTAAGGAATGAATAGGAATAGGTTATGCAAAGAAACTAGAATAAAATATGCAATTATGATCTTTTGCAAAGGAGATTAGGGGCTTTTAGTGCAACTGAAGTGTTTTTATCAACTTTTCGAATTCCATCACATTTAATGTGAATTAGGGAATCTCGTTGATCTATAAAGGAAAATTATGAAGTTTTTCTAATCACTTGTGAATTTAAAGAAAGTGGAGAGTGATTTGGAGCATTCTTGAGGTGATTTGGAGAGAAAACCCTAGTTTCAGTTTTTCATGAAGGAAAAAGGTATTTTACTCTTCTATGTTATTGTGGGTTTGAGTAAATCTTCTTTTTGAAATCATTTGAGCTTGGTGTGTGTGAAAAATGGAAACCCCTATAGTTGTGAAAGCATCTGAAAGACCTAGACCTTCCTATAGGAAATACTCTATGAACATTTTCGAAGATGACCCTTTGGGCGCCTTCTAATCGATTCCTCATGGTGTCATGCCCACTAAACACACTAGGATGTACATTTGAGATAAAATTGAGGAATTTGATCATAGAAAATTGATAGAAATGTGGAAAAATGATCTCACTGGGGATAATTTCTTGATAGAAGTCGAGTATTCAAATATTATTGCAAAGAAGTTGGATCAATGGAACTCCTTTCCTAACTTCAAATCCACTGTTGATGATAAATATGTTAAACCTACCCCTAGAAAAATGCATGACAAGATTTTTTGGACTGACAGACCTCATCTTATAACCAAGGAAGTGATTAAGACAGTTATCAAACTCTGTGACACCAGACCAGTACCTATGTTGAAATCTATGAAGAATGAAGTGGTAATGGAACTCACCAGAGCTAAATTTTATAAAATGGATCTTACAAAAAAGCCTATCACTAATCCAACTGCAAAGTATGCAACGATAATGATCGAACACACAATCTACTTCACTAACAGAGGAAATTCAGTGTCTGCTACAACAATTTACACGAGATATGACATGGCAGCTAATGGTGCTAATTATAATTTGTGTGAACTTCTCCAGTAGCAGTTGTTTGAGAATCTGAAGATGTCAAAGGAAAAGAAATATGTGTTTAATTTTGGTTCTTTGATTGTTTTTTTGCTATTCTACTTTCTAAGAAGGCTTCCTGGAAGAGATGGTGTGGTAATTTGGGAGACATTTAGACCGGTTGCACATTATATTTTTGATTATTTGCATAATTTGGGTGATTTGAAGAGTTGAGATAATGCTCTAACAACATTCTATGTTGTGTTCAAAAGAAATTTGAAGCAAGTTGTTGATAAATATAAGGATGATATAATATTTTGTGTCTCCTCTGATGAGTGCATGGTTGAAGCTGTTGAACCCAGATTGTATGGATTCAACCCTTAGGGTATGAGATTATAGATGATGAAGCCAAAGGCTATGTACAAATTTTGTTGAAAAGTATGAAAGACACCAGGGAACCTTGAGTTGGTACATTTTCAAAAAAATATATGGAAGTTCACTTGGAGCATAAGAAACCTGTGAGAAGAAAGAAGGTAGATGGAATGCTTAAAATTTTTGGATTTATTGATAAGAAGATTGCATGAGGAAGAGCCTTGGGAGAAGAGAAGACTGGAGAATCATCAGGTCTAAGGAGATCCGACAAGACTGCTCCTTCAAAACTAGTTTATGGCCCTACAATAGTGAAGATAGAGCCTACTGCTCCTGGAAAAGGTGAAGGCTCGGCTCCTTCTGGACCTACTATAATATCTGGTAAAAGAAAAGGAATTCCTTCGGTGGTGCCTGTCAAGAGAGGAAAGAAAAAAAAATCCACAAGATAATAACTTCAACATCACTAAAGAGGAAGAGGAAGAGGAGGAAGACCCTACAAAATAATTGGTAAGAAAGAAGACAGGAAGCATGCCCTCTAGTGAAGGTGCTTCACAGGAAGCTAGTGTTGGTTCTAAAAGAGTTCATTATCATCCTATGTAGAATATGAAGAATAGGATTTTGGTGTTCATGTGCACATTGAACCCAAAGCAAAGAAGGATAAATTTGTAGAAGAGGTAATTATGATCCAAGAAGAAAAAAATGCCTCTCTGGTAAGACCTGGTTCTCCTCTTAGATTAGAGGCTTTGGTAAATAGCTTGATACATTTTGAAGATATGTTCTGACCTACAGCAGAAATTTATGAACAAGTAGGTAGAGAGGACATAAAAACATTAATGATGACTATTATTCAGTATGTTATTACTTTGGAAGTCAGGTGGGATTATTTCAAAGATAATGTGCCTAGAAAATTGTGGGAAACCCTGATGAAAAGGAGATCAGAGGCTGTTGAACTCGAAGAGAAAAAGAGAAATGAAACAATTTTAGAATATTGGGTCCTCTTTGACCCAAAATGATTTGGAAACCTTGAAGAAGGTTTGTTCAAAAAATTTCCAGATGAAGAAAAGAGTAAACACCTTGATGAAAAAAGAAAAGAAGCAGATAAATAAAATAAAGAAAGAAATTGCAAAAGCCATCAGGGGTATGGCTAAGAAATATGACATGATTGGTGCACTCCCATCCGATTATGCACCTACCGTAGGTGAAGAAGTTTCCGCAGAGGTGAAGGAAGACACTCCTTCTGGTACTAGTGATACAAACATCCCTCAAGAGACAAATGATGCAAATATTACTCAAGAAATAGGTAATATAGATGTCCATCCAGAAATAAATGTTACAATTGATCCTCTAGAGATTGAGAAATGGAATGAAGAAAATGTTGAAGTAGAAAAGCATGATGTTGCTCCTCCAGAGCCTACTGAAAAAGAAGAGGATAAAGAAGAAGAAAAGGAATAAGAGAATGTAGAAGAAGAAGAAGAAGAGAGAAATGAGGAATTCGTCAGAAAGAATGAAGAATAAATAAGGTAGGTAGTGGAACCACAAACGTCCTCCAGAGAATCCTCCTCCAGCGATGATGTTTTGAAAGGCTTGTTGTCCAAGCATATCAAGTTCTATCTAGTGATTCCTTCAGAACTTCTACAACTTCCCATGATTCAAGGTTGCATGGATTTGGACAAGATTTCTCATATTCATAAAATGGTGTTAGGGGATGCATTGCATGCATCTGAAAGAAGAGAAATTATGGAAACACGTCAAAAAGGGATTGAGCTTATTGATGATGCCATCAAATATTTGCAGTAGGCTACACCATGTACTTCAATGGACACATCTCTCACTTCCATAGAGAATCTAAAACTCCTATTGGACTCCTTTAAGGAGTATGCCTTCGAACTTGGTGAGAAGACAAAGCAAGAGGTTGAAGATAAATTGTTGGAGAAAAGGCTTTTGGCACTTCATAAAAAGTGTGCTCTGGCACACACTAATAATGAAAAGAGCCTAGAAACTATGAATTCTTGTGAGTCTGAAGCAAATACTATATTTTCTTACTACATAAGGTGGCCAAATGCCACACAAAGCATCAAAGATCTCATGGAATCCATTGAGTCTCAGTTGATTATAGTCTCTAGTACTTATAATGCATCCAAAGATAGAGACAAGACAACTTGAAATGCCATCTCTACTCATGGAGAAAAAATCTTTATGTTATAGAAGAAGAAAGAAGATATCATCAAAAAAATTGGTTTGCTAGGTGACAGTGTGAGAATGGAGTACTCTTTGGTGGCCAACGCAGAAAAACTAGATAAAATCAATCTAACTCTGGGTACACTAGATGATGTTGAAGAGAGCCTGATAGAGTTGGCATCTCTGAACAGGATGTTGATATATGGTAAGCAGAGTTGGGAAGAAGGCAAGATAGCATGGCAAGGTATTTTCAAGGAGCTTCCAAGATCACCTTCCTCTGGGTAATGTTTTTTAAGTTTACACATTGTTGGGACAAGCTCCTAAAGGGGAGTGAATTTTTTTTTACTCAAAATTATGGATCATCAGTGTACATACATGTATATTCACATTTTTTGATAGCCCTTGGCTTTGATATCAAAGGGGTAGAGAAAAGGAGAAAGGGGAAAGAATGGTAGGAAGAGAAAATGGGAGAGTATTGTACATAGGAGGTTTGTAAATTGTTTTGGCACATGTTTCCCTTAATGACAAAGGGTGAGATTGTTGGAAGAATGAAGAAGAAAATATCATTATACATCTTTTGTGTTGTCATTGATGTCACCATATTATATGAGTTGCAATTGCAAATCTGAGCTCAAAATTGATTCGGTATTCTAAACCAGTATGCAGGTATTATCCTCTGGTTTTTTGGTCTGCAATCCTCTGGTGATTCTCATTGATTACAGTTTTGGGAAATGGTTTTTGGATGTTGGAAGCTTGTAAGTATAGAATCGCATGTGTTTATGTGCTCGTATGGTGAGTTGGCATTACTCTTTTCCTATTAGGTCTATCTTTGGCCGACCTAATAAATAGTTGGTGGTATAGTGGATTAATTTTGTGTATTGCAGATGTATGTGTGACCTATCCTAGGTCCAAGATGACATGATATAGCGTGCTACATGCTTGAATTTTTTTTGGAAAGATTTTGTACATGCTTGAAGCCGATACCTATCTTTTTGGTGGATAAAGATTGTATCTCATTAGGCCAACCTAATTGATGCTTACAGATGAGTTAGATATATATATCAGAAATTTTTGAGATTGAAGTGTGGAATGAGTGGGATTGAATGCAAATACAAATATTTTTTTTTTGATCTACGAATTTAGTAAGCATCAAAGAAACTGAATCTGTGCTTGTTAGGTGTAACTTCATCAATTCATACTCTAGTTGTAAGCCATTTTGTTACTATATCTTTTGTAGGAAGTGAGCCTCTCTTTTGGATAGTGAGTCCTGGCAGTGAGCCACCCTTTGTAATATCTTATAACTGGTTATACTATATTGTGAGTTAATCCTCACTGTGGTTTTTCCCATTGTGGGTTTTCCACGTAAAATTTTTGGTGTTCATGTGTTGTGTGCTTTTATGTTCTGTCAATGCTTCTGATCATTTTGATTGTTATATGCATTGGAGTATTTTGATAGTGTTTGTTCAATAAGTTTAAGAAGATATTGATTCACCCCCCTCTTAGTATCTTGGATATTCAACACAACAAGCCTTACTAGCTCAAAAGTATTCCCAACAACAACAAAGTTCCTACTATAATCCTCAACAGAACCTCGCCAATACAAACACATTAGGAACATATACGTCAACACATCAATCACCTTCACAAAATACCACACCACCATATACACCGTATAACACTTTATCATATGAGAATCCCACATATAATCCATCTTCCATCCCACAATATGCAATGTATGTTCCATCAACAAACTCGCAAGAAGATCTAGCATCACAACTTAAGGCATTATCACAAGAAATGTAGGATCTTTGGATGGGAAAGACAAAGAAGCCCCATACACATAACTTATGTCCATATCCCTTCAATTGGAACATCACAATGGTACCATTCCCTCCTGGCTTTGAAATCCCTAAATTTGAGAAATACAAAGGAGAAGAAGTCATGTAGACCATGTCAGATATTTTAACGTCATGTGTATGGAGGTTGCTTACAATGATTATTATTTAATGTGCCTCTTCCCTCGAAGTTTAACAGGTCCTAACATGCATTGGTTTTCTCAACTACCACCAGGTATCATGACTTTACAAGAAATCACTGATAAATTCGTAGATCACTTCTCCTTTAACGTTGACATGGACGTCAGCTTAAAATATTTGTATACTCTCGAACAAAACAAAGGAGAATATTTTTCCAGTTTCTTGCAATGGTGGAGACAAAGATCCAGTAAGAGAAAGTGGCCCCTTCTCGATGAGCGAAAAGTGGGGATCATCATATCAAATCTTGATCTAGATCTATCCTTCCACTTAAAAATGCAGTGCATCACCTAATATGATGAGATTTTCCCTAGAGCCCTTAACATCAAAAGAGCTCTAATCTCACAAGGAAATACTCAAGCTCACAAAGATAATCACCCATCGACTAGTTCAAACGACAAGCCTCATGTCTAGGCTAAGAAAAAAAATATAATAAATGATGGTGTGGTAGACGCTAAGGTGGTCCTAAGTGCTCCCAGACCAAACAACAATCAAGTTACTAACATTCAACCAACTTTGCAACAAATGACACCTCCTTAGAACAATCAGATTAACAACACCAAAACGTAACAAAGATGAACCCTTAACAAGAACAATTATACGAAATACAAGTACACACAGTTATCTAAACCTATCAAAACCATCATGAAGAAATCGATGGAGTTAAACCTGATAACACTTCCAAAATTTGAAAACTACCAAGAACCAGAAGAAAAGCAATCTTGGTACAATGAGAATGATCTTTCTTAGTTTCACAAAATAGAAAACTACATGAGGCTCAAAAATATTATCCAAGATCTTATAGAGAGAAACACCATATTTTTTTAAGTACCAGGTGGTAACGAGGATCTTAAGATATAAAAGAACCCTATGCAAAATCATAGAAAAGGAAATAACACTGGAAAAGCTAAGGATTACACGAAATTTCAGCATACCTATTCCAATGTAGTTGTTTCCTATGATAGTGTTATCACCATTGTCGCTATCAAAGGACCTAGTGTGTAGTGTGGAGTCACCACACAACGTGGCAGAGTCACCATCCAAGGAGTCTCATCTCAATTTAGGGCACAACCTACTTTTTGATGGGTGTTTTTACACATTTTCTCAACACAGGCGATGCATAGGTGCATCACCTCTCTTGAAAGGAAATATCCAGCAAGTTGTTGAAAATAACCCCAAGGTCTCTTGGGTGTCAGCTCATGACTTGCATAGGATACCTTAGTTGATGTTTTTTGTGATTTTACTGATAATCACAGGGCAGACTTACATGAGTTAATCTAGAAGGGGAATCGGATTTGGAAATGGAGTTTCTGAGGTGGGGAAGTTACTGTACGTTTGCTGGAGGTTCAAACAACAATTTCAAACTCCATTTCTGACTTGAGATTTGGCTTTACAATGTGCAATGAACCTTAGCATAGGTCACCTCTTTAAAAAAAAGAAAAAAAGGGCAAGGAAGAGAGAGGGTTCTTGGACCTACAACTACCAATGAACAAGGATCATGGAGGTCTCTATGGTGGACAACTTCCTTAGAGAAAAATTCCAGTTAACCAGAAATCTCACAGTCTCATGAAATTTGTGCTATCTTCTAAGGATTGCAGATATTTTACCATTCATTCACCATACATATGCATGAAAAAAGATAAATATTTAAAAGCAACTTCAAATCAAGGTCTAGACTAACTTTACATGGCCATCTACCAGAAGCAAATAACCAAAAGTATGGACAAGGAGGGCATCTACATAGCAGAAATCTTCATAACCAAGAAACAACATCACTAAATTTACCAAAGCTAACTGAAAGGAGACTAAAACAACAAATAGAATTCAACTAAATCATCCAACTATGAGAGAAGAATCATGAAACATGAGAAGAAATTCATAAATGCACCAAAATCAATGTATTTCAATTCCAATTTATGTAGCATGTCTTTACAACAACTCAACTCTCCTTGAAAATGAGAGGAGACCCCTATTTATAGTGTCCCAAAAGTAGAACATGTGGCCAAGATTTATTTACATTTGTGTGGCCACAATTCATTATAAACTAGGGTTCTACCCACCCCCCAATATATTACATTTTTAAAATACATTTTGTCCATATCCCTGTTTTGTCTTCTAGTGGCAGCACTGTATAATTTTTGTCCTTTTGTTGATTGCTCTTTGCTGCATCTATTCTATTAAAAATTCTTTATAAATAACAGGGTTTCCCTCTTGCCTCTTCAAAGCTACATACTCCATGAATTTAAAGATCATCAGCTAGAGCTTATCATCCTCAATGATGTCAAATCTTGGCACTTGGTAGCTCCACTCTTTGGAATTGTTAACAAGCTTCTCCCAGTCCTCCTCATACTTGGCAATGTGGTATCTGAATAGCTCAGATTGGGTGAAAGCTCGGGCAACAAAGCTCATAAAATCTATAGTAATTTCGGCCGACATCCCATCTTCCATCCTCTTTCAAAAGTGAGACTTTATACTTTCTAGATTGACCTTGACAGCGGGCACTTCATACCCTGTCATCAACTTTAGGTATCGAAAGAAATCTCCTCTGGCCTCCTTGGCCCACTCAACATCCAAATTTACTCGCTCAAGTAGTTGTTCCAACCTTTTGTTCTGGTGATCGAAGTCTCGTTTCCACACATCCATCAGCCAATGGTCATCATCTTTGAAGGAAAACTCCTTTTCCCAAATTTCACTTGGCAGCTTGAGGATAGCCTTGATTTTTGGGTAAGCAGACCCATACTTCTTTGGGAACTCAATGCAGATTCGCCTTGTACCTTCAAGAGATTTTTGCACTTCTAAGAACTTGTTCGTTGTTCAAACAAAAAGATTGATACCTGTATTCCCAATATCCAAGACCTGTCAGAACCAATTTTTTGTCATCTTGTCCAAGTTCTTTCTCTTCTTCAGCTTGTTAATATGCTCTTTTGACAGCAACTATGGCAAGGTCGAGGATGTGGTTGGTTGTTCATCTACAGATGACCATTGTTGGATATAGGTTGTCAAATCAGCCACCTATGCCTTAAGCTTCTCCTTCAAAACTTTGTCCTGCTAAATGATCAGATGCACCACTGTGGCGACTGACTCCTGGAGATGATCAACCTTATGCTCCCTAGTGTTCACTCCCAAATCTATGGTGGATATCTTATAAATTATTCCTTGTTCTCCCATCATTGGCGTAGCTATTTGTACTGCTTTGGATCCAAAGGCATCCATTGTTATCTTTGACCTAATCTTTGGCTTCTTCTCCTTCCTGGTGTCGATCTAGACTTGGGCCAATATATCCTCCAGGCTTGCCTTTAGGTCCTTTGGAGTGGGAGCCCTCCTTTCTAGCTAACTTTCCAACCAATCAGACATTGAATACTTTCCCCAAGGTGACTCCTGTTGATCCCCCTTTCCTTCTTCTCTGACTTCAATTTCCTTTTCAATGAGGGCCTCTCGCCCTATCCTCGTATCCTCCTCATCAGAGTCTTGTACGAACACTATGCGCTTGATAGGGGACTTGGCAGGTAAGCGCTTGTTAGGGTTGCCTTCTTTTTTAGTATCCCTTTCTCCATCATACCCATGCCTTCATTTGAGCCTCAATAGGCCTAGTAAGTATGTCGAGGTCATCAACCTCCGACTCATCCCAATCAATCATTGGTAGTGGTAGATTGGTGATGGCATTGTTCCTAGGGTTGATTATAGTGCTTTCATCTTCCTCAAGTTGATCAAGCACCGAGAAAAAAATCACCCTTTTCACAAAGTATGCGGTCATCTGCATATAGTGCCTTAGCCGCACTTCAAGGTCATCCTTACACTTTGCCCAAAAATCCTCAACATTGTGGAGGTAGGCATACTCTTGTCAAATCTCTTTTTTGACATGACCGTATGAGTCCATTCATGGCCTGGCCATGTAAAATTTGAATTGATATTCCACCAATTCCTTCTCTGAATTGTAGGCGCATTGGGAAGTATAAAGTTCATACATCTCTTAGTTGAGTGTAAGGGGAGAAGGGATCCCCGCCAGATTCCTTCTACTCATAACGGTGTCAATTTTGTGCAACTGCGAAGAGAGTTCCAATAATATAATCCGGTCATTACAGTACCGAGGTAGCTTGTTTGGCCTTTTCGAGAAGCCCTGGGCGCGGATGTATGTGAACTAGGGGTATTGGATAAACAGGAAGGCATAATTCTTTATAAATGCTCAAGCATTGTGGGAGACCCTTCTCTCAAAATCTCCCTCAAGCAACCTGATGATGTAAGCGATGAATGCATCATTTAATCTGCAATAATCCTTTTTGAAATTTTTGAACTGTAGTTGAGGGTACTTGTCGAAAGCCTTGATTTCTCCACCAGGAACTTCATTTGGAACTCTGAATAACCTATTATAATGCTTCTTATCAGCCAATGATTATACCAGGTAAGAGGTCATGTAGAACTTGGATGTCTTCTTGACGCTCATGAATTGATCATGAAAGTGATCACTGATTATTCCTCCCCAGTAGAATGTGTTGTCCTTTCAATAGAGAATGTGCTCGATGAAATAAACCATCCATTCTTGAAAATACGCCGCATAAGGGAGGCCCATTACTTTTCTCATCATGGTGATCAAATCGTGGTAGTCCTCAAAAAATTCTCTACGAAAGAGTTCCTGGGGAACCTTTGCAGTGCTACCCCATCTATCCTTCAGGCAATACTGATTTATAAGCTTCTTGCATCTTATGGGGTCTTCATCCCATATTTCTTTGCACTCCTGAATAGTAGGTAGCTCCATCTTTCCAAAGACAGGAATATGGAAAGTTTTTGTTATTGTTGACGGTGACATGTCGACTAGGATGTTTCCATCCCTGTCAACAATAGTCCTTGTTTCTGGTTGATATGCCTCTCTGTAGGCCATAACCAACTCGAGGGAAACCCATAGCCTTGGCTATTATGTTGCTCCTGATGAGTCTTGCATTATATATTTTGGGGCTTATTCTAACCCTTTGTATGAACTCATCAATATCGACATGCCCAATATTTGTGTCAGTGATGTCCTTCTACTTGGTTGTGACCTTGGAGTGCAATGACACTCGCCGAAATTTGTACTTCATCTAGTCTTTATCATCCTTGCCTCTGATAGGTTGTTGTTAGGTCCCATTACTTTAGAATATAAAATGGCAATAAGTTTACCGGGCAGTGTCCAAGGAATTTTGCAATAGAAGATAATTTAGATAACTCATCTTAGATTTTATGTTTCTCTTTAAACTATGGAAGTCAATTTTTAGTCTAAGGCCGTCTAACTACTTAACTAGGAAACAATTTTATTCTAAGAAAACTAGAAAGCACAAGATAACTAATTTAGAAAGTATAACAACTAAGCTAGAAAGCACAGGAATAAATGAACTGATAAAATGATAAATTATGGAAGTGGAAAAATGAGTAAACATACCATGAAACATTCTCTTAAACAGTAAAGGATTCTAACAGTCGTAACAAGTAATTCATAATAATTGAAGAAAATAGTGCTCTGAAACTTCAGACTCAACAACCGATAGACTTAATGATTTCCTACTAAATGGTTATCTATGTAACAAAAATAACATAACAGTAAGTACTTATCTATTTAAGCTATCCTCCCTCGAGTGGCCAGCTCGGGGGTTATCACATTTGTTCTCAAATCACATACACTACTGGTTTCAAAGTTCTTTCATTGAAGACAATTATCACCCATGGCTCAACAACTCAACAATTGATAGAAGATAGTTTCATAAGTATTCAGAGATTATGTTAATATCATAACATTACTATTGAGTGTATTTTTCAACTTCAGGAAATTACATTTTATAGAAAAACTTTAACTAAATCCTAGATTTCAAATTGCGTAGATAGCCATTGAAAAAGTCTATAACAGTTTACAACTAAATCCCTTGTCTTTAAAACCCATTACATAAACATTAAGAAGGCTCGAGACAAGCCATGAAGTCTTTGACTAAAATATCATAACATAAATTAAACTAACAACAACTATATCCTCAGTTCATCAGCTTAATGTTCAGGAGCAAGTTCCCAACATTTATCTTCAATCATTACTAAGGATTGAGCTTATATAAATAGGCTTTTCTGGTTTCATTATGATGAGGCTATTTTTACCTCATCATTTCCTTCCCCTCCTAGTTCATGGTAGGTCCTCTTGCTCCATAGTTGTAACCCTGACTTTTATTCCATTCTTCGTATCTGGCACTAATGTCATACTCTCTCTTTTTGTTGAATCAAAATTTATAGGGTCATGGATGAACCCTCTATGAAATACAACACCTTCTCTCTATTGATTAAAAACTCTATCATTCTAGTTTGTTGAAATATGGAAAGTAAGATGTGGATTAAGTAGCAAGGGAGGTCTATACCTCATCCCTATCCAGTTTGTCTTGAGGTCTCTTAGGATTTTAACTAAAGCATCTTTCCTTTTGAAAGACAATCTGATATTAAGAGGAGAGATGACCTCTCTTTTCTTGAGATGAGCTGGTAATGGAGTAAATCTCTCTTCACAAGCGTGCCAAGATTTTCCAATTAACTATTGCCTATGTTCCATGAAATTATTGTAACACAGTCTGAGACTATCATCATATATTTCTTTCATTTTATCATTTACCAGGAGACCTTATTTGAAGACCCATAGTTCTTTCTGCTTGAGCATATTCTTTGGTGCATTCATGCCAATGAACTTGGTTTCACATAGTAGACAACAAAGATCTCAATTGTACTTCACCAACTAACAGATTGATGAATAAATCAGTACGATTTTCTAATAAAAGATCATGTAAAAATAATTCACAAAGTAGATCTTTATCTTCAAGGGTTGATTCCACAAATATTTTAACATATTCTTTATCATTAGGCTCATATGGCTGATCATTGTAGATTTTGAACAGTTTCCACCTTATCCATTGTTCATTTAGAAATATTGAGTAGAATCTTGATGGAATTCTATAGGATAACAGACACTCTACTAGCTGGCATGCATCTTGCTTCCCTTTATAAGTCATGTGAAATGATTCTTTTAGAAGTACCATTTCCTTTTTCAACCTGTAGTTCTCAATTTGAACATTTCTCAAGAAATAACATTTTTCCATCCATTTCATAAGTAATGGGGGAATGCAAACCTGGAACCATTCAGTTATAATTGGCTCAGTTTGGATTTCCTTTGATTCCATTCTTGGTTTCAGAATGCTTTCCTGTAAGTCCTATTCTAGCTCTACAATTTTGCTAAGGGAAGCATTTAATTCTTCTTTTCTTCCTCAAACGCTGCGAACATAAGCATAAAATTCTTTTTTAACATTTCAATTTCTTTATTTTTTTCAGCAATATCAATAGTATAAGTTCTATGTCCTTGACTTAATTCCTCAATTTGTTCTCATAACTTATAAATCAATGTATCTTTTTCCTGTAGTTGCAGTTTCAAACCCTGAATTTACTGATCTCTTTTATTTATTACAGCAACATGCACTATTAGCTCTTCTTTTTGTAATTCAATCTATTCATTGTTTTTGTACAATTTTTTCCTTAAATCATCAATTTCTATCCTAAATTTCTCTATCTCTGCATTAGTATCTCCTATTTCAGCAGTCTCTATAATTCTATAGACAATGGGAGATAAATGACTTAAAATATTATCTCCCCCATCCTATTCTTTTTCTTGAATTTCTTCGGTGAGGACTTCCTCCACATATTCTGAGTGGGAAGGAATTTCCTCAGCTAAATTTTCTCTTTCTAGAGGCATTTCCTCTTCATTGACATGCTCATAAATCTCAATGGGTTTTGACGGTCGTTTGGGCTTCTTTTTCTTTGTACTACCTTCCATACTCTGTATTGGGGTTTATATGAATTCAGACGCTAGAAGTTTACTTCTCCCTAAGGGAGGAATATTTTGGAATGTGACAGACGTCTTTTTTTTCCCTTTTTTTTTCTCCTAGGACTACTCATATCAGAATAGATGAGCTCAACATGCTCTGGCCGATCAAGGGTTTTGAATTCATCATTCAAAGATTCTGAAACTTCTTCACCAGGGGTTGTGGGAATTGGAGCTTTCAGAGCTTGAGAGCCCTCAGGGGAAATTTCTCCAGATGGCAAAGCAACTTGGTTAGATGTTTCCCCCCATTCTGATTTTCTTTTAGCTGGAGAATTTTCAATTTTCCACAAAAACCTCTCCCACTTACCCTCATAATTCTTACGAAAATGATATTTGCAAATTAATTGAATTAACCCATGGTGTTTAAGTGGCCCTAACCCCGTCTTATATCTTTCTATAGAGGAATTTATAGAGTCATATAAATTTTTTGGCAAATTAACCCTAAGAGCAAGGTTTTTCTTTCCATGGCGTAGATGGATTAGCATGCAAAATGCAGGACCTACTACAATAGTGAGTTGTCCTTCACAGGTGAAGTATTTTATAATCCAGGCTACAACAGTTCCCCAAGGTTCTAATATAGAGGTTCTTTTAAATCCTTTATTTTGACCTCTAGTACTAATGACTACCATGGGGTGAGGGTCTCCCTCTCTAACCTTGATAAACGAGAGATCATTTTCGGACTCACCTTAAAGCGCTTTCCATGGAGTATCACCTGACTGTTTGAGTAGTTTTATGCAAACGTGTTCACCAGCTTTTCATTATAACCTTTAAACTTTCTAATAATGTCTAACAACCATGCCTCCTCGAACAAACCAGAGATGTTGCTTAACCCCAATAATTTTTCTACGGAAGTTGGCTCTACTTCTTTTAACCACCCCTCATTCTCTTATTTTTCACCTTGCTGAAGATTTCAACAACGCAAGAAACTTGTACACAACTATTTTTGAAAATATAGCTACTAAGATTATTTATTTGTCTGGCTCGAAGCTTACTGTGCAATGATATTAATCTACATGGAGGCTTGCAAAAAGCTTGTCGTACAAGTAGTTGATCACCGAGGGGCACAGATTACTAAATTAGGAGGGAATTTCATGCCAATTAACTACAATTTATTTGAAAATAACTAATTACTTAAAGCGAAAATTAGTACTTACTTGCATTCTATGATCGTTTGAAGATCTCATACCTTTACCGATTTGACAGGATGACTTGACGGTATTGGTTGAGGTGACGTCGGATTTATTATGGCATGAATGTGGAAGCTTATGAATGATGGAGCCATCAAAGAGGACAGGCTGTAATGGCGGCTTTATTTATGATGAGAAAAATTAAAAAAAAACAAATAGGAAGGCATGTGTACTAAGATGTGATGATGAAAGCATCGTGGAATTTTGAATTTATTAAAAAGGTGGCGGAATGCAGATGAATAAGTTTCAGAGCACGTAAATGAAGACGCGCTTGAAACTAGTGAAATTTTTTTGGAGCACGCGAGAGGAATGCATTCATGAAAAATAAGGTGGATAATTTTTAGAGCATCGCCAAAAGATGCAGCCAGAGTAGCAACGAAATGAAGGTTTTAGAGCATCACCAAAAGATGTAGCTGAAGCAGCAATGAATGAAGGTTCTGGAGCATTACCGAAAGATGCAACCGAAGCAGCAATGAAATGAAGGTTCTGGAGCATCGTTGAAAGATGCATCCGAAGCAACAACGGAATGAAGGTTCTGGAGCATCGCCGAAAGATGCAACCAGAGCAAAAACAGAATGAAGGTGAAGTGGCAAGACCATGAATTTGAACTTCAGGAGCTTTGAATCACTTTGAAAGAATGACTTTTTAATGTGAGGAGTTGTTGTACAAGTTTCGTAGCATTGGGTATAAGGACCGTCAGGTTCCGAAGCACTTGGCATCAGGACCATAAAGTTCTGGAGCATCTTAGGAAGGTGCTCTGGAAGTTATTTTCCTCCTTATAAGAAATCCTACAAAATGGAACAAAAATTAGCTAAGTCCAAAAGAAGAAGAGTTGATGAAAGAAAAATATCTTAGTATACATGAACTTTTATTACAAATTTTCAAAAAAAAAATTATTATTATTTGTCCATGTTAACAAGAAGTTGGAAATGCATTGGATCTCTCCCTGCATTTCTACCAGTTTTGAAAATTCTTCCCTGTTGACTGGCTTATGGTAGATACGTAAGCGATGACTATTGACTAAGAGAGTTCGTGTATCACCATCAATTGGTTTTAACTGAACTGTGTCATTCAAAAAGACCTCACAAATCTCATAAGGCCCCAACCAATGAGTCTTGAGCTTTCCTTTATGATCTTTATATCTGGAATCGAATAGTAGGGCCCAGTCTCCGTTATGAAACTCTTTCTCTTTAATATGTTTTTCATGCCACATTTTTTGTTGATGTTGAATTAGTTTAGTTTTATGGACAACATCTAAGCAAAGCTCATTCAATTCGGTTAATTGTAGAACTCGTTCAACTTGGGCTCGTTTCAAATCCAAACCCAATTAAATAGTTGTTTGAAGATTTTGAAGTTCAAACTGAATGGGGAGAAGAGGTTTCTTTCCAAAGATGAGCTCATAGGGGCTGAATCCAATTGTGGATTTCCATGTTGTGTTGTATGCCCAAATAGCTTCAGGTAATTTCCTAGCCCAATCTTTTCTTCCTGAAGAAACTATTTTCATTAATATGTTCTCAAGCTCTCTATTAGTCACTTCCACCTGGTTGTTTGCTTGAGGTTAATAAGGGGATGATTTTTTGTGGCTTACTTGAAAATGGTTGGTGAATGCCAAGAGTACTTTGGACATGAATTGAGGTCCCTGGTCGGTGATGATAGTTCAAGGGGCTCCAAATCTAAGGAAGATTTTATTATAGAGGAATTTTGTGACTTGCTCTTCCCTAGCAACTCGTAAGGCTTGAAATTCTGCCCATTTCATCAGGTAATCAGTGCAAACCAATATGTATTATTTCCCTTGAGAGGAAGGATCTATGGGTCTGATAAAATCTAAACCCCATTTTTTGAATGGTTTGAGGACTACCTATGGTAGTAAAGGCATCTCAGGAGAAGTAGTTGGTCTTCCTACTCTGTGACATTCATCACAATGATGAACATGGTTCTTAACATCCCTATGCATTGAAGGCCAATAATATCTGGCACCTAAAATTTTATGGGAAGTTCTTTTTGCATAGTAGTGCCCTCATGAAGGATCATCGTGATAGGCCATTAGAATGTTGTAAGGTTCGTTAGATCTGACACATCTTCTCAAGACCATATCAGGTCCACAACAAAATAAAATTTTGTTAATCCATTTAAATGGGCCACTTTCTCGGATAAGTCACTTCCTTTTCTTTGATGTGAACCTAGAGGGTACTTCAAAGGAAGCTAAATAGTTATCAATGTCAGTGAACTAGGGTGACTTTACAGAAATAGCAAATAGATTCTCATCTCAAAACTCATCATGTATAGGTGTACAATCACCCTCTTCTTGTTTGATTCGTGACAGGAAGTCTGCTACTACGTTATATCTCCCTGGCTTGTCAAGGATTGTGGCATTAAACTCCTGAAGGAGTAATAACCACCTCATAATCCAACCATTAACTACAGGTCTTTTCATTAGGTATTTTATGACTGAATGGTTTGTATAAATTGTAACCTTATATTCTGTAATATAGTGGCAAAATTTCTTAATGGCATGAACAACAGCCAAAAATTCTTTTTTTGTTTTCGTATAGTTTCTCTCTACAGATGTAAGGTTCTTACTAATAAATTATATGGCATATTTACCCCCATTCTCATATTCTTGTTCCAATACTACACGAATAGCGCCATTTGAAGCATCAGCATAAATATGGAAGGGAAGACTCCAATTTGGCCCTCGCAGTATGAGAGCAGAGACAAGCTTTTCCTTAATTGTTTCAAATGATAGTTGACACTCAGGTGTCCAAACGAACTCTACTTCTTTTTGTAAAAGAAAGAACATAGGAGGAACTATTTTTATGAAGCCTTTGATGAACCTTATGTAGTAACCAGCATGTCCAAGAAAACTTCAAACATTTGTTTGTGTTTGAGGAATAGTCAACTATTGGATGACTTCAATTTTCTTTGGATCAACCTTTATTCCCTCAAAGGAAATATAATGGCCTAAGACTATTCCTTGTTCTACCATTATTCAAAAAAATTCATGACTAAGGTATAGTTTATTTTCCTCACAAACTTGTACAACTCAGTCTAGGTTCTGAAGAGCTTCATCATACGTTGACCCATAGACTATAAAGTCGTCCATATAGACCTCTACACATTATTTGACGAGTGCAGCAAATATAGCAAGAACGGCTCTCTGAAAAGTCGTCGGAACGTTACAAAGTCTGAAGGGAAGCACCCTGTATGCAAATGTGCCCTAGGGGCAGGTAAATGTGGTCTTATCTTGGTCTTTTGGAGCAATCTGAATCTGGTTGTAACCACTAAATCCATCTAAAAAGGAGAAATATTTCCTTCTAGCCAAGTTGTCCAGAACCTAATCAACAAATGGTAGGGGAAAATAATATCGATGAGTGGCTTTGTTGAATTATTTATATTCCACAAAGATTCTCCATTTCCCATTTTTCTTTGGCACAACCACCATAGGTGACACCCACTTACTATCAGAGATGGGATAAATAAATCTTACATGGAGGATTTTCTCAATTTCAATTTTGACAAGAACCTTTAATGCAGGATTGAGTCTCCTTTGAGGCTGGCGTATAGGCCTTATACTAGGATTAGTATAAATATGATGAGTACAAACACTTGAGTGAATTGGCCTCATGTCTATATATTCCCAAGCAAAATCTTTAGACCTTCTTACCAACACACTGAAAAATTTATCCTCTTGTGTTTCTGTCAGCCAGCTATTGACATTTAGAGTTTTTCCTGGCAAGCATAATCGATTTTGTTCCAGGATGGGCCGAAGTGACAGTATATATTGGTCACAACAGGGTGTTGAGAGGACAACTATGAGGCATAAGTCGATAAAACCTCGTGATATATTCAAAGAAATGACTTGTTTTGGGGATCATGTTAGCTAAGGGACAAGGCATTCCCATTGTAGCATAGCTTTCTTCCATCCCACTTATATCAATTGGTTGTCCAAACATTCTTGGAGCATCCATAGTTTCTTCCTCACTCAGGCCTATAGCAAAGCATGCCATGTTGTTTACTAACTCATCCTCTATCTTCTTCCCCATGTTGTTTAATTACTACCATGGCCAATGAGGCCAAACTGTCTTGACCATTAGATTCTTCTGGTTCATCAACCCGGACCTTTTCATGCTTGGTAGGTTTAGCACCCTATATAAGAATAAACGTTTAATGTCTAGACCATCATAAATGGTCATTCTCCCTTCTCTACAATCAATCTTAGCGGCAGCAGTGGCCAACCATGGTCTTCCAAGAATTATTGGATAGCTATCTTTGGGTGTAAGCGATTGGATTACCTAGAAGTCGACTGGGTATTCCCATCCATCAACTTTGATGAGAATGTTTTTAATAACGCCCTTTGGGATGGCTATAGACTGATTTTCCATTTGTAATACTATGGTTGTGGGACGTAAATCAGACAAACCTAATTTTTCCATCACATCCACGATCATCACGTTAATAGTTGCACCTAAATCCACTAGTGCATTTGGTATCGCTACCTCATTAATTGTAACGGTTATAAGTGGACTCCCAGGATCATCATATTTTGGAGCAATAGTCTTTCCAGAAAAAAAATCAGCTAAATAGCCATCAATGTGAACAATATTTATCTTCTTTGGCTTCCTCCCTAGTGTTTTAATACATAGTTGTTTGATTAACTAGTTTAACTCAAGAATTTCCTTTATTGCTTGCGGTAGAGGAACCTCAATTTGCAGTTGCTTTATTTCTTGAGTTAACACGGTTTCAGAAGCCATAGGTATTTCTAGAGTACATTTCAGAGTCATTGATTTTAGACGTTCTAGATATGGTGCCCTCGTTGTCTCTTTTGGAGCGGAATCCTCCCTATGTTCACTCAAAGACTGGCCTTCCTCCCCTTGGGATAAATCAGTAGCTCCTGCTGTTGGAAAAGGCTCTTTATCTTTTGTGGGAGTGGAAATATTAGGTGGCGTGTCTTTTATAGGACTTTTAGGCTCAGGTTCCTCCACTATTTCTTCAATAGTTGGGGGTTGAAGAGTTCTACCAGAGCACAACTGAACATTTCCATAATGTATTGCATTAAGTCATGTAACATTATCATGTTCAGTAGAGTAGACTAGCGTATTCTGGTGATTGTTCTTAGGATTGGGAAGCAGTTGCGTTGGAAGCTGAGGGTGATTTACCTGATCATTCTGAGGAGGGTTTTGAGTTGGTGATAAAAACTTTTGTTGTTGATTCCTCCTAGGCCCAGTAAATTTTTTGATTTTGTCCCTGATTCCATTGGGGGGCAGCATATTGTGGGTACCATTGTTGTTGTGGTTGGTTTGACCACTGTTGAGTTCCCCATGTTTGATTTTCCCATTTGGGGGATCCCCAGTAAGGAGTTCCCCATTTAGGTTGTGGTGGAGGTGACTGATTGCAAGATGGAGTCCATTGATTATGAACCCAATTATTTTGTGGTCTACATGCAAGATTGGAATTTTTTCCATAAGAGAAGTCACCTCCTTTACGTTGGTTTAATGTGTTTATCTCCTCTTCAACCTGAATTGTTTTTTTCTTAGTATTCTTAAGATCAGTCAAAAGCTCACACTGATTGGTAGGATGGTTTTGCTCACAGAGTTGACAAACATTGACTTTGTCTAAAGGACACTCGCACAATAGTTGTTTGTTTCGATGCTTGGGACAATAGATTGACAAGTTCTTAGGGTTACGAGTTTTAATTTGTATGTCATCTAGTGTAGTGTTAAGTTGAACGAGAATGTCTATTTTTAGATTTTCTATTTCTTTGCGCAGCTTACCTATCTTGTTAGACCCTTTAAAAATATTAGTTTTATGGATTCCTCCCCGAGTACGGGAGAAATTCTGACACAATTTACATATTCTCTCAAGGGTCAGTTGAGACACGTCACCTTTTCTCATTAGATCCAGACTTCTTCTAGCGTCCTCATCAAGTCCCTTAAGAAATATAGTTTTGATAATCTGAACACTAATAGCCTCTTCTCCACATCGTTTAGACAGAAAAAGGAGCCTATCGAGATAGTCCTCATTTTGTCTCAGTTTAAACAACTCTTCATTATGATCACTCACCCTACAGTAACTATGGTATTTTTGTAAGAAAACATTCTCCATTTCCCCCCAAGATGTTATGCTGCCAAAACCCAGTCCCATGAACCAACGCATTGTTGAATCCTTAAAAGTAGAAGGAAAGAGCTTCAGTTTCTAGTTATCATTTTTATAGTCAAAATTTTGACACGGGATGTCAAACTTTAAATTCAAAGAGAAATTGGTTTGGGTCTTCTAAGGACAAGCCACAGAAAGTTGGAAGGAAAGCTGGGGAAACGTTCTTCATCGCAGTATCATCATCCGCATCCAAAGTAATAGGATAAGTAAACATTCGAGGAGGCTGAGGTTCATTGTTGTTGGAATTATGTCAGTTAGGTTCAGCCCTACAATCTCCCATAATGTTCAAAGGAATCTACTCCTCAAATACGATTTCCTCTATAACTAGTTCTTTTGCCAATTGATCTTGAGGTAAATAGTGGAAAGCCTCCAGTGGATTAGGCTCAAATAATTCTTCAAAAGTATGGTCGTCTGAGCCTTGGGCCTCCCTATGTATGATTGGTACGTATTTTGGGGGGGATCTTTGGTATAAATCGTCCGTGGGGGCCTCTTTTCTTGACCATGCAGAAAAGGAAGTCAAAGGTGGAATTTTGGCCTAAAAATGAGGTATTCAAACCATCTCTTGGTAACACTTAAACAAGAAGGCTATTATAGTTCCCCGGAAATGGCACCAAAAAGTGATAGGATTTCATTAGGTCCTATAGACATTCAAATTTGATCACTTCCATATGATCAAAATCATCTATTATATTCATCTATTCCATTAACAGTGATTAAATAATTTATTTAATCATTATTTCATTTTCTGCCTAAGGTTCCTAATGTATGTAATTAAATAAATTAAATACTTTACCTTACACCCTTTTCTTCTCTAAATTAAATAAATATGAAAAATTATTTAATTTAGTCTTTTAACCCATTTGGATTAAAATCAATTTTTAGTTCCCCTTTTTCTCTCTCCTTGTCACATTCTCCATAACTCTCTTTTAATCCAGATTAAATTAATTAATCTGTGATTAAGATGTGCACCACTTAATCTTCATTAAGTGTCACATCCTCCATAATCTCCCACTTTCCTCTAATCTCTCATTAATTATCCTAATCTTGTGTTTGCACAACCTTAATCAGAATCATTAGCCACATTTGGCTTACCTTTTCTGGTCAACCTTCCCACTTAGCCTTTTTAGCCTCGACTCCCTTCCCCATGTGAATTTTTAATTCACATTTATTTAACCAAGGTTCCTCTCTTCCCCATGTGAATTTTTAATTCACATTTTATTCTTCCAAGGTTTACTCTATCCCCATGCAAATGTGACGTCATTTTACATGTGCCCAAGGCTTCTAGAACCTTGGACTTGTCACATCACCCACATGTGACAAATCTCCAGCTTTTTGGAGACCCTCTCTTATCCACTAGATTCTTCCAATCATTGTGAATTTTTAATTCACTTTTATTCCTCCAAGGAATCTTCTCATCCCCCAAGGTACTTGTCCTTCATCCACCTCATGTACTTCTCTTCCACCTCATTTCCACATCACTCCACCCTAAGACATCTCACATTCCACATGTCAAGATGTGAGGGCTTGTGAGTGCTCAACTCACCATAGCCCTTCATCTTGATCTTGTTGGATCAATCTCAACCGTTGAATTCTCTAGAGAATTCCAATTATCCTATAAATATCCCCTCATTTCCCTCATTTAGGAGGATCAAATCTTTTGCAACCAAACTCTTGCAAATTTGTCATTCAAGATCTCATCCATTGTAGCACTTATATCATCAATCCATATTGCATCAATTCATCTTACATCCATTCAACTTCATTTCCATCCAAGGAACACACAATTCTTGAAGAATCAAAAGGCCAACCAAGGAAGGAGCAGCAAAGGAAAGGTATAACACACTTCAATCATCATTTTTTTTTATCTTACTCCTTTGTTTCACCATTTTCTTAGGATAATCTTATTGAGGTGCCCTTTTATCTTGTTACTTGTTCTCATTGCATTATTAGTTTTTATCTAACATCTCACATTAGGAAGTAGCATTTTATTAGGATCACAGGTCCCATTACATTAGAATATAAAATGTCAATAATTTGATCGGGCAGTGTCCAAGGCAATTTGCAATAGAAGATAATTTAGATAACTCATCTTAGATTTTATGTTTCTCTTTAAACTACGAAAGTCAATTTTTAGTCTAAGGTCGTCTAACTACTTAACTAGGAAACAATTTTATTCTAAGAAAACTAGAAATATTAAACTAGAAAGCACAAGATAACTAATTTAGAAAGCATAACAACTAAGCTAGAAAGCATAGGAATAAATAAACTGAACAACTGATAAATTATGGAAGTGGAAAAATGAGTAAACATACCATAAAACATTCTCTTAAACAGTAAAGGATTCTAATAGTCGTAACAAGTAATTCATAATAATTGAAAAAAATAGTGCTCTAGAACTTCAGACTCAACAACCGATAGACTTAATGATTTCCTACTAAATTGTTATCTATGTAACAAAAACAACATAACAGTAAGTACTTATCTATTTAAGCTATCCTCCCTCAAGTGGCCAGCTTGGGGGTTATCACATTCATTCTCAAGTCACATACACTACTGGTTTTGAAGTTCTTTCATTAAAGACAATTATCACCCATGGCTCAACAACTCAACAATTGATAGAAGATAGTTTCATAAGTATTCAGAGATCATGTTAACATCATAACATTACTATTGAGTGTATTTTTCAACTTCAGGAAATTACATTTTATAGAAAAACTTTAACTAAATCCTAGATTTCAAATTGCATAGATAGCCATTGAAAAAGTCTATAACAGTTTACAACTAACTCCCTTGTCTTTAAAACCCATTACATAAACATTAAGAAGGCTCGAGACAAGCCATGAAGTCTTTGACTAAAATATCATAACATAAATTAAACTAACAACAACTATATCCTCGGTTCATCAGCTTGATGTTCAGGAGCAAGTTCCCAACATTTATCTTCAATCATTACTAAGGCACGTGTTGGTTAAACATTTTGCAACTGCTGCATGATGTCTGATTATTGCTCTACAAAAACACTCAAAACAACCCATTAAACCTGTATTGGTAGATTACCTCAATTAATCATAAGAAATGAAACTTTCATTATTTTCCTTAAAGATAAGCAATTATTTATCCTAAAGTTTAATTAATTGGTAGAGACTGAGGATTGAGCTTATATAAATAGGATTTTCTGGTTTCATTATGATGAGGTTATTTTTACCTCATCAGCCTCTAGGAGCTTTGGCAGTTCTCTTTCCTTTGCCTTTGGCTGCTCCCAAGGTTTATGCACCTAATTCCATATATCCTACACATAGAGGCCAAAGTTAAGTACAATCTTAGAATGATGACATAAATGGTTAGCCAAATCCTTGCAAAACAAGGTTAGATCAAAAAATATATCATTCAAATGTCTTATCACTTAATTGAATTTGTCACTGAAGGTTCTCTGGAAGGAAAATGAATGACTCGGGCCCTAGAGGCTAGACTTCCCCTATTAGAATGTTATTCTAGAGGGCGAACAGAGCGGGAAGACTTGGATGAATTCTCCCAACCTAGAATTTGGATAATGAAGGGCCCATGGGGAAGGTGATCACATTTTAGCATGTGGGTCATCATTCATTTTCAGATTGGAGGTCATTTAGGTCACCATTAATGTATCCGAGTTCAAACCAATGGAAGGTTGTCAAGTGTTAGTTGTTTAAAACAGCATCGGAGAAATGACATTCGAGAGGAGGAGTTCTGGAGTCCGGAACCCGGAAGGCCGAAGGCTATGAAATCATGCCTTAGAAATTTTAGTCACTGGAGAGCCCGGGCCGCGAGGGTCAGGAGGGTGTTGCATGATAACCGTAAGAAACGAAAAAAAGGGGATGGAAGTTAGCGACCTGCCACGTGGCAGTTTGGACCCGAGAAGATATTTTTCCCCATGACTTCATCTACCAAAACTTGGCAAAGATTGGGATGTCGGGGTCCAAAGGTCGGAAGGATGGTTTGAGATTGTCATTCAAGACAATCGAGATGGAACGAAAGTCCGAAGGCGGAAGCCCGGTGGGAGGGGTTTGACGGAGGCGAGGACTTAAATATTTTCATTAAATCATTTGGCAGGGAAGCACTCGATGCCCGAGAGCTAGAAGGCAATCACCCGACGGGTGAAATGAAATAGTAGAATGGCAACGGTAGCCCGTAGATGGAAGTCTGTAGACTAGGGCCCGAGGACTACTTGGAGGTGGAGGCATCGTCGAAGGTCTCACGTCAAATGATGATTCGGGGTCCGAGACCCAGATGGGTGAGGCGAGAACGTCATTTTAAACAGCGAAGGGGAAGCAACAATCTGAAGGCGGAGCCCCGAATGTTGGAACCCATGGGACGCTTTGTCGTTTGAGGTAAGTTTGTTGTTTGAAGTTTCAATGGTAGTCGAAGGTCTGAAGCCCGAAGGGTACAATCGCTCACTTCAAAGAACAGCGATGGGAAGACTAGGTTTTGATTTTGATTTTCTAAGCTTGGGAGGGATGTCTTGGAGATTTTAGCATGTGGGTTTTGTGGCAAGGGGTTCCCTCTATCAAAATCCCACAAGTTCTTCCCTTCTTGTCCATCGTTCAAACACTGAATAATGAAAAGATGAAGTAGGCTATCAGACGTTAAACATACCTCGCAAACCTGAAGAACAGTGTTGTTGGATCCTTGAAGAATGTCGAAGCGATGGTTCAAGCGCGAAAGGGGTGATGGCACTACACTTCTCTAAAATTCTTGAAAAGTGTAAATGACATGTAGGACCCAATATTTATACCCCTAATCACAATTAATGTCCCTAATAAATGTAGGTACGGTGGTCGGTGAGGTTGGAGGATTCGAATTAAGGACAGCGGCAAGAAGTTTTGGGCCTGAGATCCGGAGTGACATGAGGGAAATGTTGTCTAAAAACTCACCAAGCAAGAATCCAATGGCCGAGCAAGCACTGGATTCCAGAGGGCGGAAGACTGTTGGCCAACGAATGTCCAAAATGGCAAAGACTAGAAGGAAACCCGGGTAGCGAAACCCAGAGGGTCAGGCCCGGAGGGCGTGACGGAATGCCAGATTACATACAAGTCACCAAACATAAATCTTGAAGCCATGGTCCGGGAGCCGGGGAGGCACAAGTGAAAGCCTTCTGAAAAGGCAATACAGACAAGGAAACCCGAGAGGGGAATCCCAATGGTCTGGGCCTGAGAGGCTCCATGAATGCCAGCAAAAGGTTTTGTAAAGGAAGCCTCGAGACTTCAAAAAAAATTGAGGGGCACTACGTGGTCAACCTAAGAATTGACTTGAGAGGAATGTTGACCATCAAGGACACCAAAATGGGGCATGCAAAATGAGGTAGCCACAAAACGACCTGGCAGGGCAAAAGACAGAGGGTCCCTGTTCCTAACGGGGCATGTGTGCTATAGGCACAACACTACTTTTCCAACATTAAATCCTAGCAAGTACAATCTCTTAGATCAACTTAAGAAGACCCTCTCACATATTTCTATCTTAGAACTATTAAGGCTATCCCTCACACATAGGGAAATATTAGAGAAATATTTCCTAGAGTCATTTGTCCCTGAGGATATTGATGAGATCAATTTCAAGCTATGGTAGGGTACATCACTAACCATCTTCTCACCTTCTCAGAACAAGACCAACCATCACAACTATCTCATAACCACGCCTTACACCTTGAGTTCATTATTCATAAGAACAAGTTCAAAAGAGTCTTAATAGATGGAGGTGTTGAATTGAACATTTGTATCTTTCAGTTAATCAAGAACCTAGGCTATTCAAAGGATATCATTGAGAAAGAAAAGAGTACCACCATTAGAGTATATGATGATCAAGAGCGGGTATCGCAAGGCATCATTGCACTACCCATCCAAGTGGGGCCTATCATTACAGAGACTACATGACAAGTGCTAGACCTTGATATTCCCTACAACATCCTACTTGGCCAACCATAGATCCATGCCCTAAAATTTGTAGGCTCGACCTATCATCAATGTGTAAAGTTTCCTTTTGAGGGTAGATAAATTACCATCCATGGATATCCTAAACCCTTTTACTACTAAAAGAACCTTGAGGCCAATTTATATAATATCCCTCAAATACCTAAGAATGATAAAGGACCTACACCATCTTCCTCATTTTCTGACTGATCATCCCTTGCATCAACCTCAAAAAGGAAAAAACCCATTGTGCAGAACATTCCTGACATCAAAGTTGTGATCTAGGATGATGGTTGTGGAGACTATAGGATAATGAAGAATACCTTTGTCTTGATAGAGCTACCTCTTTCTCCTCAATCCCATGGGAAGCCCACATCTGGAAATGAAGCACCCGAAACAATCAATATGGTAGCTACTAGCTTCACCAAGTGGGGGGATTTGAACCAAGAAGATGTTAATGAGGGGGATGTCTCTAAACTCCTCTATCAGGATGAACGACCTATCCTTGTTCTTCCCATGGAAGATGAAAACAAAGGCTTATCGCTAATGAAGTGATGGGGCTATAACAAGAATGAAAAGCTAGGACAAAATGGAAATGATTTGCTAGAACCCATAATTCTTGAGAAAAATCTAAAGAATCTTTGACTAGGTTGTACTACTAGCAAGGTCATCCTTATTCACAAAAGGTACTTCTACTAAAAAGGTTGATGGTTCCTCTTGGTTACCTACATCATGTAATACGACCTTAGACATCTTCCCCCTTGATGTTGTTGACCTATTTGAGAATAACTCCCTCTCCATGATATCCATAACATCCTTTTCTTTGAGCAATCAACCAACTAAACTATGCCTAGTATACCCCCAACTCATTGACTTGGACCAACAAGGACGATCGATTATAGATTTACTCAAAAATAATGAAGTGATCTCATAATTCATGGGACTCTATGACAACTTATCATGGGAAGATCATAAATCAAGTTTTGACATAGAGCTATACACAGGGGCATACTACGAGGAGACGATTGAATCCTTCAATCACAAAATCAATGAAATCCAATTAACGTGCAAATATTTGAGTGAAAACCACACTACGGCAATATATCATCTGAAAATAGTAAAATGAAAGGATGCATCCAAAGGTGAAAACCTCTCTAAGGCACCCAAGGATGAGTGATTCAATCTCCCTCTTAGTGCAATGCATCCAGAGAAGTCAACAGTTCTAGCAAAAAAGCTCACCCCAGTCAATGTGGGAACATAAGATGCACCCAAGATCACTTTCTATGTTGAATCCTTGTTGGACAAAGAATGGAAAAGACTAGAAGCATTCCTAAAAGATCAAAGATCTAGCTTTTCATGTTCATACACTAATATGCCAGGGATCGATCTAGAAGTGGTTGTGCATCACTTAGCAGTCTATCTTGAAGCCAAGCCAGTGAAGCAAAAAATAAGGAAGATGCACCCTCAGATAGCACTCTTGGTGAAATTTGAATTACAAAATCTTCTTGATGTCGGATTCATCCGACTGATAGATTATCCCAAGTGGGTTTTAAACCTAGTACCAGTCTCCAAATCCAATGGGGGCATCAGAATATGCATGGATTTTAGAGACTTAAATAAAGCATGCCCAAAGGATGATTTCCATCTTCCTAACATTAACCTCATTGTGGACTTAACAACTGGGAATGAAAGGCTGTCACTCATGGATGGTTTTGCAAGCTATAATCAAATCATGATTGCCAAGGAGAATCAACACAAAACTTCTTTCACTTGTCCATGGGGAACCTATTGTTGGAACATGATGCCATTTGGGTTGAAAAATGCAGGAGCAACCTATCAAAGAGCAATGACCCTCATCTTTCATGACATGATCCACAAAACAGTTGAAGATCATGTGGATAATGTTTTTTCAAAATAGAAGAAAAGGAATGAGCACATACAAGTCTTAGGACCCATCTTTGACAAACTTGAAGAGTACAAGGTACAAATGAATCTGAAAAAGTGTGTCTTTGGGTTTACATCAAGGAAACTTATTGGCTATATTATCTCACAAAGAGGAATAGAAATTGATCCATCAAAAGTAAAAGACATCCTTGAAATGGAACCACCACAAACACTAAAGTATATCAGAGGATTACAAGGAGGATTGTAGACCATCAAAAGTTTCATAGCACAATTATGAGATAAAATACACCCTTTTTTACATCTTCTCCATAAAGTAATAACTTACAAGTGGGATGAGAAGTATGATAAATATTTCTAGTAGATCAAAGACTGCCTATTGACACCTCTAGTGCTCATACCACTGATACTAAAAAAACCATTGATTTTGTATATCTCAGCAACATCAGCAGCACTAGGCTCTCTTTTAGCACAACATGATGAAAATGTAAAGGAAAGGGCTATCTATTATATCAACAAGACCTTGGTAGGCTATGAAATGAACTATTCATCCATTGAAAAAGCATGCTTAGCAGTGGTTTTTTGTTGACAAAATTTCAGACAATACATGCTCTCGCATTAAATCAAACTTATTGCAAAGATCAACCCATTAAAATGCATGTTATCCAAAGCAACTCTCACTGGGAAAATGGAAAAATGGGTAATGATCTTAACTTAATTTGATATAGATTACCTGGAGCACAAGGAAATCAAGGGATAAGTGATCACAAACCAAATAGCAGAGGCACCTATCTATGTAGAGAACCTGTTGATATTTGAATTCCCTAACGAATCAGTATTCCTTGTCAATTTAACCAATCAATAGAAAATATACTTTGACGGATCGTTCACCCAAAATGGAGTAGGAGCAGGTATTCGCTTCATGACCCCTCAAGTTGATTGCATTCCAAAGTCATACAGGCTATCATTTACATTTACTAACAACATTTTTTAGTATGAAGCCCTAATCATAGGTCTGAGGATAGCAGTTCATTGGTAGATACAAGATGAAATTCTATAGAGACTCACAGTTGGTTATCAACCAAGTCAATGATGACTATCAAACTAAGGATGAAAATATTACTCCTTATAAAAATATGGTAGAAAATCTCAAAGACCTTTTCATTGATATAAATTTTTATTAGATTCCTCGCATGAACAAATGAGCAGTAGACACTATGGCAAGAATTGGATCATTATTAGACATGTCAAACAACATCCTTCAATGCGAATTCTTGGTAAAAAAACTTATCGTGCCAACTTTTGAAATCCCTAAATCTGAATTTGCATGTGTCATTGTTGGTCCTAGATCCCCATGGTATCATGACATATTTATCTACCTTAGCAGAGGAACCTTCCCATCTGATATCACCTCCAACCTTAAAAATAACTTTGTCAAAAAGGCATCCTGATTCGTGATCCTAGGTGATACCCTTTACCACCAAACCATCGCAGGGATATTACTACGATGTCTTAACCAAGAGGAAGCCTTGACTGCTTTAACATAAGTATACAATGGCATATGTGGTTCCCATTCTAGCGGTATGACTTTAGCTAAGAAACTGTTGAGGACGGGGTACTACTGGCTAACCATAGAAAAATGAGCTCATCAGTATGTGTAGAAGTGTGTCCAGTGTCAACAGCATGGAGATCTCATTCATGCTCCAGCTCAGGAGTTGCAACCAATGGTCACACCTTGGCCTTTCTCACAGTGGGGGCTTGCTCTCATAGGAAAAATCACTCTAACTTCATCTAATGGTCATAAGTTTATCATAACAACCACTGATTACTTTACAAAGTGGTTCAAAGCCATTCCTGTGACCTATATAATAGGGAAGCAAATTTCCAAGTTTATCCTAAATTACCTAATCTACCGTTCTGGTGTTCCACAAACCCTTATCTTAGAAAATGGAACATCCTTCAAGAATCAGGATGTGAAAGAGCTATTTCAAAAATTCAACATCCAACACCAATTCTCTACCTCGTATTACCCCCAGGGCAACAATCAAGTTGAGGCTACAAACAAGACCATTCTGAAAATCCTAAAGAAAATGGTCAATGAAGTTGGTCATAATTGGCATCTACAGTGAAATCCTACTCTTTGGGCCTATCGAACTAGCATTTGCATGCCTACAAGTGCAACCCCTTTCTCCTTGGTCTATAGATTAGAAGCCATCTTGCCTATTGAGGTCAAGCTTCCATCACTATGACTGTCACTACAGAACCTAATCACTGATGAAGAATATAGAGTATGTCAGCTAAATGAGCTAGAATTCCTAGATGAGCGCCATCTTGATGCTCTCAATCATTTTTAGGTATATCAAATATGACTGAAACAAGGCTATAGCAAGAAGATCAAATGTCAATCTTTCTAGGTAGGGGATCTTGTCCTAAAGTAGAATCAAAAGAATCTTCCAGATCAGGACAGTAAAGGAAAGTTTGAGCCTAACTGGTTAAGTCCCTTTGTCATCACAACAAGCTATGGGTCGAGAGCATATCAATTGTCAACACCTGAAGGTGAACCCTTGCAGGAACCAACCAAAAAATTGCATCTTAAATTTTTTTATGCCTAGTCATGAAGGGCATAAATCTGAAAATACAAAAAGATCAAAAATGAGAAAAAGAATTTTAAAAAGTAAAGAAAAACAATCGTCCTCTAGTGAAAACCACCTCAATGGCACTTTTTTCAAGTATCTTGGTGAAAACCTAACAAAAAAGTGCTCTGCATAAATAAAGTACCTCCATTTATCTATGGATCTTTATCCTATCATTCTTTGCATCACCATCCATCCATTGCATCATTCATCCTATTTATTCCACCATCCATCTACATCATTACCGTAGCTTGATGTTGTGAAGTATTGTATCCCCTTTAGTGCTACTTGGCATCTTCATAAGGTTAGCTTGTCCTACCTATATCAAGGTAGTCTATAGAATCATACTAGGGGAAATTCATTTTGCATCAGATCAGGTTCTTGTATATCTTAGGGTTATCGAAAAACAAAAATATTCATAAAATCTCTTCAAAATCCAATTACATTTACAAAATCTTGTACAGCTAAAATCCAAAAACATTCAAAAAATTGTAAATTCAAAATCCAAAACATCCAAAACACATCAAAATCCCTAAAACTGTCAAAACATCGAATATCCAAAAATGGTACCCTTTTTAAAAGGTCTCTGAGCTTGAATGTAGGCAAGGCCATCATTGATGTGTCATTGAGACACCCTATGTCAATCCTTTAGGAGTCCATCATAATAAACTGGCATCTCATCAACTGTTTATCTCTCATCTTCAATAAGTTGAGTCATTTGAACTACGAGGCTTCTACGTGTATAACTTAGTCAAGGCTAATCTTTGATAATCTCTTGAGGCCCCTAGGATAGGTCTTTTAGGTTAGGTTCTTGGTCGAAAATCTCAAAAAAATCCTGAACATTCAAATATCTTGAAAAGCCCTAAACATTCAAATATCTCAAAAAGCTCTAAACATTCAAAAAACTTAGGAAATACCAAAAATATTAGAAAATTTTGAAAACCCTAAACAACCTCAAATAATCAAAAACCAAAAAATTCACATAAACTTTCAAAAATACTAGAAACGGCCTCAAAACAATTTCAAAATACCAAAGCATTAAAATATTCCAAAAAAACCCAAAACCATCCATCCCATTTTTCTTTCACCCGCAATGAACCTTCATCCATAGTAAATCAATCTTCACCTTCAACCTTTGGAAAAACAAATAGAAAAAAAGTATCGCAAGTCATAAAGTGAGAACCTAAGTGTCAAAATCCAAAGTCTAGATCATAGGTAAATGAGTCAGTGGAATTTATATCAACGGCTTATCACACACCTCATCCTAATCAAAAAACTTGATCAACATGTCCTAGGATGTATCCTTCCTACAATGAGCATCAACATCAGACATCACCTTAGCTATATTAAAATGGAAAGAGATATAGATAACACTGAATATTTGTCTTTGATCTTTTCTTCTTATTTATCTTAATGACCCATTATGAGGACCTCTTGATGATGTCTAGCAAAACTATTTAGAGGGAAAGGAATGGGGCATCGATCATTATCTTTCATTTGTTGTGCTTGTGGGGTATTCTTGTAAAATAATCTTGGTGTATACTTGCTTAATTGTGTGTAGGAAATTGTTTGGATTACATTGTTGACTATTGTGTATGCTTTGGTCTGATATATTCTAAGCTTCTAAATTACATTCCAACAAGGTTTTCATATGTCAAGATGTGAACAAGAACTATCATATATGTTTGCAGAGTCAAAGTCCATTACACTAGACACAATGCTAGCCTAGTTATTAATACCTTGATGCATCGTGTCTATGTGTTATATCAAACAATAAGGAACGATGAAAAATCCCAATCACAAGATATGAGCAAATCATCATCATCATCATCATCATGCATTTCTCATCACCATCTCTAATAAAGTCTCGATGGATCATAGACTGGTTGGATCTTTTGAGTAAATCATCAAAATCGATGGTCATTCATCTTCTTTCTTCTATCTTCTCTTTGCACTAACTTGGTATCATGACAGTCACCAAAAATATCATCAATGCATCCATCATGCATCCATAAATCATCAACATGCATACATCTCACATAAATCATAGCATATCATAAAACATACATCCTGCATCATCATTATCATTTAAGTTGTGATGAATAATATAGATTTTTTATTCTAAGCATCTTATATCATTGCACACATATCATAAACATGAAGATCTACATTATCAATACATACATCCATATGCATACATCATCATCTCATAAAACTGCATAAGAAAATACACAAAAAGAAATGCATTCATATTATTTTCACAAGCATACCATATGCATATCACATCATCCATCTCATAACATATCATGAAAATATATTGAAAAGGAAGTGCATCCATCCATTGCATTACATTGCATCGCATATTATCACATATTGCATAAGCATATATAAGAATCATATCACATCAACATCAAATGCACCCATACATTCATTAAGGAATGAAATAGAAGAACACATCACATATCAAATCCATATCATATCATATATATATAAATGGATGGCATGGTATAATATATGAGTCAGTGTATGTATATTGATAAAAGATATAATATCCACAAGGCTATCAAAAAGGAGCCCATGAATGTATATCTATATAAAGAATCGGTAAATAATAAAAAAAAAAGTGTATGTACAAGCAAGCTAGCCCTGATGGTTGCTCCCCTCACCAAGCTATCTCTCTAGCTGATCCTTGGCCCAAGGATGTGCCTCACTCCTCTGTAAGTAATCTGGTCGCCTAATCACCATGGGGAAATCTTGATGGTAGTGCATGCAATAGTATGCCACCTCGATCACGACCTCTCTGTACGAACAGGCATAAACTATATGACCTTCTGTTGTGGTTGTCATAGTCTCTAACTATTGGTGTCATTTGACCTCCTATGTCAACTGCAGATCGGTGGTCTTCCTAAGCTGACGCTCCTGGTCTCTCTCTACTATGACTACTTGTACCTATTTCTTGGCCTGGTCTCTCAGTAGTAACAACCAGTATCTACTATATGTCTTGATATCTCTCACCCATCACCAACTATAGCTACTATTGAAGCTACTAAATATGAATATCATGAGGATTTGGCCCCGGTGGTGGCTGCTATGGTGGGTGCTACTGTATCAGAGGTTGATGGTGCACTAGTGGTGCATCCAGGACCTTTCCATCATGATGTTGGTCATCATGTCCATCTTGTCCTTTGCCCCTACCATCTGGACCTCTTCCCTCTCCTTTCTTGTTCCCATCATCTGGCTACCCTCAACCTTTGGCTACACTCCTCCCTCTCAATCTCCCTCGTGGAGGAATACTTGATGGATTTTTCAATCGGGGAGGGAGTATGAACCATGCATCATAATTAGGCATAGTCAATACACCTACCTATCCTTGATTATAGGCACATGGCCTAGCAACCATCTATTTGAAGCCCTCAACAACCTCGTGGGTTGGGATCATGTGACCCCATGTTGTCTCTCAGGCTGACCTAGAAAAAATAGTAGTATACTGGTCATCAGGCCTATCTTGCCTCTCACCAAAATATTTGGCAACCCTATTAGGCAGGTATCTCTCAATAATAGTGTGCTCTCGACCCTACATGAACTGGGTCTACTGAGAAAAGAAAAGAAAAATGTACGTCATTGTACCAAGCTAGCATCTAAAGCCATGGTCGCCATCAAAAAAATATCATCTCATCGATCAATCGATGCTGATAAGGAATGTCAAGCTGACCTATGTGCTACAATGTGATGGCACCTCTCTATTTCCAAACAACTGGATCATTTGGCCCTACATCTACCATTTGAACAATCGGTTGAAGAACAACAATATGATCTGATACGCATATGTGGAGAGGTCTGATACCTGTGTCAATCGCTCACCCATCATACTAAACAAAGTTGTGCATATCATGGTAAAGGGAGGCCAACATCACCAAGGATAACTTTAAGAAACCCCCCCTCATTGAAGGTGTAAACTCTTGGTGAACCTTGGCTAAGTGTTATAATTTTCCTACCGAATCTTTCCTTTTTTTTGAAAAAATTATTAATTTTCCTAGCGAATATATGCACATTATTAAAAAAAATGTAAAATCCTAGCGAATCTTAATGAATATTTAGTAAAAATAATAATCATAGTGACGAATCCTAGTGAATAATCACTAAAAATATTAATTACAATGGCGAATCTCTCCTTTAAAAATGTGCATAGTTGGTCGACGTTCCGCCATATGTTTTTTGTTTTTTGTAATACTGAAGTAAGGGCCCGGGGGTGGCAGCCATCGACGAGGTCAAGGGATAGTTCCCCTTGCAGTGGTCAAGGGGGTAGATCCCTCTTGTAGGGGTCGAGGGGGCAACGCCCCCTCACGGGGTCCCGGGATAGCGGCCCTGGTGCGCAAAAATGCATTGGAGCACACACAGATTAAGTATTTTTAAAAATCTCACTTTAAAAATAAGACTAAATGAAAAGTGAAATTGTTACCATAGATTAGCTTTTTAATCAAATGGTTGCAGGTTGATTTCATGACCTATATGCACGTTCCTTTTAAAAGGCTTGTTTAGGCCCGAAATTTGTTTTGGGGCACACGATTAAATCTAATTGTGTGGCCCAAAACAAATTTTGATCCTCAACAAGCCTTTTAAAAGGCACGTGCATATAGGTCGTGAAATCAACCTGCAACCATCTAATTAAAAAGCTAATCTATGGTAACAATTTCACTTTTCATTTAGTCTTATTTTTAAAGTGAGATTTTTAAAAATACTTAATTTGTGTGTGCTCCAATGCATTTAATCATGTGGCCCAAAACAAATTTCGGGCCTCAATAAGCCTTTTAAAAGGAACATGCATATAGGTCACGAAATCAACTTGTAGTCATCCGATTAAAAAGCTAATCGACGGTAATAAATAAAATTCCTATTCAAGGCTAAAATATCCCTAAAATTAAATGGTAATTTATTATTAGTGGCGATATTGCCCCAAAATTAATGGTAGGAATATAATATTACTAGCGAATATAATTAATATTTGTAATTACAGTATAAACTACTAGTGAATCAGTTCCAATGATGCATTGTTTACATGGTGAATCAATTCGATTTATTAGTTTATAAAATAATGCCATAGATGAATTAATCGAGATAAAATTATTTTTTTCTAAAAACCTGGCGATTCAGTCTCCTTTTTAGCTTGTACTATTTGCCATTTTTGGAGGTCCTGATTTCAATTATTCGCCAATTAGTGAAGATTCACCACTAAATGTTTCCCTGAACATCACTAGTCCCCATGCAAACTGGGTCCTCCTGAAGAGCATCTTGTGCCAAGCCAGTCCCCATCCTAGATTGAATCCCCTACTCCGTTGATTTGGGGCAACCAAACTTGAGATCATTGCTTTAATAATCAATCTAAAGGTTGACGCCCAACCTTTGTACATCTCAAGGTCTATCTGGGAGTTGACCAAGACAATGTCCTCTTGGTCAAGCACCTCATGGAAGGCATCATATTCAGCTTCAATGTCCTTTATCACATGCTCACCATGTATCAACAATCACATAATCTTCCATACATTCTCCAGTGTCACTGTCACCTCATCGATAGGTAGGTGGAACAACGACGTCTCACTATGCCATTGCTCGCACAATGTTGTCATCATCACCAAATGAGTCTGCACGATGAGCATATAAGTGGCGTACCACAATCTAATCTCTCCCAAGTGCTCCTATTGCAACTCAGACAAATCACCAAGTTTGGATAAAACTGTTGATCGGTGCTCATGGGACATCAAAGGTAGGATAACCTCCTACACCCACAAAGCACACCACATCAAAATTCACAAAAATTTTGCTAATTTTAGAGTTTTTATCCCCCAAAATGACAAAAGTGTCGCTATATAACTCAAATTCCAAACAACGACGCCAAAGGCATTCAAATTGAAAATCATGAAATGTGTCGCTAAAAACACATGCGTCGCTATTTGGCCTTCAAAAACCCTAAACCTAAATTCCCAATCACGGGATGCATCGCTATTTACACATGCATCATGATTTCAAATTTGAACCCCTAATTTTAAATCGTGAACTGCATCGCTAAACACATATGCGTCACTATAAATCAAAATAGCATCGTTGATCCTAAAAATAGTGTCGCTATATAACGACGCCACAAAATTTCAAATTTCAAAATGTATTAAATGCACTTAAATTTCAAAATTCAAATCAAGTTTTGAATCGCATACTGGTGGTCTTGCACCTGGAAGACTCTGGTAGTTGTGAACCTGGTTAGAAATGTATCGTGGGAGCACTCGTTGCACCATTTCATCAAAAGGTCAGAGCTCAAACTGCAACAATTCCTTAAGGTGTGAATGCACAAATGAATTGAAAGTGAACCTTCCTAACCTATTTATGCCTCAAAATTAGGGTTTTTTTCCCTAATGTAACCTTGAAGCTAAGGTTTTTCACCATTGTCACCAATCTTGCCAAATTCAAGCTTATTTTGCATCATTTTTTACATTTTTGGCATGTTTTTTGCATCCCAAAGCCTTTTTCAAACCCCTTGGGCAACATTTTATCTTTGTCAAGAAATCAATCCAAAATTTAAAAAATTTGCTCAATTTCTTGAGGGCGTAGGGAACCAGCTTATTCCTTCCATTAGGGCAACAGTGGAGCATCTAAAAATTGAAATTTATTTTTTATTTTTTATTTGAGCAGCAATTTTTAATCTAAAGGGGCGTCAGTCTTTGAACCAATGTAGCAAGTACCTCGCTTCAAAGAGGGACAAAATGTAGACACTAAAAAATGTCTTGAATGATATCATGCACTCTAATCAGGTATACTAACATCATTTCCTTCTAAAACCCCTTTTTTTTCTTAATTCATTATATTAGCCTAGCTATTTAATTAATTGCATCATTTTCATCTATTAACCTTATTAATTTAATCAGGTTAATTCACCCCTTTTCATGCTAACATTTCATCTCATTAAATTGAATAAATCAAATTATTTAATTTAAATCCCTAAGTCTCTTTATTTAATTAAATAACCCTAAGTTATTTAATTAAATATCATTCCACCTTTCCCCCATTCATTAAATCATTTTATTTAATGAATATCATGAAATCCCCCTAATTGCATAAATTAAACTTTTGTTAACATGGAAGTTACTAATTGAATCTAATTCCCCCCACTTGCAAGAGAATATTCCAAGGGAATATTCATCCTTTGTGCATTCCTCCAAAAGGAATATTCCCATGGAATATTCCTTCCCCCTTTTGCAAAATTAAACATTGTTTTAATTTTCTAAATTATCCTTTTCCCTCACCCATGAGAATATTCCAAAGAATATTCTCTATCCTCATTTTCAAAAAATGGAATATTCTTACTTAGCTTCATATGCAAGTTAACTCAAAACTTCTTGTGCAAGTTAAGTTGTGACCTCTTGTACATGTCAAAAGTGTGTTTGTTTGAAGGAATATTAACCCTTGATTAAAATCTCATCTTCCATTCTCATCCATCAATGAGAGTCCATGATACATGCCTCCAACTTCCTTCATCCTTGACCATTGATTAGCTTTTTTGATGTCAACCCTCCATTTCTCATTTTCTCTCCTATAAATAGGTCACTATTTGGAGACAAATGGAACCATCTTTTAACATCAAACTTATGTTGTTAAAATCACTTGCACTTGCACTCATATTTAGCACATATTTAGCATCTTTTTTAGTTTAAATTGCTTTCATATTAGCTTAGCTTCCATTAATGGCTTCCATGATCACATAATACATCCATTTAGCTTATTTGTTAATTAGGGTTTGAATCTTTTAGTTTAAAATCCATCTAGATTAGCTTTTCATTTGCATATCTTAATCATTTTAGCATAAAATCATGTTAAATTAGCTTACATCATGCTCATTTAGATAAAAATCATGTTTTCATACACATCTCACAATCATTTTATTAGTTTTCTTCAATAAAACTAACTAGAACAAGCTCATTTATCAACGAGATTGGGAAAGGGTCATCGTTCCACATCAACGCGACACCACTCCCACAATGGGATAGGTTTCAATGGATTAGAGTAGGCATTTTTAAAGCTTTTATAGTTTAGTATGCTTGGTTTTAATGGATGGTTGGTTTAATTTACACTTGATTGATCCTGTCGAGATTGACATTAGTGGCTTCATTATGTTTTGATTCTCCATAGATCAAGCGTAATCGGCTGATACTAATCCGTCAGTCACAATATCTAATTTAGTATAAATTATTATTAATCATAAATCAATATTTGTGTAGAAAAATATCTTAATCTCGCAAACAAAAACTTTATGATATCATTAATTGCATCATACAAATAATAGTTCTTTTCTATCAATATTAAGATGTATACACTAATATAAATTTCAATGTTTGAATGAATTATTTACTCATAAAATGCATGATAAATTATAATCATTATATATATAATTTCCATATCTAAATCCTAAATTCTAGTTCTTTGTCACATCACAATTAAAGGGACACATGTGTGATATACAATGCATTAAATCTAGAATCCTGGAAAACTATATATGTTTCATGACTATTTATTTAGCTCATATTTACCTTGACAGGAATGCTCATGTATATTTACATGCATTCTAAAGTGGGTAAATTCAAAGTATAAAAGTACATAACTGTCACATTTACACCTTCATTTTATGTCACATTGCATAGATACTGTAAATACATGGAAATAAATCTTAATTTGGCTCATTTTCTACACTAACTACATATTACCTTGAATCTATTACCAAACTAGTACCACAAATCACCTCAATCCTAACAATCACTTTTCCTAAAATTATACCCACATGGGATCATATTGGATGATGCAACCTAATTTGTCTATTTAAAATTCTAGTTTTCCTTCTCTTAAGATAATGATTTTAGAATATGATGGTTATCTCATCAACTTACACACCAAAAGTCTCAAGTTCGTTGTATAGGAACATGAAGTATCCATATGGATTATTAACATCAAGTATTCATAGAAAAATTATTTCATTGTTTTTGTATTAATTCCAATCTTACTCTTCATTTCATGCTAGTCTCAATTACTTTAGTTGCACTAGCATTGCATTTCTAAGTTTGGAAAGTTTTTATAGTTTTTATACAACTCCTAAAGGAATTGACCACTATGAGGGAATTTGATAGCCTCCTCTCCATCCTACAATAGGTGGCATTATGGTTTTCAACACAACCTCTTTCTCTATGACAAGTACATAAGGCACAAGTAAGCATAATAGGTCGCAATGGCAACAAACCAAGTAACACCATTCAAACTAGGTCACATAACATGACCTAGTCTAAGACCGTTTTGCATGACAAGATCTTATATCTATCCAAAAAAAACCATTAAACATCTTTGTAATGGTATTATGATCTTAGTTCTAAATCTTGAATTCAAATTCTAATCATATGTTGCAATAGAATAGTCAACTAACAAGATCATTCTCAACATCACAACAAAATCAAATAAACATATTTTTCTATATCTATATTTTCATTTCCTAATCTCGATTATTGAAAGTCCACTTCTTTCCCATTCAACTCTATTTTTTTAATATGTATCTAATTTAGTATACATTATTATTAACCATAAATCAGTACTTATGTAAAAAACATCTTATTCTCACAAACCCAAACTTTATGATATCATTAATTGCATCATACAAATAATAATTCTTTATTATACAAATATAAATTAAACAAAAATATAAAAAATGAAAAGTAACATTAAAACTTTTAAAACCTAATCAATATTGAGATGTATACACTAATATGACTTTGAATGTTTAAATAAATTATTTACTCTTAAAGTGCATGCTAAATTTTAATTAAAGAATATATATAATCTAATTTGTAATAAATAAAAAAATCGATGTGATAACATTAAAGTTATCTAAATTAGTCAATCAACTACTAGTTTAAAAAAGATAAGAACCTTTATAAATATTAAATACAAAAAGTTAGGTCAATATTGTTGGTGAAAAGAATTTATTTTTAATAAAAACCTTCTAAAAGTTTTAGTTAAATTTCATTTTCATATTCCTTAAAAAAAAAATCATTTTCATATTCATGTTAAATTAAATATAAATTTTAACATGTCATAAGATTAATGAAGATTTGTGAAAAAAAAAAATAATGTAACAATAAAAAAATAACAAACTAAAAAGTATCCAAATTTGTTTTTAATAAAAGTAGATGTATATTCATTTGCAAACGACCTGCACGATAAATTTAATTTGGAGTGGTTGGAATGATGATAAGATTATGACTTCGAAAAGAAGTTGATAAGACTATAACACCCAATCCACAAAATTCACATTGATTGAATATTATTCATCTTATAAGTGGCACAATAATTGAATTAAAGAAAATGGTGTACAATATACTAAAGGTAATGACAAGAATATGTTTATTATGATAAAGTCTACATAAAATAGAATTATATCATAATGTGTCATTAAGATAATGACATGAACAACATAAGAAGACAAAGAAGGGGAAGTGGAATTTTTCATGGAGAAAATTAATGAAAGATGACAATAGATGAGAAAAGAAAGCACTGGTCTCAATACAAAAGCATATCTAAATACAATGGACATGAATTTCTATGTGATTGAAGTGACTTCAACGGTGTGTGAATACCTACACATGAAAAATGGATCAAGAGAGGATTTCATAATTGCCTTTGGTAAAACAATTATTAAGAACCTCTTTTATGAAATCTTTAGATAAAGAAATTTGACAAGACCATGAAAGATTTTGGGGAGATTCTTTGTATTAAAGAAGGTACACAACATTTGTTTGGGAGCTTCCAATCATACTAATGAAATGAGTAAAACATTGGAGGATCCTTAATTTACTCATAATTAGTGCTCATATTTTATTTTATTTTGCTAGAGTGATCAATAATAAATCTTTCTCAAAGGCACACTATGGTTAAGCATGCAAATTTTTGTCATGTAGGAAGGAAATATTCTTGTGAATATAAAAGAGAGAAAATATTAAAAAATATTGAACTTATTTTATTAATAAACATTACCACTTTCTATAGATGTTGATATTGCACTATATTATGGCATCTTTCAATCTAATCTATAACATGTAAATATTATGTATCTCTCATTTTCTTCTTTCTTTATGTTAGTATTATTTTAATATTTTATTATTAAGAAAATGTATGATTTTTTTAATTAATTTTGAATTTATTAAATAATATGTTCAATCAAACAATAAATGATCTAAATGATATAGTTGAAGTGATCATTGAAAATTATAGAAAAGTAAATTTTTAATTAAAAAATAATAATTAAATTTATGATATATTTATTATATATTTTTAGTTTGATACTTGAAGGCCAACTTTTCATCTAGGCAAAGTAAAGTTATGGAGCTAAGCCAATAGAAATAGAATTAGTTCTAGTAGAATTTTTTTGGCGTGGAAGCATCTTTATGATGTCATGGATGAAATAAAACATTGTCATGATAAAGACATGAAGAATCTTGTCCATTATTTATAAAAGATGTAAAATGCATGAGTTTCATAATTTATGGTAGGGAAAGTCAATTCCTCTATCCAACATGGATAGGTGTGTCCATTTGATTCACCATGAACCTAGACAAGTACAATCAATGCATGTGGGTTGTCTACAAAGGAATACATCTAGGAGGAAAATTCCATTTGGAGAAATTATCTAGTAGAGACCTTTGTCTAAGCTATGTACTTACACAATGAGCGTGAATTAGGCCTACAAATGAGATGTCATATTCCATGCACTTATGATGTTTTTTACAAGTGGATGTGTGGGTAATAGGTATTGAACTCATAAACACTATGTGGTTATTTATTTGGTATGTATGGTGTCAAGGTGGTTTAGAGTTGACATGCATCAAATTTATATTGTGTGATGGTGTTATAGCAAGAGCCAATATAGCTATTATCAAAGTAAATTTGAATAGGTGTATGAGCTATGCTAGGGTTTTCTTGTGTTTGTGGTCACTCTTGGCCCCTCCTGTGTCATATTGCGCTCTTTGCATAGGAAATACCTCTTTTCCTGTGTGTACAACCGTATTTACTATGGTGTTTTTATTTTAATATACCTTTAGCCAACTCTAACCCAATAGTTCATGTTGGTGTTGGGGGTTCAACAATTTTTCTCAACCACCAAACAAACGACCCCAGAATTTTTTTTCTGAAAGTGTTCCATGAGGTAAGTCTTTTGACTCTCCAGCTGATGTGTTTTTTTGTTTGCTTGAATTTGATTCCACCTATCAATGGCTTGAAAAGCATACCCTTGTCGGATATTTTGTTGGGAGGACTCCCCCTAAAAGTGTGCTCAAAGAATGGGTTAGCAAGGCCTGGGTCCCTCATGGGGTCCGCCTTGATATGGTCAAAAACTTAACCAAGGGTTTTTTTCTTTTTCGCTTTGCGGAGGTCAATAATGTCTAGGAAATCTTAGAACATGGTCCCTGGTATGTCAGGTCTTCTTTGTTGGTTTTCCAATCGTGGACCCAGGATTTTGTTGTCTCGGATGACACCAAGTTGTGTGTCCCGGTCTAGATTGAATTTCCAAGTTTACCCTTGCCTTATGTGCCTTTCTTGAGCCATATTGCTTCCTCTCTGGGGAAGGTCATTTGTATTGAGCTCGATAGATTTTTCCAGGCCCAACCCCAATAACGGGTCTGTGTTGAAGTGGATCTTTCTCAAGATTTGAAAGAATCCATTGATATTCAAATTGACATTTTTTGTCATACCTAGAAAACTACTTACTTTAATCTTCCAAAAATGTGCTATAGATGTCAGTTTGCAGAGCACAAGATCAAGGACTTCCCTCTAGCAGTGCCTCATACTCCTTCTCTACCATAGGAATATGATAAGTCTCGTCAAGCGGATACTACTACCAAACCTGATAAAAAATGGACCATGGTTATGAACCGTAAGAACAAGGTTGGTGGCTCTAGGTCAATTTCCAAAGGCCCTGAGCTAGCTAAAGTTGTTTCAAACTCTTGAACGAAGGGGAAAGAGGCCTCGATAGGGCCTGATAACTCTTCAGCATGGCTCAAGCCAAAGGCTATGCCTTAGCCTGCTGTCATTATAATGGCATGGTCGAAAGTCTCTCCTCCTATGTCAGGAGCTCAACGACGGTCTTGTAGTCCTTCACTTCCATTAGAAGAAGGAGAATATGTGTAAGAGAAAAGGAGAATTTCTTCTCCATCTATTCAAATCGGGTTAGTTTCGCCTAAATTTTTGCAAAATCGCTTCTCCACCTTGAATGAGGAGGAGCCGAACTCCAACGATATGGAGGAGTTTCATTCATAAATTTCTTCTCATGGAATATTCAAGGTCTAACAGACCTCTCCAGAAAGTATTTTGTTTGGGATACTTTACAGAAGTATGGTGGCATTGAAGTGCTTTGTCTCCAAGAACTTAAAATTTCTGGTTTTTTCCTTACTTTGACGTATCACTCTATTTGGCCAGTCAACCATATGTATTGTACTACTCATGAAGTTGGATGTGGTGGAGTTGTCATTCTTTTGTCTCCACGGTGGCATTCTTGTGTTATTGATCATAGGTCTGACCCCACACATTGGCTCGTTTGGATCCTTCTTAATATTGATAATCACTCTTTTGGGATTATTAATCTTTATGCCTCTAATGATGTGTTTGAATACTCCTTGATTTGGTGTTGGATTGCAGACTCATTACCAGTGGCCACTTGGCTTTTGTGTGGGGATTTCAACATGGTTGAGATGGCGTATGATAAGGATGGTACTCTACCATTCAGATGGACAATTGGCAAAAGGGAGACGTGGTTTTACATGCATAATAATTTGGGCCTTTTTTATCCCAATATTGGCCATCACCATTCTCATTCCCTCTGGCACACTTGGTGTAATTTCAGGGCTAGCCCTGATAGGATATTTAAGCACCTTGATCGTGCAATGATCTCAACTCAATCTTTTTTCTTGTTTGACAGCTCTTCACTTCTAGTTAAGCCATTAGTGGATGTCACTTTTTCAGATCACTTCCCCATTTCTTTTTGCATTGAATGGGAGACAAGACAGCCTCGGGCTTGAAAAACGTAGTTATTTTTTAACACGTCTTTTCTTTGTCATCAACCCACGTTGGCCCACATTCGTAGAGTCTGGAATTCGGACTGCAGGCCAACTCATAAAAATGACTAGATTAATTGGTGGAATGATGCTATCACTCAAATGGCTAGGTTTCTTCATATTTATGGGTGCCAATTGGCCATTTTTTGTCGGCAGTCTTATGAGGCGATCACTGTCGACTTGCACTCGGCTAGTGAGGCTCTTACATCTAACCCCTTCTCCCCACCATTGCAAGTTAGGCTAGTGAAGTTAAGGCACAAAAAGAAAGTTGCAGATAATTATGCTACCAGAGGTGCACAAATTAAAGCCAGATTACACTGGCTAAAATTTGGCAACCGTGCCTCCAAGGAATTTTTCCTAACCTTGCGTGCCAGGAACTCCTCTCCGGGCATTAAAAAAATCAAAGATGGGCTCCAAGTACTTTCTGAGCTACCTAATATTCTCTAGGCCTTTGTTAGACATTATGAGCAAGTTTTCATTTCCCAAGATTGCACTTTGGAGTGCCAGCAAGCCCTTCAAAAATTCCTTGTGGTTGTGCCAACTAGGTTATCTTCTACCCATAAATCCTATTGTGAGCAACTGCTCATGATTGAAGACTTGAAGGAATCTATTTTTTCTATGGCAGACGACAATGCCTCAGGGGTTGATGGCTTCCTGTGTAAATTCTACAAGTCCCTTTGGACTATGTTGGCCATGATCTTCATAAAGTCTATCTTAAAGCTTTTCATTTGAAAAATTTGGGTAATATTATCAATAAGAGAAATATTAAATTCATACCTAAGCCTGGAGATCCTGAAGAAATCTATAACTAGCGACCAATCACGCTCCTTAATGTCTCCTACAAAATCATTGCTAAGGCTTTGGATCTGAAAATTTGCCATATTTTTCCTCAGGTTGTGCACCTAGAGTAGACTAGATTTATCAAATCCAAATTTATTCTCGACAACATCATTGTTGTTTGGGAGGGAATGGAGTGGGCTAGGCACTCAAGCCAGAGAGCCCTCTTCCTCAAAATTGATTTTGCTTAATTCTATGATCGCTCTATGATCGCGTAGAATGGCCTTTCATTCTTGCCATGTTGAAATCCTTGGGATTTGGTCCCAATTTTATTCAAGCCATCCAAATTCTTTTTTCACACGCCTCTGCTTGTATTACCATCAACGGTCACCAATCATCCTCTTTTGGCCTTTTCCACTCTATTCAGAAAGGATTTCCACTTGCTCCTTATCTTTATATGCTTGTGGCCGAAGGTTTTGGTTATCTTCTGGCCAATGTTGTTTCCTAGCAAAGGGTTTGAGGCATTTCCCTACCTAACTCCCAATCTCAACTTGTTAATGGCCATTTCACTAATGACTCTTTCCTCACTCTCCTAGAGGAAGAAGGTAATATTAAGGTGGCTCTTGAGTGCCTTGATATTTTTTGTGATGCTTCTGGTTCCACCATTCAATGGCATAAAACTCTTTGCTACAGGCAATCTATTCTACCCACTCCTCACTAGCTTTAGCGGTACGGATGGAAGTGGATTAGGCCAGGGGAAATATTTCATTTTTTGGGAATTCCCTTCGCCTTTCAGGCTTCTTCTACTAACTTGTGGCAAGCTATTCTCTCTAGGATTGAGAAAAAGTTGATTTACTGGATAACCAAGCCTCTCTCTCTAGTAAGAAAATTTCAAGTGTGTTCAAATATTTTGGCAACTACTCATGTCTACTACTCCTCTTGTTGGGCTCCTTCGAAAGTTTCCTATGCCAGGCTTGAAAAAATGCTTTGAGACTTTATTTGGGCCTCTACGGAGTCCCATAGAAGGTTTCATTGTATTGTCTAGGAGTTTTGTTGCCTTCCCAGAGACTCTAGAGGGCTTGGTCTGCTTTCCACTCAAATGCAAGGGACTACCTTGTGTGTTAAATGGGTTAGTAGAGCCCTTTCTAGAGATGAAGCCTGGAAAATTATCCTCAAGCATTGCATTCAATCAGGCTTTCCTGCTAATAGAACTACCTAGAAGGGGATTGGCTTTCAAACCCTTTTGGTCATGAAGGAACCAGTTCAAATCATGGGCACTTTTATGGCCAAGAACATTTGGAAATCCTAGGAGGCGGTTAAGCCCTTGCTTTAATGGGCCGGATCTAGTTTTTGTGATGGGCTCTCGCTCAATCAACATAATATGTGGTGGTCGCCTCTCTTTGCTAGTAATGGTCAACCTATGGCCAAGTCACCTTGGCTCAAGGCATTAAGGTTCCATAAGAAAGGAATTCAAACCTTGCAAAAATTGTTTCACAAACCCACAATGCACATTATACCATGGAAGGATTTACGTGTGCTTTACAGACTTCAAAACCATGACCGTGATAATTTTGATGGTTTGGTGAATGCCATCCTTACAAAGTGTATACTTAAGGTGGGAATTCATGGGTCCAAGCCTTGGTGGAAGGACTAGAAGTGGTATCCAGACACCCCTTTCATAAATTACAAGCCAAGGCTTGGCTATATGTGGCTATCATTGCATTTTCCAATGATTGACAGTCTTAACTAGAGATGGCTTCTTCAATCCTCTGCTCATGTTTGGAGAAAAATACTTTCTGCCATTTGTTATGCAAGTGTTAATCTGAAACTCTCCCACTTCGCTTCATGTATTCTTTTCCAAGGCTTGCCTGTGGGGTCTCGACTTGTTCACTTGGGGGTTTAAGACCCTTGGTGTCCTTTTTGTGGGCAAGCTAAGTCTTTTAAGCATCTCTTCTAGCTTTGCACTAGAGCTCAACAGTTTTGGACTTGGATTCATGATTTCTTTTGGCCTTTCAAACTAGAACCCTTCTCCTAGCATATGGTTTTATTGGTGATTCACCCAGGCTTTCGACCAAGTATACCTGGCTTTGGCACACTTTTAGGGTGGAAATCCTCTTCAGTATCTAGAAATATAGAAATACCTGCATATTTGCTCACACTCAAATGGATAAAAATGTTTCTTTGTATTCTAAAGCTATTATTTTCTCTAATGTGCTTCTGTAGATTCAAGTTCAAGTGAAAAAAGTTGTGCTTGCGGTGGCTCACCTCCAGGTGCTTCTGGATCATTGGGGCAATGCCTCTTGTATTGTGGCTCGAGTGCCTGTCTTGCCCTCCTCTTCTCACGGTCGGTCGCCCTCTCATGGTTGACAGAGGAGTGGCTCTGCTCACCTCCTCTCTCAGCCTCCTCCTCAATGTGGCTCCCACCCTCCTCGATGCTCTCACTCTCCTCCCCCACGGACTATCTAAGGGTGGCCCTTTGATACCACTCCTGGTAGCAGCTCTAGTTGGCCTAGTAGTGGCTTTGGTTGGCCAAACTCTAATAAGATTTTTTCGTGTTTGGTGCTTGCAATCTCACCCCAACATGAGGAAGATAAAGAAAAATAAAAGGAAGCTAACGATGGTTGGGGTCCTCCTCTCCTGACATCATTCCTGACCCCGCTGATGTATGGGAAAAAAATATGGATGACAAAGACCCTCCTAGCTCTTTTAGCACTGCTTTGGCTGCTTGATGGCCTTTTTTATGTTGTTACGATTATGGACTTCTGGGCTAGGCCCAAGTGACTCTATTTTTTTATTTTTTGGGCAATGCCAATGTGACTCTCAGGGTGTGCCTTTTACCACCCATCCTGTTTTTGTGAATATGTATTTTATCTTTATATATTAATATAGATATCTGCCTATTCATCAAAAAACAAATCCTATAATGGCATTGAACCATGTGATGGCACAACTATTTAGTTACATAGTGTGGGTGAAGAGTGTACATTTATCTTCAGTTGAATTGAGTTCCACGATGTTATTGACGGCGATTCTTGCATATATGTGTGTGAATCCATTCTACCAAAAAAAAATTTACATTTGCATCATATCTTGGTGCAAAGTGTGTTCACAAAGGAATATTATAGCATGAGATGTGATAATGTTGAATTGATGTGTATTATGTTGGATTTCTTAAAATTATGTACAAATAAACATATCTCTATTTTCTAACATATAAGTCCTTATCTAAGTCTTAGAAACTCATTTTCTAATATTATAAAAAAAACAAATTATCATTGATGTATGAATCTAATATTATACAATGTATCCCCATTAGTATGAAATGTAAGAGTTGGTGTGAATAAATGTCTTGTACCTAATAATTCTTAGGGGGGGGGTGTTCCATGGTCTAGTTGTCATTAGATCTTATCTTTTGACTTTTAACACGTGTCCTAGGTAGTTATGATAAGTTCTCACATGACATAGGATTAAGAAACTTATCATAATCATGTTTAATCCTATGTCTCACTTTGGCTATATAAATAGGTGGTTCTCATTTGTAAATCAATTTTATTGGATTTAATTTCATTACAATCTTGAGCATTGCACATTGGTACTTTAATGAAGTTCCTAGATCTTGGGTGGTGTTGGCCTACTATAATGATTTTAACAACTAAGCCCTTGTAGTTTTGATTCAAATATTGGACATCTAACCTGAATAGCCATTTCAATCATCATGAAGGTGAATTTAAATTGTCAACCTAGAGACGTAAACTTCAAATGGGTCATCATGTATGTGCACTAGGAATCCAAAGTAGCTATATCTATCCTACAACTAAGAAAAACACAATGTTGAAAGTAAATTTCTTGGAAGGAAATAACATAAATGTTGAACATCATCCAACAACTAGATTAAACTAAAATGCATGATAGAAATGAAGATCTGAATGAACAAAAAGGAAACTACTTTATCTTCTTTGGCTACAGGAATAGTCACATAATGGAATTCTAGTGGCTGCAAGAACAGGCAGTGCCATATTTCTTAACTAATTACTAAACAAAAAATAACAACTAAACTAAACTAAGGTATGGAATGGAATACTCACCAAGTGGGGCCCCTTGGATAATTATTCCCTAAAACTAAGATAGACTCAAATGCATGAACTTATAACTTCATTTTATTCAGAAGAGAAATATGAGTACAATCATCATAACTGTATTGCTAAAAAACTCAAGAGTATGATTACATCGATTAAGCAATCTTCTAACTGAGCCCAGAAAGAACATCAGAGCCCATATTTATTCAACCACTTACCAAGGCGGTCAACTCCAACAAATGCGGAGGATGCCACATTAGGGAAAGCGTAGAAAAGATCAGGGGTGGCTACTCATGCACCGAACCTGTCAAGCATGATTGCCTTAACTCGAATCTGGCACAGTAATAATGCCAGCGCATTCTTAGCATCATTTAAGATCACTACGAGGCGGTTACAATTTGATGCACGAGTAATCTCCAACCGCCAAGAGTCTTTAATGACCACCTTATTGACCGATATAGCACACGCCCAGCTGGTGGGGTCTTCCTGAATCGCAAGTCTCAAATCATCTGCATGACAACGTTAGCATGCACAACAAGTGCATGTCCATAATCATCCTAAAGCGGCATTCATTAATGACATGCAAAGTTAATACAAACAGTCCACATAGCATATCGATTTCATTTGAAAGCTTATGAAAATAAATCCATGTCCAAGGTCTATGGTTTCAAAGAAATATTATGAAAGATCATCTTTCAAGCATCAAAGTCTTATGTAATTGCAGTAAATAATCAGCAATCCTATCAGTATTTAAGCCATAAAATAGACTCATCATTTCCCCCCCAACCTAATGTCTTTTTGGTCCTCCAACAAAGGAAGAATTAAGCTTTTGTTTGGTCAAGGCCCTGAAGTTGGCAACTGCAAGCTGTCCCACATCTTTTTCGGTTGTATCTGAGATAAGATCCCAATAGAATCCTTTTTTCCTTTCCAGTTTTCTCCACCTCTACCTTTCATCAGCAATGTCATACCTATAAAACTTGTAGTTTGGCACTAGCCACAATAGAATAGGATGTTGGAAAATTAGTGGAAGCCAAAATTGCCCTTTTGTTCTTCCAAGCTGAATATACTTATCAATTTTTTTAAGTGTTGCAACATAGTTCATGTGAGTGGAATGAGGCTTTGCTTGCTTCAAATCATCAAATAGGGTGTTCCATCTCTAAGACAGGTATCCCATCATAGAGTCTCCTATGGTCCTTTCCATCTCTTTATACTCTTTGTAAACTGCCTCTTTCTCAAGCAAGATTCTACAGCTATAGCTTGGTCGGTATAATATTCGGTGCCAATCATTAAAATATATCCTGGATGTCTAGACTCGGACCTAACTGGTAGGGGAATGTTGGATTCAAATTTATTGTAAGTCATGTGTTTCTTTCCCTAGCTTACTTCATTTTGTATCCAGGATATGAATGCCCGTAACTGGACATCCCCAACATATAGAAATGGATTCCACTCTTGATCTTTGGTTACATCAAAATTATTTAAATAAAATTCGCACAACAAATTTTTCATCTCAGGGGAAGCAATTCCAAAAGCATTGAAAAATTCAATAGGGGTTTCAATTGAGGGGTTCAAACCCGAAACAATCCTTGCAAACTTGAAAGAAAGATTATTTTCCTTTAAATACAGGGCATATACCCTTGGAGGAGCTCTGCATTCCAATATCTATGGCACTAAAGTTGCCATGTCATCCACCTTCTTCTTCAAAACAGTAATTTTTGCATTCTAATCTTTAATTTCCTCATCTTTTTGTTCAATTTCCTTTTTCAGCCTATGTTTTTCTTCTTTCCATTCTTCTTCTCTTCTCTATATTTCTTTCTATAAATTCAAAATTACCATGTTCATTGAAAAATCGGAGGGCCTATGTACTCCTACTATTATTTTACCTGGCATTTTTTCTTGTTCTAGGTAGAGTACCATCTGTAGGACTTCTTGCTCAACCAATTCTGGATGCAGGGGCTCCAGGCCTTCTTTTCTCATTTCAATCTACAAGGCCTCTTGTTGTTGTTCTTTCTCATGCTGCAATAACTCTTATTGTAGGAGTTCATGATTTCCTTCACATGCCTAGCTTTCAACTTGCTCAACAATATTTGCAAGATCAGCCAGTGTTAAATTTGTTGCTTCTTCGAACACATCCTTTTCTTCAACATTTATATGCTCCATTGGAGCAATTTTTTCCTCCCATGATGTTTTCCTAGACCTAGGGATTTTCTCAAGAGGTACCCCAATGGTTGGCTCATCTGACTTTGATTTTCTAGGAGGATTTCTTTGTTTTTCCTTTGTTGTAGGAGGAAATGTGTCAACTTTTTGTTTCTTGGAGCTTGACATTTCTTTTTTTTAATTTTCTTCTCAGCTTTTCCTTCCTTCAACTCTTCCTTCCTCTTTTGTGCTCTAGTTTTCATCAGGGTTCCAATAGGGACATCATCCTCAGAATCAGGAGAGGATCTCTCTTTATCAGAATGCTCTGCTTCAGAAGAACTAATCTCAATAGCTTGTGTGGTTGCAGGAGGGTTCCCACTAGGGCCTGCGTCAGAAGTTGAGGTACCAACAGTGGTCCCAACATTCCTCCTTCTCCTCCCAACCCTACGAGGTTGACACAAAACCCTAGCTCGTAAATTTTTTGGTCTGATTTGATTAATTCTCAAAAATTCTTCCCAAGAAATATTGGACACATCATGCAAAGATTTTTCAACTAATAATTTAATTAGACAATGGTGGGAAATAGAATTGTCCCCACCTTTCTGAGTTTCTTCTACCATGATTGAAAGAAGGTGATACAACACATTGGGCACATTCATTTTCCTTTTGTGCCTCATGTAGTTCAGAAGCTTAAAGTGTATGGAATGAAAATTCATTTGGCGGCCTTCGCAAGTGATATACTTGACAACATAGATAGCTACACGCCTCCATAGGTCAGGCAAAGAGGTCCTCTTCACTCCTTATTTATCTATGCTCAATGGATGATCATTAGATTCTGTAAACTTGGCCCTAGCTGACTTGGTGTCTTTGGCTATAGGATATTGTTCACCAATAGCAGGCAACCTTGTGACTTCTACAATTCTTTCCTCTGTAGCTATAACTTCTAATCCTTTTATTGTGGCCTTTCCCTCAGACAATGTCTGAGCGAATTCTAATTCAACATTTTCATCAAAACCATTGAGCTTTAAGAAATAGTCTATCTAACCACAATTTGTAATTTCATCTAGGCAAGGCACATCCTATGATAAAACATCGTGAACTATGGGTTTGTTTCAAATCAACCCACCTCCCATTTTCAGCAATCAAACAATTATTCTGCAAAGATCTTCTTCCTGGAATTCTTGTCTGGAAACCAAACTTTTCCTTCCTACAACTCCACTTAATTTCCAATACTGGTGTCGCTTGAATTTTTTATTTTGGTTTAGGATTGTGACAAGAACAATTAAGGCAAAAAAAGGAGTAATAAATGTAGGCTATGATTAAGTAAAATGGCGACAGAGGATTTGCATTTCGCACATACGAGCCATCATTTCAGAATTCAAATTGGCTTAATCACTTAAATCTTGCTGACATGAATCAGTACAGAGAGACATGCAGACATGGCATTAACACGTCCCCCCCAACCTAAATTTGCACAAAGTTCATCACATGTGAGGTGAAAGGATGATTTGACAGGGGCAAGAAATGATGACATGTTATGGTGAACGTTCGCATTAATTTACAGCAATTAGATAAATGCACTAGAAGATAATTAATATATAACAATTAATGTGCACATACCTAAATTTGTGGAAGATCATGGAGAAAGTATTGGTCATTTTCAAGAAATATGTTGAGAAATGAATGAAAGTGAAGTGGAATGAGGCGAAGTGAAATGATGGTGGTGAGGTGGAAGAGAGAGAAAGGTGGAATGAATGGGCGGATGGGTGAAGAAGTGGACCCCCACAAAGTGGGAATCTTTATTATGAGAAGTGACATACCTTAATTAGCCTGAAGAAGGGACACTAGGTTTGCTTCCTTCGGCTGCAGGAAGTTCGGGTGTTGCATGCTGAGTGAATTGTTGCAGGAACTCTTCCCTAGAAGTTGTCTTGTGATACAATCGCAAGCGATGACCATTCACCAGCAACTTAAACCTATCAATGGTAGTAAGTTGAACAACTCCATTGGGAAATACGTCAGCCACTTCATACGGTCTGAGCCATCTTGTCTGTAATTTTCTTGCATTATCCTGATATCTTGAGTCATGGAGCAATGCCCAATCTCCAAGTTGAAACCTCTTGTCCTTGATGAACTTATCATGTCATCTTATTCATTGATTATGTACTATCTTTGTGTGATGCAAATTTTCCTTCCTCATCTCATCCAAAGTATTCAGCTACATGATTATATCTCTTTGTGCTTCAGAAATATCCATTCCCAATTCTACTATAGTTCTGAGAGTCTTATGTTCAAATTCAATGGGCATCATGGCTGAATTTCCATACAAAAACTCAAATGGAGTGAATCATGTAGTTGTTTTCCAGGTGGTTTTGTAAGCCCAAACAGCTTCTGGTAGCCTACTTGCCTAATCCTTTTTATGGATAGCCATTGTTTTGGTCATAATAGCTTCAATTTCTCTATTAGTCACCTCAACTTGGCCATTGGCCTGGAGGTGATAAGGAGTAGACTTCCTATTTCTAATTTTGTACTCACTAACCAGTGTTGTAACAAGGGTGGAAGTGAATTGAGTCCGTTGATCAGTCACTATTTCTCTTGGAACCCCATACCGTGTGATGATTTCCTCATACAAAAAAATTGCAACCTTAGTATCTCTTGCATGCTTTATTGCTTTAACTTCTATCCATTTAGTTACATAATCAGTGCATACTAAAATATAGGATTTACCTTTTGATGGAGGATCAATAGGTCCTAAAAATCCAGTCCCCACTTATCAAATGGACTGATTACTACTTGGGGGCAAACTGGCATTTCATCAGATTTTGTTGGTCGGCCCATTCTTTTGAATTTTTCACACTTCCTTGTATATCTCCCTGCATCTTTGTGAAGTGTGGGCCAGTAATATCTTGTGTTCAAAATCTTCATTGTTGTTCTCTTGGCTGCAAAATGTCCTCCACAGGGTTCATTGTGACATGCATGCAAAATATCAAATGTCTCTTCTTCCCTCACACATCTCCTCATAACTTGTTCAAGTCCAATGTAGAACAAACATCCAGAAAACCATGAGAAAGGGAAATATTTCTCAATGGGTACTTTCCTCTCCTTTGGAGAGAAGTGAGGAGGGACTCTCCCTGTGCCCAAAAAATTAGCTATGTCAGCATACCAGGGTTTCTGCACATTGATGGAAAATAAGTGTTCATTAGGGAAATAATCATCTATGACTTGATTGTCTTCTGATGTGGTCAACCTTGAAAGAAAATCTGCAACAACATTGGCTTTCCCTGGTTTATCCATAATGGTTATATCAAACTCCTGCATCAACAGTAACCATCTTGCTAGCCTTCCTAAAATGAAAGATTTATTCATAAGGTATCTAATGGCTGCATGATCGGTGAGCAAAAATATTTTTTATTCGATTATGTAATGTCTAAATTTGTTTAAGGCATATATCGCTGCTAACATTTCTTGTTCTATCACTGTATAGTTGAAATTAGCTCCTTGCAGATTTGTGTTGACAAAGTAAATGGTGTTTTCAATAGCTTCTTCTTTATGTCCTAGGACTACTCCTATAGCATAGTCTAATGCATCTATATGGATGTGAAAAGGAATCTCCCAATTGAGTCCCTTGAGTATAGGAGCATGAGTTAAAGTTTCTTTCAATTCAGAAAATGTCTTGGCACAACCTTTTGTCCATTGAAACTCAACATCTTTAGTGAGGAGGGTATACAATGGTGCTGCCATTTTGCTAAAGTCCTTGATGAACATCCTATAATAACCTGCATGTCCTAAGAAACTCCTGACATCTTTTTGTTTTGCAGGAATAGGAAGATTGGTAATTATCTCAATCTTTGCAAGATCTACTCGAATTCCTTTGTGAGAGATGTAGTGGCCAAGAACTACACCTTCCTGCATCATCATGAAGAAATTCTCACTATTTAAAGATAGATTGTGGTCTTCACATATTTTTAGGACTCTCTTAATATTCTCCAATGCTTCATTGAAATCAGAACCATAATTAGTGAAATCATCCATATAAATCTCCATGCAATCATGAGAAATGTCTAAAAATATGCTAATGACTGCCCTCTGAAAAGTTGTCAGTGCATTGCATAAGCCAAATGGAAGTACAGAGTAGGAATAGGTTCCCAATGGATAGGTAAAGGTGGTCTTCTCCTAGCCCTCTAGTACAATTTGGATCTGTTTATAGCCACTAAATCCATCAACAAAAGAAAAGTACTGCTTTCCTGCAAGTGAGTCTAGAACTTGATCTATGAACGGCAAGGGAAAATGGGTTTTTTTGGTGGCAGAGTTAAGTTCCCTGTAAACAATACAAACTCACCACTTCCCTCCTTTTTTGGGAAAAATCACCAATGGGGACACCCACTAGCTATCTGAAATGGGGTAGATAAATCTAGCATCAAACAATTTTTGCAGTTCTCCTTTAACAATTTCTCTCAATGCAAGGTTAATTCTTCTTTGGGGTTGTCTTACTGGTGTACAGTCATCTCTAATATATATCCTTTGAGTGCAAATTTTAGTATCCAATCCTTTCATATCATGATAATTGTTACCTATTTCTAGCTACAACTCAAAATAGATAGAGTTGAATTGCATTCATCATTGAAAGGTACACAAATAATCTCAAATTTTCTGCTAAGTATTCATTGATCATGAAAAAACTAATTACTTTTGAATTCAGTATTATTATACAATAATTGTAATAGAGGAACTTATGCAATTGCATAAAAATGTCGCTTTATTCATATTGTAAAAACCAAAGTCCCACACAAGTCATGGGAGTAGCTTAATTTGATTTTTATAATCAAATAATGAATACAAAATTAGGTTGTAAACTACACAACTGAAGATAATGTAAATAGGAAAAAGGGAGTGATTTGTCATTGCCTGTAATGACAAATCATTTATACTCGATGTCTTCAAGTTGTTGTGTCTCCAGTGCCTCCAGGTTGTTTCAACTCCATGGTTTCCTATAAGATTGTTGAAAGATGGTGTTAGAGAAATGATAAATCGCATCCTTCCTCATGCCTATATTACCAACAAAAATGTAACCTACATCCTATCAAGCATTCATCAGATGATTAACTCATCAATTATTTTGCTAACATATTTGTTCACTGTGCAGGAATAGGTTCATTATGTTTGTAATCAATTTTCATCAGATATGTGGAGAAAAATGGTCTCCCACAAGGGTTGAGCCCAGCATGTCAGAAGGAAATTCCTTCATCAATAAAGGAGAGTTATTGATATCAGAATATCATCAAGAAAGGACTGTTGTAACAAGAGAAATTCATAGAAACAACCTTTGATTCATAAGGGATGAAAACAGTTTGAGCAAGCATCTTATTGCTCATCATACTCAAAGAATGATCAAACATGTTAGGAGATCATCAATTTCATTGTTACCTTGTTTCAGCTCTACCTTACTTTGTTTTGCATTTTAGTGAGGTATTGAGCCCTTTATATTGAAGGTGGAGTAGGGTATCAATCCTTTTTAGATTGTTTCTAAAACAACTTTTGAGATACATATATAGTTTTTAAGAGGCTCAAAGAGAAATAGGTCTACATCATTGCAACAAATGATCATCATCACAGAAGATTTAATGCAAGGATCTCTCATTTATCTTAAGGTGTGATTAATGAGAGCCTCAAGAGACTCAAGGATAAAGAATAGATTTATCTGAATGTTCAAGTACATTGAAGGCAATAGAAAATAATGTTTAAATCTGTTTACACTGTTAGAAAAATAGACAAGCCCATGTTATGCATACAGAAGAAGCACAGTGACAATGCAAACATGAAGATAGGAGCATGATCAATATATACATACATGAAAATACTTTCAAAAATAGCTTCATTTTAACCTAACATTGCATCTACAAACAACAATATGAAGTATTGTTTACCTTGTTAAAATCAAAGGAGAAGGACATAGATATTCAAGTAGAGTAAGGTAATTCTTATCAATCGATAATAACATTTGAAATTGTTTTGTGCTTCTGAGATTTTGATTCAAAGAGGAGCTCCATTAATTGAAATTTTTTGCATCACTATGATAAACCTATGAGGAACATTTACGAAAAATAGAGCCAAGTATTCACACAGAATACGAGAGTGTTTTTCACACTGTATATAGTTGGGAAGTTCTGAAACCCTATACATTGTAAGAGCTACAGGTGAGGGATCAAATAGTTGAAGAAATGTTGTTTCAAGGAATGCAGGCTAGCATGATATGCTACAGGTTATTTTTCAGATCTCAAAAAAGGGACAACATTCCAAATTTTGTTTTGCATTACAAGCAAGGACCCATCAAATGCTATAATTATAGAAGGTTGAAGTCCCTAATAAGTTGTAGTGCTATAACAAGGGTTTCAACACCCTTTATTTTTTTCAAAGGAAA